>CM061748.1:1929490-3129490 GCA_030979885.1 Lolium multiflorum
TTCTCTTCTTGCACTTGTTTGAAATCATCTTCTAGAGTGATGGCTGCATCCACCAACTCTTGAAAATCAGTGGCTCTCAATATTCTGAGTTGTACTTTGAACTGAGGATTCAATCCTCTCATGAATCTCTTCTTTCTTTTCTCCTCGGTATTGACTTCCTCAACGGCATATCTGGATAGCCCTGAGAATTCTCTGACGTAGGTCAGAATGGCTTTATCCTTTTGATCGAGACTCTCGAACTACGCTTCAGCTCCACAATACTTTCAGGGACACTGGATTCCCTGAACTTCCTTGCAACCTCGCCAATTGACAAGGCATCAACTTGTCAATGCCTCTGGCGGATTGTAGACTAGGTTTTAGCGAAGTGAGGGTGTAGATCTCGAGGGTTCAATGAAAAGTACTCGATCGCTAGAAACTAGGTTGTGTTGACAATGAAGCGATCCTTTCTCTGTCCCTCGACTCCCCCTATATAGGAGGCGGAGCCTAGGGTTTCGGGGACATAAGTTTACAAACTGGAGACTCTTTGAGTTCGATCCGTAAAGTTACAAATCTCTTTAATCCTAATACAACTCTATCTTCCAAACCAACTCATAATTGGGCTTCCAGCCATACTCTTCGGGTCGGGCCTCAAAGAATCCCGGTACCATCTTCGGGCAGCCCATTGTGGGAGTTTCATGTCAGTGAGTCTCCCCAGATTTTGCTTGAATCAAAGAGTCAGGAAAAATCTCCAACTTTAATTATCACCGGATTTCTTCGAGTCATTAAATGCGTTTTTTTATAGATTTAACATATATTGTACAGGGAAATTGGTAATTGGGGCTGGTTCATCTGACGGATCAGGTACCAGTTAACTGCTCTCGTGGCAATCCACAAAAACCTACTTCAAGATCAAGTCCCTGGACATGATCTCGGTATACTGGCGTAATTTGACATGTGCCGCTTAAGGTCTTACCATATGCCGAACTCCAGTCATATTTTATCGGGTACCTAACGCGTCCGTTAGGATTTTTCTTCGCATCTGTTGATACGGAAAAAAGTAGCAGAGCGCATTCATGTGCGTTACCACGCCACACAGGACGGATCCCGGGGTCTTACCTTCGTAAAGTATTACGGCATTCAGAGATTTAATCGTTGGGGTGCTCTGAGAATATACTGTCAGTAATTCTTTCTTACTGGCCGGAATAGCACATTTATTCGAGTCAAAGATGACATATATTTTCTATCTTGTCCTCCCCCGATGGAGTATATAAGAGTTATAACTCGGAATATGCTCGCCAGGACTCATAAAATTCCATCGGGTACGCGAACAGCGTTCCCGATGGGAGTAGCCCCCGAGGCTACAACCATGTGCTTGTACTTGGTTGTAGGCTCACCGTTTTAATTTCCATCGCTATTTTGCTGACATTTCCAATGCTTTCATCTTTATTGGGTGCGCGAACAGCGCTCCCAATGGGAGTAGCCCCCGAGGCTATAGTCGAGTATTTTATATTCGGCTATAGGCTCAACTTTTCTATCTTTGACAAATATCAACTGCTTTTCCAAAAGTAGCCCCCGAGCATTTGAACAAAAACTAGTATTTGATCAAAGGCTCCCGAGATTATTTTGTCTGAACCACATGAGCTTCTTTGTCGCCAAACTTTGTTGAACGGAAGTCGAAATTTGCCAATTGGATGACGTCGATGCTGACGATGGCCACGATCACTGTATTGGGAAGACGCGAGTCCTGTCCTATCGCTGACATGTGGGTCCGAAAGTCTGCGATTTGTGACACGTTACGCAAGTGGGGGCGCACGTCCTCCGCTTTTTCTGGCACACGCACTGTAGTGCCTGTTTAGTTCCATCGCAGTAAAAAGACCTTATTACCCATGGGTACACGTGTAAGCCATCGAATCCATTCCTTCTGCATCCAACGGCACGTCGATTCGTAGGTTTTCTATAAAGGATCTTCTTCTTCCTCCGGCAATCCCTTCGCTGCGCCGCGCTCAAATCCTCCCTGCAAAAAACCTCTACTGCAACCAAGAGCTCCTGCTCTCCTCCACATCCTTACTCTCTCCATCGCCATTGTTGATGCCACCGCGGTCAAGGCTCACAAGGTATAGCACCCCCGAAGCAAGCATGGCGGCGCAAGATCTGGGAGCTTCCGAGTGGGAGAGATCCAAGATCTCCAATCAGGACGCCAACCTGCTGAAAAAGCTTGGCTTGATGAAGAAGAAGGAAACGCTGATCTTCCCCAGCGAGGAAAGCTTCCCAACGCCTCCTATCCAATATCGAGTTAGTTTCGTCGACCACCTCATCCGCGGTCTCTCTGCCCCTGTCCACGAATTCCTTCGTGGATTTCTCTTTGTGTACGGGCTGCAAGCTGACTCCCAATTCCATTCTCCATGTCTCGATTTTTATCACCCTTTGCGAGTGCTTTCTCGGGACCCAACCAAATTGGGCCCTGTGGAAACGCATCTTCTGCCTTCGCAACGGCTCCCACAACATCGCCTATAACATAGGTGGTGTTGTTATCTGTGTCCGCCCTAACGTCGAGTATTTTGACATCAAATTCCCCGACTCCGTTCAAGGGTGGCGCAAAACATGGCTCTATGTCCGCGAGGAGTGCCCGACTCGCAGAATACAATATCGCTCCCTTTGACGGAAACACCAAAATTCTTCGCCGCCGCTCGGGACGCAGGCTACCGAAGAAGAAAACAGCGACAAAGCGCTGATGAAGCGATCCATGAGCTGCAAAATACCCGAGGCAAAGAATTGTCGGGTATCCAAATCACCGCCAATTTCCTCAGGATTAGGGTGCAGCCTCTACAAGCTCGCAAAAACCCCATGTGGAGGTATGCTGGCGAGAAGGATGTCGACCGCCTCTCCAAAGATCTCTCTGTGAAGGACTTGGAAAAGCTTGTTCGGCGTGTTTCGTCGTTGAGCAAGAAAGATCCAGTGCCAGCCTCCTGCCGCGTGGAGCCATATAGTGGTGCCCACGCTCTTCCCCAAGTAAGTAGACTTGCCTCTCGAATTTTTGCATTTCCTCTCGAAAAACCTCGACTGCTATCTTGTTATTTTGCTGTTGATTTCTGTCCTCAAATTTCTTTTGCTATTGTTTTTTCCTTTGACAGAACCACCAAGTCATTTCCTCATTGCCTCCCTTACCTGAAGGTGGGGAGGTCGATGATCGGGACATCGTTGCCGACGATGTACAGGGTACTTCTCGCCCTGAGAGTGAAGTTGCGGGATCTCACAGATCCGTGGCTTCCTCTGAAAGGACTGTATCGGAAGCTTCCGATTCAGTGCCCTCTCTCCCTTCCGCTGCTTCCCCCAAGAACAAGAGGAAGAGGGACGAGGTTGAAGACTCCGGCACCTCCAAACTCGGTGGATCGCCTGCCGAAGAAAATGCTGCCGAAGAGGAGGATGCCTTCAACCCTTACGATGCTGCCCTTGTTACCTCGTAAGCTATCTTGCCTTTCTTTTCTTCTCACAAACTATTTTATGCATTGCCTTATTTTATCTTTTGTGAATAGTGGCGAGGAAGAAGAGGAACCCATTGTCAATGTGACTGCTTTTACTAGTACGTCACAAACCTTGGTTTTGTCGGAAACTCGCCAAGCAGCGGAGGAAACCTCGCCACCTCCGCAAGGTCCAGGAATGTCGGCTCCTGCTGCCAGCCCCCGAGCCCCCTCGCCTAAGATAGCGAGGGTTGAACTTGGCGAAGAACAGGGCCTTATAGCCGGAAACTTTGCGACTCCTTCTTTGGACGACGTAAGTATTCTCGTAGCTATATTGTCCTTTATCGAATTACTCCTCTCATAATCTTTCCATCGACTCTTTGGCAGCCTTTGATGAAGGAATTCATCCGTCTCGGTACTCAATTTGTTGGGTATCGCGATACTGTGAATGGCCTGAAAGGTACTTATTTCTACCATCTCTTTCTTTTGACTATAATGTATTCTTTATCTTGACTTGCTCTTTCTGTCTTTGTTAGAGGCTCTCGCCAAGGCTAACGAGCGCGCCGATGAACTCGCCTTGAAGCTTGAGCAGAGTGAAAAAGCTCGCGAGAAGGCTGAACAGGATGCTGCCTCTGTTGGAGATCTTCGGAAGAGGATCCACCAAGCGGAAACCGCCTTAAGCGAAAACATAGCTCAACAAATAGCTCGAGAGGAAAACGTTACTGGCCGCTTGGAGTCGCAGAATAGGCGCTTCGCCAGTAAGTTCCCGTAACATTTCCACCCGAGTTTTTCTTTGAAGATCGTCTCTTCTTGCATTTGTTGATAATTTTGACACTTTGCTTCAGCAGGAAAGATGGGCGCTGATTTTGATCTTTCAGAGCCTGAGGGGGATCGCCTTCTCGACGCTGTCTCCCTCCTTGAGATTCATGGGGATCTGGTGCGCAGTAGCATTGCTGATGCACGGACTGCTTTCACGCGCCTGTTCCCCTACTTCTTCGCGAAGCAAAAACAACCCGAGGTCTTCTCTGATCTGGCGAAGCTTTATGCTCCTGAAGAGGATCTTGGACTTGCTTTTCGGCAGGAGAGTCTAAAGGTCGGTGTCGAAGGCACCATGGCCTTGGTTGCTGAGAGCCGACAGTGCGTCAACTGGGCGAAGGTTGCCGATGCGAAGAAAATCGGCAAGGAAATGTGGCAGTCTTTGATCAAGGCTGCCAAGCCACAGTCGAAGAAGATCCTCTCCTTCCTTGGATGCAAGCCAACTGCCCCCTCCAGTTCTGCTAAGCCGGAGGTCAAGTAGACCATCCCGATCTTTTTCTTTTGGTGGGTGTCGATATCCTTCTGATATGCGGCTGTCCCTGTTTGGCTTGCTAGGAGCCGATATTTTGTAATATGTCTTCACTTATGTAAATATTTTGACTTTTGAATGGAAAAAGGAGAAAATCCTGATTTGGTCAACTTTTTCTGTTTTCCAGTTGGTGTTTGATAATTATTCGAAAGCTCCTGGACCATCATCTGCTTCCCCTGCTACATCTTACTCTAGACGCGCTTGTGATGATATTTCCTTGGACGATTCTTCGCACACTCCCGCGGAAAAATTGGAATTGGCTGAACTTCGACAACAACTCCAAACCGTGAAGAAACAAGCTCTAACTGCTATGGATCAGATCCGAAAATCCTTGGAGAATGAACATGCTGCTCTTGAAAAGGTTCGGGAAGCCTTGAAACAAAAAGAATCTGCCATTGCCGAGGTTTCTCGAGTTACTAAACGTGAAAACTTCATGCTTGAGCTGATGATTGACGCAAGTGAAGATATGGCGGGTATGCCCTCTATAAACTCCCCTCTTTTTATTCTGCTTAGATTTTGAAGCTTACAAGATGTCTATCTTGCTTGTAGGTTCCTTTCTTGATAGGGCTGCCGAAGAACAACGTGTGAATTCTCGAGTGGGTGCTCTTCTGGGGCTCTTGAAGAAAAATAATATTGACTTCTGGGCAGGCGAAGATCGTGCTCGCCAAATCGTTCGGTTTCAAGACCGTGCTGCCCAGGTTCGCAAGCTTCAGGATTTCTTCGACAGCACCTGGCTATGATATATAATGCTATGTTTCCTCGAAACCCTCAACCAACCAACATTACTGAGCTGATGGCCAAGTTCAAAGACGTGGATAGTATCCATGGCTTTGTGAAAGCTCAAATGGTTGCTGGTGCCAAGTTTGCTTTGATTTGGTTGAAGATTTGCCACTCCAAATTGGACTTCAACAAGCTTCTCGAAGTTTTTTATCGCAAGGTAACGAAAAGGACAATAACTGTCGATGAACTCAATGAACTAGCCTCTCCTGTTGCCGAGAAGATGATCGATGAGCTCCTCCTTTATGATGCCGATTTTTTCAAAGATCTTCGCTACGATGATTCAACACAGCAAGTTCATGCTTCCAGGTGAGCATAATTGTTAGTATATGTATCTTGTTTTTGTTTGAGATGTATATTTTGCATTTGTTTGCGAGACTTGTATGTAGTCAAGGCAAAGTGGTATATGTTTTTTTCTTTTAGCCCCCGAGTGTTTTCGGTGGCCATATATATTTGTTATGCGAGGTGTTGACACCAAGGCATATGTTAAAGATTCTTCGGGTTCAAGCCCCCGAGCCTGTCGAGAAAAAATATTCATCATCACTATTTTTATTATATTGCAGCATCGCGAGCCCGCCTCATATTAAAAACCTTCACCCCACTCGGTGCCCTCAAAGGAAAAGAGTGCGTCTGAAAATCGCGTGCGTTTCAGTACAATATATGTTTACATGTATCTCTATTTTGACTTCTACGCGTAGAAACGCCAGCTGCGCCACGTTCCACGGATTCTTCTCTGCGACTCCTGTCTTCTTATCTTTTTTGTATGCTCCTCCCGCGATTACTTCGACGATATAAGGTCCCACCCATGGGGACTCGATTTTTTCATGACTGTCTTGGGTGAGTCGAAGAACCAAGTCGCCCACTTGAAAGGATCTTGGGCGCAAAACGTCGACTATGGTAGTTTTTCATCTTGTCGGTACTTGTGACCCTGGACAACACCTCATCTCGAGCTTCATCAAGCGCGTCGATGTCATCTTCTAACGCTTTTAAGAAGTTTCTTCATCATATTCCGTCACTCTCGGTGAATTGTGTTCTATTTCTATTGGTAGTACTCCTCCGCTCCATGGACCAAGAAAACGGGGTTTCTTGTGTCGTCGTATTGGGTGTTGTTCGTATGCTCCATAAGACACTTGGCAACTCTTCTGGCCAACTGTGTCAAGCTTTCTCCAGAGGTGTTATCAATCGCTTCTTGATACCATTGCAGATGATACCGTTTGCTTTCTCGACTTGACCGTTGGTTTGCGGATGTGCCACTGATGCAAAGTGTAGTTTGATGCCTACTTCTGCGCAATATGCCTTGAACTCCTTGGAAGTGAAATTGCTGCCATTGTCCGTGACTATACTGTGGGGGACACCGAATCGAAATACGATGCCCTTGACGAAGCTTACCACCGATGCTCCGTCTGGCGAGTTTATTGGTTTTGCTTCAATCCACTTGGTAAACTTGTCGACAGCTACTAGCACATACTCGTATCCTCCCGGCCATGCTTCGTGTAATTTGCCTACCATATCGAGGCCCCATTGAGCGAAAGGCCACGATAAAGGTATTGGCGTTAGTTCTGCTGCCGGAGAGTGGGGTTTTGCCGCAAATCTTTGACACGCATCGCAAGTGCGCACTATGTCCTTTGCATCTTCTATTGCTGTCAGCCAATAAAATCCTGCTCTGAAAACTTTGGCTGCTATTGCTCGACTACTTGCGTGGTGTCCACATACTCCTTCGTGTACGTCCTTCAGAATAACTCTCCCTTCTTCGGGTGTAACACATCTCTGCAATACTCCCGATATACTTTTCTTATACAATTCTCCTTTGACCACGGTGAAGGCTTTGGACCGTCGAATAACTCGCCTTGCTTCGACTGGATCTTCGGGTAACTCCTTCCTTAGGATATATGCTACGAAAGCCTGCATCCAAGGAATTTGGATCATCATTATCACATGTGACTCCTCCTCTTCTAATATATTTGCCTTTGCTGTTTCTGGAGCCCTCGAGGACTTGTCGTCCTTCTCCTTCCTCTTTTGCTGTTTCTTCGCCTTGGTTGATCTTTCAGTTATTTCCTCCCAAAATACGCCGGGTGGTATTGCTAAGCATTGTGACCCGATGTTTGCTAGAACGTTGGCTTCGTCATTGCTGAGCCTGCTGATATGATGTACTTCGCAGCCATCGAAAAGCTTTTCGAGTTCATTGTATACTTCCTTGTATGCTATCATGCTGTCGTTAACTGCGTCACACTGATTCATCACCTGTTGAGCCACCAGTTGTGAATCACCAAAGATTTTTAGTCGGGTTGCTCCGCAGGCCTTTGCCATCTTCATTCCGTGTATCAGCGCTTCATACTCTGCCTCATTATTGGATGCGTTAGGAAACGTCATCCTTAGCACGTATTTCAACTTGTCTCCTTGAGGTGATACTAATATTACGCCTGCTCCAGCTCCTTCTAGCCTTTTGGACCCGTCGAAGTTCATGGTCCAGGTTCTCGACAGATCTGGGGGTCCCGTGTTTTGTAACTCCATCCATTCTGCGACGAAGTCTGGCAAAATCAGACTTTATTGCCTTTCTTTCTCGTACGTGATGTCCCGAGGGAAAGTTCTATTCCCCAAAGGGAGACACGACCCGTAGCTTCCGGGTTGTTTAATATATTGGATAAGGCGCCTCATTGACCACTATTATCGGATGTGCCGAAAAGTAATGGCGCAACTTTCTTGCGGTTGTAAGCACTCCATATGCTAGCTTTTGACACTGGGTACCTTTGTTTTGATGGTGATAGAACCTCGCCTATGAAGTACACCGGCCGCTGGACTCCATGGAGTTTTCCTTCTTCCTCTCTTTCGACAACGAGTACTGTGCTGACCACCTGAGGCGTGGCTGCAATGTATAACAGAAAGGTTCCTTTTCCTTCGGCGCCACCAGTATTGGGGGTGTCGAAATTGTGCGCTTGAGGTCCTCGAAAGCTCTTTCCGCCTCTTCGTTCCATTCGAATTTTTCTCCTTGCTTGATCAAAGCGTAAAATGGCAACGCCTTTTCTCCTAGCCTCGCGACGAATCTGCTCAAAGCTACAACTCACCCTGTTAGCGTTGGATTTCCTTCAGCTTTGTTGGCTTCCGCATTGTTACAATAGCTTTTATCTTGTCTGGATTGGCCTCAATCCCTCTTGCTGATACTAGAAATCCGAGAAGTTCTCATGCAGGGACGCCGAAAGAACACTTCTTCGGATTTAGCTTCAGGCAAAATTTGTCGAGGTTATCGAAAGTTTCCTTAAGATCCTCGATCAGGGTTGCTCCATCCTTTGTTGTTATGACGACATCGTCAATGTAGACTTGAACGTTCTTGCCAATCTGCGTGGCAAGGCACTTCTGCATCATCCGCGATATGTTGCTCTGCTTTTTAGCCCAAAGGGCATTGTTTTGTAACAAAACACACCATATGGTGTGATGAAAGCTGTTTTGACCTCATCTTCTTCTTTTAGTCGGATCTGGTTATAACCAGAGTATGCATCCAGAAGAAAAGACGTTCACAACCTGCCGTGGAGTCGATGATTTGATCGATCCTTGGGAGGGGGAAGTGATCCTTTGGACAATGTTTATTGAGACACGTGAAGTCGGCACATGTAACATCCCAGATTTCAAATCAATAAAGACAAGAAGTTTCCATTATTCAAAATTTAGAACCCACAAAAACTTTTTTTTGCATAGAGTGCTATGCATAAGGTTTGTGCATTATTGTATGAGTTTGCCATGATGTGTGTATGTGTGCTTATGTTTACTACCTAAAACCCTCACTTTGATCCTTTGAAGATCACAAAGAGAATCAAGAGGAAGAAAAGAAAGAAAGTAGAAAAATCACAAAACCCTCACATATGGTTTATGCCATTTTTGAAAATCTTCAACCTAGACCATTTTGGCTTGCACCACTGGTTGGAGAGTGTTACTAAACACTTAATAACACTTTGTGAATCAAAGAAAATCAAATCAAATCAAATTTGAGATCAATTTGAGCTCACATGAGATAATGGTCAAATCTGCCCATTTTCTCATGATGCCTACTTTGAGCCTCTGTATTAAGAAATTTTCAAACCAAACAAATCCAACTCTTTGCACCTCATCCAAGACCACATCAAGGTGAACAACTTTGGTAAAGACCACCCCTGCAAATTCATGCTGAATTCAAAGTTGTGCTCGAGCAAAGTTGGAACTTTTAAGCAGATTCAAGATGGTGCCCATTTTGAAATTTTGCAAACCAACTCAACTTTGCACCCCACCACCACCTTTGTGTGACAAATACTATCCCAATCAACTCCACCAAAATTCATTTCAAAATTTGAAAATTTTCTTCTTGCGGCCATTGTGTCGAACACCTGGTGGGCAGGAATCAAACCAAATCAAATTTACTATTTTGAATAGTGTTTGGCCCCAAATTTGATTTCCACTTGCTTGTCCCTTGTCCCCTGGTCCCCTCCAACACCAATGCCTCTAGCTTGCACCCCTAGAAATGGGCAGACATGGCAATGCCATTGCCATGCCGGCCATGTCTTGCATGCACCCTGCCCCCTCTCACTCCCTTCACTTCTAGCCTTGCCAACCATGTCCTTCTACTTCCCCTAGCTCTACTGGACCAGCCTGGACTAGCCTTGGTCGGAGGAGGACGCAGCATCGACCGGAACACGTCGTGCCCACGACGTCCAGGGCATGCCAGGGTTGGCATGGGCGCCGCCCACGGGCGCGCCAGAGCACGCGTCGCCCCGTCGACTCGCACCTCCCCTGGACCCCCTCTTCCGCCCTGAGCTTCACCACTGCACCAGGAACACGCTAGACAACCACTTGTCCCCGACCAGCGCCCGCCGTCGCCGGAGACGAAACCAAATCCCGCGACGGCCGCGCAGTACATCGCATGCGCCCGACCGCGTTAGGCACCGCCCAGCCGCGCCATCTCCGCTGGGAGGACCGCCAGGAACCGCTGAACAGTGCCACGCCCTCGCCTAGCTCGCTAGCATGCTGTAACCACGTCGCCATGGTCGACCCTCGCCGCAGCACCCTGCCTCCCTCCGCCGCTATAAAAGGGAGCCTCCCCGCTCGATTTCTCCACACCACCTTGCTCCCCTCTTCTCACTCGTTCTCCTCCACCTTCTCCACCTCGACATTGTCCACCCGAGCCCGTCAATTTCATCGCCGGAGCCGTGAGCCGCCGCGGAAGCTCGCCGCCGATTGGAGCCACCCCGGGAACGCTGGTACCAGGCTGACGGTTTGTCTTCATTGGGAGGCCAAGCTCATGGGGAGAGGTGCCTATACTAGGGTATGTAAGTGAAAGGTTATGGTTGATGATCCGCGCCGAGTTACGATTATTCAGGGTTATGAGGATGTAATCAAAAGTTGTGGCACAAGTGTACAACCTCTCAGAGTGTAAACCTATTCGAATAGCCGTGTCCACTGTTCATGACGATTGGAAAGGCCATACTGTTCCGTTGTGATGTTTTCTCAGAAAGAAATGATGTGTTGAATGGTGACTTGACTTGAATCACAACTGAGTTGTGGGAATGACACCAGTGTTCCCACTTGAGTTAGTTGGCATATGAAGAGTCTTTTATTAAAAGCTTGTGAACTAAAATTGGCGTTATGCAAATAAACCTAGAGCTTAGCACCCCATTACTAAACTTGTTAGTACTTACACTAGTATTAGTTTGCGAGTACTTTAAAGTACTCACGGCTGTGTCCCTGGCTATTCAAATGGCCAGATTATGAAGAAGAGCAGCAGTACCAGGATGACGGCCAGCAGGATGTCTACGACAACTAGGAGTATCTTCTGACGTCAAGCGTTGTCCTGTGGATTAGATAGTCCATTACGACTGCGCTTCCGCTATGTTTTGTGTTCGTTGATCAGTAGGTCAACTATTTGTGTAATATTGGATCATGTGATCTATATTTGTAAGACGACTATGGTTTGTAATGAATGATGACTTTATGATATCAACTGTTATGTCTCGCAACAACAATCTTCCTGGGATTGCGATGTATGGCATGATAGGCTTCTGGACTTAGAAATCCGGGTGTTGACAAGTTGGTATCAGCCATTGTTTGACCTTAGGAGACCCTAGTTAGAATGGACGTTCAGAAAAACTTAGTTTCAAAACAAATGAAGTGAATATGTCTAGCAAAAATTATTCACTCTCTTTTCCTTGAGATCTTTTCAAAATGATAAGTCATGCTCTTCCTTATGAATCTACATAAAATTTTGACACACTTGTTCACTTCTCTAACTTACTCATCCAATTCACTTTCAGATGGAGCCAAACAACACCAAGTTTTACCAGCTTGGGAATGGCGGGAGCCTGATCTTCGAGAGGGACTTAGATGCCCTATCCCAGTTCCTTGGATGCCCGCACCCGGAGTTTCACGGAATCGAAATCAACGACCAGCCCGGAGGGGAACTTCAGTGGGTTATCACCGCTGATCTGAGGGGCAAGATGGAGCCTCCTACTTCTGAGAGGATCCTCTTCTCCATCAACTGGCTGGATGGACTCGCACGTGCTCTTCAAGAAGCACTTGCCCGTCTGTGCGGGCAGAATGTGGTTAGGATCCAGGACTCTCGCTTTGCTCACCTTGCGAGGCATGATTCCACTGGAGGACCCATGTCACTATCATCACACCCGGTGCTGAAGTACCACGTGGAGCACCTGGACTTTATGCTGCACGAGACCCAGAAGGAGCTGGACAACGCTGTCTACGCCAACCAGACTCACCTTCACCGGCTCAGCATGCCGATGCTATCAAGATGCTTGCAAGGACCGCAAGTCACTCCGCCAGCAGCGTGCCAAGAAGGATGCTACCATCGCGCGCCTTCGCGCAAAGATAGTATCCTTGGAGGCAACTTTCAAGACCCAAGAGGACCAGCTGAGGGAGATGGAAGAAGATGGTGAAGACATTCAGGGAGGAGAAGCCTTCCTGAGTGATGATGATGACTTCGAGGAAGACGAGAACACTGATGTTGAGGACTACGAGTTTATGGAGGCCGGAGAAGATGACTTCATCCCGATCGATGTGGATGATGAGTAGTTGCACTTGATCACTTGTGTAGGTGTGAGTTTGTATCCCGTCCTTTGTATCGTAGCGAGAAAATGGTTCTTAAAACCATGGATGTGTTAGCTTGTAATATGTGATGTTTGAATGAATGAATGTGTGTTTGTGTTCAACAATCAAAAGAATTCAAGTTTTAAATTTTTGAACTTACCCAAGATAAGCCATAGAAAATTCCCTCTTATCTCATGATCTATCTCAATGTTCAGATGGCCCCTCCAACCCGCGGTGCAAATCAAGATGCCATGATGCAACTGCTGCAGACTCTGATGGCAGATAGAGAAAATGAGAGAGCTGAAAGACAAGCCCACCTAGCTGCACTGCAACAGATCGCCAACAACAACCAAGGCCATGGAAACCATGATCACCCGGGATCAAAACTCAAGAACTTTCGAACACCAACCCTCCTATGTTTAGCAAAACAGAAGAGCCACTCGATGCATGACCGGCTCCAGACATGGAGAACAACTTAGAGGTTGCGGGAGTCGAAGCCGCAGAGCAAGTCCCGTTCGCCACTCATTACTTAGCAGGACCAGCCCGAGCCTGGTGGACCAACACTCGTGCCATGAATGTTGGACAGATCATGACTTGGGCAGATTTCAAGCTCAAGTTTAAAATATCACGTGCCCCGGGTCTAATCAAGAAGATGAGGGATGAGTTCGGGAACTTAAAAAGGCGTGATGTCGGTGGCGTACCACGACAGTTCCTCACACTGTCAAGGTATACCTCCGATGAGACCGACACCACGAGAAGAGGAAGGAGAGATTTCGAACGGATCGCACGATGAGATGCAGACTGTGTTGGTCAACATTCCCTTTGCCGACCTTGAAGCCCTGGTGGACTCCGCCATCCAGATGGAGGAAAGCTCCATCAAGCCAATGAGAACCGCAAACGCCGCATGATGCACCAGAGTGGGCCCAGCAATACCCCAAGGTATCGCCCCACTCAAGCGGAGGTTTTCCCAAGAAACAACAAGCCGCAGATGCAGATGTCACGTCCGGGTTTTCAAACCGGAGTGGAGGACACCCAGTGCCAGGAGGCCACAACAGCAACAACACCAACCACAACAACAACAACAACAACCGCGCCCCCCAATGAGAGCCCCCAGCAACAACAACCCCAACACGCTCCAAGGACTGGGAGCAACGCTATCCCCGTCGCCCCCAAGGACAAGTCCACCATCACTTGTTATGAATGTGGAATTGTGGGTCACTACTCCAATGAGTGCCCCAAAAGGTTAGCCAAGACGCCCCCAACACCGCCGTACCTTTGCAACGCCATGTCTCCACAGGCAGAAAGTTCACCCCCAACAACCCCAACAACCGCAATGTCCGTCTTTTCCACATGAATGCTGAAGAAGCCCAAGAAGCACTAGATGTTGTACTGGGTATGTTTTCTGTTAACTCGCAGACGCAAGAGTATTGTTTGATTCTCGAGCATCGCATTCGTTTGTCACCGAAGATTTTGCATGCACTAGTAAAATTCAACCCATCAGTTTGAAGCATGTCATGATAGTTCAAATACCTGGTTCAACAACAAAAGCTAGAAAATTTGCAAAGATGTGCCTATCAGAATGCATGAAGTAGATTTTTATGCAAATTTGATTGTTCTGGGAACAAAAGGTTTGGAAGTAGTACGGGTATGGATTGGATGTCAAAACACCATGGATTGATTGATTGTGCCAAGAAGGCCATCACCATGACAAGTAGCACCGGTGTGTTAGTAGAACACGTATCGAAAGACTGCCCAGAAATTCACCTGCAACACCAGTATAGCCAAGCCAACCTTGGATCGATCAGGTCGTCTCCGATACCGATGTGTTTCCTGATGATCTACCCGTATGCCCCGCATCGGGATATCGAGTTTATCATTGAGTTAATCCCTGGAGCAGGACCTATAGCCCAGAGAGCCTATAGTATGAACCCGACAGAACTAGTGGAGCTAAAGAAACAACTGGATGATATGTTAGCCAAAGGTTTGATCCAGCCAAGTGCATCACCCTGGAGATCACCAGTTTTGTTTGTGGATAAGAAGGACGGTGCCACTCGTTTATGTACGGATTACCGTAAGCTTAACGATGTCACCATCAAGAACAAGTACCCCTTACCCAAGATAGAAGACCTGTTTGACCAGCTGACCGGTGCCAGAGTGTTCTCTAAGATTGATCTTAGGACTGGTTATCATCAACTGAAGATTCGTGCCACGGATATCCCAAAGACTGCCTTCACCACCCGATATGGATTGTATGAGTACAATGTCATGTCATTTGGATTAACCAATGCCCCAGCTTATTTCATGAACCTCATGAATAAGATCTTCATGGACTTTTTGGATAAGTTTGTCGTTGTTTTCATCGACGACACATCCTAATCTACTCCAAATCCGAAGAAGAACATGAGCAACATTTGGAAGTTGTCCTAGATACCCTTAGGGAGCATCGCTGTATGCCAAGTTTAGCAAATGTGAGTTTTGGTTGAAGGAAGTAGGATTCTGGACATATCTTGTCTCTGCAGGAGGAATTGCCGTAGATCCCGCCAAGATCAAGACTGTTACGAATGGAAAGTCCCAACTACTCAGACCGAGGTCCGCGCATTTCTTGGATTAGCGGGATACTACCGCAGATTTGTTGAAGGATTTTCAAGCATAGCAAGACCAATGACTCAACTGTTGAAGAAAGACAAGAAGTTTGAATGGACTGGTAAATGTGAAGAAAGTTTCCAGCAGCTCAAGAGCAGACTGACCTCAGCCCCAATATTGATCATGCCGGACATCACCAAGCCATTTGACGTTTACTGCGACGCTTCCAAGATTGGTCTTGGATGTGTGTGATGCAAGAAGGCAAAGTGATATCATATCTGTCAAGGCAACTGAAGCAACATGAGCAGAATTATCCAACCCATGACTTAGAGCTTGCAGCTGTAGTTTTAGCACTGAAAGTTTGGTGTCATTACCTCATGGGTAATCGATACGAGATCTATTCGGATCACAAGAGCCTGAAGTACATTTTCTCCCAGAAGGAGCTAAATATGAGACAAAGAAGATGGATAGAATTAATCAAGGATTATGATATGGAAATTCACTACCACCCCGGCAAGGCCAATGTGGTAGCGGATGCCCTGAGTAGACTGCCGTGTCAATTGAACTCCATGATCGCAGACGAGCAACCTAGCTGTATCAAGAATTTGAGCAGTTAGACCGGAGCTAGTTAGTGAAGGATTCCTAGCCAAAGATAGAGCTTCACCCTACCTTGATTAGCCAGATCAAAGAAGCCCGTAAGGAAATGCTAGCATCGACGGAATCAAGAGCCAAATCACTGCAGGAAAGCACCGGATTCACCGAAGATGAAGAAGGAGTTCTTTGGTACCACGGACGCCTATGTGTGCCGCAGACTCAGAGTTGAAGCAAGTCATTTGAAGGAAGCCCATGACACCCTTTACTCCATTCATCCCGGAGGAACCAAGATGTATCAAGATTTGAAGGAACAATTTGTGGCATGGAATGAAGAGAGAAATTGGAAGCTACATCGCCAAGTGTGATATCTGTCTGAGTCAAGGCGGAACATCGGCGACCCGCAGATTGCGCAGCCACCGCAGATTCCGAATGGAAGTGGGATCAGAGGAATGGACTTCATCACCGGTTTGCCCAAATCAAGCAGAGGAAATGATTCTATTGGGGTAGTGGTCGATAGATTAACTAAGGTAGCCCATTTCATCCCCGTCAAGACCACATACCAAGGCCCAAAGCTAGCTGAGTTATACATCTCCAGAATAGTCACCCTGCACGGAACTCCGAAGTCAATTGTATCGATAGAGGATCCCAATTCACCTCAAGATTTCGCAGAAAGTACATGAAGGACTAGGAACCCGGCTGAATTTCAGCACCGCATATCACCTCGCAGATCGATGATGACCGAAAGAGTCAACCAAATCCTCGAAGACATGTTGAGAGCTTGTGTACTTGAATATGGATCTAAGTGGGAAGACTGCTGCCTTACGCAGAATTCTCGTATAACAACGCTACCAAGCCAGCTTTACAATGGCCCCTTTGAAGCCCTGTAAGGAAGTGTCGTACCCCTCTGAATTGGTCAGAAGTCGGAGAGAGCCAAGTCTTTGGACCGGATGTTCTCCGAGAAGCTGAAGAAAAGGGGCACAAGATCCGCGAATACCTCAAGACTGCGCAATCAAGGCAGAAGAGTTATGCCGACAAGAGACGCCGAGAGATGACCTTCGAGATCGAAGATTTTGTCTATCTCAAAGTATCCCCCTTAAAGGAATGCAGAGATTCCAGCTTAGAGGAAAGCTTGCACCCCGATATGTTGGACCCTTCAAAGTTCTGAGTCGCCGAGGAGAAGTATCTTATCAATTGGAACTGCCGGAAGAAATGTCGGCTGTGCACGACGTGTTTCACATCTCACTACTCCGGAAGTGTTTAGAAGTGCCCGAGAAGACCGAGGTTTTCAAGAATATTGATCACAGATCGGTGGATATCAACTAGGATTTGACATATCGCGAAGTGCCTATTCGCATCCTGGAAGAAGCTTTCAGAACCACCCGCACCAGGAGTATCAAGTTCTTGAAGATTCAATGGAGCAACCATACCGAAGAAGAAGCCACTTGGGAGCGAGAAGACTATATGAAGAAGGAATTCCCAGATCTCTTTAGTACCTAGTTTTCTTTAAGATCTCGGGACGAGATCTTTTGTAAGGGGAAGGGTTTGTAACATCCCAGATTTCAAATCAATAAAGACAAGAAGTTTCCATTATTCAAAATTTAGAACCCACAAAAACTTTTTTTTGCATAGAGTGCTATGCATAAGGTTTGTGCATTATTGTATGAGTTTGCCATGATGTGTGTATGTGTGCTTATGTTTACTACCTAAAACCCTCACTTTGATCCTTTGAAGATCACAAAGAGAATCAAGAGGAAGAAAAGAAAGAAAGTAGAAAAATCACAAAACCCTCACATATGGTTTATGCCATTTTTGAAAATCTTCAACCTAGACCATTTTGGCTTGCACCACTGGTTGGAGAGTGTTACTAAACACTTAATAACACTTTGTGAATCAAAGAAAATCAAATCAAATCAAATTTGAGATCAATTTGAGCTCACATGAGATAATGGTCAAATCTGCCCATTTTCTCATGATGCCTACTTTGAGCCTCTGTATTAAGAAATTTTCAAACCAAACAAATCCAACTCTTTGCACCTCATCCAAGACCACATCAAGGTGAACAACTTTGGTAAAGACCACCCCTGCAAATTCATGCTGAATTCAAAGTTGTGCTCGAGCAAAGTTGGAACTTTTAAGCAGATTCAAGATGGTGCCCATTTTGAAATTTTGCAAACCAACTCAACTTTGCACCCCACCACCACCTTTGTGTGCCAAATACTATCCCAATCAACTCCACCAAAATTCATTTCAAAATTTGAAAATTTTCTTCTTACGGCCATTGTGTCGAACACCTGGTGGGCAGGAATCAAACCAAATCAAATTTACTATTTTGAATAGTGTTTGGCCCCAAATTTGATTTCCACTTGCTTGTCCCTTGTCCCCTGGTCCCCTCCAACACCAATGCCTCTAGCTTGCACCCCTAGAAATGGGCAGACATGGCAATGCCATTGCCATGCCGGCCATGTCTTGCATGCACCCTGCCCCCTCTCACTCCCTTCACTTCTAGCCTTGCCAACCATGTCCTTCTACTTCCCCTAGCTCTACTGGACCAGCCTGGACTAGCCTTGGTCGGAGGAGGACGCAGCATCGACCGGAACACGTCGTGCCCACGACGTCCAGGGCATGCCAGGGTTGGCATGGGCGCCGCCCACGGGCGCGCCAGAGCACGCGTCGCCCCGTCGACTCGCACCTCCCCTGGACCCCCTCTTCCGCCCTGAGCTTCACCACTGCACCAGGAACACGCCAGACAACCACTTGTCCCCGACCAGCGCCCGCCGTCGCCGGAGACGAAACCAAATCCCGCGACGGCCGCGCAGTACATCGCATGCGCCCGACCGCGTTAGGCACCGCCCAGCCGCGCCATCTCCGCCAGGAGGACCGCCAGGAACCGCGCAGCACGCCTAGCTCGCTAGCACGCTGTAACCACGTCGCCATGGTCGACCCTCGCCGCAGCACCCTGCCTCCCTCGCTATAAAAGGGAGCCTCCCCGCTCGATTTCTCCACACCACCTTGCTCCCCTCTTCTCACTCGTTCTCCTCCACCTTCTCCACCTCGACATTGTCCACCCGAGCCCGTCAATTTCATCGCCGGAGCCGTGAGCCGCCGCGGAAGCTCGCCGTCGATTGGAGCCACCCCAGAAGCAACGCTGGTACCAGACGAACCGCCATCGACGACAACGTCCCTGCGCACCTCGCCGACGACCGCCGGAGCACCGGTGAGCTCGCCGACCCCCTACCCTCGCCGCGCCAGTAGCCTCCTCTCGCCGGAGACGACGACGTCTCGAGCCGCTTGATCCCCTTCTAATCCAACGGTCCACGCTTCGCGTACCGTTTCGGCGTTTAAACGCACTGACGCGTGGACCCCACCTGTCAGCGGCCCGCTCACGCGAGACGCGAAGCTGGGCCGGCCCGTTTTACTTTTCTCTCGCTGGCCCGTTATTTTTCCCGCGCTGGCCCATTAAGTCAAATTTGGAAATTTCAGTTTAAATCAAATTTAATCCTAGCTCCAACTTCAAATTTAAATTCCAGAAAATCGGCTAAACCAAATTTGATGAATTTTATATGGTTGGAAAGCTTGTGAAAAGATCTACCCAACCCCACTGGTCTCAACCTTTGATCTTTTGTATAATTAATGTGACAAAAATAACAAGGCAGGGCCTTTTCAAACTTCAAACCTTTATTAAACATCAACCAAAAATGCTTTTGAGTTGTTTCCAACTCTCAAATTTCACATTTCATTTTGTCTATCTGGATATGTAAAAATATGACATAGTTACTTTGTATGATCATGGTCTGGATTAAATAATGGCTCTATGGCTATTTCTAGTCCATTTAAATTTTCCAAAACTATTTATTAAATCTTATGAGAGGTTCTCCCTCATTTAAATCTTGTCTCAAGTAACTCAACATGAGGTATTGACCATGGTCTACATAATCTCATATTGAATTATTTGGTGATATTAAATTATAAGTATGGTAGTGTTAAATTGCATGAGGTACTTTACCTCATTTAAATCTTTTTCCCAAATTATAATGATGAATTGTTGACCTTGGTCAACATGGATTCATACATTATTTAATTGAGGAGATTAAATCTTAACAAGATAGTTAGCACCCCTCATGTTTTATCCTTAAAAGTGCAAAGCTCTACCAGAGCAAGGCACACTTACCTATTACTTTATGCTTAATGATCAATCCCAAGTTTTATCCTTCCAAGCTTTTACTTTGATTATTAAAGCTTACTTTTATAGTTAACTTTGGTCTAAGTATGGAGTGTTACAAGAGCATCAAATTTAGCCTAGAGAGCTACAAGATAGTTAGCACCCCTCATGCCTAGTTGCTAGTGCTAGCAAATAAAATTTACTACTCTAGATGGGAACTTGTGAAGTGAAATGACTTTGAAAACCTTGGAATGATGAGTCATTCTATTGAAAGATTTTGAAGGTGAATATGACTGGTGAATGACATGGTGAACTTTACAAAAACTGATGGTTGGGTTCGGATGCGATACCTTTCCAATTTTTGGAGTACCCCACAATACCTGATTATGGGTAGGGCTTAACCGGAAGTTTATGTATTTTAGTATGGGTTCCCTCTAAACAAGCGTCATAGGGTTATGCCGAGGCTGCCTCCGTTAAAAGTGAAATGATGTGAAATGAGGTGAATGTCCGGCCCAAGCCCTGCAGCCCTGTGCACGGTTTGTTCCCACCGGAGGCCTCATGGGGAGAGGCCTATACTAGGGTATGTAAGTGAAAGGTTATGGTTGATGATCCGTCGAGTTACGATTATTCGGGGTTATTCGACGGATGTAATCAAAAGTTGTGGCACAAGTGTACAACCTCTAGAGTGTAAACCTATTCGAATAGCTGTCCACGGTTACTGACGATTGGAAAGGCCATGCTCGTTGTCATGTTTTCTCAGAAAGAAATGATGTGTTGAATGGTGACTTGACTTGAATCACAACTGAGTTGTGGGAATGACACCAGTGTTCCCACTTGAGTTAGTTGGCATATGAAGAGTCTTTTATTAAATGCTTGTGAACTAAAATTGGCGTTATGCAAATAATCCTAGAGCTTAGCACCCCATTACTAAACTTGTTAGTACTTACACTAGTATTAGTTTGCGAGTACTTTAAAGTACTCACAGCTGTGTCCCTGGCTATTCAAATGGCAGTATGAAGAAGAGAAGCAATACCAAGATGACGGCCAGCAGATGTCTACGACAACTAGGAGTATCTTCTGACGTCAAGCGTTGGCATGTGGATTAGATAGTCCATTACTGACTCGCTTCCGCTATGTTTTGTGTTCGTTGATCAGTAGGTCAACTATTTGTGTAATATTGGATCATGTGATCTATATTTGTAAGACGACTATGGTTTGTAATGAATGATGACTTTATGATATCAATTGTTATGCCTCGCAACAACAATCTTCCTGATTACGATATGGCATGATAGGCTTCGGACTTAGAAATCCGGTGTTGACAACGCACATGCGAAGGACCTCTATGTTTTTCTTCGGGACCAGCACTGGGTTTGCTACCCATGTGGCTTCTGTATGTATCTCTTTAATGAATCCTGCTTCTCTGAGCCGATTGATTTCTGATAGCATTGCTTTGCGGTTTGGTTCCGAAAAACGCCGCAAAGGTTGTTTGATTGGTCTAGCCATTGGATCCAAGTTAAGGGGTGCTCGGCAAGTTCCCTGGGTACTCCTGGCATGTCAGCTGGACACCATACGAAGATTTCCGCGCCACGGAGGAACTAGACGAGCGCGCTTCCTATGCGATGTCCATGTTTGTTGCGATGGATGTCGTCTTTTTTGGGTCCGTCGGGTGGATCTGTACTTCCTTAGAATTATTGGAGGTGTCAAATGTCGGCTCCTTCAATGGTCTTCCTCCGTCAGGCAGCACATCATAATCTGTTGTCAATTTTGACGCCATATATTCTGCTTGCATTCCGAAAGTTTCAGAAAGCTGATGGAAATCCTTGTCGCACTTATCGGCTAGCGCGAAGCTTCCTTTCACTGTGATTGGGCCCTTGGGTCCAGGCATCCTCCACAACAAATATGTGTAGTGTGGTACTGCCATAAATCTGGCGTAGGCGGGTCGCCCTAATAAAGCGTGGTACTGTGACGGGAAATCCACGACTTCAAATTCTAGCTTCTCTCTTCTGTAATTTTCTCGGGTTCCAAACTGAACGTCGAGATTGATCTTGCCCAATGGGTAGCTTGGCTTGTCCGGCGTAATACCATGGAAACGCGTATCCGTTGGTAGAAAAATTGCCAGGGATATGTTCATCTTCCTAAGTGTATCTGTAAGCCCCAGGAGTAGGAAAACCCAGAGCGCGCAGGTACGAGGGGTTTATGTGCATGAGGTCACTACAAAGGACCGTGAGGTCGCCTCGCATTCCCAAGCTTATGGGTAGGCCAAGCAACAACGCCCATGCACACAACACCCGCCTCATAGGCTCACGTTAGGCTTTCCAAGCCTGAGTGCTACACCTTCCTGTGCACTTCAAACATACACGCACGGTGCACAGGGTACAAGGGTGGAATACAGATTCAATATCACAACATGACCATCTACGACACAAAAGATGGAAATAAGGTTCATATGTAGCAACGCTCTACTGAGCAAGATCCAAATGACACTCAAAAGGGAAACATATCCCAACAGTACATCATACATAGAGATAGCAAAAAGTCTGGGTACAGACAAGATCCAAATTGGACTAAGAGTCCTGAAGATAACCAAGCGGGATCCATAACCAACAAGCCACAAGGCTGCCTTAGGAACGATCCTGCTACGCAACGAAGTCGTCGTCCGTGAACTCAACGAAGTAGCCTCCAAAGTACTCCTCATCATCTGTCGTACCTGTTTTGTCGAAAAGCGGGTTCCGGAAAAAGAGAGAAAAACGAGGGTAAGTACCAATGGCACGTACTTGCGAGACTAGACCAGCTATGCTTGCTGGGGGCGGTATAAACTTGCCCGGCTATATGTGGGGTTTAGCGGCAGCAAAGCAACTATCCAATAGAGACACGCTACAACATTCGTCTATTAGAGAAGATGAGAGAGCGCATAATCTAGCGTTCTATACTCTGCAAACAATACCCAGCCAATGCGATCCCCCTTCGCCAAGAAGTACTAGCAAGGCACTCACACAGTTGACAATTTTATTCGTATCCGTTGTAATAGTGCTAACTTACTACGCAGATTATTAGCAAGTTATTATCAATAAATTTAGGTGTAAGTTGTTCTATGATCGAGTTAAATGCTCCAAGTCGTCCATAACCGCGACACACTTTCCGAAAAGATTTACCCTGCAGGGGTGCACTATGTTCTATACACGCACGCTCTATCGTTCGAGCAATCCAACGGTAATAGGAAGACTCTCGCGATATCACGACAAGACCGTTCCTAGTTATGCAAGAATGCCTAGGGGGCCACCGACTAAGCTACCCGTGACGAAGTTCGACTGCATCTACGCGACTTAGGGTTTGCGTCGGCGCTAGGCGTGTAAACCACACGCCGCTAAACGTCCCAGTACAAAGAGAATATAAACACCAAGGCAACGAAGTAAACACCCGAAAGCAACAGAAGTAAACGAAGGCAACAAAGTAAAGCATGGCATACATGGCATAGGCAAATAAAACCAAGGTTGTGGCCCCTTTCAACAGACTTGAGAAATGGTAATGGGTGATGGGGGTCCCTAAAACCTCCCGCGAGTGGTTAGTGCGCTCAGCCTTAGAACAGATAACAAGAACTCGGGTCCTAGGGGACACAAGCGAGACAAAAATCCGATGCTTTCGCAAAGGGGCTCACCGATGCCTCTGCAATGTTATTATCCCTTATCAATTTTAGTTGTAGCAAAAGTTATCATCATCATTTTCAAAAGGTGGTACATGTGTCAACTTCCCAACAACATCTCGAACATATCGAGATAAGAGCAAGACCCTAAACTCGCCTACGACTCGCAAAGCTGGCAAACAACAAACATCAGGTAAGGCAAGGAGGTGTAACTCGGATCATATAGGGTAACAGGTGGAATAGGACACGTGACACAACAGAATCGCAACATAGGGATAGCAATAGATCAAAAGAGCATGAAAATGTAAAATAGGTGAAGAGGTGGGCTCGCCTGTCAGATCAGCGGTAGAAGCACAGGCACGATCCTCCTGGGGGTGCTCGTACTCCTGCTCGTACTGCTCTGCGTCGGCGTCTACTCGAGAAGAACCAAATAGCACATACAAGGAAAGTATAGCACAAATCAATACAAGTATGCAATGCGCAATATGATGCATGATGACATAGCAAGATGATATGTGCAAGGTTTCATGTATAGCAAAATTAAGTGGGGGGCTTTTCAATACCCATGAAATGATAACACCCTCACATATTGTTTTAATTCAAGTTTGCAAGTTTTAATTGGACAAATCAGAGATGATGTCAATGATGCATGATGATGCTAGATTTGAATTCCTCTCATTTTTCTGATGAGATTAGACATAAAGATTATTGAATTTGGATATATAGAAGTGAAGTTATGATTTATGCCATATTACCCAATTTATTTCAGATTTTAATTATGTCCAAATTTTATTTATCCAAATTCCAAAACAAAGTTCATATTTGAATAGATCATGAAATGCTGATCAATTTGGATATATCATTTGTCAGATTTGGAATTCAAAAAGTGCAATTTTAATTGGTTTGAAATTGGGGCAGATTTCATATTCATTAAATAGAAAAAGGAAAAGAAGTTTTGAATTTCGAATTTCTGACACAGATTTGGGCGGGAGTTGATTTTCACCGAGTTGGACACTAGCCAGGGTCGCTGACCAGTGGGGCCCATGGCCACGTAGGCGCCAGCGTGGCTAGACGCAAAAAGGTGGGTTAATTCCGCGCCCACGGGGAGTCGAGCTTGGGGCTCGCGGGTGAGAGACGACGGTGGTAGCCAGTGGGCTACGTGTTCGGTTCTGATAGGAACTAGGGCGCAGACAAGGTAAGGTTTGCCTCACGGTTAACTGAATTTTTGACACCTCGAACTGAAAACGCGACAACTGCTGTTTCCTGTAGATGCGTTTCTGCACGGATTTTAAAGCGACGTTAACGGGAGATCTGGTCAAGCATAGTCGAAGATCTCGACGAGTTGAGCTTGCCAGATGTGCCAAGATTCGAAAACATCTAGAATGGTTCAAAAAGGTGCACCGTGGCGACGGCGAGGCTCGCCGGAAGACGGGATCACGACACGGTCGACGAACAACAAAACTGAATACCGTTTCTGGTCCAATCTTTGAACGAAGATGGCGATGAATCGGTGCGTCTTCTTGGAAAGGTTCCAACAGCAAAGATGTAGAGCTACGCCGTGGCTTTGCAACGGTGTAAAGTACTCGCGCGGAGGTGACCTGTACCGGCGATGAGGTTCATCGGAAGAGGGCGCCGTGGTGCAGACATAAAAAGGGCACGTTTTTCGTTTTTCGTTTCGATACTGCCTCGGATCTCTACTCACGTCGATGATGTAGGGATAGTGGGGCATGCAAGGGAGGGGGAGTAAGGTCCATGCTCACCCTGGGGTAGACGGAAAGGTGGAGGAGGCGACGGGGAGGTTGCCGGTGATGAAGAAGATGGAGATGGCCGGGGCAGACGGTGTCGATGAAGAGGAGCTAGGCGAGCTTGGCGTCCTTGAAGAAGACGAGGTGAAGAAGAGGCCACGGCGGTCACGTTCCACGGCTCAGGTGACCTCGAGCTGGTCCATGGCGACGGCGGCGGACGTAGACGGCGGCGGTGTTTTTCGGTGGGGTTTATGCGGGGAGAAACCGAGAGGTGGCGGCGGCTGCTTTGGGAAGGAGGAAGCTAGGTTAGGGTTCGAGCTGGTGGCTCGGTGCTTTATAAGGGAGGACGGTGGGGTGGTTGGCCGTTAGTGGAGGAGACGGCGTCGCTGTTTTGCCAGAAAAGGAGGGGGAAGACGACAACGTCGAAGGAAAGGAAGTGCCTCCGTTTACTGTATATGGTAAAGGGAGGAGTGGGCTGGGTCGGTGTGGAGGAGAGGGGGAGATGGGCCACAGTGACAGGAAGCTAGCAGGCCCAAGGTGAGAAGGGAGATGGCCAGGTTGGGTTAGTTGGGCTCCGGCTAGAGTTAGGTTAGATTAGGTTTTCCCTTTTTCCTTTCTTTTATTTCTTTCTCTCTTCTTTTTAAATTCTGTTTTATTTTCTTTTCAATTTAAAAACAGTTTTATGAATTTAGAAAAGGTGTGGTTTGAAATTTTGAAGGGAGAAGAATATGAGAAGATCATCACCATATCACATATGATGATGTTAAGAAGAAAAGAAATAAAAGGGGAGGATATGCATAGAGCTAAAAGGAAGAAAACCATTATTTTATGTGCAAAATAGTTTGGTGGAGCTTAGCAACAAACCAACCATTTGAGGAGTATCTCCAATTCAAACCAAGTTGGTTAAGCAAGGTTGAAAGATAGAAGAGGGAGATTAAGGTGCTACCAAATTTCAGAAAATTTGGCATGACCTTTGTGTATAAGGGGTTTAAAGATGGGGAAGATTTTGTGGTGCCTTTCTTGGAACATCACAAGAGGAGGGGGTGAACCAAGAGAGAAGAAGGAGGGAACAACAAGCAAACATAAAGAAAACCAAACCAAATGCAATTTAGTAAAACCCAAGGTGGTGATATGCATGAATGCAACATGATGATATGATAACAATGCAAGAAAAGTAAAAGGATCTAGGGTGTTACTCTTGGGATGTTACAGTATCTGCGTACATAAGGTTCGAGCTGCTGCCTCCGTCGATGAATACTCGCGAAACATCGAATCCCGCGATTACTGCTGGTAGAATCAAGGCAGATTGCCCTGGTCGTGGAACTTGCTGCGGGTGGTCAGCTATGGTGAAACCGATTTCCTGCCCCGACCAATTCAAGTACTCGATTGTTGGTGGAGGCATCTTCTCTGCCATAAAGACTTGTCGCGAAATTACTTTCTGAGCTCTATTGGAGGGCCTGCCCTTCTGAATCATCGAGACCGCGCCATTGGTGTTGATATAAGGACCATTGCTCGGAGGCGGTGGTGCCGCCAATTGTAACTGATGTCGATTTTCCTCTGTGATTGCAGGTGGAGGTGGTAGTGGAACGTGAATCTCGCTCCTTGGTCCCTGAGGGTTTATATTTGTTGCTTGTGTGTTGGTATGCCCTGCATATCTGTGAAGTGCGAGGAAAGTTCGGCAATCCTTCTGTAGATGTCCTGACTGCCTCTTTCCATTGTTATCGAGGTAAAAGTGCATCTGGCATGGTCCATTTAAGAGATCCTCGGGTGAAGCATATGGTCTCTGGAACCTAGGCCCATTATTTTGTCTATTTTGTCGGGAACCGTCCTGCTGGTCACTCCGCTGCTCGTTACTTCTCTGGTAACTGTCGCGATTATTTCCACCAGTTTCTCGGAAGCCAGCCGATACTTGGCCAGGACCACCGTAATCTGAGAAATGTCGAGGGAACCGTCGTCTATTTTGAAAATTTCGGTTGCGCTCATCTTCGGGCGATCGATGCCTCTTATTATGAACAGCGTCTTCACCATCTGCCCAGCGATTTGCTATTTCCATGAGTGCTGCTATTGTCTTCGGGTTGGTCCTTCCCAAATCCTCGACAAAGTCCTTTCTTCGGATTCCAGCAACGAACGCGTCTATTGCTCTTTCATCAGATATGTTTTCTACTGAGTTTTTGATGATGTTCCACCTTTGGATATACATCCTCATTGATTCATCGTACTTTTGTCTACAGGCTCGTAGCTGCTCCAACGACGCGGGTTTCTTGCATGTGGACAAGAAATTCTTCACGAATATGTCTTCGAAGTTTTCCCAGCTGTCGATAGAACCAGGAGGTAGCTTTTTGATCCACGACCGTGCTGCTCCGCTTAAGTGCACCTGGATACTTTGCATGGCTGTTGCTCTGGTTCCGCCCATCAGTTTCACTATTTCCAGGTAGTCGACTAACCAATCCTCAGGGCCTTGCAGGCCATCAAACTTTTTGTAGTTGTCGGGTAACTTGAACCCGGATGGGACCCGAGTCTTTCGGACTCTTCGTGTGAAGCACGGGAGTCCACACAGGTCCTCTTCGTCAACCTCTGGTGAGTGCCGACGTTCTCTTCTTTCTTGCCGCGCTCTGTCAATCCTTGATTGTGTCGTTGTATCTCTTGCACCGCTTGTTCTCTGATGGTCTGTGTTTCTGCGTAGGTCGTGGACTATTTTGCCTTGCCCTTCGGGAGGCGTGCTTGTACCCGCGAACGCCGTTCCCATGGCTCCAACTCCTGCCATGGCCATATTGTATAGTGCTTCTCTTGGATCTCCTGGTGGTGGCCTGGACGCCAGATGAAAGCTTGGGTCGCCATATACCCCGCTTCGGTGTCTTGGGAATAATGTTTCCCCTTGTGTCAATCGACATAAAGGACATGTCGAGATTTTGGACTAGGTGTTCTCTCTCAGCTGCAGGTATATGTTGCAACCGAGACCTTGCCCTGTTGCGAGCTTCTCTGTGGCTGTCTCCTCCCGAAGTACCTGAATGTCGACTCAACTCAGCTCTTCGCCTACTTGACGCGGAAGCTGCTGCTTTCCTCTTATCGAGCTCTGCTTTTTGTTTTTCGAGTTCTCGTCCAGCACGGGCGAGTCTATATTGGTACGCTTGCAACTCCTCAGCTGTGGCAGTTGTAGTCATCGGCTCTGTACCATCAATAGTTTTTGCGGCTCTGTCCCAAGCCGATTGCGGAAGTTGCACCATATGCCGCGTTGCAGGCCCGACGTACTTGGTGCCTAAACCTCGCATAAGATCAGCGGGATCGATGTATGGATTGCCCAAATCATCGAAAGCCTCTGACGTCTCCTCCTGTTGGCGACTTGAATTTCCAATTACATATATTTGATGGTATTTTGAAGTCTGACTTTTGTCGGGATTGGTGACACCGTAGTATAGATCGGCAAAGACCTCCCTAACAGAAGTAGATTTGTCGATGAAGTGTCGACGCTGTCTGAGTCGCTGCTTATATTGGAGTCCGCAGACGACTCAAAGGACAAGTTGCCGAAGATCTTGGCAAGTTTGTCGCTTGTCGCAGTCTTGGCAAAGCGCGGCGGCGAGATCTCCTCGTCGCCTGTCTCGAATGATGACGAAAATTCCGATAGGTCGGAATCGATTGCTGATGATCCCGACGAATCCGGAACTTCCACACGATGTGATCCTTCCTTCTCGACGCGGAAGTGGAAACTTCCGAACGTTATCTCCATAGGCTCCTCCAGATTCACATATGCATCCACACGGGAGGGCGGGTGAGGAACAAAATCAACTAAACCAGTAGCGATCCGTTTACCTCTGTCCATTGCGTTGCTTGCTACCGAAGATGTTGACGATGTTGAGCGTGCCATCGAGATCAGATCCTTGTCGCCTCTAATTCCCACATACGGCGCCAATTGACAAGGTATTAACTTGTCAATGCCTATTGTAGACTAGGGTTTTAGCGGAAGTAGAGGGCAAGTAGATCTCGAGGGTTCATGGAAAAGTACTCGATTGCTAGAAAACTAGGGTTGTGTTGACAATGAAGCGATCCTTTCTCTGTCCCTTGACTCCCCTTATATAGGAGGCGGAGCCGAGGTTTTACACAAGTTTACAAACTTCGGGGACTCTAGTTCGCCCGTAAAGTTACAAATCTCTTTAATCCTAATACAACTCTATCTTTCCAAACTAACTCATAATTGGGCTTCCGAGCTTCATACTCTTCGGGTCGTGGGTCTTCAGTAAATCCCGGGTACCATCTTCGGCAGGCCCATTGGGGATGCCTATGTCACCAGGTGAATACCTTCTCAGCTGGGTAAACTGCTACAATGTTATCCCACCATGATGCGGTGGGTCCACACAACAAATGTGTTGCGTATCTCACTTTCTCTGATCGGAACATCCAACAGTATTGAGCTTGCGCTTAGTATCCATTAACCAATCCTCCGCGTCCATGGGTTCTGGTGCATAGGCGAAAGATATTGGCTTGGTGTTTTGAAAATCCGACAGAGTAACACCCTGATTTTCCGGTCGCTCCACCCTATTCTGCTGCAGCAATTCCTGAAAGAACTTGTTTTGCTGCTCCATAGTTGTGCGCTGTCTTTCCTCCAGCATTTGCATGTACTAGAGAAAATTCTGCTGCGTCATTGGTGGTGGTGGTGGTGGAAACTGGTTTCGTGCAGCTTCATCTGCCTCTTCCTTTTGCTTTGCCTCGCGCTCGAGGCGTTGTGCTTCGCTCTCCTCTCCTAGCGTTCCCGACATATTCCCCCTAGCTCTGGAAACACAAAGTGATACTCATAATTACTTCATGCGCAAGTTTTCTAAGCTCAACTTTGTGCACAGAACTAGTCACGCAATGGAAATCAAGAAGCAAATCCAAATCATACAAAACATATACCAAATATATACATACTCAAGTGGTTTATTACAATACTCAGTAGTAATGTGAGTATGCAAACTCACTTATTAAAGTATAATTACAACTTATTCATATATTACATACTACAATACATGTGGTACTACTGTATTGTAGTCTCGCCTCCAGTGGTGGTCTCTAGTCGTGGCTTCATTCCTGGTACATTCCAGGCTTCCATCCAGTCGAACGGGTAGTCCTCCTGATAGAGTCTGGGATATATGGTCTCCCAGTCGGCTGGTAGTCTGAATCAGAGGATGATCCCAGAGAGAAATCTGTCATCATGAAATGATTATTCAGTGATTCATAACTCTCCCCGGGGGTATACTCCCCTGTGACTCCGCCATAGGCATTCCCTCCTTCTATATCCGATTCGATCAGTATCAGATACTCTTCGTAATCTCCTCTGCTATACTGATGGTCTTGGTGCTGGTCTACGGCATCCTGATCTATTTCTGGGTTGCATCTCACTGGATCACTATAAGTTCCCATAAACGAACCCCAACGCCATCCGGTAGAGTTTTCGATAGGAGTCTCAGAACGCTGATGGTTCCCGGATTCCTCTCCGCCCTCATATCCACCTTGTGAACCACTAGGGAAGAACCTAGGTGTTTGAGGTGTGGGTTGTGGTTCAGGAGCATCTATATCAATATAATCACCAGTTGAATAAACTGGTGTATGGACTTCACTCTCCATCGGCTCCTTTCCCTTTGTCCCCTCCTTGGGCTCAGTAAACTCGTCTAACATTGTGTCAATTGCTCCCGACAAGTGTCGGTTCAACTGAAATAACAATGTCAGTAGGTTTCTACAATTATCCATGTACTTGGCAGCTTCTGCAGGCTTTCTCTTAGCTAACTTAAAGTGGTTTAGAGTAGGATCATCGTCCTCCTCCATATGTGGGATATGTGCGAATTCGGAACCAATAAGATCCTTGGTCTTATGTTCACGAATATCTGTGATGGCTTTCATTATGGCTATGTGATAGGCTGTTCTTATAGTCCTAGCCTCTCCAGCAGGCATTACTGCACTTATTCCTAGGGATTCTGGTAGCTGAAGTCCTACCCTGCACTTCGCTAGTATGGTACCATCGTAATACATATACTTCATTACCCGAATTTGGGGATCGCACCCAAAGTCGAGTAACATTGCCCGGAGTATATCAGCGAGTCCTCCGTCATAATCGTTCAGAGTGGATTCCTTCACTTTCACGTTACGTCCGGAACGTAAACTAGCCATTTTAGACTGTGGATAAGAAAGAATAATATTAGTAATAATGCATCATAATAGTGATAATAAAGAATTATCGCACTAAAAGATATGAATATTTTATTCTCAAGTGAATAATTATCATATTTTTAGAGAATTCTTTACTAATCCTATTTGACTCCTAACGTTGTCCCATTTACTAGGTTCCAACCTAAGGTCAAAGCTTTTGCTCTGTGATACCAGCATACCATCGCATGTTGTAGTATGTCATCGTTGATATAACATTCGTGAAGTACCAATCCGCAAATATTACATCCCTCAGAGTAGTACAACAGAACATAGCAGGTCCATAACTCATTCATACATTATTACAAACCAGATATATACATCATCACGGAGCTCCTCCTGGGTCCAAAGAGGTTTACTCCTGGGTTCAAGGTGAACCCAACTTAGCTTACAATATAAGAGTTTTATCAAGTGATACATTTATTCCATCCGAGCAGCTAATTACTAAAGAGTTCACACTGCTCGGTTACTACTAACACTAAGGTAGCTTAGGCTTGTTCTCCTTCGGATGTCTCCCCGTTTCCGTAGACGATAAGATAGTCTACGCCTTCAACACCGCCTGAGAGGTCAGGCTCCTCGTAGTAGATCTCCTCGGCTCCACCTTGTCCGTCAATTGCCTCCTCGAGGTGGTTCAAACATTCTAAGCAAGGGATTATAAGAAGTATGAGTACGAGCGCGTACTCAACAAGTTCATAATAGGAAAGAGGTGTTTAATGCACTAGCTACGGATAGACCAGTCTAATACCAATGCATGTTTTTGTAACCATTTCTTCAAAGGTTGCTTTATTGAAGAACTATGTCCGTCAGCCTTCACCGGTTTACTAGAACTTCATGGAGTTCCTTTCCGGCGCGTTCGTAGTTCCAAATCCCGAACAAGGAGTGACAGTCACGATTTAATACACTCTGCAGAGGTGTGTTGCTTTACCCACAAGATATCTTAACCTTGGTGCCAACCGGGCAGCTTTCCCGTCCACACTTCCTTTGGTGTGAGGCCCGGTATAAGGTCCTAGCCAATTATACTCCTCCGCCACCTCGCACACCCACCCTTTGTTGCAATTCTGACCTTAGGTCCTCGCCGGTCAGCGTATCCATTGGATACCATCCGACCTCAACTAATACCAGGTTCTCGACCTGATACCTTCGCCGGTCGTTGCAACCCCTCATAGACCGCATTACCGTGGGGACTTAGGGCTCCCCAACCACTCCGCTTGTCCATCGGGATTCAAGTGACTACGGTAAGCGCATCCGTTGATGTACGAGAGGTGGAAGTACAATTGACTACTCCGTCCCACTCCAGATCTTATGGTTAACACGGGTATTACGGCACAAGAATCACTGGACGACATTTGTTGTTTAATCCTAGATGGATATAAACCCTTGCAATGGAACCTCCACCATATCAACACATACATGGTTCCATTGCCCACCACATAGTCATATTAATAGTCATGAAATTAGTACTTTTGCTTTTCATGCAAGAGTGATAAGTATAGTACTTTGCAAGTAATTTGGTAAAATACTCAAATGACATGAGCAAGCGATGAACTTGCCTGAAGACTGCAAAGTGTTGCAGTTGGATGGTGTGGACTAACCCTTGTCCTCTATTTCTGAAAGATAGCATCATTGTCCGATAAGGGCAATGTTTAAAGAAGCAAATATGCATGCTTTTCAGTTTTAGGGTTTAGTTCCCCCTCCCCGGTGTTTTATCATTTCATGTCAGAGGTAATTAATAAGAACAATTTCAAGATGACTCCTTAAGAGTAAATTACTACCTTGGAATGTTGCCAAGGTGTTTTTAAGTCCAAATGAATTTATGGACTTATTTTATCACTAAAAATATAAAGGGTAATTTTTAATGATTAAAATATTTATTCCTTGCATTTAATTATGACTTAATTTTTAACTGTCTCAAAATTTCCATTTCATATTTTATTATGATAGGAAATTTTATTCTGAGTGGTTTACATATTTTTCTTTATTTTTTAGAGCTATATTTATTTTCTAAAAATCCTGGAAAGATTCAATTAAATGGCTAATTTATAAATGACCAAAATGCCCCTGTGGGCCCCACCTGTCAGGTGGCCGAGCTGGTGAGGTCGAACCGACCCACCTGGTCCGGCTCGGTCGGCCTCACTTCTCTCCTCCTCTCTCGCTCGGTAGAAACCCTAATCCTAACCGCTCCCGCGACGCTCGCGTCGCCTTTGCCGTCGCCGAATTAATCCGACCGTCTCCGGCCAACTCCGGCGACGCGGTCGGTCGCAGAGGCACCGCCTCTCGACGGTGAACCAGATGGTCCGCGTCAATCTGGCCTTCATCGCCTCCTCTGCTCTCCCTCAACTCGTCGGCCTACGGCATGGATCCGCGGCGTTCTGGTGCTCGCCGGCGCTTCTGGTGCTGTGGCGCCGCCGTGAACCTTGCCATGGTGGTGCGGGTAATGTGGCGACGCTGTGCCTGGCCTGGCTTGGCCTGGCGCCGCCGTTTCCCCGACGTGTGCCGCCGTGGTCGCCATGGCCGCGTTCTTCGACCTGCTTCACATGTAAGTGCTTCTCCTTTTCCCTCTTTCTCCCTCTGCTCTTCTCCTCCATCTACTAGCTTGAGCTGCGGCTACCTCTCCTTATGGAGAGATCATGCCGTGCTGCTGCTATGGCTCTGCTGGCCGCTGCTGCTATGCTACTAGCTCTCTGCTACTGCCATGGTTGCTAGCTATTGCGGATGCTCTGTTTGCTCTATTCTATGCCATGTTTTTGCTCACCTCCCTCTGGATTATGTATTTGTGCTTGCCCTCAATGCTGATGTGGCTGGTGAGCACTTGCTCTTGAGCATACTGTGATGCTCATGCCATGCTAGGTTGCTCCTGATGTTGCTACAAGTGCTATGCCTTTCATGTGTATTCATTTACTTGCCCCTGGCTTGATTATTATGAATAATCCTTGCATTCTGCAAGTGCTAGTGCTCCTGGTGTGCTGTCCCTTGTGCTATGATTCATAGAGATGCCCTGTTGAGCATGATTGCTAGCTATACAGCTCCATACATTGTTGGTGTGCTTTTGCATACAATTATAATGTATCAATTTGATTTTCTGTGATACAAGTATTCCAATTCAGTGGCTATTTAATTTATATGATTAATGTGTTGGTGCTAGGCTTGGCTCTAGCATGCTCTGTCAAGCCCTGGTGATCATATGATCACCAGTTGCTTGATTATTAGCTACTGGTCTATGATTTATGCCTCACTGGGCTCCTCCTTGTGTCTGTGTGTGGTGCTCAATTCTGTGCTGGTGCTTGCTTGTGACTGCTCAAGCATCTGCTGATGCTTGCAGTGATCCATTGGATCATATGCAAGATTATGGTGTATGGTTTACTTATGTATTTCATTTATCTGTGTAATCTTGATTTATGGAATGGATATATGATGTGAACTGCTTGGCAGTGATGATCTTATGCTTCATATAATGGAGCTAGAGGGATGCCAACCTTTGGTTGGGTACCCTAGCTCATGCTGAACCCTGTTGGGTGATGGTATGCTTCTTCAGTGAGCTTTTCTGTGGGCTAGGTAGTTGTTGTGACCCTAGCAGAGCTTGGCCTGCTAGATATTGTTGCTCCTACCTCTTGAGTATGCTTCTGTGCAATATTTCTGGTGGTCATTCATGGGCTGCTAGGATATTTGATGTTGAAAAGAGAATGGACAAATTAATGTCCCTATTCTGATGGCTTGGCTAGCTGTAGGTGCTTGATGTATCTGGTTAGCTAGATAGGATCAAGTCCATGCTGGATTTCTTTGGTTGTGTCACTGTGTTGACACAACCAAATGTTCCCTTGGGATGATTTCCTGCTGGCTGCTCTGAGGTTTGCTTGCACCAAATGGCTTAGCAGCCAAGTGATGATACAAACAGGGTTTTCTACCCTTTTTGGTTTCTGTGTTGTATGCATATGCTTATTTATGAGCAAAACAAGTGCTTGCTCATGATCATCTGTGTATACCTCACTCCAGCTCCTAGATTAATTTGCTGATGTAGAGGTTTTGCTTCTGGGTGATGATCACAGCTTGCCCTGCTCCTCCTGCTGGCTGGTGATGATCTACTCCTTGTAGCTTGCTCAACAGCACAGTTCCTGATGGAACTATTCTGGGTAAATTTGTGGGTTTGGATGGGTTGAATAGCTCTGGCTGTTCTTCCTGTTCTTGTTGTTCTTACCCTTGTGATGATCCTGTCGATGGGATCTTAGGGTTTGCTGGTGAAAAGGTTTTATACCTGCTCTCTCCTCACTTCCTTGGTCGACAGCAGTGCATTTCCTGGGTTCCTCTCCCCTGGTGTGTGTGTGCTGTGAGGCATGCAGCTAGCCTTGTGAGCTGCCTGTGTATGCACTTGTTGGAACTTGGGCCTTGGCATGCTCAGCTCGGCAGAGTTGATCTTATCCTCCCAATTTCCTGATTATTTCACTAACCTGCCAAGTGGCTTTGCCACTTGGCCTAATCCATGTTTCATTTTGATGCTTTTGGTTTACAGGAATGAATGAGTTGATCAAGTGAAGATCATTCCAGTGGTGATCAAGCAAATCATGAAGATTTACTTTTGTAGTTTAGAATACTATCTATCCTTGTAATTCTTTTAATTTTCCTTTTAATTTATTCATTTCTGTAAAGAGTTGTAATATTCATAATTCCATTTGGATATTGTAAATGACAATGTATTATGTGTGTGAATCAATAAAGCTCAAGGTTTTCTCTAATGAGCTTTAATTATATGTTCTAATATTTCTTATTCTGATTTATTCAATTATTTATTGAATTATCCATATTTGAATTATAAATACTTAATTAATGTTTGAATTTGAAATTCAAACATATCTTGTTTGAATTCAATCATGCAACTTAAGTTGAGAAAGGAGTTGTTCCCCTCTCTTCTCGAAAACCCTAAGTGTGACTAAATAGGTTCAAGTTTATCGCACTCTCGAAACCCTAATCCTGTGTGGTGTCGAGAGAGAAACTTGTCCCCCTTTGATGCAGTTTTTCAATAAAAGCGCGAAATTTCCCCAGATTTTACGATGCAATGCACATCCCTTTCTAAATTCTACCCCTTGATTGTCTCTAAACCTGGGATATTACAACACCCCCCTCAAACTCACGGTGGATCCACAACACTGAGTTTGGAGAGTAAGAAGTCATGATGCGCTCGGGTTTGTGCCTTTGTAAAGATATCCGCCAACTACAAATCTGAAAGGCACATAATGAAGCGCAACAACCTGATCCTGCACCGAGCACGTGTGTAAAAAGCATCAACACCAATATGCTTGGTCAGCCATGCTTGACCGATCACGTGCAATACCGATAGCACATGTACTGTCGACAAAAGTGGAATGTGTGTCGTAACAGACCCCAAAATCTGCAAGCAACCACCGTAACCAGGTCACCTCAGCAATCAACAAAGCCATAGCCCAGCTCAGCCTCAACACTCGAACGGAAACCGCCACTGCTTTCTTCGTCTTCCAAGCAACAAGCGAACCACCAAGAAACACACAATAAGCAGAAATTGAACGATGATCCGTAGGATCACTCGCCCACGTAGCATCCGAGTAGCACTGGAGCTAGAGAGAGCTGGAACTAGGAAAGAAAAGGCGACGAATGATCGTGCCACGAAGATAACGAAGAACACGGAGGAGATGACCGTAGTGAACGGTAGGAGCTGAGACAAACTGACTCAGAATATGAACAGGATAAGAGATATCAGGACGAGTGACAAAGATAAACAAGACTCCCAACAAGATGGCGATAACGTGTGGGATCTGGAAGAGGATCACCATCAGTAGGACGACCTTAACATTAAGCTCCATAGGAGTTCAACAATGCGCTCATCCCCAAGAGCAGCACAAGCAAGCATGAATATATTTTTCCGAGAGATAGAAAAGCCATCAGAAGTGGAGGAGACCTCAATCCCAAGAAAATAGCGAAGAGGACCAATATCGGTCATAAGAAACCGATCACGAAGACGAGCCTTGACAAAGGCAATATACTCAGGATCATCACCAGTAATGATCATATCATCAACATACAGAAGGAGAAGAATGCGTCCACGAGGAGAAGTGTGAACAAAAAACGCTGGATCATGAAAACTAGGAGAGAAACCAGCAGCAGTCACCACAGAGGCAAAGCGCTCAAACCAGGCACGAGGGGCCTGTTTCAGGCCATAAAGAGAACGTCGAAGACGACAAACCATCCCATCGGGAACAGAATACCCAGGACGAGGCTGCATGTAAACCTTCTCACTCAACTCGCCATTAAGAAAGGCGTTCTGAACATCAAGCTGGGACACGTCGAACAGAAGCAACAACAAGAAGAGTATGCACAATGGTCATATGAGCCACGGGGGCAAAAGTCTCATCATAGTCACGGCCGTGCTCCTGCTGACAGCCACGAGCCACAAGACGCGCTTTATAGCGCTCAAGAGATCCATCGAGCTGGTCTTAATTTTATAGACCCACTTACACGTGATAGGACGAACACCGAAGGGGGAGAAACAAGATCCCAGGTGCCATGCGCTCAAGCCCAGCGATCTCCTCGCCCATGGCAAGCTGCCATTCAGGATGACGCTCGGCATCCCGATAAGAAGTCGGCTCGGAGACAACAGAGAGACCATACCGACTAGGAGAGTAACGGCTGGAGCACGACGCTGACGAACAGGCCGTGAAGAGGGAAGCTCATCGGCGGAAGACGACTCATCAGAAGAAGAGGAAGAAGGAACAGCAGAGGAAAGGTCCGAAGCCGGAGAACAAGGAGAACTAGGGGCACTAGACGGAGGAGAGGATGTCACTGAAATCGAAGGGGGCGCATCAGAACTAAGAGGTGGAGGAGAAGGGACAGCGGGAGGTGCATCAGGAAAAAGAAGAAAGAGATATCGTCCACCGGGTAAGTACCAGAGGTGGGGCGAGGATAGAAGGGACGTGTCTCATCAAACGTGACATCACGAGAGATGCGCATCCGACGACCAACGGGGTCCCAACAGCGATAGCCCTTATGCTCATCATTGTATCCAAGAAAACACACTCAACATACCGAGCGGTCAGTTTGGTGCGTTCGCGAAGGGAGAAGGACATAGCAAACGCAACCAAATAAACGAAGAGTCGAGTAGTCTGGAGAGCTACCAGAGAGACGCTCGAGAGGAATGCCACCTTGAAGGGCAGCAGAAGGCTGAATGTTAATGAGGTAAGTCGACGTAGCGACAGCCTCATCCCAGAAATGCAGCGGAAGAGAGGATGCAATCATCATAGCACGGGTAGTCTCAATAATATGACGATGCTTACGCTCGGCGACACGATTTTGAGCATGGGCGCCGGGACACGAGAACTGAGCGAGGGTGCCTTGCTCAGCAAGGACACCACGCAGATGCTAGGAGATATACTCACCCGCAGAATCAGCACGAAACACACGAATAGGCGTGGAATACTGAGTACGAACCATGGCCGCAAAGCGCTAATAAATAGAGAGCACCTCACTGCGAGAGCACATAAAAAACAACCAGGTGTACCGTGAAAAATCATCAATGAACAAAATATAGTATCGATGGGCCCCTTTTGAAGGAAAGGGAGTCGGACCCCAACCATCTGAATGAACTAAATCAAAAGGTCGCTGAGATACAGACACACTAGTAGGCTAGGGAAGCTGAATCTGTTTGCCTAACCTACAACCCTGACACGAATGTAAAGACACATCTCCTGAGACACCCCAGAAGACCACTACGAACTAATGACGATAAACGGGAGCCACAAGGTGACCCAACCGACGATGCCACTGCGAAAAGAGCCGTTGATAGAAGCAAAGAACCAGGAGAACTAGCGATGAAGTGTCGGCGGAAGGAACGCGCCGCCTAACTCCCATAGCCCCGAGACTCAAGGCTGCGAGGGCCAGCTCCAACCAGGGCCTCGTGTACGGCGGTCCCGAACAGCACAAGAATCAGCGTCAAGAATGACGCGACAACCAGAATCAAGCTGACTAGCAGAAAACAGGTTCATCTTAAGACTAGGAACATGAGAAACATCAGCAACAAAGAAAGAGGAAGTAGAGAGGGTGCCTCGACTGGAAACAGGAAGAGAGGTACCATCAGCCGTGATAACACGGACAGGAGAAATAAGAGAGCGAAGAGCAGAAAGAATAGAAGACGCAGAAGTCATATGAAAAGAAGCTCCAGTCCAGATACCAAGGGGATGACGTACCTGACTGTGTAGAAGGTGGTGGTCGCGCAGTTGCTTAAGAGCTAGGCACGTAACCGCCAGCATTCGACGAGAAGAGCCTCGTAGCAATGAGCGTGACCACGAAGACCGCGGATAATGTCCCGATCGACAACACAACAGCGAAGATCCTGAAGAACCAGCCTGCCTACGAGCATGGTACGCTGACGTAAGTCAGATCCCTCCTCCAGCTAGAGACATCGTGGCCGTGACTTGCCACGTGAGGCTAGGGAGGACGAGAAGGTGCTGTCATACCACGAGGCTGCTGAGGCTGACTCTGGCCCTAGACCGGAGGAGTAGAGAGTATCGGTGGTACTGGAGACCGCAACGAAGCCGGCGGCACAGGTGGACCACGAGCAGACGGCACAGGAGGACCACGAGCAGCAAGTACAGAGGGAACCTCAAGAAGACCAGCACCACGAAGACGAGTCTCCTCGCACGAAGCTCAGCCGCACCTCGCAGAGAGGAACACGACCACGGGCAAGCAGCTGTGCACGACGCGGTTCAAACTCCTTGCGGAGCCGCGACAGAACTCAAAAACGCGCTGAAACTCCAGATCCGCACGCACGGTCAGACAGCAGGGACAGTGGCACACACAACTGCGAAGAGAATCAAGCGACGCCAAATAGCTGCACTCGAGTGTAGAACTCATCAATAGTAGAATCACCCTGCTGAAGGGCATGCTCTTGGCGGACCACAGACAGGTAAAGAGCATCCCCAGACGGTTGATAGCGCCGACGAAGAAAAGCCCACCGAGCAGCAGCAAGGAAGACCCATGAACTCAGCAGCATACTGAGGCAGAACACTGGAAGTGAGAACAGCAGCAACACGAGCATCCTCATCTATCCACCGAGTGTAGTCAGATCCAGCCGGTACGTCGCAACGGCAGTAGAATCCTGGACCTTCCGGTCATACTCACCAGAGCAGTATCATCGCATTCTTGACTACATCCTTGTCCTCCCGAGTAGCATCGGGGGCAAGGGCAACGGGCGTCGGTGCAATAGGCGCCGTAGGAGCAACGGGCGCGGCGGACAGGAGACCTGCCAAAGCACACCCCAAAGACGAAGACCGCGCATGTGGACGCACATGAAGGCAGCGAAATCAGGATAATTCGCGCCATCAAAAATCACCGGGCAGCGAGGAATCGCAACATAGCCCGATGAGGAAGACATATCTCTTTTTTCAGATCAGATCACGCACGCGACGGGAGAGATCACGCGCACGACGGGTCTGGGGCAGACGGCCAGGAGGTGGCCAGGGCGGAGTCGACCGGGGCGGGCGGCCGAGGTGGTCGGCGGCAGGTGGGTGACGGGGCGACGGCGGGCCGGGGCGGGGCGGCCGGAGACGGCGACGGCGGGCCGTGGCGGGGCGACGGGGCGGGCGGCGGCGCGCGGCCGGGGACCGGCGCAGGATGGGCGGCGGCCGGGGAACGGGCGGCGGCCGGGCAGAGGAGGCGGCCGAAGACGGGCCGATCGGCCGGGAGAGAGGCGGCGGCAATGATGGAGGACGGACAAGGCGGCCGGACGCGGCGGCGGCGAGTGTGGCGACGAAGAGCGGCGAGGTGCCGGCGGCGGCAGGAACCGGGGCAGAACGGCTGCGGCTGCAAGGAGAGGAGCTACCTTACAGCTCTGATACCATGTTAGGGTAATATGCTTTATGTATTACCAGGGGGGCAAAGGCCACAATATATAGTACATGTATATGTAACTATGCAGGAAACCCCTAACACATGGGAAAACTACAATATACAAATATATACTCTAACAGTGTCAACATCCAAATTGTGCACGCAAGGTTCATAGTGCCAATGGTCATAACAAATATATTTTTATTCATTTCATCAACTAATAGGAAGACACTAAGAAATAAATCGTTGTTGATAAAGCTAAACACTATGGCTAATAACAAACACCGTTAGTGGCCAAACAAGAAGAGTGGAAAAGGGAAATGCAATGCATAACAAAGGGGGCGTTCTTCAGTGCCATACTTAGTTACTTATACACTTTTATAATAACAACAACTAGACATCAAAGGTTTGCAATATTTTTAACAGAGGATCTGGAGGCTGTAGCGGGGAATTATACTCCAGGAGCGAGCCCATGGAAGCAGAGGGGTGCGGTGGCGGCAGCTAGAATCAAGCGTCAGCGGCGGCCATAAATCGAGATCCCGGGAAACCCGTTTTGGCCTGCTGCGGCTCTCTGAGAGTTGAGACGCTGAGGGAGTGGGCTGGCTGTCTTGAGTGATGTACTGTAGTTATATGCTGTGTAGATCCAACCTGTGTATAGCCGTATACAGTTGACCACGAGCATGTATGAGAATTCAGAACACAGCAGCTAACCACGATTAATTAGATATATACGAGTAATACTACCGAACATGGTCCTTTGAACACGAATATATATATTCTAAAATAAATGTGATGGTTTCAACACTGAATCTTTCACATCAAACATTTGCATTCTTTCTGCATTTACAATTCTACAACACATTAACATAAAAATAATTACTTCATCTTACCTCTACAAAGGCCCCGGAATTTTTTTTTCTTTCAAGTTAATGCTGTCATCTTATATATATATATATATATATATATATATATATATATATATATATCATTTATTTTCATGACTCCACCAGGTATAGAACCTAAACTTCACCACACAAAAAAAACACAAGCAACCGGAGCTTCATATTGTGGTACAATTACACTTGACAACTATATACACATAAATATACTTTTTTTTGGATCTTTCAAGCCCAACCTTCAAATTTTCAAGTCAAAATTACATATGTGTAGTTAACTTTCACATCCAAACGCTTCTGCCTGCATGCACCATAAATATTAAGAAATTTTCAAATTAATTTAGTGCGGCTGATGATTTCTGAACCCAAGAATAATATTTCATAAACATTTCTAATGCAACATGCCATCAAATTTTACTTACTGCATTTTTAAAAAATTATAAAAAAGTGACACCACGGGCGCCGCCGCGCCGAGGCTTCCTAGTAACTATATCAAAGTTGACACCTTTTGCTAAAATCTTAGCCATTTGGGAACTGTTGATGGTACCTTTTTATCCAATCAGAACTTGACATGGTAGGAATTTTCCCTATAGATGAGCTCCTCCGATACTATACATCCGTATGGATTGCCCTGTTTTTCCGTGTGCACAGTCCTTGGCCACCGGCACGTTTCGGTTGTCACCCTGTGACTTAGTAATTTTTTGCTTTTTTTTTTGACCGATGTTGTTGGAGATATGCCCGAGAGGCAATAATAAAATAGTTATTATTATATCTTTGTGGTTATGATAAATATTTATATCTCATGCTATAATTGCATTAAGTGGAAACCTTATTGCATGTGTGTTATGTAAACAAACCGGAGTCCCTAATAACCAGAGGAATACTTTGATGACATCAAACACCACTTCGTAACTGGGTGGTTATAAAGGTAGCATTGGGTACTCTGAAAGTGGGAGTTGAGGCTCATGGATCAAGAGTGAGATTTGTCCATCCAAATGACGGATAGATATTCTCTGGGCCCTCTCGGCGAAATGATATCTGATTCGCTTGCAAGCATGTGACTGTGTCACAAGAGATATCATAGCATGGTACGAGTAAAGAACACTTATCAGGAACGAGATTGAACTAGGTATAGTGATACCGATGATCGAATCTCGGATAAGTGAAATATCGCGCGACAAAGGGAATCGGTAACGAATGCATATGGTTCTCTCGATCACGAAGTCATCGTTGAATATATAGGAGCCATTATGGATCTCCAGGTCCCGCTATTGGTTATTGGTCGGAGAGGTGTCTCGATCATTTCTACATCATTCGCGAAACGTAGGGTGACACACTTAAGGGTTGATGTCGTTTTAAGTAGATATGGAATATGGTTTGGAGTTTGAATGTTGTTCGGAGTCTCGGGTGGGATCCAGGACATCACGAGGAGGTCCGGAATGGTCCAGAGAATAAGATTCATATATAGAAAGTCAAATTCCAAGTTTGGGAATAATCCGGTGTTTTTTTATCGGAGGTTTTGGAAGGTTCTAGGGCTGTCCAAAATATTCACTAAGGCAAGGACTCCACTAGCCCTAGCCGACCCATAAAGGGGGAAGGTGGAGTCTAATGTGGACTCCACCCCCTTGGTCGGCCAACCAACAAGGGAAGGGGGGAAAGTCCCACCCCAAGTCCACCTTTGACTAGGTTTGACTATTTGATTTTTTGGTATGTTTGCACTAGGACTCCTAGGAGGAGTAGGTTTGGACCCTTGGGTGTTCCACCTACATAAAGAGGAGGAGAGGGGGGTGGCCGGCGCACCAAGGAGAGCACCAAGGCCGGCGCCCACCCTTCTCTCCCCAAACCCTAGCGCCACACCACATGCACCTCCACCTTTCTCCCGCACGGCGACGGCCCGCCGGAGATCTCCACCACCACCGTCACCACGCCATCGTGCTGCCGGGATTCCGAGGAGGGTCTACTACTTCCGATGCCCGCTGGAATGGGGAGAAGGACGTCTTCATCAACATCGTACGTGTGACCGAGTGCGGAGGTGCTGCCCGATTGCGGCACCGGCAAGATCTTCTACTCGCTCTTGAGAGCGGCAAGTGATCGACTACATCATCCACGAGATCCGATCTCGTTAAACGCATAGCGATCTTCGAGGGTACGTTGATCTCAATCTCGTTGCTACCATCTAGTAGATTAGATCTTGGCTTTTGTTTGTTCTTGCGGTAGGAATTTTTTTGTTTTCTATGCTACGAACCCTATAGATGCGACCGGTTGTAGGCCTTCCCGTTTCTATTTCTCTGGATAGTTGATTCAGTCCCGAAAGGACTCCACCAGCCCTAGCCGACCCATAAAGGGGGAAGGTGGAGTCTAATGTGGACTCCACCCCCTTGGCCGGCCAACCAACAAGGGAAGGGGGGAAAGTCCCACCCCAAGTCTACCTTTGACTAGGTTTGACTATTTGATTTTTTGGTATGTTTGCACTAGGACTCCTAGGAGGAGAGGGGGGTGGCCGGCGCACCAAGGAGAGCACCAAGGCCGGCGCCCACCCCTCTCTCCCCAAACCCTAGCGCCACACCACATGCACCTCCACCTTTCACCCGCACGGCGACGGCGAAGCCCTGCAGGAGATCTCCACCACCACCGTCACCACGCCGTCGTGCTGTCGGGATTCCGAGGAGGATCTACTACTTCCGCTGCCCGCTGGAATGGGGAGAAGGACGTCTTCATCAACATCGTACGTGTGACCGAGTGCGGAGGTGCTGCCCGATTGCGGCACCGGCAAGATCTTGTACTCGCTCTTGAGAGCGGCAAGTGATCGACTATATCATCCACGAGATCCGATCTCGTTAAACGCTTAGCGATCTTCGAGGGTACGTTGATCTCAACCTCGTTGCTACCATCTAGTAGATTAGATCTTGGCTTTTGTTTGTTCTTGCGGTAGGAATTTTTTGTTTTCTATGCTACGAACCCTATAGATGCGACCGGTTGTAGGCCTTCCCGTTCCTATTTCTCTGGATAGTTGATTCAGTCAAACCGGTGGTGGTCAAAGCGGTACCACCGCCTCCACGATCGATATATTCGAGTAGGCTCTTTCCCACATCTCTCCGCCTCTCTCTCATCATCTTTGTTCATCCCTATTGCCGGCGCCCGCACCTCCATCCCCGTCGCCCAATCCCCTCTCGACATGGCACAACACGATGGCAAGCCTCCTCCGTCGGAGGTCCCTGCTGTGGACCACCTCGAGTTGGTGGTGGCCGACGCAGCGCTCCAGCCTTCCTCCCTCATCTCTCTTTGGTGAGAGGCTAAGGCCACCAACGGCCACGCCAGGAGGAGCTCCGAGATGCTCCAGCGCCGCGGACCCACAGCCGCCACCGACGAAAACCATATGGCAGGTCGCCGTTCGCTCCCCGGCCGCTGGCGCCTCTCCGCCTCCTTCCGACCATGCCGCCGCCCTGAAAGGCCCTATGACATGCTGCTCTTCGCTCAACCGGTCGCTGCCGCCTCTCCATCTCTGCGACCGCGTGGCCGCCAGGGCTGGCCATACGGCAGCCTGGCCTTCAATCCATCCGACACCGGTGTCTCTCCGTCTCCGTGCGACTATGGTCACCGGCGGTGTGGCGCACAGTACAAGGTCGGATCCCTTTTCTCCCCCTCTGTGTAGTCGTTCGTGCCCACCCCGGGGCACAGGTTCAAGCCAAAGTAGGCCAACAGGTCTTCCGCAGAGCTCTGTCTTGGTTCCGCTTGCTGTTCCTCCCCTTCCGGGCAGGACTGACATGTTTCGCAAGGTGCCGCAGTTGGTTTTGCGATTGGGTCTAAGGTCAATCAATTTTGGACGTCGGTTGTTCGTGCTATTTTTGGCCCTTCTTTGATCAATTTCATGCATATTTCTCAAGTTGTTGTTTGTGATTTGTGCTTTGTATTACGTCAAAGCTTGGAGACCAGCAAAGCAAGCAGCCGGAATCAGCAAGGCACCCCTTCCGTAGTTTCAAGAACGGCTGGATCGATAAGGTGAATTCTTGCTCACTCTATTTGTGTATCTTTTTCTTCCTCCATATATTTTCCCGTTATCTTTTTATTTCTGATCTCCTCACTGTATTATGCAACTGCCACTCTCTATTTGTATTACTGCCTTACTAAAAACCAATAATTGCAGGCAGGGAAAAGTAAGGATGCACACGGCAGCACTTATACGAGCTGGATTTTATTGTTGTCGATGTGAGGTATACCCGCGAAAATTCAAACAATTTTTTTACTTGCCCTCTGTTATAAACCACTTGAATTGTTGGAACCAATATGTAGCCTCCTTTTCCCAACAAATATATTACTATCTAATTATCTCCCTTTGTTGTAATTAACCTTCACACATAATAGTCTTCTTTTCATCATTATAATGCTACACTTCCATAAGTACTTAGCCTTATTCTCATTCAGCTATGAATAGATCAACATTTATTTACTCCATCTTTATAAGTTAGGGAAAATTAGGCCTAATAATAATCTGGTAAAGGATTAATGAGAAATGGTTCTGCCACCGCAAGATAACACGAAATACAGGTTCACCTGATTTGTGGTTTATATCTATCCTGATTTGTTTTTCTTTTCATATTTCAATTAGCAGACCGCGGTCCTGATGGTTGCATTTTTCCGCTTCAGGATTGTTTTGGATGAAGTGCTGCTGAGTGTAAGGGTGGCAGAGAACTCTGAATTAAAACAAGATGTTTTATACACTATTTTCAAATATTGTGTGGATAGAATGTACTTCAGCACCTGGTTTTGGGAAGCACTGAGGACAGTATCTGTCAGTGATGTTCCTTCAAACATTGTCAAATGAACTTGATCCATCCAGAGCTATGTTACCGGTTCGTCTGCTGAATTTTGTTGAGCTTTGTATATAGAAATTAGGTGTTTCTATTCAACTAATGGGAAGTATGTTTGGTGGTTTCAGGTCTGGGGAGAGGTAGGAAGGGTTGAATGGGTCCTTCCACTCAGGTGGTCAGGTCTCGGTAGGCTGGTGTCAAGGTTCCGTTCACCGTCATCAATGATACAGACGAGATGATTTTCGGGTGCTCCGTGCTGTTGAGTACTCCGAGCTGGCTGCCCCATTATGGATAAAAAGGGAATGCTTGCAAATATTTTCATTGACTATCACCGCAAGAGAAGGTTAATACTACATGATTGATTTAGCTTTGTTACTTTGCCCTGCAGTCTTGAATGATCCTGCCAATATTTTTTCACAGCCAGTTATCTGTGAAGTAGTTTTTTTTAATAACGGCGTATTTATCTCAGGATATGTTGGCCTACTTTTGGATCAAGGACAGCAAAAGTTGCACAGGTAACACAACATGCACACACACTGAAATGGATATTATTTAGTCATCGTTTTTATGTATAGCTCAATAGTTGCCACTTTATTGGCTTATAGAATGAACTGTATTTGTTTGAGTGGTGTCTTCCTTAGGAAAAAATGCAAGTGAAATGGGGTACTAAAATTCTGTGTTTTCATATATCAATGCAGCAAGGTAGATTTATTTTTCACTTTCTAATGTAGCATAGTACCATAGATGAAGGTTCTCCCACCAGGTCAACATTTCTGTAGCCTACCCGCCACCAGTTCAACATTTCTGTAGCCTACCTGCAAGTTACCCTCAGGACAAGCCCAATAAGAAATTTCCATAATAGATTATTTTTTATCATCAGATAAGTATCGTTGCCACTAGGCGTATGACATAGAAGAAGGTCCAGGTTGGTGACATCTTAGTTCTGTTGTAACAATGTGTTAGCACAACCTTATAAGAAATAACTTAGTGTTTTGAGGATTATCTGTTCTGGTGTATCTGCATCAGTTTGGTTGGTCTGATGGTCAGCTTATACTAAAGACATAATTAGAAATACTTCAGTCTTCATTGAAAATACTAATTTTTCTTCTAAATCAAAAAGCTGGAAGATTTGGTCTCGAGATGTTGAACGTGTGTTTTTTTCTCACTACCTACTACTATTAGATGTTTTCAATACATAGGATTGTGGAGTTTTTGCTGGACATTATCTTCTTGTGTGGCCCAAGGCGGAAACCAGGAGGTTTATCTGGCTCTTCTGCTTCATTTTTCTTGCTATTGGTCTCTTGTTCCTTGGGTGCAGTGCCATGGATTTAGTTTATTGAAATCGCATGCAGATTGCTTTTGTTCTGATTGCAGGTCACATCTTTTTATTGAAAGTGCAGCAGCTAATATAAGTCACAACGTATTAGGAGTAATTAGTAATCAAGTTTCTTATGATCTTATTCTAATATAGATGACAATTTATGTTCTACCTGCTGCTACAAGAGGATTTTACATAGTATGAAGTTTTTGGCTTGCTCATATGATGTAACAGTCCTGCTGTCAAGGGGTCACCTCGGCAATGTCCATGAAGATGAACTTAGGGTTTCAGGAAAGAATAGATCGGTGGTGGTTTCGACGGTTAGTCAGACAAACAAGGTGTTCAATCCGACGAGTTTTATTGATGGCCAAAGCTATGTCTCCGTAACTAGACAAAACTAGGCTTACAACGATTATTCAATGTCCTCCCGCCGGCTCCTCCTAGCCTTTATATAAGAGGCCAGGTCTCAGAGTCCTGTTCAGTTTGATTTACAAGTACTTTTCTTGTAGAACTATGTCGGCTCCTTCATGGGCTTTTCCTTATTCGACCTCTGGTTGTTCATGGACTTTTCCTCCTAGCTCCTTGCGCTTCTTCCAAATACATACCGGGGTAACCTATGTTGGGTTCGTAGCATAGAAAACAAAAAATTTCCTACCGCAAGAACGAATAAACCAAGATCCAATCTAGGAGAAAAGCCAAGATCTAATCTACTAGATGGTAGCAACGAGATCAGATCTACATACCCTTGTAGATCGCTAAGCGTTAACGAGGTTGTACTCGTGGTTGATGTAGTCGATCACTTGCCGCTCTCAAGAGCGAGAAGAAGATCATGCCGGTGCTGCAATCGGGTAGCACCTCCGCACTCGGTCACACGTACGGTGTTGACGACGTCCTTCTCCCCTCCAGCGGGCAGCGGTAGTAGATCCTCCTCGAATCCCGGCAGCACGACGGTGTGGTGACGGTGGTGGTGGAGAAATCCTGCAGGGCTTCGCCGTCGCCGTGCAAGAAGGAGGAGGAGGAGGAAGAAGGATTGCGGTGGCTAGGGTTTGGGGAGATGTGGTGGTGCGGCCAAGCCTCCAAGGTTGTGGCCGGCCAGCCCCTTCCCTCCTCCTTAAATAGGTGGATTTTCCTCTTGGAAGTCCAATCCAACTCCTCCTAGGAGTCCTATTCCAAACCTAGTCAAAAGTCAAAGTCAAAACCTAGTCCAACTAGGTTTGGGGTGGGACTCTTCCCCTTTCCCCTTTGGGTGGCCAGCCAAGGAGGGTGGAGTCCTCCTGGGACTCCACCTTCCCTCTCTTGGGTCAGCTAGGGCTGGTGGAGTCCTTCCGGGACTCCACCTGCCTTAGTGAAATTTTCCGGACAGTTCTAGAACCTTCCAGAACCTTCCAAAAAAATCACCGGACTATTCCCAAACTTGGAATTTGACTTCCCATATATTAATCTTATCCTCCGGACCATTCCGGACCTCCTCGTGATGTCCTGGATCCCATCCGATACTCCGAACAACGTTCGAACTCCAAACCATATTCCATATCTACTTAAAATGACATCAACCCTTAAGTGTGTCACCCTACGGTTCGCGAATGATGCAGACATGATCGAGACTCCTCTCCGATCAATAACCAATAGCGAGACCTGGAGATCCATAATGGCTCCTACATATTGAACGATGACTTCATGATCGAGAGAACCATATGCATTCATTACCGATTCCCTTTGTCGCGCGATATTTCACTTATCCGATATTCGATCATCGGTATCACTATACCTAGTTCAATCTCGTTCCTGATAAGTGCTCTTTACTCGTACCGTGATATGATATCTCTTGTGACCCCGTCACATGCTTGCAAGCTAATTAGATATCATTTCACCGAGAGGGCCCAGAGAATATATATCCGTCATTTGGATGGACAAATCCCACTCTTGATCAATGAGCCTCAACTCCCACTTTCAGAGTACCTAATGCCACCTTTATAACCACCCAGTTACGAAGTGGTGTTTGATGTCATCAAAGTATTCCTCCGGTGTTAGTGATTAACATGATCTCATGGTCGAAGGATTAGGTTGCAATGCATTTGATAGCTTTAGCAAATTGAACTTCAATGACTTGATCTTATTGCTACGCTTACTATGGGTGTGTGTCCATCATATCATTCTCCTAATGATATGATATTGTTATTAACAACATCCAATGTTCATGATCTGGAAACCTTGATCATCTATTAATCAACAAGCTAGTTAAACGAGAGGCTTACTAGGGACTCCGGTTTGTTTACAAAACACACATGTATTAATGTTTCCTCTTAATACAATTATAGCATGAGATATAAACATCTATCATAAACACAAAGATATAATAATAACCACTTTATTATTGCCTCTCGGGCATATCTCCAACAGTCTCCCACTTGCACTAGAGTCAATAATCTAGATTAACATTTGGCAAAGATCCAACACCCATGGCCTTTTGGTGATGATCATGTTTTAGCTCGTGGAAGAAGTTTCAGTCAACAGATCTGTAACATCAGATCCGTATGTATTTGCTAACCACTTGCGTCTCTACGCAACACTCATCTCGAATGAGTTAGTATGGCATTTGTATAAGTTTGGTCTTTTGGTGAGACCTCAATTCTTAAGTGTGAGAATATGCTACCAACATTGCTGTAGAATGTAGCTTCATAATTCAGACACATTTGGAATTGCACCAAGTTCCTTCATAGAACTATTTGACTCAAACACCTTCCAAAGGTTGTTTATCAAAATAACAATATACTTTGCCTTTCATTTGTAGTATCCATCATAATGTTCAAACTTTAGAACTCATCTAAATCCAGCATGGAATACTCTAGCACATTGTGCCACCCTTTAACAAAACACTTAGCCTAATTGAGATTGAAATTTTATTTATATATGTGACAACACTAATATCGGTGTAACATATTACAACGATTCTATTTTGCCACTCTCCTATACAACATATATCCTTAGTATTTCAAAAATACTCAAGGATTTTCTTACTGTTGTCCAGTTATCATCACATGATACACTCTGGTATATGCTCATAACACCTTAGAGCATAGGACATCTTACTATGTACATGTTATGGTGCTTCATTGAAAGAACATCTCTCACAATATGTTTTGTGTGTTTGATGTCAATATATGTGATACACTAATGTTCGATGAAGTGGTGCAGGGTGTATATAGGTACATGAATATAAGTGACTTGTGTGGAAAATCGAGTCAAAAGAAAGCTGGAACAGATTCACCAGGCCGGATAATCCGGGCCGGATATTTGCAAAATATCCGGCCCCCAATATTTGGCTAAGGACTCGAGGCAATGTGGCTCAGTACTACCCTGGACAGGGGCCGGATTATTGGCCGGACATTTGGCCGGAATTTCCGGGCCGGATATTTTCGAAATATCCGCCCCCCCAAATTGGCTAAGGACCAGAGGCGATGCGGCTCTGGACATGGGCCGAACTTTTGGCCGGACATTTGGCCGGTTTTTCCCAGGGCCGGATTTTTGGTGGGGGCGGATTATCCAGCCCCAACTTAGGCCGGATTATCCGGCCCTCGGAGTCTCCAACGGCTGGATTTTTTGGGAGGGGTATTTATACCCTCCTTCTTCTACCTTGCTCCTTGCTCAATCATTGACTAAAAATCTGCCAAGCCTCACCACCATTAGAGCCACCTCAAGAACTCAAGATTTACAAGATCTCCTTCCTCCCCCAACCAAAGCTCTTGATCTTTGGAGATTCGAAGGAGAAGACACCGATCTACATCCTCACCGAAGCGATTTATATTTCCCCCTTATTTGTTTGAGGGTCCTCTTGCTAGTGTTCCTCTTTGGATCCCTAGTTGTTTTGTGTTGATGTATTGTTGTTGATTGTTGTGTTGTTACAGATTTGGGAGCCTCCAATTTGGTTGTGGATGTGTGCCCCAAGAACCTTGTAAAGGCCCGGTTTCCGCCTCGAGGAAATCCCTTAGTGGAAGTGGGCTAGGCCTTCGTGGCGTTGCTCACAGGAGATCCGAGTGAAGCCTTCGTGGCGTTGGTTTGGCTTTCGTAGCAACCACACTCCTCCAAACGTAAGTACCTTCTTGCAAAGGAAGGGAACTACGGGAATCATCTCCGTGTCTCCGCGTGCTCCACTCTCGGTTACCTCTATCCTATTCTATCTCATATATATTGCGTAGCTATATCTTGCTTAGTTGGTAACCTTGTCATATAGGTAAATTCACTTAGTTGCATATCTAGAGAATTTACCTTTGTGTCAAGCCTAAATTGAAAAAGAACTAAAAATTGGTCAGCACCTATTCACACCCCCCCCCCCTCTAGGTGCGGCATACGATCCTTTCATTCATGATCTAAACTCAATCATGTGTTTTACTCATCAAGTGTCAAACACACTTAAGTCTTGCTAAACTCCATATAACAAGAACTCTTTCTTGACATTTCTATATTGAACTACTTCAATATTTCTTTTATGTACTTTCGACTTTAACGTTATTAGGTGTCTCAATTTATCTTCATAAATTTTGATACTTAACATAGTTTCTGTCCAAGTCCTTTCACTTGAAAACTAATTTTCCAATGAAAATTCAATTGCGTCTAGTAAAGATACATAACTTCTAATCTACTATATGTCATCCACATAAAGTATTAGAAAAATGTCTTAACGCTCCCACTTAATTTCTTGCAAATGCAAGTGTCTCTTCTATTCCTGATGAAATCAAAAATCTTTGACTATTTCATCCGGTGACGATTCTAACTCCTTGATGCTTACTTCTTCTATCGAAATTAGCATACCAATCTAGCAATCTTGGATTTGACAAAACTCGTGGTTGTATCTTGCATACACCCTCGATTTAAACTCGTGTAGTTTTGCTATCCAATTTCCATATCTAAAATATGAAATGAATGCTAGAATAATCCATATACACTTTGAGCATCGCTATGGAAGATCTCAATCTTGTCATAGTCAACTCTTTGAACATTTGTTGCAAACAATTTTTAACAAGTCGATTCAAGTCTATTTACTTATAGGTTCACCTATGTCCAAAAGGTTTTATCCTTTCAGACGGTCTATCAAGTTCAAAAACTTGATTTCATATATGGACATTATCTTGGATTTCATGGCTTCAAGCCATTCAACGGAGTCAGGGCCCATCATTGCTTCTTTGTTTATGGTCGGTTCGTTAGTTGTTCAACAACAACTATTTGTCCTCAAATCTTTCATTTGATTACATATTTAACCAAACCTACAAGGTCCAATAGATACTTCGATCTCAGGGACTACAACACTTTGTAGGCACAAGAGATATGAGCGTCTTGGCCATCTCCAGAACGGCTTCTGGTGCTGCGCTACTCTGCTCATATTATTTAGGTTGGATAACCTCATCGAATTCTATTGTCCTCCCACTCAAACTTTTGCGAGAAAAACTCTTTCCCGAAAAGCCACTCTCTAGACAAACCAATTTTGCCGTTCGGCTTTACAGTGGAAAGAATACCTAGTTATATCCACAGCAAAGACAATTATCCGATTTTGGTTGTAAACTTGTTTACTTATGCATTGCATCCCAAAATTTTAAGAAAAAATGACCTGGGTTTCACCCAATACCATAACTCATATGGACGTCATTTCAAACGGATCATGATGGCTCTCTATTTAGTGTAAAGCGGTAGTCTCTAAAGCATAAATCTCCAAAATTATAATGGCAGTTTATATATTTTACATCATTGATCTCATCATGTCAAAACATGTTCGATCATGTCTCTTGAACTCTCCATTCTCTTATGGTGTTTCGTGAGGCATAAGTTTTGGAACCAATTTCGCAATACTTAGATGTTTGCTAAGCTTGTAACTCAAATATTCTTCTCTATGATCCTAATCATAGATTCTTAATTTTCTTGTTACATATGATTTCTACATCATGGTGAAATTCTTTGAACTTTATTCAAATATTTCAAACTTCTTTCTCATCAAGTGGATACATCTGTATGCATCTACTTAGATTCATTGATATAAGTTTTATGAAGTAGAAGAATCTTCCGCACACAATTTCACTTGATGGATCACATATATCAACATATATATTTTCCAGCAATTCAATTGTTCGTTCAATGTTTTGGCCTATGAACGAATTTAAGTCATTTTCCTTTTAGAAAAGGTTTGCAAGCGTCAAATGATTCAAAATCAAATAACTTCGAAAGTCCATTTTCATGGAGTTTCTTCATGCGTTATTTCTAACATGACCTAAATGGCGGTTCCACACATAAGTGGAATTCAAATCATTTAGCCTTGCGGCACTTTAGCATCAGTGTTATGAATATATTTCACCAACATGATTAATAATAACTAATTTATCTTCTTATGAAAACAACCACTTGATTTCATTTAGATCAGAACAAAACAACACTTTATTAAGTTCCTTAGTATAAATCTTAATGGCTAGGTGAAGCCGACGATGAACATAATAACACTTTATTCAGTTCTTCGATGCACATCTCACCTCATTCTTTTCTAGTCACTTAGGCCATTGTATTCTTGTATTGCGTTGAGTTGTATGACATTTCATACCAACCAATATGGTACAACTACCCAAGAATTACATTTTCGTGACCAAACAAAGAATTATATTCATTGCATGTATATCTTTATATACCCCTGAGCTAGACTTTCTAGTCTTTCCTTTCTACCAAATACTTTTGCAGTTCCTCTTTCGGTTTCCTCTTTTTTCAGGAGAATTTCTCAAATTTAAAACATGGTGCCAACAATTTTGGCACATATTCCTAGTCGTGTTTAGTCAAGCACTAGCACCCTCGGAATTGTACTTTTGAAGTTGATCATCAAATGACATGTTCTCTTTCAAATTTCAATTTTAGCAATCCTTTAGTGTGATGAACAAATCACTCACACATGTTACCCATCCTATCATGACAACTTCACGACGAAGCCATGATAGCCTAATCGAATTAGATATGTGAGTTTTATTAGTGTCCAACTTTCTGGAGGATCGAGACAACTAGTGTCTTTCAACCTTCATACATACTCATACAATTATGAGTTTATGTAGTCTCACTAATTTATATACCATCGTTATGTAACAAAAACAAAGTCTTTAGATATCAAACATATCTTACACCTTCGCTTTTGTTATTGAAAACAAACTTTTCAACTCCTCATATCATATTGTTTCTCAAACAAATTTTGAAGAACATATGATTAAAGGAGAGCAATATGGTATTCGGTGCTAATTGAAATCATTGCTATCTTGTGGAACAATTTGAGGTAGACGAAAATTTGCAATAGGACTTTTATCTTTTCTAGATTTTTCTTTCACAACACGGTACCAGTCCGTAATGTGATTATTAGTTTTAACAGTTTTCAATCTCAACTAACAAGCGTAGTGCATAGGTAGTCTAATGGATGCCATTACTACAACGATTCACGCAAATACAACCAAGACTATGTTCATGATAGATTGAGTTCTAGATAATTAAAATTACTATGTGAACTCCCACTCAAAACAACATCCCTCGCATTGTTTTAGTGATTACACGAACCAAATCCACTACACCATGTCCGATCATCACGAGAGATGTTGTAGTTTCAATGGCGAACAAAGCCATGTTCATCACATCATCTATATGACTCATGCTTTACCTTTCGGTTTTCCGTGTTCCGAGACCATGTCTGTACATGCTAGGCTCGTCAAGTTAACCTTAGTATTCTGCATGTGCAAATCTGGCTTGCACCCGTTGTATGCACATGTTGAATCTATCACATCCGATCATCACGCGATGCTTCGAAACGACGAGTCTTAGCAACGGTGCATACTAAGAACATTTTATCATCTTGAGTTTTAGTGAGACGAATCATCTTATAATGCTACCGTCACGATCTAAGAAATACAAGATGCATAAAAAGGATTAACATCACATGCAATTCATAATGTGATATGATATGGCCCTTTTATCTCGCGCCTTTGATCTTCATCTCCAAAGCACGTGCATGATCTCCATCATCAACGGGCATGATCTCCATCATGACCGGCAGGGCGTCAAGGTCCATGGCGCCGTCTTCATGGTTGTCCACCACTTGTGGCAACTGTTACAACTACTTTGAAATAAAACTACAACATGATGAATCGACACGCAGGTCACAAATTTAAAGACAACCATAAGGCTCCTGCCGGTTGCCACAATACAATAAGGATCATCTCATACATCAAATATAATCACAATCACATCATGGCCATATCACATCACATACCCCTGCAAAAACAAGTTAGACGTCCTCTAATTTTGTTTGCATATTTTACGTGGCTTGGCGCTTTCGAGTAAGATCCGATCTACCTACGAACATGAACCACAACGTTGATACTAGCATTGTCAAGCCACCAATTGCAAATTGAATCTCACTAAGATGGGAGAGACAGACACCCGCAAGGCCACTTGTGCAAAGCAAGTTGCACGTCAAGCGTGGAGCAAGTCTCATGAACGCGGTCATGTAATGTTAGCCCGGGCCGCTTCATCCCACCATGCCGCAAGATGCAAAGTACATGATAGAGAGGCGATAACAAAAGCATCAACGCCCACAAAACCATTGTGTTCTACTCGTGCAACCAATCTACGCATAGACACGGCTCTGATACCACTGTTGGGTTCGTAGCATAGAAAACAAAAAAATTCCTACCGCAAGAACGAATAAACCAAGATCCAATCTAGGAGAAAAGCCAAGATCTAATCTACTAGATGGTAGAAACGAGATCAGATCTACATACCCTTGTAGATCGCTAAGCGTTAATGAGGTTGTACTCGTGGTTGATGTAGTCGATCACTTGCCGCTCTCAAGAGCGAGAAGAAGATCCTGCCGGTGCTGCAATCGGGCAGCACCTCCGCACTCGGTCACACGTACGGTGTTGATGACGACGTCCTTCTCCCCGTTCCAGCGGGCAGCGGAAGTAGTAGATCCTCCAATCCCGACAGCACGACGGCGTGGTGACGGTGGTTGTGGAGAAATCCTGCAGGGCTTCGCCGTCGCCGTGCAAGAAGGAGGAGGAGGAAGAAGGATTGCGGTGGCTAGGGTTTGGGGAGATGTGGTGGTGCAGCCAAGCCTCCAAGGTTGTGGCCGGCCAGCCCCTTCCCTCCTCCTTAAATAGGAGGATTTTCCTCTTGGAAGTCCAATCCAACTCCTCCTAGGAGTCCTATTCCAAACCTAGTCAAAAGTCAAAGTCAAAACCTAGTCCAACTAGGATTGGGGTGGGACTCTTCCCCTTTCCCCTTTGGGTGGCCGGCCAAGGAGGGTGGAGTCCTCCTGGGACTCCACCTTCCCTCTCTTGGGTCAGCTAGGGCTGGTCCTACCTTAGTGAAATTTTTCGGACAGTTCTAGAACCTTCCAGAACCTTCCAAAAAATCACCGGACTATTCCCAAACTTGGAATTTGACTTCTCATATATGAATCTTATTCTCTGGACCATTCCGGACCTCCTCGTGATGTCTTGGATCCCATCCGAGACTCCGAACAACATTCGAACTCCAAACCATATTCCATATCTACTTAAAATGACATCAACCCTTAAGTGTGTCACCCTACGGTTCGCGAATGATGCAGACATGATCGAGACTCCTCTCCGATCAATAACCAATAGTGGGACCTGGAGATCCATAATGGCTCCTACATATTCAACGATGACTTCATGATCGAGAGAACCATATGCATTCGTTACTGATTCCCTTTGTCACGCGATATTTCACTTATCCGAGATTCGATCATCGGTATCACTATACCTAGTTCAATCTCGTTCCTGATAAGTTCTCTTTACTCGTACCGTGATATGATATATCTTGTGACCCCGTCACATGCTTGCAAGCTAATTAGATATCGTTTCACCGAGAGGGCCCAGAGAATATCTATCCGTCATTTGGATGGACAAATCCCACTCTTGATCCATGAGCCTCAACTCCCACTTTCAGAGTACCCAATGCCACCTTTATAACCACCCAGTTAAGAAGTGGTGTTTGATTTCATCAAAGTATTCCTCCGGTGTTAGTGATTAACATGATCTCATGGTCGAAGGATTAGGTTACAATGCATTTGATAGCTTTAGCAAATTGAACTTCAATGACTTGGTCTTATTGCTACGCTTACTATGGGTGTGTGTCCATCATATCATTCTCCTAATGATATGATCTTGTTATTAACAACATCCAATGTTCATGATCTGGAAACCTTGATCATCTATTAATCAACAAGCTAGTTAAACGAGAGGCTTACTAGGTGACATAGGTATGCCTAAGTGGTATGTTGTATGAGTGCCCCTGGCTTATAATTTGTACAAGAAGGCCCGTGGACTCGAAGACTTCAAGGCCCAGAAGATAGATGACGCTCGGATTAGGAAAAGAGAGTTATTGTAGGAAACTTGTATCAATATAGGAAAGGCCAAACGTGGCCCGATGATTTGTACTTGTACAACACGGAAAGACCCTCAGCTTCGCCTCCTATATAAAGGGGAAGCTGAGGGCGAAATAAAAAAAGATCATTGTTAACCCTAGCTAATACCTTTTCCTTACTTGAGACACCTTTGTTCGTCTGAAAACCTTCTAGATCTACTTGTCTTCTACTTTCTACGAAACCCAAGTCTACAACTTGTAGGCATTGACGAGTTAAACCCTCGTCAATTGGCGCCGTCTGTGGGAAGTTGGAGGTAGCAAGGTCCTGATCTTGATGGCACCATCATCATCATCATCGTCAGCAGCAAGCAATGCAATGGACGGAGGTAAACAGATCCAAACTGGCCCCGTCGATTTTGTTCCTCACCCTCCCGCCCGTTTGCATGCATATGTCAACCTGGAAGAAGCAATGAAGGTGACGTTCGGGAGCTTCCGCTTCCTTGTCGGGAAAGAGGGATCGCACCGTTTTTCGGCACCGATTTTTTCGGGACCGTCGGCGGTCGAGCCTGATTACTCGGAATCATAAGCGTCATCCGTCGAGTCAGGCGATGAGGAGGTCTCGCCATCACGCATCATCAAGCCCGCTTACAGCGGAAAACTCGCCGATCTATTCGGTGGGATAACTTTCGGGTCGGTCACGGAAACTGATCTATCCCAAGATAGTGACTTCGAGAGCTTCACCAACTTCGACTTCACCAACACAACCAACTCTACCGCTAGCAAGGAGGTCTTCGCCGATCTATACGACGGTGTCACCTACCCCATGCACAATGCGCGGGCGCTAAACTTAGTGTCACGTAGCAAGAACCCGACGATTCAAGACCCTGAACTCGACAATAGCGCAACTTTGGCATACCATCAAATCTGCGTGCTCACAGCATCAGGTCGCGAGGTGCAGGAAGATGAGCAGTCTGAGGCTTTCGATCCACTAGGTAACCCCTTGGTCGATCCCGCGGACCTCACTAGAGGAACGGGAAATAAATATGTTGGAACCTAGCCAAGAGAGCAGGTGCAACTTCCTCAAGCTGCGTGGGACAGAGCAACAAGGGCCTTGAACGGAGAACCAATGACAACACAGGCAACAAGGGATGAGCTAACAGCATGTCAATATAAACTCAATCGCACGAGGCGTGAGTTAGAAAAGATGCAGGAGAAGTTAGATCAAAGGAGGCGCGCGGCGGACGCATCTAGTGAACGCAGAGCAAACCTCAGCGCACAGTCAGGGAATTCAGCAAATAACAACAGAGCACCCGGAGGAAGAACAAGATCCCGACTGGCAGGCATACCCGAAGCTGAGCGTGAAAATCTGGTCCAAAACCTCGACATGTCCTTTATGTCAATAGATTCGAGAGGACACATAATACCCAAAACACCGGAAGCAGGATACATGGCAACACACGCGTACCTGATGGCAACTAGGCCACCACAAGGCGACCCTCGAGCATCGTTATACTAAACTGCTATGGCAGGAATTGGTGTTATGGGAGCAGCAATAGCCGGGAGAGAAATAGTACAACCTGTAGATCCTCGACGCCGTAATAGTCCAAGACAAAATAGTCCTTGACGCACAGTGGCAGCAACTCGAGACATCTAGAGAGAAGATGCGAGGAATAACACAGCTCAAGCTCGAGTCGACAGAGCACGAGAAGAAAGAGGCCGGGAGAACAGAAGCCGAGAAAATCGCCAAACAATAGAGGATAGTGAAGAAGAACACTGTGGACTCCCTTGCTTTACCCGAAGGGTTCGTAAGACTCGAGTACCCTCCAATTTTAAGCTACTTGATAGTTACAAAAAGTTTGACGGACTTCAAGATCCGGAAGACTGGTTTGTTGATTATCTGGAAACGGTGAAGCTAATGGGCGGCACGAGAGCAACAGCTATGCAAAGCAATCAGGTCTACCTAAGTGGAGCAGCAAGATCTTGGATGAGGAAGTCGCCAGAAGAGTCCATCGACAGCTGGGAAAGTTTCGAGGACCTGTTTGTACAAAACTTCAGGTCCACCTGCAAAAAACCAGCGTCGATCGAGCAGTTGAGAACTTGCACGCAAAAGTCAGGCGAATCAATGCGAGCATACATCCAGCAGTGGAGTCTCATCAAAAACTCGGCTGAGCATGTATCTGATGAAAGGGCAATCGATGCATTCATTGCAGGCATCCGCAAAAGGGACCACGTGGAGGAATTAGGAAGGTCTAACCCGAGAACGGTGGCAGAACTCATGGAAATAGCAAATAGATGGGCTGATGGTGAAGATGTTGTTCAAAACAAGCGGCCTCGATCGCCCGAAGAAGATCGCAACAGAAGTAATAATCAAAACAGGCGACGTTTCCGTAGCTTTGCGGAATACGACGGTCCCAGCCAAATTTCGGCTGGCTTCCGCAGTAATAATGGTAATAACAATCGCGATGATTATCGCAGGAGCAATGAGCAGCGGAGTGACAACAGAGATGCACCAAGTTCTAGCAGGCAAAATAATCAACCTAGGCACCCACGGCCATACAACATGTCACCCGAGGAAATCTTGAACGGACCGTGCCAGATGCACTTTTACGTTGATGCTGATGGAAGGAGACAATCGGGTCACCTCCAGAAGAACTGTCGAACATTTCAAGCTCTCCGAAGAGTTACAGAAAATACGCAAGCAGAAGCGGTCAGCAGGGGATACGCGCAAGGACCAAGGAGCGGTCACCACCACCCGCAATCACCAGTGCAAATCAGCAGCTGCTGCAAATTGCCGGGCCTCCAAATGCTGGCGGGGAGTTCACACAAACAAGGGGAGCAGTAACGATGATTCAGAAGGGTAGATCGTCGAATAGATCGCAAAAGCTGATTTCTCGGCAAGTGAACATGGCAATATTGGCACCACCTCCAACCATCGAGTACCTTAATTGGTCAGGCCAACCAATAGGATTCAGTATAGAGGATCACCCACCACAAGTACCAAAGCCAGGACACTCTGCAATGGTGCTACCAGCAGTCATTGAAGGATATGATGTCTCCCGGATATTCATTGATGGAGGGAGCAGTATAAACCTCATTTATGCGGATACATTGAGGAAGATGAACATATCGTTAGCCAATCTGATGCCAACAGATACACGTTTTCACGGAATAACACCCGAGAAATCAAATTATCCATTGGGCAAGATAGCACTCGACGTGCAGTTCGGGACAGTGGAAAACTTCAGGAAAGAAAAACTCGAGTTCGAGGTCATGGACTGGCCGTCACAGTACCACGCCCTTTTGGGATGACCCGCGTATGCCAAATTCAAGGCAGTACCTCACTATGTATACTTGTTGTGGAGGATGCCTGGACCAAGGGGCCCGATAACGGTTAGAGGAAGTTTCGCCTTGTCAGATAAGTGCGACAGGGATTTTCATAAGCTTTCTGAGTCATTCGGAATGCAAGCTGAGTATGAGGCAACCAAGCTCACCACCAACCACGATGTGCTGCCAGACGGAGGTAGATCCTTTCAAGTGTCATGGGCATACCTTTCGGGTACCCATTATTAGTATACCTGGCTCGGCCCAATATGGAGAAGGCCCAAGAAGGCAACTCGAATATGTAATCGATTAAGACTCTTGTAAAACCCTAGGATGGTTGCATATATAAAGCCAGCCAGGGCACCCGATAGAGGGGGGGGAGAAGATAGACAACATAATTCCGCCTACGGCGGCCTGCTGTAAACATACTTGTGATTATATACTAGATTGCTAGCAGCACGTAGGGATCCTCCACCGAGGGGACCCGAAGCTGGGTATATCGTGTACCCAATCTCGTTCCTGGAATCTCCATCGTCGCTATCTCCCAAAACCCAAGTCTACAATCTGTAGGCATTGGCGAGGTGATCCCTCGTTAATTGGCGCCGTCTGTGGGAATTGCGACGACTGGATTTTGTCATCCGGGCGGGATCCGTCGAGTTCATCATCAACAACATTCAGATCGCATCCGAGAAGAAAATTGTCGAGTTCGTCATCAGCTACTTCAACGGCCAGCCGGCAGGATTTTTTCGCGTAGATCCGTCAGACGGAAGTCTGGCGATCAGTAGTCAGTAGTCGAAATCTGGCGAGTCGTTTCATCGGCTCATTCACGTGGGACGTGTCCATCACCAATGTTTCTCCGTCATGGCTGATCTGCATGCGCTGGGGTATCAAGTACCAAGTAAATAAAGGAACAGTCAGGCTAAAGTTGATCACTTCGTGGCAGACCATGTCTTCCACAAGGATAGCAGGCCACGCGTTCGCGTGGGATTTTTTATTTTTTCTTTCTTTGATCATCTAATCGATTAAATATTACTTTACTGAGGCCAGATCTAATCCATTGCATGTCTTTTTTGCACATATGCACCACCTGGAAAATCTTCATGTCTGACAAAACAAGCCAAGGATTATGGGGGCTCGCGACACTGCAAATTGATCTTCTTCATCGCGACTTCGTCCGATACCGGAACCATCAGGTGCTATTTTTCTAATTGATTACTCTTTGTAGATTAATTGGGTCAAAAAAATTGCGGCTCGTATTGTTATTTGCGCGCAGATTTTTGCACTTCAAATACACTTGCGGATAAGAATAACATCCGACTACTTCGCCATCGCACCCTCGCCACACTCGGGGGTTCACCTGTCGCGGATCCGCCACATCGACTGCATCCTCTACATCGACCACACCGGTCAGGCGCTGTTGTGGGTATACTTCATGGGTGTACCATCGACAGTGCCTAGATCCGGCAAGCCCAGGTGGCCCATAGACGGTGATGGTGGCATGAGGCCCATCGGGCGGCCCAGTTGCTGTAGATCAAGAAGGATGAAGTCCAACCCAGGAACAGGAAGCCGGATCCACCAACCAACTCAAGAAGTCGGATCCGGCCTGGCCCATTAAGGGTAGCCGGATCCAATACGGCATATATGGAAGGGCGGATCCTTGACGTGCACGGCAATGTAATGTACCGTAGTTAGGCGACTTGTATTCCGGCTAGGACTCTCCGTGTAAACCCTAGATCCGTGCGCCTTTATAAGCCGGATCCTGGGAGCCCTAGGGGCAACCACAACTCATTGTAACAACGCGAAAGCGCCTGCATAATTCCGACAAGCAGCAAGGCCCTGTCATCGCAGGTGTTCCGAAGGGTAAATCATGTACCACCGTCCCGAGGACACTCCGCCCAATGGCCCCTACTTCTTCTCCCCCTCGTGAGGATCCCTCCTCCGAGGTACCGTCGAATAAGCAACGACAGGCTCCGCGCGACCACTTCAACTGCGTCCGCCACACGACCTGCTTCCACATCGGCGCTCGAATACTCCAGGGCTGCGCCATTACATCATTACATGATATCACCCAACATTCGGGGCTGCGCCATTACATCGTTACCGCAAATACACTCGATTACTCGCTTATTGGATTTGTCTTCTTCGGTGTTTTCTTCGGCTTAGTGGGTTTATATCTCTGGTTCAGTGGGGTCATCTATATGGTTATCATTGATTTCTTCTTATATAATACTACCCGGTGCACTTCTGGGTGAGTGGATTCATCTTATAAGGTTATCATTGGTTTCCTCTAATATAATACTACCCGACGCATTTCCAGGTTAGTGGATTTATCATCTATGATTATTACTGGATTTATTTTCTTCGGGTCAATGGATTCATCCTCTATGATATCGGTGGATTCATCTTCAATATATGCTTCATATTTAATGGCGTAATATTCAATGTGGATTCATCTCAAATACTTCATCTTGGATTCATCTTCAGTACTTCATCTTTAATGACGTAATCTTCAATGGTTTAATCTTCAAACGATTTCATCTTCAATGGCGTAAATTTTTAGTGGATTCATATTATATTATTGTCAATGGCTTCATCCTAAATGGCTTCACCTTATATGACGCCGCGACTCCGTCAACTTCTTCCAACGTCACGGCTAACACTCGGGGGCTCAACAACGACTTCGCCCCGGGTCACAACTGCGACACGACGTCTAAGCAACAATCATGACATCACCCCAGCAGCGCTCGGGGGCTCGGCTATTTCTTCATCAACAATTTGGCGGCATCCACTTTCGCTATTTGGTGGTTTCTACTTCGGCTCGACTTCTTCGCTGCACTCGAAGACTTTATCGACTCAGCTGCACGACCTGCCTCCGTGTCGACTCCATAAGCTAAGTGTTCCTTTAATTTACACAAAGTTGATTATCATTTACTTTCACCGCACCCGACACTCGGGGGCTGCGCTGTGTAAATTTACTCTACATCTCAGGTCGACAAAAGAAGAACTGCGCTTAGGAAAAACTACATCAAGGATGAACCCGAAGAAAATAAATCCAGGGAACCCGAAGAAAATTTTTCCAAGGATGAACCCGAAGAAAATTTCTCCAAGGATGAACCCGAAGAAAATTTCTCCAAGGAGTAACCCGGAGAAACTTTTTCCAAGAACGAACCCGACAGAAAATTTCTCCAAAGAGGAACCCGAAGAAAATTTCTCCAAGGAGGAACCCGAAGAAAATTTCTCCAATGAGGAACCCGAAGAAAAAAATTCTTAAGGAGGAACTCGAGAAAAAAATTCTTAAGGAGGAACTCGACAAAAAATTCATCAAGGAGGACTCGACAAAATATTCTTCAGGAGGAACTCGACAAAAAATTCTTAAGGAGGAACTCGACAAAAAAAATCTTCAGCAGGAACTCGACAAAATTTCTTCAAGGAGGAACCCGACGAAAAATTTCTTCAAGGAGGAACCCAAAAAAAAATTTGGTGTTGCACACTAGAGAAAAAAAAGGATGGAAAAATCTTCGGGTCCATTGACTCGTCATTTATTCCGATCGAGAGCACCGGCGGTGTATCCGACGACAATATAGAGGAACACAATACATTCTTTAATCGCATCACGCCCGAGAAAAATATAGAAGAACCCGAAAAATGGGTCGTTTCATCAGCCGAACAAAGGCACTCGACAATATATTCTCAGAGCGTGTCCGCCGCGGTAAAAACTCTGAATGCCGTGACTTGTAAAAGGGTCACGAAGGTAAGACCCCAGGATCCGTCCTGTGTGGCGTGGCATCGTACCCGAATGCGCTCTCCCACATTATCCACATCAACAGATGTGAAGAAAATCCCAGCGGACGCGTTGGGTACCCAATAACTTAGCTGGAATTCAGTTTTCGATAAGTCCTAAAGCGGCACGTCCTGAATTACGCCAGTATCTCAGGTTTGAGTCCGGGGACTCGAACTTGAAGTAGGTTTATGTGGATTTGCCACAAGAGCAATTAACTGGTTCCTGATCCGTCAGAAGCACCAGCCGCATTTACCAATATCCCTGTGCAATATATATGTCAAATAAAAATAGTAATGTCCTGGAATCGAAAAAATCAATAAAGAAAAGTCAGGGTTCAGAGATTCAACCCGATTCTGCGATCCAATATCTCCATGGTAAATAAATCAAGGTTCGTAGGCTCAACTCGATTCTGCGACTCAAGTGGAGCCTACTCCCATCGGGAGCACATGGATTTCATCAAGTCTTCCAACATGACTCGACAATTATATCAAGTCCTTCGGCAGGAGTCGATAAAAAGAGGGGATGCGCCCAGCAATATAGTCAAGTTCTTCATTGAGTAGTACAACTTGAGTCTATGCCCAGGTGTAAACACCTGCCCATAGGCTCGGGGGCTACTCTTATCGAGAGCATGGTTCATCCTCCCGATAAGATACAAGATAGAGGAAAAATCGTGGAGTCGATTATAAGCAAGTTGAGCCTACACCCAAGTGCAAACACTTGGCTGTAGCCTCGGGGGCTACTCCCATCGGGAGAGCTGGTCGCGCACCCGATAGAAAAATAATTTTGAAAATCGTCGACAATGTCTACGCTACACATGATCTACGACATTGACCTGATGTATTTCCGGATCAATGGCCTCGCCTTGTATTTTTTCGACTTCGAAGATGATTATGATTGGAGTCTCTACGCAAGTCTTCGACTTCCTAGACACTGCTACTGTCATGGGCATACCTTTTCCCATTATTAGTATACCTGGCTCGCCCAATATGGAGAAGGCCCAAGAAGGCAACTCGAATATGTAATCGATTAGGACTCTTGTAAAACCCTAGGCTGGTTGCATATATAAAGCCAGCCAGGGCACCCGATAGAGGGGGGGGGAGAAGATAGACAACATAATTCCACCTACGGCGGACCATTGTAAACATACTTGTGATTATATACTAGATTGCTAGCAGCACGTAGGGATCCTCTACCGAGGGGACCCGAAGGTGGGTATATCTTGTACCCAATCTCGTTCCCGGAATCTCCATCGTCGCTATATCCCGAAACCCAAGTCTACAATCTGTAGGCATTGGCGAGGTGATCCCTCGTCAGCAAGAGCAAGCTTTCGACACCTCCAAGGATTCCAAAGAAGTACAAGTTCACCCGACGGATCCCAAAAAGATGACATCCATTGCGGCTAACATGGACAGCGCATAGGAAAGCGCGCTCGTCGAGTTTCTCCGTGAGCGCTGGGAAATCTTCGCATGGTGTCCAGCTGACATGCCAGGAGTACCCAGGGAACTTGCCGAGCACGCACTCAATCTAGATCCAAGAGCCAGACCAATCCGACAACCTTTGCGCCGTTTTTCCGAGCCAAACCGCAAGGCCATGCTGTCAGAAATTCATCGACTCGAAGAAGCTGGGTTCATTAAGGAAATAAAAACCGAGGCCACTTGGGTTGCTAATGATGGGATTCGTAGCATAGAAAACAAAAATTTTCCTACCGCAAGAACGCAATCCAAGCCAAGATGCAATCTAGAAGACGGTAGCAACGAGGGATGAACGAGACTAACCCTTGAAGAGTTCCAAAGCCTACGAGATTAGATCTCGTTGTTGCGGAAGATGATCACTTGCCGCTTTCAAAGCGCGTAGAAGATCTTGACGGTGCACAATCGGGCAGCACCTCCTTACTCGGTCACACGTTCGGTGTTGATGAAGACGACGTCCTTCTCCTCTGCCAGCTGCGGAAGTAGTAGATCCTCCTTGGAATCCCTGCAGCAGACGACGGCGTGGTGGCGGTGTCGATGGAGATCTCCGGCGGAGCTCCGCTAAGCGTGGGGAGAGTGGTGGAGGAGAGGCGGCTAGGGTTTGGGAGAGGGGGGCGCCGGCCACTATGGGGTGCGGCCAACTAGGGCTTGAGGTGGCCGGCCCCCTCCCCTTGTCCCTCTTTTTATAGGTGGAACCCCCACGAGTTGGTCTACAAGTCTTCGAATAAGACCCCAAATAAACCTTCCATGTGTAGGAACCTACCCAAGGTGGGATTCCCACTCAAGGTGGATTCCCACCTTTCCTTGGAGGGGTGGCGGCCACCTTGGTGGAGTCCACCGGGACTCCACCCCTTAGGTTGGCCGGCCATGCTAGGTGGAGTTCCTTCTGGACTCGCTTCCATAGTGATTTCTTCCGGACTTTTCTAAAACCTTCTAGAACCTTCCATAAATGCACCGTATCATTTTCAAACTTATAAATGACTTCCTATATATGAATCTTATTCTCCGAATTATTTCCTATCCTCGTGATGTCCTGATCCCATCCGAGACTCCGAACAAAACTTCGAACTCCATTCCATATTCCATATCTACTCAAACGACATCAAACCTTAAGTGTGTCACCCTACGGTCGCGAACTATGCAGACATGGTTGAGACTTCTCTCCGACCAATAACCAATAGCGGGATCTCGGAGATCCATAATGGCTCCCACATATTCAACGATGACTTAGTGATCGAATGAACCATTTACATACGATACCGATTCCCTTTGTCACGCGATATTTTACTTGTCCGAGGTTTGATCATCGGTATCTCCATACCTTTTCAACCTCGTCTCCGACAAGTACTCTTTACTCGTAACGTGGTATGTGGTCTCTTATGAACCATTCATATGCTTGCAAGCTAATTAGACGACATTCCACCGAGAGGGCCCAGAGTATATCTATCCGCCATCGGGATGGACAAATCCCACCGTTGATCCATATGCCTCAACTCATACTTTCCGAATACCTAATCCCACCTTTATAACCACCCATTTACGCAGGTGGCGCTTTGATGTAATCAAAGTACCCTTCCTAAGATAAGTGATTTATATGTTCTCATGGTCGAAAGGACTAGGTAACTATGTATCAAAGCTTATAGCAAATTGAACTTAATGACGTGATCTTATGCTACGCTTAATTGGGTGTGTCCATTACATCATTCATCAATGACATAACCTTGTTATTAATAACATCCAATGTTCATGATCATGAAACGATGATCATCTATTAATCAACAAGCTAGTTATACAAGAGGCTTACTAGGGACTCCTTGTTGTTCACATAACACACATGTATCAATGTTTCGGTTAATACAATTATAGCATGGTATGTAAACATTTATCATAAACACAAAGATATATAATAACCATTTTATTATTGCCTCTGGGCATATCTCCAACAACTCCCACTTGCACTAGAGTCAATAATCTAGATTACATTGTAAGGTACCTAACACCCATGGCATTCGTGTTGGTCATGCTTTGCCCTAGGGAGAGCTTTAGTCAACGGATCCGCCACATTCAGATCGTGTGTACTTTGCAAATCTTTACTTCTCCATCTTCGATGTACTCGCGAATCGAATGAAAACGCAGCTTGATATGCTTCAGCTTCTTGTGTGACATTGGTTCTTGTGCATTGGCGATGGCACCCATGTTGTCACAATAGATGACTAGTGGGTCCAATGCACTAGGAACCACACCAAGCTCAACAATGAACCTCTTCATCCATACCGCGATGAAGCCTCCCGCTTATGTATTCCGATTCTATTGAAGATTTCGCCACCGTGCAATGCTTGAGCTTGCACCAGCTTACTGCAACACCATTCAATATAAACACGTACCTGCATCGAGATTTAGAGTCATCGTGATCGTTGTTCCAACTGCACGTGTAACTGTTACAACGAGCCTTGGTCACCGCCATAACAAAGAAACATATCCTTAGTTCTTTTCAAGTACTTCAGATATTCTTGATCCGTCCAAGGTTCCATTCCTGGATCACTTTGATATCTGCTAGTCAAACTAACAGCATGTGCTATATCCTGGCCTAGTACACGCATGGCATATGATAGAGCCTATCGCCGAGGCATAGGGGATCCGATTCATCCTCTCTCTTCTTCTCAGAGTGGACCTTGAGTCTTACTCAAGACCTTACCTGGCAACATCGGTAAGAACCCTTTCTTACTTTCATCCATTCTAAACTTCTAGAATCTTGTCCAGGTATGTACTGTGAAAGCCCTATTAGGCGCCTTGATCTATCTCTATAAATCTTGATGCATAAAATGCACGCTTTCACCAAGGTCCTTCATTGAAAAACACTTATTCAAATAACCTTTTACATTCTTAATAGTTCTATATCATTCCCAATCAATAATATGTCATCTACATATAATATCAGGAATGCTACAGAGCTCCCACTCACTTTCTTGTAAACATGCCTCTCCATGACACTGTATAAACCCAAAGTCTTTGATCACCTTATCAAAGCCGGTTCAAACTCCCGGATGCTTGCTTCACCATAATGAACGCTGAAGTTTGCACCTTGTCGCATTTTTAGATCGGACAAAACCTTTGGGTTGTACCATATACAACTCTTCCTCAATGTCTCCATTAAGGAACGCCGTTTTGACATCCATCTGCCAAATCTCATAATCGAAAAATGCAGCTATTGCTAACAAAATCCTCACAGACTTTAGCTTCGCTACATGTGAGAAAGTCTCATCGTAGTCAACACCTTGAATTTGTCGGAAACCCTTTGACAAGTCGAGCTTTATAGACAGTAACATTACCATCTGTTTTTCTTTTGAAGATCCATTTATTCTCGACAGCCTTGCGGCTATCAGGTAAGTCTACCAAAGTCCACACTTATCATACATGGATCCCATTTCGATTTCATGGCTTCTTGCCATTTGTTGGAAATCTGGGCTCATCATCGCTTCTTCATACGTCGCAGGGTCCTCATCATTGTTGTCCACAATCATGACATTTAGACAAGGATCATACCAATCGAGTGGTACGTTCCCTTGTCGACCTGAGGTTCAGTAGCTACCTCCTTCAAGTTTCATGATCATTATCATTAGCTTCCTCTGGGTAAAGTGCACAGGAACATCTTCCGGACGCGCTACTGATCAACGAGAGAAGGTTCAATAACCTTGTCGAGTTCTACTTTACTTCTTTAGTGAGAAACTCTTTCTCAAGAAAGGTTCCGTTTCAAACAAAGATTTTGCCTTCGGATTGTGATAGAAAGTATACCCATAGTTTCCTTAGGTATCCTATGAAGACGCATTCCTCCGCTTTGGGTTCTAGCTTGTAACTTTTTTTTATTGGCTTCGCAACCCCAAACTTTAAGGAACGACAGCTTAGGTTTCTTATTAAACCATAATTCATACGGTGTCGTTGCAACGGATTTAGATGGTGCCCTATTTAAAGTGAATGCAGCTGTTGACATAGGCATCCCAAATGGGCCTGCCGAAGATAGTACCCGGGGTTTACTGAAGGCCCACTACCCGAAGAATAAGAAGATTCGGAAGCCCAAGATGTTATTAAGGAAAGCTAGAGTTGTAATAGGAAGTGTTATTTGTAATCTTACGGGATGAATTAGAAACCATCCCGGACTCCGTAACTTGTACAACACGAATCCCTCGGCTCCACTTCCTATATAAAGGGGGAGTCGAGGGACGAGGAGATCATCGAATCATTGTTTACAAACCCTAGTTTTCATAATCGTCGAGTACTTTTCGCTGAAACCTTCGAGATCTACTTACCCTCTACTTCAACTAAACCCTAGCCATACATAATTCAGGCATTGACAAGTTGATACCTTGTCAATTGGCGCGTCGAACTAGAGGCGTAAGGATCTGATTTCGATGGCACGTTCAAGATCTTCGGCATCATCAATAAAAGCAACGCGATGGATCGAGGTAAACACATCGCTGCTGGTCCCGTCGATTTTGTTCCTCACGCACCCTCCCGTTTGGATGCATGTCTCTGGTGAGCCTATGGAGATGACGTTCAGAAGGTTTCGTTTCGCGTCGATAGAAGGATCGTATCGTGTCGGGATTCCTTGATTTCGGGATCGTCGGCGGTCGATTCTGATTTTTCAAGCTATACATCGTCAACCGAATCAAGAGAAGAAGAAACTTCGTCGACACGCTACGTCAGCACCAGGGCAAGAGAGAAACTCGCCAAGATCTTCAGCGACATGTCTGAGTCATCTCGGACTCATATATAAGCGATGGCCAAGCGATGTCGACAGTTACGACTTCATCGACAAATCTATAAAGTGGGCAAGGTCTTCATCAATCTCAACGATGGTGTCACCAAACCCAACATAGCTCTGAATACAAAATATCATCAGATTTATGCCATTGAAGATCAAGAGGAAACATCTGAGGCTTTCGACGATCTGGGAAATCCATACGTCGATCCTCCGATCTCGCGACGAGGCCCGGCACAAACAGCCACAGCCATGACAGAGTTCAACTTTCGCAACAGCGATAGAGCAAGAGCTATGAACGGTTCAGAACCAATGGCCACAACGGCCACACTGGTGAGGAATTAAAAGCATATCAATATAGGCTCGCACGAGCTAGGAGAATTGGAAAAACACAGCTGAGTTAAAGAGAAAGGGAGTAGCTTTCTCAGATCCAAGCAGAGAAGGGCAGATCTAAGTCGACAATCTAGAACTTCGGGTGATAGCCACAGGGGCTCGGAACAGAGCAAGATCAAGGTTAAGCAAGATACACCAAGCAGAAAGAGAGCATTTGGTCCAAAACCTCGACATGTCCTTTATGTCGATAGATACAAGAGGAAACATCATCCCTAAGACACCAGAGGCTGGGTATATGCACACATATCCTCGCATCTAAACCACCAGAGATCCAAGGGAAACACTATACAATATGGCATATAGCAGGAGTTGGAGCTATGGGGACAGCGTTTGTATCAACACCTCCCGAAGGAGCGGCAAGGCAAAATAGTCCACGACTGACATAGGCACTGCAGCCCCCGAAGGACCAAGTGGAGCAAGAGACACGGCAGCACAAGCAAGGGTCGACAGAGCGCGGCAAAGCAGAAGGGAACATCGGCAACTCGGAGCTAACGACGAGGATATGTGTGGTTGGCCGTGCTTCACGAGGAGAGTCCTAAAAACTCGAGTCCCTCCGGATTCAAGTTACCCGACAACTTCAAGAAATGACGGCCTTCAAGATCCGTGAGGATTGGCTAGCTGATTATCTCGAGCGGTTTACTCGCTGGAGGAAGGGCAATATGCAAAGCATCCAGTGCATTTGAGTGGAGCCGCACGATCTTGGATAAAGAAACTTACTCCAGATCTATCGACACTGGAAAGCTTCGAGGACGGTTCGCCAAGAACTTCAGTCCACGGCAAAAACCGCCGTTAGAGGAGTTGAGAGCATGTCGACAAAAGCAGATGAGCCAATGAGAAAATATATCCAAAGGTGGAACATCATCAAAAACTAAAATATATCCACGAGAGAGCGATAGATGCGTTTGTCGCAGAAATCAGGCGAATTTCGTTGAGGACTTGGGAAGGACCAACCCAAAGACAGTATCCTTAATGGAAATAGCAAACAGATGAGCAATGGAGAAGATGCTGTCCACAATAAACGACACGTCGCCCGAGGAGGACCGTGGTCGAAATTATCAACCGAGGCGACGATTTCTCGGCAGACTAACTATGACCTCTAGGACAAATTTCAGGTTTTCGGCAAACTGTGGAGGGAACAGAGATGATTATCAGAGAAGCAATGAGTGCGAAGCGATAATAGGGATGATTCTCAAAACAACAGGCAAAACGGGCCTAGGTTCCCGAGGCCTCTCGTGTTCCCGAAGAGATGATGAATGGTCATGCCGATGCACTTTTCGACAGCAACGGAAAAAGACAAATGACATCCAAAGATTGTCGCAATTTCCTGCAATGTTAAGGTGCGTGAGCACGCTAACGCCGGCAGCACAGAGAAATCCTCGAGAACCCAGAGCGAGATTCACTTACCACCTCCTCCCGCGATTACAGACGACAATCGACATCAGCTCAGAATAGCAGCACCTCCACCACCGCCTTATGTTGATCCTAACCCAACGGAGCGGTGTCGATGATTCAGAAAGGAAGGCCATCCAATAGAGCTCAGAAAGTAATTCAATGCTGTGTTTATGGCAGAAAAGATGCCCCCACCAACAATGGAGTTAATTGGTCAAAGCAAGATATTGGCTTCACTATAGCGATCATCCGGCAGCAAGTTCCTCGACCAGACAATCACACTTTCACTGTAAAGAAGCATAGGATTTGATGTTTCTAAAGTATTCAAGACTGCGGCAGTGTACTAAACCTTATGTATGCAGATACATTAAGGAAGATGAACATATCCCTAGCAAACTTGAAGCCAACAGACACAAGGTTCCACGGTATCACACCGGAGAAACCAAGTTATCCATTGGGGAAGATCAATCTCTGCTCCACTTTGGAACCCGAGAGAATTATAGAATCGAGAGGCTGGAATTTGAAGTCGTGATTTTCCGCTCGCAATACCACGCCTGTTGGGACGACTCATGATATGCTAGATTTATGGCGGTACCACATTATACATACTTGTTGTGGAGGTTGCCCGGACCAAAGGGACCAATCACAGCCAAAGGAAGCTTCGCCTTGCAGATAAGTGCGATAAGGATTTTCACCGGATATCAAACTTTCGGATGCAAGCCAGTACCCGCGCAAGGAGTATGACTCATCACGACGTGCCGGACGTTGGAAGGCCAAACAAAGAATCAACTTTCAACACCGAAAAATTCTAAGGAGGTGCCACCCGAGATCTGAAAAGACGACGTCCATCGGGAACGACATGGACTCGATAGGAAAGCGCGTCATCGAGTTCCTCCGTGAGAACTGGAAAATCTTCGTATGGTGTCCACCGACATGCCAGAGTACCCAGGAACTCGCAAGCACCACCTAAACTTGGATCCATTAGCGAGACCAATCAAACAACCCCTGCGGCGTTTTTCGAACCAAACCGCAAAGCCAAGCCGTCGAACAATCGGCTGAGAAGCTGGTTTTATCAAAGAAATATTTACAAGCCACATGGGTAGCAAATCCTGTGTTGGTACCAAAAAAACACTAAGGTCCTTCGCATGTGCCGACCTTACGTGTCTCAATAAACATTGTCCAAAGGATCACTTTCCTCCCGAGGATCGATCAAATTATCGACTCCACGGCTGGATGTGAACGTCTTTCCTTCCCGGACGCATATTCTGGTTATAACCACATCAGATTGAAAGAAGAAGATGAAGTAAAGACCGCGTTTATTACTTACTGCTGTTTTGCTGCAATGCCCTTTGCTCTAAAAAATGCGAGCAACATATCGAGTGATGATGTGTTTGGCTACGTATTGGAAAACGTAAGTATACATCGACGATGTCGTCATAACATCAAAAAAGGGAGCAACACTGATCGAGGACCTCAAGGAAACCTTTGACAACCTCGACAAATTTTGTCTCGTTGAACCCGACTTAAGTGACCTTTATCCCCAACAGAGAACTTCGGGTTTTGTTTCAAGAAGAGGGATTGAAGCAAACCATAAAATACAAGCTATCGTAACAATGAGGAAGCCAACAAAGTTGAAAGAAATACAAAGTTGAAAGATTGCAGCTTTGAGCAGATTCGTAGCCAGGCTGGGAGAAAAAGCGTTACCATTTTACGCTCTAATAAAGCAAGGAGATAAATTCTGGAACGAAGAGGCCGAGCTGAGGATTTAGCGACAATCTCGACACCACCAATTTTGGTAGCGCCGAAAGAAAAGGAACCTCTCCCGGGTATATTGCGCCACGCCCAAGTGGTTAGCACGGACTAGTTGTCGAAAGAGAAGAAGAAGAAAACTCATGGAGTGCAAAGGCCAGATATTTCATAAGTGAAGTTTTATCGCTCCAAACAGCGGTACCCAGTACCAAAACTAGCATATGGAGTAATTGCAACGCAAGGAAGTTGCGCCACTATTTTCGACATCCGATAATAGTAGTCAACGAAGCACCTCTTTCAAATATACCAACAACCAGGAGTTACGTGTGTGTCTCCTTGGGGAATAGAACTTTCCCCTCGACATCACGTATGAAAAAGAAAGGCAATCAAGTCGCAAGTTCTGCCGGATTTCATAGTGGATGGAGCTACAAAACACGGGACCCCGATTTGTCGAGAACCTGGACCATGAACTTCATGGGTCCAAGAGAGTAGAAGGAGCAGCAGAGTAGTACTTATATCACCCGAAGGCACAAATTGAAATACGCTCTTCGATGACGCCCCCTAATGCATCCAACAATGAAGCACATGAAGCCCTCATACACGGGATGAAGATGGCGAAGTTGCGGTGCAACTCGATTAAAAATCTTTGGCGACTCACAATTGGTGGCTCAGCAAGTTATGAACCAATGTGATGCAGTCAATGATAGCATGATGGCATACAAGGAAGTATACAATGAGCTAGAAGTCGTTGATGGATGCTAGGTAAATCACATCAAAATTGAGCAATGATGAAGCCGACGCTCGCAAACATCGCCATGCCTCCCAATTCCGCCAGGAGTATTTTGGGGAAGAAATAGCGAGAGATCCACAAAAAAAGTAAAAACAAAAGAAGAGAAAACTGGATGCTTCAAAGAAACCACGAGATGAAGAGGACCAAGAACAGATGATGTAAAAGGAATTCCGTGGATGCAAGCATATCATACATCCTCAGAAAGAAATACCCGACGATCCAAAGAAGGCGAGTTATTCGACGATCCAAAGCTTTCACAATGATCAAAGGGGAATTATATAAGTTAACAAAGGCCTCCAAAGGTGTGTCACCTTCTAAGGAAGATAAAAGATTATTAACGATGAATATGTGGCCACCAAGTAGTCGAGCTATTGCAGCCAAAGTTTTTCGGCAGGATTCTATTGGTTGAAACAATTGAGGATGCCAAGGAAATAGTAAGAACTTGCGACGCGTGTCAAAGATTCGCCGCCAAACCTCACTCTCCAGCGGCAGAATTAACACCAATGCCATTGTCATGGCCCTTGCCCAATGGGGACTTGATATGGTAGGCAAGTTACAATAAAGTCGCCAGAGGATATGAGTACTTGTTGGTTGTCGTCACAAATTCACCAAGTGGATAGAAGCAAAGCCGATAAATTCACCGACGCAGATCAGCAACAAAATTCGTGAAGGGCATCGTTTTTCGATTTGAGTACCTCATGCAGCATTGTCACATACAAGTAATTTTACGTCAAGGAGTTCAAGGCGCATGTGCGGGTAGGCATCAAATTGCACTTCGCTTCAGCTTGCACATCCTCAAACCAATGGTCAAGTCGAGAAAGCCAATGGCATCATCTGCAATGGCATCAAGAAACGCCTATTAGGACCACTTGAAAGCTCGACATACTTGGCCGTAACTCCAAGTGTTATGGAGCATCCGAACAACACCAAATACAACGACACGAGACCCGTTTTTCCTTGTCCATGGAGCAGACAGTCGCCAAATAGAAGAGCACGACTCCAGAGTCACGAGTATAATGAAGAAGCTTCCAGAAAGCATTGGAAGACGACGTCGACGCACTCGACCTAAGCTCAGACGAAGCATTATCAAGGGTAACCAACATCGCAGACGGAAATTACCACAAATACGCTTGAGACCAAGATCTTTTCGTCGGAGACTTAGTTTTGCGACTCAATCAAGATGCACTAAAAAATCGATGGCTTGGCCCTACGTCACAATAAGTAATTGAAGGAGGAGCACAGATAAAAGACAAGAAGACAGGGGTTCCCCGAGAAACCCCTGAACGTGGTAACAGCTTCAGCGTTTCACGCCAGAGTTGAAATATAGTCCTTCTCGTAAAAATACAATGTAACGAACGCTCGTAGTTTTCAGACGCACTCTTTCTTTTCGGGGCACCGAGTGGGGTCGGAAAGGTTTTTAATGAGGCGGCTGGTGCTGCAATATAATAAAGATAGTGGAGATATATTTCTTATTCTTCGGGGGCTCAATGCCTTCAAATCTCAAAATACGCACAATATAGACAAACTGGACTTAAAATATTTCGCCTTGGTACACTAAATACCTCGCCAAATATCGGAAGCTAATAAAATTATAAACATAGTGTACGCGCCAAAAAACTTATTGCTTTGGTCTAAGAACCTCGCAACAAAATATAGAACTTCGACACCAAGGACACTCGGGGGCTTCCAACCCATCAATGAAAAACAGAGATATCTTATTATGAGGAAAAAATCGAGATGGAAAAAACAAGATAGACTCCAGCCAAAAGCTCGGGGGCTCAATGATCAAAAACACAGCTTTACAATATAGATTGTGTTCACAAATACACAAAGATGTATCAATGATAGAAATACAACAAAGAAGAGGGAAAAGTTTTCAAGGGAAACCTAGCACATGATCTATGGTTATCCGCTCAGTAGAAGGACGAGTACTATGTTCAGCATAGCTTCCCTTCACGAAGAACTCAGAATCCATCCGAAGAAGTTCATCCATCATATCTTCAGCAACAGGAGTCACCAAATCGTCAATCTTGCCCATATTTCTCTTTTTCTTTGCCATCTTCGCCAAACAAGTAGGAACAATTTGATCTATGGGCAATTTTGGATAACAAATTTTTATCATCATCATGGCAAATCTTGCGCCAGCAGAAAGTTGAGCTCGCACAAAGCCATGGATTCGAGGAGCATCTCGAAATTTCTCCATTAAAGCTGGAAGGGTTTCGGCATTGTTCCGAGGGAACATGGTCCCATAAACTAAGAATAAAGTCTTCGTACAGAAGTCAAGGAAATCGCGGACCTGAACCGCGCGATCTTGAAATCTGACGATTTCTCGGGTGCGCTCAGGAGTAACCCAAAAATTAGACCCATGTTGCGCAGCCAGTCTCAGCAAAACAGTGGTTCGAGCTTCAACACGTTGGTCTTCGGCAGCAGCATCCAGAAACGAGCCTGACACATCAAACAAACAATCAAGGAACGAATGGTGAAAAATAATATCCAATATGGTTACGAGCGGGAAACATACCTGTCATGTCCAAACTGGCATCAGTCATTAGCTGAAGCATATAATTCTCGCGGGAAGAAGCTTCAGCAGCTTCAGCAACAGCAGCATCCTTCGCAGCGATGGCTTCTTTTGCCTGTTGAAGAGCAATTCTCTGTCGACTTTCGAGATTTTCCATCATCGCAAGAGTCTGTTTTTTCATGGATTGAAGTTGTTGTCAAAGTTCTTGCAAATCTTCCGACAAATGTTTGCTTGAAGAAATTTCGAGAGGGTTATCATCGATTAGCATTTTCTTCGAGAAGGAAGAAGCAGGTGAAGCATCGGCAGAGCAATTGAATAGTTGTCAAATATTAACTGGAAAAGAAAGCGCCAGGATCAATGATAATGCCAGAGGGAATTTTATTAATTTCTAGACATATTTACATAGACATTACAAAAGAAGCTCCAAAAAGGACTACTAGGATAATTGTCGCCAAGCCTAAATTGGCGACAGGGCAAAGAGACAGAGAAAGCAAAACAAAGAGGCATGCAATTAGACCTCCGGCCTTGATGAGCTAGGAGTTGAAGCGGTTTGATCCCGAGATAGGCCAGGATTTTCTTCTGTTGGGTTGGTTGCCTTAATCAACGACCTCCATCTTGATTGCTCTATCTGATCGGTGTCGCCAACCTTCATCCAATCAATAGTTTGTTGGCTGTCAGCAACCAGGGCAACATCCATTTGGGAAGCTTTTTCCCCGGCGCATCTTCACCTGTCCTCGGATGAATTGAAGCTCGGGCAAGGGCAAGGAAAGGGGCTCCTCTTTCTCGGGAAGAAGTAGGGAACAGCGCCGACAATCCCGCACTAGCATTCGCCACGCCTTCACGAATTTCGGATCCATGTAACTCCAGATAAGAAAGCGCGGAAGGAGAGGATCATTGTCGGGATTCTCCAGATCAAACTCTTGGTTTGTTTGGCCTGCCATAGGAAATAAACGTTGGTCAAAAAACAAGAAACAGCAGGTCCCATAAAAAATAGAAGGGATCGATAATATTGTTTTGAAAGCGCGACTTTGCGATTTCAGCGCTTGAGAATCCCCTGCTCACGAGCAGCTCGTGCGCCTTTGTGCTCGTTTAAAGCGCTTCAAGATCTTCAAGTTTTTTCCAGCCTCGACACTAGCAGCTTTTGCTTTGGCTTCATCAGCTCGTTTTGGCTTCGCTTAGCAACAAGTTCGCTTTCTTTTGCCGCTTCACTTTGCTCCCTGAGCAAGCACGCACGTTTGTTGCCTCTCAAGTTCACGAAATAAAAAGAAAGGTCAAAATTGCGACAAACGACAGGAGCAAGAAGTCAAAAACAACGACAGAAACCTTCGGTTCTGTTGGCATACTCACGGTACCCAATGAATTGGGACCCGATGCGGATAAGCTCTTTGATCACGGGCTGTCAAAGAGGAACAAAGAAAGAGAAACATCGGTATGAAAAAAGAGTAAAGGCGTGAAAAGCAAAATAGAGGAAATATAGATATCGGCAAGAAAATTAAAAAAAAAAACTTACATCATCCAAGAGCAGAGTAGAAGAGCTACCCAATTGAGGGGCAGGCTCAATGATCGTTTCAATCCTTGTCCTTTGTGAAGAAGGAGGCTTGATGGCGGAGTAGTGGTGACGATATCTCGTTGAGGAGGCGTGACTTTTCTCCTTCAACTAGCGTATCCGAGGCAAGCAAAGTATGTGACGTGCTCGTCCCGAGGAGCCACGTCAACTTGGTATTTCTTCCTCATCACTGTGATTAAAACTCGACGCATAAAAAGCAAGACAAGACAAACATTTCAGGTACAGAAAAAAGGAGAAATAAAAATAACTTACGAGCTGACGAAGGATTCAAGATAAGGATCGTAAGCCGCCTTCTGATGTGAAGGATCAACTTCTTCGGCTTTGGAAGTACCGGAATCTTCGACATCATTCCTCTTCCTTTTGCCTTTCGGGGAGACAGCGGGAGGAGGAGATTGTGCCGACGCAGTACCTTCGGAAGAACCCGCAGATTTTCGAGAATCCACGGGTTCATTCACAGAAGATGGAGCTTCCTGATTGTCATCAGTGACAATGGCCCTTTCTTCGACTTCTCCACCTTCAGGGAGAGGAGGAAGCGAGACAAGGTCTGGATGATTCTGTGCAAAATAAAAACAGGGACCGATGTCAGAAAAGAAGTTACAAAAAGTTAGCAAAGCAACAATAAGATAATAGACAAAGATTACCTAGGGGAGTGGATTGGCGGCGCTGAATGGTTTTACACGACAAGAAGCAGGGACAGGATCCTTTTTGTTGAGAGATGAGATTTTTCGGACAAGCTTTTCCAAGTCTTTGACTTCCAAATCCACCGACAGCCGATCTACATCCTCGTTGCCAGCATATCTCCATAGAGGATTTTTGCGAGCCTGAAGCGGCTGCACCCTAGTCCTAAGAAAATATGCAGTCTGGATACCCGATAACTCTTTGCCGCGAGTATTTTGCAACTCTCGTGAATACGAGCCATCAAGTTTTCTGTCGATGCCCTCTCTTTCTGGGTGACCTCCGCGTCCTCAAGAGCGGCGGCGAAAATTTTCTCACCATCAAAAGGAGGGATGCTGTCCTTCGCACACATCCATGGTTCTCCTCCTCAATGTACAACCACTTCTTGCGCCATCCTTGAACTGAGTCAGGGAGCTTGACGTCGAAGTAGTTGACAAGGTCATCAGAATACAACGCCGCCTATATTATAGGCGACATTGGGCGATCCATTACGGCGGCAGAAGAAATGCGCTTCCAAAGCGCCCAGCTAGGCTGGACGCCAAGGAAGGCCTCGTACAGAGTAATGAAAATGGAAATATGGAGGATTGAATTTGGCGTAAGGTGGTGGAGTTGCAGACCGTAGATAAAAAGAAGTCCACGGAGAAAAGGATGAATGGAAGGAAAGACCGCGGATGAGGTGATCAACAAAACTTACCCGATACCCCATTGGAGGGGTTGGGTCTTCTCAGGAAGCGCAATGCCTGGGTTTCTTGTCGATCCCCACCTTCCCTCAAAGATGTTGACGTCCCGAGCGGAAATCTTCGATCTTTCCCACTCCGCCTGCCTCCAAGATCCACGGCGCCAGCGGAGGACTCGCTATGCCTTGTCAAGCGACGAGGTGGCATCAACAATGAAGGATTCACAGCAGGAAGGCAAAGAGTTTAGGAAGCTGTGGATCGCAGGAGAAATTTGCAGCTGAGAGAAGGAAGACGGCGCGGGCGGAAGTGTCCAAGGAGGAAGAAGACGAATTTATATAGGGGTGCGGTGAAACGACGAACCGTTGGATAAGGAAAATGTGTGACAGATGATAGCCACGTAGCATCAAGGGTAAAAAAGTAATTCAACGTCGCGGAAGTTACGGTGCGTGCGCCAGAAAGCGGAGACGTGGTGTCCCTACTCAACGACGTGTCAAGATAGTGGATTAATTGGGCCATGGCTGCGTAGAAAGGCTTGTCGCAAATTTTTGATGCATAATCGTGGCTATCGCAAGAACAACGCTATCTTGACAAGAAAAATTCGACTAACAATGATAAAGGCTACACGGAAAATAATGATTGAGCCTTGATCAAATACAAGTTTTGATCAAATGCTCGGGGCTACTTTGGAAAAAAGAAAAGATCTAGAAAGACAAAATAGAAATGGCGTGAGCCTATGACCAAATACAAATATTTGTTCATAGCCTCGGGGGCTCCCCGCGCTGTTCGCGCACCCGAGAAATTATAAAAAATTGGGAAAAAAAGGAAATATGTTTAGATAAGGCATGGAGCCTACACCCAAGTACAAGTCCTTGGTTGGGCTACTCCCATCGGAAACGCTGTTCGCGTGCCCGATGAAATTATAAAAGAAAGAAAGAAAGAGAAAAAGAAAGATAGAAGCAAAGAGTATATTTATAATCAACTCTACATATACTCCCATCGAGAGAGCAATATAAGTCATCTTTGACCTCGATAAAATGTGCCATTCAAACAGCCGAAAAGCACTCGACAATATATTCTCAGAACGCCAAAGTTGCGATCAATTTCTGAATGCCGCAAGTTTGCGAAGGTAAGACCCGATCCGCTCTTGGCGTGGTATCGCCGAAGACTACGCTCTGCTATTTTTATCCGTATCAACGATACGAAGAAAATCCTAACGGACGCATAGAAAATTCGATAACTTTTAATGACTCATGTAATGGTAAGACTCAAGCACTGTCGAAGTTACACCGGTATCCCGAGATCATGTCCAGTGACGTGATTTTGAAGTAGGTTTTTATGGATTGCCACTAGAGCATTAACTAGTACCGATCCGTCCGATGAACTAGCCCCAATTACCATTATCCCTTGTACAATATAGATATCAATGAGGAAAAAATAGAAAAGTTAAAGTCGTAATAAAAATAAATGTGGAGATTTTCCTTGACCCACGATTCAAGCAAAATCTCGGGGCTACTGACATAGGCATCCCAAATGGGCTGTCAAAGATAGTACCCGGTTTACTCAAGGCCCACTACCCGAAGAATAAGAAGATTCGGAAGCCTAAGATATATAAGGAAAGCTAGAGTTTTAATAGGAAGTGTTATTTGTAATCTACGGGATGAATTAGAAACCATCCCGGACTCCTGTAACTTGTACAACACGAATCCCTCGCTCCACTTCCTATATAAAGGGGAAGCGGGACGAGGAGATTATCGAATCATTGTTTACAAACCCTAGTTTTCATAATCGCCGAGTACTTTTCGGCTGAAACCTTCGAGATCTACTTACCCTCTACTTCCAACTAAACCCTAGCCTACAATCCATAGGCATTGACAAGTTGATACCTTGTCAGCTGTCTCTAATGCATAACCCCAAAACGATAACGGCAAATCAGTAAGAGACATCATAGAACGAACCATATCTAAGAGAGTTCGATTACGACGTTCGGACACACCATTGCGCTGTGGTGTTCCCGGCGGTGTCAACTGTGAAAGTATTCCACATTTCTTTAAATGCATGCCAAACTCATAACTCAGATATTCGCCTCCGCGATCAGAACGCAGAAACTTGATCTTCTTGTTACGTTGATTTTCTACTTCACTTTGGAATTCCTTAAACTTTCTGAAAGTTTCGGATTTATGTTTCATGAAATAGATATACCCATATCTACTCAGATCATCCTGTGAAGGTTAGAACATAACGATATACCATGCGCGAGGCTACACTCATTGGTCCGCACACATCGGTATGTATGATTTCCAATAAGTCTCAGCCGATCCCATAATACCAGAGAATGGAGTCTAGCCATTTTTTCCATTAGACATGCTTCGCATCTATCAAGTGACTCAAAGTCAAGTGACTCAAGTAATCCATCAGAATGGAGTTTCTTCATGCTTTCACCAATATGACCAAGACGATAATGCCCACATATAAGTAGAATTATCATTCAATTTAATTCGCTTAGCATCAATGTTATGAATATGTGTATCACTACTATCGAGATTTAACAGAAATAAACCATTCGCTCAGCACATGACCAAAAAGATATTATTCATAAAAATAGAACAACCATTATTCTCAGACTTAAATGAATAACCGTCTTGCATTAAACAAGATCCAGATATAATGTTCATGCTCAACGCAGCACCAAATAACAATTATTGAGGTTTAAACTAATCCCGAAGGTAGATGTGAGGGAGCGAGCCCGACAGCGATCACATCGACCTTGATCCATTTCCAACGCGCATCGTCACTTCATCCCTCGCTAGGCTTCGTTTATTCCGTAGTCCCTGCTTCGAGTTACAAATGTGAGCAACCGAACCGGTATCAAATACCCAGGCACTACTACGAGAACCAGTAAGATAGACATCTATAACATGTATATCAGATATACCTTTCTTCTTGACAAGGCCGTCTTCATATCAGCCAAGTACTTTGGGGCAATTACGCTTCCAGTGTCTCCTTCCCATTGCAAGAATAGCACTCGCATCGGCTTTAGGGCCACCCTTAGGCTTCTCGTAACCGCGGCAGTTTTCTTGCCGCCTTCTTGACGTTGTTCTTCTTAGGTTTACCTTGCTTCTTGAAACTGGTGGTCTTGTTGACTATCAACACTTGATGCTCTTTCTGTATTTCCACCTCAGCAGATTCAGCATGGAGAAGAGTTGTAACTCTTTGTTCATGTTCTGCATGTTGTAGTTCATCACAAAGTTCTTGTAACTAGGTGGCAGTGATTGGAGTACACGATGAATACCCAGCTTGTTAGGAATCACTAACCCCAAGTCACTGAGCTTCTTCGCATGCCCGGACATAGCGAGCACATGCTCACTAACTGAGCTACCCTCTTCCATCATACACCCAAAGAAGTGTTTCGATGCTTCATAGCTTCCACGGCCGCATGAGTTTCAAAGATAGCTTTTAGCTCATGGACCAGCTCATAAGATCGGGTGCTCAAAACGCTTTGTGGAGCTCCGCCCCAGGCTGCACAGATGGCACACCGAACTTGGAGAGTACCGAGACCCAGTCTCGTAAACATTCTTTTTTCCTCGGATACTGCAGGTGTGGTGGGGGACCTAGCGGTGCTTCAAGCACAAATTGCAGATTTCCACCAAGTGAGGAAAATCCTCACATGACGAACCATGGTGGTTGCTACCATTGCTTTTAAGCTTTTCTTTCTAGGAACTGTTAAAATTGATTGATGGGGACGCCATGATCTACAACATATATTTGCAATAGTTTAGACTAAGTTTATGACAAATTTGAGTTCAAATTTTAATTTAACAAAATTAAAAACTAGGTGAACTCCCACTCAAAACAATATCCCTCGCATTGTCTTAGTGATCACACGAACCAAATCCACTACATCAAGTCCGATCATCACGAGACAAGATGTAACTTCATTGGCGAACACTCAAAGTGTTCATCATATCATTCATATGATTCATGCTCTACCTTTCGGTATCCCGTGTTCCGAGACCATGTCCGACATGCTAGGCTCGTCAAGGCAACCTTAGTATCCGCGAAACTGGGTTGCACCCGTTGTATGCACATGTAGAATCTATCACACCCGATCATCACTTGATGCTTCGAAACGACAAGTCTTAGCAACGGTGCTACTAAGATGAACACTTTATTATCTTGATATTTAGTGAGAGGGATCATCTTATAATGCTACCGTCACGATCTAAGCAAAATAAGATGCATAAAAGGATTAACATCACATGCAGTTCATATGTGATATGATATAGCCCCTTTGTCTTTGCGCCTTTGATCTTCATCTCCAAAGCACCGACATGATCTCCATCATCAACGGGCATGATCTCCATCATCGTACATAGCGTCAAGGTCAATGGCGCCATCTTCATGATTGTTCTCCATGTAGCAACTATTACAACTTCTTTGAAATACTACTCAACATGAAATTTAAAGACAACCATAAGGCTCCTGCCGGTTGCCACAATACAATAATGATCATCTCATACATATTCATCATCACATTATGGCCATATCACATCACCAAACCCTGCAAAACAAGTTAGACGCCTCTAATATGGTTTGCATATTTTACGTGGTTTAGGGTTTTCGAGTAAGATCCAATCTACCTACGAACATGAACCACAACGGATACTAGTGCAATAGAAAGAGTAAATTGGATCTTTACTATAGTGGGAGAGATAGACACCGCAAAGCCACTTATGCAATACAAGTTGCATGCTGAGCAGCGGTGAGCAAATCTCATGAACGCGTCATGTAGTTAGCCCGAGCCGCTTCATCCCACTATGCCACAAAGATGCAAAGTACATCGAACTAAAGACAACAAAGCATCAACGCCCACAAAACAATTGTGTTCTACTCGTGCAACCAATCTATGCATAGACACTACTCTGATACTTCGATGGGATTCAGAGCATAGAAAACAAAAATTTTCCTACCGCAAGAACGCAATCCAAGCCAAGATGCAATCAGAAGACGGTAGCAACGAGGGGATGAACGAGACTAACCCTTGAAGAGTTCCAAAGCCTACAAGAGATCTCAGTTGCAGAAGATGATCACTCCAATTTCATGAAGCGCACTTCCCGGCATGCAAAAGCAGTAAGGGACCTGTACAAGTGCCACACCAGGCAGACCCCCTCCGCACTCTGAACGTCCATCTTGTACCTGAGGCCCTGGTCTCCAGCGAGGCAGCGCATAAGAACTGCCGTGACTCCTTAGGAATCGAGAGGCGGCGTTGGCGGTGCGAGGGCGATGAAGATGTATGGGTGCGAAGCAGAATTGAGGTGAGGCCGAGGATGATGAGAGGCGAACTCCCCAAGTGAGGGGGTGGCTCTACCGCCGGTCGGGTAAGACTAGGGCTAACCTTTCGGCCCCTCCCCTTGTCCCTCTTTTATAGGTGGAACCCCCAACTGGTCTACAAGTCCGAATAAGACCCCAAACCAAAACCTTCCATGTAGGAAACCTACCCAAGGTGGGATTCCCACCTTCCCTTCAGAGGGTGGTCAGCCACCTTGGGCGGAGTCCACCGACTCCACCCCTTAGGTTGGCCAGCCATGCTAGGTGGAGTCCCTTCTCGGACTCCGCCTCCCATAGTGATTTCTTCCGGATTTTCTAGAACCTTCTAGAACCTTCCATAAATGCACCGTATCATTTTCAAACTTATAAAATGACTTCCTATATATGAATCTTATTCTCCGACCATTCGGAACTCGTGATGTCCTGGATCCCATCCGAGACTCCGAACAAAACTTCGAACTCCATTCCATATTCCATATCTACTCAAACGATATCAAACCTTAAGTGTGTCACCCTACGCTCGCGAACTATGCATACGGTTGCTTCTCTCCGACCAATAACCAATAGCGGGACTGGAGATCCATATGGCTCCCACATATTCAACGATGACTTAGTGATCGAATGAACCATTTACATACGATATCGATTCCCTTGTCACGCGATATTTACTTGTCCGAGGTTTGATCATCTAAATCTCTATACCTGTTCAACCTCGTTTCCTGACAGTACCTTTACTCGTACTTGGTATGTGGTCTCTTATGAACCATTCATATGCTTGCAAGCTAATTGACGACATTCCACCGAGAGGGCCCAAAGAGTATATCTATCCGTCATCGGGATGGACAAATCCCACCGTTGATCCATATGCCTCAACTCATACTTTCTGAATACCTAATCCCACCTTTATAACCACCCATTTACGCAGTGGCGTTTGATGTAATCAAAGTACTCTTCCGGCATAAGTGATTTATATGATCTCATGGTCGAAAGGACTAGGTAACTATGTATCGAAAGCTTATAGCAAATGAACTTAATGACGTGATCTTATGCTACGCTTAATTGGGTGTGTCCATTACATCATTCATCAATGACATAACCTTGTTATTAATAACATCCAATGTTCATGATCATGAAACGATGATCATCTATTAATCAACAAGCTAGTTATACAAGAGGCTTACTAGGGACTCCTTGTTGTTCACATAACACACATGTATCAATGTTTCGGTAATACAATTATAGCATGGTATGTAAACATTTATCATAAACACAAAGATATATAATAACCATTTTATTATTGCCTCTTGGGCATATCTCCAACACCTAATCCAAGGTTGGTCCCAAGAAAAACACAAGTCCTTGGTGCGCCGATTTCACGTGTCTCAATAAACACTGCCCAAAGGATCACTTTCCCCTCCCAAGAATCGATCAAATTATCGACTCCACAGCAGGTTGCGAACGTCTTTCCTTCCTGGATGCATACTCTAGTTACAACCAAATCAGACTGAAAGAAGAAGACGAAGTCAAACAGCTTTCATAACTCCCTATGGTGTGTTCTGTTACAAGACAATGCCCTTCGGCTGAAAAACGAGAGCAACATATCGAGGATGATGCATAAGTCCTTGCACGATTGGCAAGAACTATCCAAGTATATCGACGACGTGGTCATCACAACAAAACAGTGGTTATCCCTAGTCACGATTTGTGAAATCTTCGAACCTCGACAAGTTCGCATCAAGCCGAACCCGACGAAATGTTCATTTTATGCCTCGCGGAGAACTCTCGGATACTTGGTGTCGCTAGAGGGATCGGCGAACCGGAGAAAATACAAGCTATCCCGACAATGAAGAAACCAACCAAGCTTAAGGAAATATAGTTAACGGGGCAGCTCTGCAGCATTCGTCGCCAAAGTTGGGAGAAAAAGCGTTACCCTTCTACGTGCTCATAAAGCAAGGAGAAAAGTTCGAGTGGAACGAAGAAGCAGATAAAGCCTTTGAGCACCTGATGATGTGGGCATTACCCTTTGGGTAACTAATGTTGCACTACCTCTTGTGGCCCAACCAGGGTCCCATGAAGGCAGTCGATGGCCAGGTGGGCCACTACGTCTTCCAAAGAAGAATCCTTGAAGAACAAGGCAAGGAGACGAAGAATACAAGGAAAGCTTAGAACTAGACCTTTGTAACCTAGTCGTACCCGGACAGATCTCTGAGACCTGTTCCCAATAAGGGCCAGGAGAGAGGCTGCCGAGGACACTCATAATCTTAGCAATCATAGCCACCACAAGTCTAGAGCTAGGTCCTTGCAGAACTTAGTCTCTCGACGAGATCACAACCGAAACCTTCTGCACCCCATTGTAACCCGACATTTTCATAATCAAGATCAGACAAAGCCAGACGTAAGGGTTTTACCTCATCGAGGGCCCCGAACCTGGTAAATCGCTCTCCCACTTGTTTGATAACCGATGCCTCGTGTCACCAGGATTCCATCTACCCTAAGCCCCATACGAAGGGCATTGCCGAGGTGTACCCTCGACAATTGGCGCCATCTGTGGGAAACCTGTTGGCACAAGATCCGTCATCGGCAGATTCGGCCATGTCATCGGCAGCTTCGTCGACCCCGCCAGCGTCACCACCGGCACCTTCTTCGCCAAACTCAGGGAGTTCGATTCGATTCGGCTCCTTCGAGTTCACCCCGCACAGCGACTCGTCTCGTTCGACCTTTTCGGATCTGCAAGGAAATCTGGAGATGACGTTCGGGAGTGTTCATTGCAACGTTAACACGGAAGGGATCCTTCGGCTGATCGAGCCGTTTGTCCCCAGATCAGCAAGGAAATCATCACCATCGGCTGCGGGATCAATCATGTCATCATCAATCGACCTGTCGGCTGGTTTAACAGACTCGACGAATTCATCTCCACCATCGACCCCTCTGTCGGTGTCCTTGATGTCGGTTGGATCTGATGATTCCATATCATCCGATATGACCTCGTATTACTGCTTGAACTGCGACACCAGGCACGGATTGGGGTCAAGCGACACACCGTTCATCTGCAGCGCCAGATATTCGTCAGGAGAGGAAAGTATCGACAACATCATCCGGATGACCACCTGGAGGACAGCACGTCACCAAGTCTATGCTACCCTCAACGCATGAAACACGAGGAATGGAGGAGAAGAAGGAGATCGCACCCCCCGCTCCAGCAGACGGCGTAACTCCAAAATAGCAAAGAATCGACGATAGCGATTACACCATCGCGGAGAAGAGGGGCAGCGGCTCGGGATGCTATAACAAACAACTCGCCGCTTCCCGCCGGAACTCGGTTGGAACTCTCAATGCGTATCAAGAATCTTGGAGAAGAATCGAACGATTGTCGAATGAGCAAGCTACTCTCAATCGTCGATACCGCAATGATCGCCTAGTGAGCGCAGGCTCGCAAGGAAGCGCTCTCGAAGCACTCATGGCGAGCGAAGCATCGTTGGTTGTCTGTGCTCTCGAAAACGCAAGAGAAATAACGTCAAATTTATCGAATTCTTTCATGACCACACATCGCGGGTATGCCGAGGCCAAAGACCGTCGATGAGCAACCGCGAACCTCGCGGCATATTTAATTAACCAGCAACTAGCACCCGAAGGCCCCATGGCCCAAGCTCATCGAGGCGCCTTGGAAAGCCTCGCAATTCTTGGAAATAACCTGTTCCGCGAAAAGAAAGTTCCGCACCAAAGCGCCTGCCAGGGCAATCAAGTCAAGGACGCCGATGAAATCACTCAGAGCAGATCGACAGAGCTAGGCGACGACGAGCGGCAAGGGAAGAATATGATAGTGATGATTCTGAAGAAAGCCAGGAGTACGACGGCGAGATGAGAGGAGCCGATTGTTTAAGCTACAAGATCCACGAGACAATGCCGCCCAAAAGGTTTAAACCTACTCCTACTGACGCCGCCAAGTATGACGGGCAGCAGGAGCCGAGGTCCTGGATAGATGATTATCTGCAGACCGTAATCTTACACAAGGGGAACCAAATAGCAGCAATGCAGTGTCTGCAGTTGTACTTGAAGGATTCAGCACGAGCCTGGTTAAGAGGTTTGCCGAAGGGATCCATCAAATCATGGGACGAGCTGGTAGATGCTTTCGTAAAAAAATTCCAGGCTACGTATAAAAGGCCAGTCGGAATTGAGGGATTACGCCATTGCCAGCAGAAGCCGAAGGAGTCGATGCGTGCGTACATCAGGAGGTTTACCAAGCTCCTGAATGCTGCCGAAGACGTCTCTATCGACAGAGCAATCGACGCTTTCAGCGATGGCATCCGACGTGAATCTTACATAGAGGAGCTTGGACGCAAAAAGCCGAAGGCCATAACCAAATTAATGGAGATCGCCAACAGTTGGGCTGATGGTGAAGATAATGTACGAAAGCCCGACCACGCAGTGACGATGAAGACGACGATCAGCCGAGGCACGATTCGGGTAGTCGAAGAGACCGTCGTAAGAGAAGAAAAGAGCGCGGATACGATGATACCAACATAGTAGCTGTAGGATATTCTGATCGACGAGATGATCGATACGATGACAGGCGAGATGATCGACAGGACAGCAATCGCGGGAACCGCAGTAATTACAAATCACGACCCTCAAGGGTCCCAGAACTTCCTTTTGCCGAACAGCTGAACGCTCCCTGTTACCTGCACGCTTATGTCGACTCTAAAGACAACAAGACGAAGTCAAGTCACCTACTCAGGGATTGTCGGCAGTTCATCGAGATGCAGAAGTTTATGCAGCAGCAGCAGCAGCCAAGTCAACCACCGCCACCACCACCACCTCAGCACCAAGTTCAGCAAGTACAGCCTCGTAACCCTAACGAGTCTTTCCCTCCACCACGAGGACAAATAAGCATGATCCATAAAACTGGTGTTTCGAGAAGAGAGATGAAAAAGCTAACTCAAGAAATCAACCTAGCAGAAAGTACCATGGAAAACGTTCCAGAGTATGTCGATTGGTCATCTCAGAGTATCCCTGCTCAGCAGAGCGGATCATCCGATGACAATCCCAAAACCAGGACACGCTGCCTTGGTAGTTGAGGCGCAAGTAGGAGGATACAATATGAGCAAAGTATTCATGGACGGAGGAAGCGACTTAAATCTGATATTTGCAAACACAGTCAGGAACATGGGAATTACATTGAGGATGTTGGAAGAATCCGATACATGTTTTCACGGCATCCTCCCCACCTCACCAGCGTACTCTCTTGGCAGGGTTTTCTTGAATGTTGTCTTTGGGAAGCCTGACAATTTCAGGAAGGAAAAAATAGAGTTCGAGGTAGTAGATTGGGAATCACAGTACCACGCTATACTCGGGAGACCAACCTATGCCAAGTTCATGGTTGTGCCACATTATGCGTATCTCAAGCTCAAGATGCCAGGAAACAATGGAACAAACATCACAGTCTATGGAAGTTTCTCACGCTCAGATAACTGTGATCGCGAGTTTCAGAGGATTGCTGCAAAATTTGGAGTAAAACAAGAACATGTCGACTTCCCCTCCAAGTCGTTGGCACTCGACGTTAAGGAGGACGAGCGCGTCAGGAAATCAAAGAAGAAACCGGATGATCCTACACCGAAAGTTTCGGCAGTTGGACCTTCGGCAGCTGACAGCAAGGCCTCTGTCGACGACAGTAAAGACCTCGCGCTCGCCGCAAGCACTTCGGATGGAATCACCGGCGTTACCAAAGCCACCGGCTCTCTAGACAAGATCGAAGATAAGAAGAACCCTCCTCTTGGTTAAAGAAGATGGATAGCGCCACGCGTTATTATTTTTCCCTTTCAATAAGGCTTTTCAATCCACTTCGTTTTTAGCTTACGTTATTAATAAAGACTTAAAATTTGTTTATCTGAAGTATTGCAGAGATTCGGGTCACCCGAACAAAGTTTTTTGAGAACCTTGTTCGTATACTACAGTGAACATTGGTTTACTCGAAAATTCACCTAAGATTGTCATCTAAAAAGCCTCTGAAATTACGAGTGCTACGAGGCAATACTTACGGGACTCTCACCCCTTGCTAGAAAAGCCTCAAATATATACGAGCGCTGCAGATAGCAAGGGAAGCAAACATACACTTACGAAAAGACCCATGACCGGTACTTTAAACTACAGAAGTACTTAAGAGCGACGGAGTCACTGGCAGGCTTAGGTCCATCGATTCGCTCGGGGGCTGCCGCCAAAACATACATCGTCGGTTGAAAGCAAAGTTGCACTTACATCGGGTTTTACAAACTCGCAACATGAGCTGATCACTCAAAGGAATTTGCTGCCGACAAGCATACGTATACATCATAATACAGATGTAAAACGAGTAATTAAGATTTACTCCATTTATACTAAAACCTTGCCAACGGCACCAAAACGTAATTACAAAAAGGAGGTACATATATACACCTGCCGATAAATCAGTTTAAGCATCCGAACAGTCGGATGCAACAAGTATTGGAGTATTTTCCTTGCAACGGGAGCATAGTTCAGGACTATTCTTGTGGAACCGCCGTTTCTTCGGATGCTGTGGAAGAACGCTCAAGTCTTTCAATAACGATGGTAGCAGGAACCTCCACCTTCGGAAAGAGAGGTCCTAAGTCACCATCGACATTGGCGATTGACATCAAGTCCGCGGAAGGATGCCGTGCAAGAACAAGGGCAAAAGCAGCTTTAGCTCCCGCAATCAGCTGTGCTCGAATCAAGCTTCGGATATTTTTGGTATTGCCGAATTCTGACATTAAAGTCAGCAGCGTAGGAGGGACCCCGTTCAAAGGGAACATTATCTTCCAGATTATCCTTAAATTCCTATAGCACTTGTCAAAGAATCGGTGGACCTGTTGAACCCGATCTTGAAACATTGCGACAGTGCAAGCTTTTGATTGACTCCTCCAGAAAAACTTCATCTACAGATGCTAGATGACTCAACACATTCACGCGTTCATGAATACGCTTGTTCTCTTCAGCTGGGTTCAGAGCTATGACTACAAGAAGCAATGAAAGAAGTAAAGATAAGAGGATACCTTTATTATTACAGAAGTGCAGGAACAGGAAGTCAGGGAACTTACAGTCCAAACTTTCTGTAGCCTTGTGCAACTCAGCAAGAGCATATCGCTCTGCGTCGGTGGCTAGTTCGCCCTTTTTCTTGATAATAGCGGCCAAAGCATAGATACCACGCATATCTTTCTCCATCTGGACGATCCGAGCTTTCATGCGTTGGAGTCGATCACTCTCAGAAGAAGCACCCGAAGAATCTTCGGTAAAGGAGGGTACAGGAAACACCTGCAAAGTTATTAAGAGCACAATGGATTATATGGGTTCATCATTGGAATTCACTCCCATCGGGAGCGTGCAAATAAAAGTATTATAACAAGAGTGTACTGGCAACATTGCCAGTACGAAATTGCTATAATCTGCGACAAGGTATTAACTTGTCAATGCCTATGATTAGACTAGGTTTTAGCGTAAGTAGAGGGCAAGTAGATCTCGAGGGTTTCAGCCGGAAAAGTACTCGACGCTAAGAAAACTAGGTTATGTTGACAATGAATCGATCCTTTTGTCCCTCGACTCCCTTATATAGGAGGCGGAGCCGAGGGTTTCGTGTGATACACAAGTTACAAAGTTCAGGAAACTATTTGAGTCCGTCCCGTAATAGGTACAAGTCATTATTTCCAATACAACTCTATGTTTCCAAACTACTTCATAACTGGGCTTCCGGGCTTCATAAACTTCGGGTCGTGGGCCTTCAATAAACCCCGGGTACCTTCTTCGGCAGGCCCATTGGGGATGCCTATGTCAGAGGTCCCCGAGATTTTTCTTGAATCGAAGAATCAGGGAAAATCTCCATCGTTACAATAACACATAATCTTTTGCGAATCATTTTATAACAGCCATATATTGTACAGGGATAATGGTAGTTGGGGTTGGTTCATCTGACGGATCAGGTACCAGTTAACTGCTCTTGTGGCAATCCGCAAAAACCTACTTCAAGATCAAGTCCCCGACATGATCTCGGATACCGTAAGTTCGACATGTGCCGCTTAAGGTCTTACCATATGCCAAACCCCAGTTTATGTTTTATCGCACCCAACGCGTCCGCTAGGATTTTCCTTCAGATTTGTTGATATGGAAAGAAAGCAAGCGTCGAGGCGGTACACGCCGCGCAGACAGATCCTGGGACTTACCTTCGCAATGTTTTGCGGCATTCAGAGATTAATTCGCGATCGTGGCGCCCTCCGAGAATATATTGTCGAGGCCTTTTTCTTGGCTGCTGGAATAGCACATTTATTCGAATCAACGGATGTATATTGTTATCTTGTCCTCCCGATGGGAGTATATGAAGAGTTATTTTGATAACTCGGAATATGCTCACCAAAATTTCTGAATTTCATCGGCACGCGAACAGCGTTCCCGATGGGAGTAGCTCCGAGGCTACAGCCAAGTGCTTGTACTTGGTTGTAGGCTCACCTTTTAACATCTGTCGCTATATTGTCATTTCTTCTGCTTGTCTTATCTTTATCTGGTGCAGCGCGTCTCCGATGGGAGTAGCCCCCGAGGCTACAAGCAAGTATTTATACTTGGTTGTAGGCTCAAATTGCAATACTTCTTCTCTCGACGTCTTCAAAAATCTCGACTTCTATGATATATTTATTTTATCGGGTGCCAAGCTACAGTCGAGTATTCATACTTGGCTATAGGCTCACCTTGCAACTCCACTGACCAACTCTATATTTTTTGTTCTTCATATTGGTTCTCTTATCGGAAGTAACACTTCCGATAAGAGTAGCCCCCGAGCATTTAAGCAAATACTTGTATTTGGTCAAAGGCTCCCGAAGTTATTTTGTCTGCCACTGGTACTTCTTTATCACTATTTTTGATTGAGGTACTCGAAATTTCCAACAATACTCCTCTGCCGCCGTTCATCATAATACTTGCAGCCGAAATTTTCTCTATAGTGACGTTATTGATGACGATAACCACGATTGCTGTATCGGGAAGACGCGAATTCTGCCCTGCCGCTGACCTGTGGACCCAAAATCTGCGGCAGTTTGACACGTTATGCAAGTGGGGGACACGTCCTCCGCTTCTCCTGGCACGCGCGCTGTAGCGCCTGTCCAGTTCCATCGTAGTAAAAATACATTTTTACCCCTGAACCACGTGTAAAGCATCAAGCCTGTTACTGCTGCATCCAACGGCGCGTCGATTCGCAAGCTTTCTATAAAGGAGCGTCTTCTTCCTCCAGATTTCCCCTTCGCCGCGCCGCTCTCAATCCTTTCTCTGTCAAAGCCTCTACTGCGACCAAAAAACTCCTGCGCTCATCCAAATCCTCATTCTTTCCAGCGCCATTGCTGATGCCGCCACGAACAAAACTCACAAGGCATAGCACCCCTGAATCAAGCATGGCGGCGGAAGATCTAGTAGCTGCTGAGTGGGAGAGATCCAAGATCTCTAACCAGGACGCCAACCTGATGAAAAAGCTCGGCCTGATGAAGAAAAAAGAAGCGCTGATCTTCCACAGTGAGGAAAGCTTCCCATCGCCCCCATCCAATATCGGGTTAGTTTCGTGGACCACCTCATCCGCGGCCTCTCTACTCCTATCCATGAGTTTCTTCGTGGATTACTCTTCGTGTATGGGCTGCAGCTGCATCAGCTGACGCCCAATTCCATCCTTCATATTTCTATCTTTATCACCCTCTGCGAATGCTTTCTCGGGATCCAACCGAATTGGGCCCTGTGGAAACGCATTTTCTACCTTCGCCGCAACGGCTCCCACAATAGCGCCTACAACATAGGCGGTGTTGTTATCTGTGTCCGCCCTGATGTCGAGTATTTCGACGTCAAATTCCCCGACTCCGTCCAAGGGTGGCGCAGGAGATGGCTATATGTCCGCGAGGAATGCTCCGACTCGCTGGAATACAACATCGCCCCTTCGACGGTAGCGCAAAAATCCTTCGCCGCCGATCCTGGGATGCAGAGGCCACCGAAGAAGAGAAAATAGCGACAGAGGCGCTGATGAAGCGAACTATTAGCTGCAACCCGAGGCAAGGAATTGTCGGGTATCCAAATTACTGCGCATTTCCTGAAGATTAGGTGCAGCCTCCAGGCTCGCAAAAACCTTTGTGGCTGTATGTCCGGCGATAAAGACGTCGACCGCATATCCGAAGATCTTTCTGTGAAGGACTTGGAGAAGCTCGTCCGTCGTGTTTCATCGTTAAGCAAGAAAGACTCAGTTCCATCTTCTTGCCGAGTAGAGCCTTTCAACAGCGCCAATCCCCTTCCCAAGGTAAATGACTTGTCCTCCCGAGTTTTTACTGCTTCGACTGTTATTTTGCTGAGCTTCATCAGTGTAATTTCTTTGTCGATATTTCTTTTTCTTCTGTAGAAGCGTCAAATCGAATCTTCGCTACCTCCTCTTCCTGAAGGTGGGGAAGTCGAAGAACGAACCGTCGTTACCGATGACACCCAGGGTATTTCTTGCCCTGAGAGTGAAGTCGCAGGATCTCACAAATCCGCGGCTTCCTCTGAAAGAGAAACTGCATCCGAGGCTTCCGAATCCGTCCGCTCACCTCCTTCCGCTGCTTCTCCGAAGAATAAAAGGAAGAGAAATGAAGTGGAAGATTCCGGCACCTCCAAACCCAGCGGGTCACCTGCCAAGGAAACTTCGCCCGAGGAAGGGGAGGCCTTCAGTCCTTATGATGATGCTCTTATTAGCTCGTAAGCTACCGTGCCCTCTTTTCCTTTTTATATAGTGCTTGCGAATATTTCTCATACTATCTTTATGGATAGTGGCGAAGAAGAGGAGGAGCCTGCTGCTGATGTGACTGCTCCCATAAGCACGTCACAAACTTTGGTTCTTTCGGAAACTCACCATGCAGAGGAGGAAACTTCGCCTCCTCCACAAGATCTGGAAATGTCGACTCCTGACGCCAGCCCCCGAGCCCCCTCGCCGAAGAGAGCAAGGGTTGGACTTGGCGAAGGACAAGGCCTCCTGGCTGGGAGCTCAACGACTCCGTCTTTGGATGACGTAAGCATCTTTGCAGCTATTTTGTTCTGTCAAGCTTTTCTCTCTTAATTTACCCAACGATTCTTTGACAGCCTCTGATGAAGGAATTCATCCATCTTGCTACTCAATTTGTTGGGTATTGTAATACTGTCGAAAGTTTGAAAGGTACATCTTTCTACCACCTCCCTCTTTCCTCTATTGAAAGTTGACTATATTGTTATCTTTCTCTTGACCCTTTTCATACTCCCGTCTGTCAGAGGCTCTCACCAAAGCTAACAAGTGCGCCGATGACCTGGCCATGAAGCTTGAGCAAAGTGAAAAAGCTCGCGAAAAAGCCGAACAAGATGCTGCATCTGTTGGAGATCTTCGTACAAGACTCCATGAGGCTGAAACAGCTTTAAGCGAGAAGGTAACTCAACAAATTGCTCGTGAAGAGGATATCATTGGCCGCCTTGAGTCGCAGAATCGGCGTTTCGTCAGTAAGCTCGTTAATCACTCTGCTCGAGTATCTTCTAAGATTATCTCTCCTCATATTTATTGATAACCTAAACTTTGTTTCAGCAGGGAAAATGGGCGCAGATTTTGACCTTGAGGAGCCTGAGGGGGATCGTCTTCTCGACGTCGTCTCCCTCCTTGAAATCCATGGGGACCTGGCGCGCCGCAGCATTGCTGATGCACGAACCGCATTCACGCGCCTTTTCCCGTACTTCTTCCCGAAGAAAAAACAACCCGAGATCTTCTCTGAACTTGCGAAGCACTTTATTCCGGAAGAGGACCTTGGGTTGACTTTTCGGCAGGAAAATTTGAAGGTTGGCGTTGAAGGTACCATAGCTCTGGTTGCCGAGAGCCAGCAAAGCGTCGACTGGTCGAAGGCTGGTGAGGCGAAGAAAATAAACAAAGAAAAATGGCAGGCCTTGATCAAGGCTGCCAAACCGCACTCGAAGAAGATTCTTTCCTTCCTCGGGTACAAGCCAGCTGCATCTTCGAGTGCCGCCAAGCCGGAGGTCAAGTAGACCATCCCACTCTTTTGTTTCTCTTTTGATTGACGTCGATATCCTTATGATGTACGACTGTCCCTGTTGACTCACTAAGAGCCGATATTTTGTAATGGATCTTCCCTTTATGTAAATATTTTGACTTATGAATGAAAAGAAAATCCCTTGTCTAGTAATTGATGTCGACTTTTCCTTTCTTCCAGTTGGTGTTTGACAACTATTCTGAGGTTGCTAAGCCTTCTGATGCTCCACCCGCCACCTCTTATTCAAGGGGAGCTCCTGCCGATGATTTCCTGAATGATACTTCGGGTGTTGACCTGTCTGAAGAGATGATTGAACTTCGACAGCAACTTCAAACAATGAAAAGAGATGCTATTATTCTTATGGACCAATCCCAAAAATCCTTGGAACGTGAGCAAGCTGCGATTCAACGGGCTCAAGAAGCTCTGAAATTGGAAGAAACCGCTACTGCCAAAACTTTTCGCGCCGCCGGCCGAGAAGAACATATGCTTGATCTTTTAACCGATGCGAGTTTGGATATGGCGGGTAGGTGTTACTCTTTTTACTCATACTATCCGTATGTTTTTTGTCACGCTTCACTGCTCACTTTTTAAACATAATTAGGCTCCTTTCTGGACGCTGCTGCCGAGGATCAACGTGTTGACGCGAGAGTATAAGTTCTTCTTCGACTTGGTCGGGAACACGGTACTGACTTCTGGGCTGACGCTGATCGCACTCGCCGAATTGTGCGATTCCAAGACGCGCTGGCCAGGTTCGAGATTTCCTGGATTTTTGCACCAAAACATTGGCCATGGTCTACAGTACTATGTTTCCTCGAAATCCTCGACCTAGGAGTCTCCCGGACTTGATGAAGAAATTCAAGAGTGCTCATCAGATTCATGACTTCGTAAAGGTTCAACTGATGGCTGGTGCTCGTTTCACTTTGATCATGTTGCAAGTTTTTTATCCGAAGTTAGACATGACCAACATTGTTGGCCTTTGCCATGCCAAAGTAAGAAAACGAAGAAGGAACGTCGACAAGATCAATGACGCAGTGACGCCCATAGCAGAGAAAATTATTGAAGATCTTCTTCGGATGGACACTGATTTCTTCAAGGAACACCATTATGCTGAAACCGTGGACGCTTCTGCTGAGGATGAAAGGATAAATATAGATAACCTGATATGAGTCCTGTCTTCTTGCTGTCGAATTTTATCTGTATATTGCGAGAACCATTTATAACCACAGCAGTCTTTTTCCTCTAGCCCCCGAGTGTTTTGGTGAGTATATGTATGTTTATTATTCGCGAGGTATTTGAACCAAGGCGAATAATTATTGAAGTATATATTGTAAAGACCAAATATATTTTGTTAAATTTGCGGGTTGCAAGCCCCCGAGCCTGCTGAAGAAAAAGATGTGCATCACCAATATTTTTACTATATTGCGGCACCGCGAGCCCGCCTCATTAAAAACCTTCCAACCCCACTCGGTGCCCTGAAAGGAAAAGAGTGCGTCTAAAAACTCGCGGGCGTTTCAGTACATTGTATGTTTACATATATTGTCTTAGGCGTAGAAACGCCTAAGTTGTGCCACGTTCCAGGGATTTGGCTCCAATCCCTGTCTTCTTGTCCTTTATCCTGACGCTCCTCCTTCAATTACTTCGGTGACGATGTACGGCCTAACCACGGCGATTCGAAGTTTTTCATGGCTTTCTTGCGTGAGCCGAAGAACTAAGTCGCCAACTTGGAAAGATCTTGGTCGCAATCGTCGATCGTGATAATTTTTCATATCTTGCTGTATTTGGCGACTTGACAATACCTCATCGCAGCTTCATCGAGTGCATCCACATCATCTTCCAGGTGCTTCTTCGAGGTTTCTTCATCAATTCCGCACTCTGGAATTGTGTTTATCTCATTAAAAGATCTGGCCCGTGGACCCGAAACGGAGTTTGGTGTCGTCATTGAGGTCGTCGAGATGTCCATATCGGGCAGCTCGGCCACCTCAGCAGGTCTAACCGCGTCCTTTTAATGCCGAGATGATGCTGTTTTCTGATTGAGACTCATTGGTTTATGGTGTGTCCGACGCAAAGTGTAACTTGATCCCTACCTCCGCGCAGTATGCTTGGAGGTGAAATTGCCGCCATTGTCTGTGACGATGTTATGAGGAACTCCGAACCTAAGACGATACTTGATAAACTTGACCGCTGATGCCGTCCGAGTTTATTGGCTTCTCTCACCCACTTCGTGAACTTGTCGACGGCTACCAGCATATACTCGTATCCTCCTGGCCATGCCTTATGCAATTTGCCTACCATATCGAGACCCTACTGACAAAGGGCCAATAATGGTATTGACATCAGCTCGCCGAGGAATGAGGTTTTGCGCGAACCTTTGCGCCATGTACGCACTATGTCCTTTGCATCTTCTATTGTATTCAACCAGAAATCTCTGCTCTAAAAACTTTGCAGCTATAGCTCGACTGCTTATGCGTCCACATACCCTCGTGCACATCTTTCAAGATAACTCTGCCTTCTTCAGGTGTAACGCATCACACTCCCGAGATACTCATTGTATAACTCTTCCTTGACTCACAGTAAAAGCTTTGGACCGTCGAATAACTCGCCTGTTTCTCCACCGGATCTTCGGGTATTTTTCTTAGGATGTATGCTATGTAGACCTGCATCCAAGGAACTTGCACTACCATTACCTCATGTGATTCCTCTTCATCTCCCGATATATTTACTTCTGATGTTGTTTTGACCCCGAGTCTTTCTCAAGCCTCTCCTTTTTCTTTGGCTGTTTCTTCACCTTAGTTGATCTCTCACTTATCTCCTCCCAAAATACACCAGGTGGTATGGTCAAACACTACGACCCGATATTGGCCAAAACGTCGGCTTCATCATAATAGTCTATAATATGATTCACTTCACCCATCAAAGAGCTTCTCAAGTTCGTGCATACCTCCTTGTATGCTATCATGTCGTCATTTACCGTACACACCGGTTCATCACCCGTTGAGCCACTCATGGAGAGTCGCCAATATTTTAGCCGCGCTGTTTAAGCTTTCTTATCTTCATCCCGTGCAGAGTGCCTCATACTCGCCTCGTTATTGGACGCGTTAGGAAACGTCATCCGCAATACATATTTCAGCTTTGTCCCTGAGGTGAAACTAGTATCACGCCCGGCCCAGCTCCTCTTCTAGTCTTTTTGATCCGTCAAAGTTCATGGTCCAGTTCTCGATGATCTGGGGTCCCGTGGTTTTGGTAGCCCATCCATTCGCGACAAAGTCTCAAGATTTAAGACTTTATTGCTTTTCTTTTTCATATGTATGATGTCCCGAGGGGAAAGTTCTATCTCCCAAAGGGAGACACGACCCGTAGCCTCTAGGTTGTTTAATATATTTGATAAAGGCGCTCGTTGACCACTACTATCTGGATGCACCGAAAAATAGTGTTTAACTTTCTTGCCCTGTAAACACTCCATATGCCAACTTCTGATAATGCGGGTAGCGCTGTTTTGAAGGTGATAAACTTCACCGATGAAGTATACTGGCCTAACTCATGAAGTTTCCCTTCTCTCTTTCAACCACAAGTACTGTGCTAACCACCTGCGTGGCTGCAATATATAACAAGAGAGGTTCCTTTTCCTTTGGCGCCACCAATATTGGAGGTGTCGAGATTGTGCGCTGAGATCCTCAAAGCTTATCTGCCTTCGCTCCATCTAACTTTTCTCCTTGCTTAATCATGAGTAAAATGGCACGCTTTTCTCTCAGCCCGGCGATGAATCTCGCTGAGAGCCGCGACTTCACCCAGCTTAGTATTTCTTTAGCTTGGTTGTTTCCGCATTGTTACTATAGCTTGAATTTTCTCAAGTTAATGACTCTTCTGAATGACACTAAACCCGAGAAGTTCTATGGACGCTGAAGAACACTTCGTCTGTTCAGCTGAGGCGAAATTTATCGAGATTGTCGAAAGTTTTGAGGTCCTCAATCAAGCTGAACCCGCTTGTTGTAATGACGACATCGTCGATGTATACTTGAACGTTCCCGCCAATCTGCGTGGCAAGACACTTCTGCATCATCCGCTGATATGTTGCTCCCGCGTTTTTTAACCCGAAAGGCATTGTTTTATAAAAAGAGAGGTTCCTTTTCCTTTGGCACCACCAATATTGGAGGTGTCGAGATTGTGCGCTTGAGGTCCTCAAAAGCTTTATCTGCGTCTTCATTCCACTCGAACTTTTCTCCTTGCTTAATCAAGGCGTAAAATGGCAACGCTTTTCTTCTCACCGGATTAATAATCGCTCACGCCTCCTTAGTTCATTTCAGCTTGCTGGCTCCCATTGTTACTATAGCTTGAATCTCTCTCCATAGCCTCAACCCCTTGCCGACACCGAAACCCGAGAAGTTCTTCCGTGACGCCAAAGAATTTCGTTTCTGTTCAAGGAAATTTATCGAGATTGTCGAAAGTTTCTTTGAGGTCCTCAATCAAGCTTGAACCCTGCTTTGTTGTAATGACGACATCGTCGATGTATACTTGAACGTTCCCGCCAATCTGCGTGGCGAGACACTTCTGCATCATCCGCTGATATGTTGCTCCCGCGTTTTTTAACCCGAAAGGCATTGTTTTATAACAGAACACGCCATTGGGTGTTATGAAAGCTGTTTTGACTTCATCTTCTTCTCAGTCGGATTTGGTTATAGCCAATAAGCGTCCGTGGATGGAAATTACCAGCGCCGCCGTGGAATCGATAATTTGATCGATCCCGGGAGGGAAAGTGATCCTTGGACAATGTTTATTGAGACACGTGAAGTCGACGCACATGCAAGGACCCGTGTTTTTCTTCGGGACCATCGGGTTAGCTACCCACGTGGCTTCTGTAGATGTAATTCTTTGATGAATCCAGCTTTCGAGCCGATTAATTTCGAGAGATTGTGTTTGGCCCAAAACGCCAGGTTGTCTAATTGGCCTCAGCCAATGGATCCACGTTGAGGGGGTGCTCGGCAAGTTCCCCGGGTACTCCTAGCATGTCACTGGACACCATGCGAAGATTTCCAGTTGGAGGAACTCGACGAGCGCGCTTTCCTATGCGAGGTCCATGTTTGTGGCGATAGTCGCTTTTTCTGATCCATTTGTGTATTCGCACTTCCTTTGAGTTCTTTATGTATTAAAGTTCCTTGAGCGCCTCCATCTCAAAACACGAGGCCGGTTAGCCTTGACGCCACATATTCTGCATCCCGAAAGTTTCTGACTGATGGAAATCCTTGTCGCACTTATCCGCTAGTGCGAAACTTCCTTTTACTGTGATCGGACCCTTAGGTCCAGGGAGCCTCCACAACAAGTATGTGTAGTGTGGTACTGCCATAAACCTGCGATATATAACAAGAGAGGTTCCTAAGAAAAATTGGCGCCGTCTGTGGGAATTAGAGGCGACAAGGAGCTCGACAATATATTCTCAGAGCGCCAATTGACATAGGCATCCCCAATGGGCCTGCCGAAGAAGGTACCCGGGGTTTATTGAAGGCCCACGACCCGAAGTTTATGAAGCCCAGTTATGAAGTAGTTTGGAAACATAGAGTTGTATTGGAAATAATGACTTGTAACTATTACGCGACGGACTCAAATAGTTTCCTGAACTTTGTAACTTGTGTATCACGAAACCCTCGGCTCCGCCTCCTATATAAGGGGGAGTCGAGGGACAAAGAAAGGATCGATTCATTGTCAACATAACCCTAGTTTTCTTAGCAGTCGAGTACTTTTCCGGCTGAAACCCTCGAGATCTACTTGCCCTCTACTTCCGCTAAAACCCTAGTCTACAATCTGTAGGCATTGACAAGTTAATACCTTGCTGTCTGTGGGAATTAGAGGCGACAAGGAGCTGATCTCGATGGCACGTTCAACATCGTCGACATCTTCGGTGGCAAGCAACGCGATGGACAGAGGTAAACAGATCAAACTGATCTAGTCGATTTTATTCCTCACCCGCCCTCCCGTGTGGATGCATATGCGTATCTGGAGGAGCCCATGGAGATGACGTTCGGAAGGTTCCACTTCCGCGTTGGGAAGGATGGATCTCACCGTCTCGCGATACCGAATTCCTCGGGATCGTTCGCGGTCGATTCTGATTTCTCGGGATCAGCATCATCGTTCGAGTCAGGCGAAGAGGAGATCTCGCCGATAACCTTCACCAAGCCCGCATCAAGCGGAAAACTCGCCAAGATCTTCAGCAACATGTCCTTTGGGTCGTCTGCGGACTCCAATATAAGCAGTGACCCAGACAGTGTCAATAGTTTCATCGACAGATCTACTTCTGTTCGAGAGGTCTTCGCCGATCTATGCGACGGCGTCACCAACCCCGACGAAAATCCAAAATATCATCAAGTTTACGCAATTGGAGAAACAAGCCGAGCAGAGCCAGACACGTCAGAGGCTTTCGATGATTTGGGAAATCCATACATCGATCCCGCTGATCTCACGCGAGGTTTAGGCACCAAATATGTCGGAACCGCACCACGCCAGAAGTTGCAACTACCACAAGCAGCTTGGGATAGAGCGACAACAGCCTTGAACGGTACTAATCCGTTGACCACCGCCGCTACGGTGGAGGAGTTACAAGCGTACCAATATAGGCTCGCGCGTGCTAGTCGAGAACTCGAAAAACAGAGAGTTGAGCTGGAAAAGAGGAAAGCCGCCGCTTCTGTGTCAAGTAGGTGAAGAGTTGAGTTGAGTCGACAATCCGGAACCTCCGGAGATAGTCACAGAGAAGCTCGCAACAGGGCAAGATCTCGGCTGCACAACATACCGGAGCACGAGAGGGAGCATCTGGTCCAAAACCTCGACATGTCCTTTATGTCGATAGACACAAGAGGAAACATCGTCCCCAAAACACCGGAAGCTGGATACATGGCGACCAGGCTTACATACTGCATCCAGCCACCTCCTGAGATCCAAGAGAAGCGCCAGATAACATGGCCATGGCAGTGAGTCGAGTCATGGGGACAGCGCCGCAGTACAAGCACACCTCTCAAGGTGTGGCAAGACAAAATAGCCCACGACCCACATGGTTCAGGACCCTCCGAGAACGTCGGCAAGAGATACAGCAGCACAGGCGCGGGTCGATAGGGCGCGACAAGAAAGGAGAGAACGCCGGCACTCACCGGAAGCTGAAGTCGACGAAGTGTTCCAATACAACTCTATTGTAACTGACATAGGCATCCCCAATGGGCATGCCGAAGAAGGTACCCGGGGTTTATTGAAGGCCCACGACCCGAAGTTTATGAAGCCCGGAAGCCCAGTTATGAAGTAGTTTGGAAACATAGAGTTGTATTGGAAATAATGACTTGTAACTATTACGGGACGGACTCAAATAGTTTCCTGAACTTTGTAACTTGTGTATCACGAAACCCTCGGCTCCGCCTCCTATATAAGGGGGAGTCGAGGGACAAAGAAAGGATCGATTCATTGTCAACATAACCCTAGTTTTCTTAACAGTCGAGTACTTTTCCGGCTGAAACCCTCGAGATCTACTTGCCCTCTACTTCCGCTAAAACCCTAGTCTACAATCTGTAGGCATTGACAAGTTAATACCTTGTCACAAGGTCTTATGACAGGAAATTGTTTTAAACAAGCAAGTTTACAATTCAACAAAAATGAAGTCAAGGAGCTTGGGTCTGGTTTGACAAGCTTGGGCCAGTGGATGATTTCTTTGACGATACCAACTCAAGAAGTTGGAGAGCACATCTAAGCGCTGGAACTTTAAAGTCACCCAAATCAACAAGTCGCCCATCTTGTTCCTCCGGCAGTTCCTTGGACATTTGTTCAATATCGGCTTTGAAACCATGACCCATCATAAGCTGGAAAGCTAGGAGGGCGCCGTAGGTGCGCGAAGTACGTTTGAATACCTCGATAACTTCCTTCGTGTCGACAGCAAAGGCATCAGTTAGCTGTTCCAGAGTTTTGTTCTGGTCGACTTTGGGAAAGACCATCGAGTGCATCCTCGCCATGACTCCTTTATTCTTCTGGAGAAGGGCTTGAACAAGCTTGTGAGACTCAAGGGTCAGCGACAAAGCATTGGCAGGAGAATTATTCGGGAGCTTGTCCAAAGTCTCAGCGGGGATATCGGCAGCTTCTGCAAAAAACGAAAAAGAAGAATTTGTTAACTACAAATTGAATCAATACAAGGATAGTCAAAAAGAAAGCCAAATGAGAATTACTGAGCAAGGCCAAAACAGATTGGCGAAGAAGATCATCTTTCTCATTCATTTGAGCTTCGGCAGCAAGGTGCGAAGTTTCTTCGTCCTTCAGCTTCCTCTTCAGCCTCTCAAGTTCGTCCTTCAAGGAATCGGCATTCCGACGGGCTTCGGCAGCAATTTTAATTGCCCCTTCCAGCTTCAAAGAAGTAGACTCGATCTCTTTTTGCAGTCGAGCTTTATCAGTTTCAAGAGAAGAATATTGAGAGGCGAAGGCCTCCAGAGAAGAAATAACAGCTCGAAAATCCTGGGAAAATGAGAAAAGATGGCTATTATCTAGCAAGAGAACCAATTCTCAGAAAAGACCCACTCGGGAACTACTAGAGATGAGCATATTATTAAAACAGAAAAGACTTACAGGTTTCTCAGGAGGAGCTGTGGCTGCAGCAGGCGAAGGAATCTCCTTCCCTTTGGAGAGGGAAGAAGCTGTTGAGACTTGAGCCGCCGGGGCTGCAGCAGGAGCCGAAGCCTCCGAGGCTGCTGGAATTGGCTTGCTGGTGCTCGGTTTGACCTTCTTGGAAGGAGGTTCGATGAAGCCCTCGTCACTACAGAAATATGAATTAGACAAAATGAGAGATGAATACAGATGAACTTCATCAGAATTTAACTTTGGAGTGAGAAGTAAGGATTTACATATCGAAAAGATCGTCTTCATCGGCAAAGCCGCCGGACGATCTCTTTGAGGGTAGCACGTCGGCCTTCTCCGCAGCTGCATCAACAAAGGCAGTGCGATCAGCGTCGTCATCATGGATCGACCCCGCCGTATCACTTATATCGTCAGCAAGGGATTGAGGATCGATGGAAGAAGCCTCAGGATTCATCGGGTCATCGTGTTCATCTTCTAGATTTATATTTCCTTTGGCATGGGATTCTACAGGAATTGAAGAGTCTCTTTCTTCAGAAGCATCATTCGACAAGTTTTGCAAACGTTCGGGAGCTATAGGGATCTGTCGAAGAAAAATTGAGTAAGGATAACAGAAATTATGAAGGTGGACGCAACAAAGTTAAATATAAACTCAGTAGGGAAAAATTACCTCGGTTGGTGGATGGTCAGCATCAAAAGGCGGCTGAAGGGATATAAGTGGAATCGAGTCTTCTTGGCTAAAGAGAGTAAGGCGCCTAACTTCATCGAGCAGCTCCTTCTCGGATAGTTCAGCAACGTTTACTCTAGTCTCGTCCTTGGGGCCCGAATACAACCACATCGGGTGGGCCCTAGACATGATTGGCTGGACTCGACGTTTCAAGAACACGGCGGCTACCTCGGTACCTATCATGGTTTGGCCTTCAGATTCCTTGATCCGAAGAAATCTCTCAAATAATCTATCGACTGTTGGCCTTTCGTCGGGTGAAAGAATATTCTTCCAAGACTTCTTAGGCACAGCCTCCAGGACATCAGTGAATGGGGGAAGCTGGATGTCGGTTGCAGATGAATCTCTAATGTAGAACCACTTCAACCTCCATCCTTGAACAGATTCCCTCATTGGAAAGTTGAAATAGTTAACCTCTTTTCGGACGACGAATCCAACTCCGCCGATGACAAAGGACCCACCACTGCAGTTATATCTCTTCACGAAGAAGATTTTCTTCCACAAACCAAAATGGGGCTTGATTCCCAGGAAGGCCTCACATAGGGTGATAAAGATTGCAAGGTGAAGGATCGAATTGGGGGTCAACTGCCACAGTTGGATCTCATAAACACGAAGGAGGCGATGGAGGAATTCATGAGCAGGAAGCGAAAGACCTCGATACAGGAAAGATAAGAACATCACAGTAAAACCGGCAGGGGGATTGGGCCGCGAAGCCGCACCTGGAAGAATGACGTTCCCCTCGTCGGAGGAGATTATGCCAAGACTTCGAGCCTTCTTCTCGTCGCGTTTCGTGGTAGTGGAAACCGGCCAATCGCCGGGCGCAGGCCTAGCTGTGGAGCTTTCCGGTGCGGGCGGCGCCGGAACTGGGGGAGAAGCATCCGATGCGCCTCTCCTCGATGAGCTTGGAGGAGCCTTGGTAGCGGCGCCGCTAGTCATGGCGCTGGTGGCAAGAGTGAGACTCCTCTTCCTCACCATCGCGAGATCTGAGGGAGGTCTAAAAAGCGGCGGCGGCGGCGGCGCAGCGGTTGAAAGCAGGGAGGATGAACGAGGAAGAAAGGATGCAAGGAGAAAGCGTGGAAAGGGTAAAATCTACCCTCTGAAGATTATAAACTAAGGGGAGTTTCAGATTGGGTGGCCACGTGTTGCTACCTTTGATTTATTAAAAGATCTCTTTTCATTATTATGCGCGAAAATCGAGGAGACGCCTTGATAACCGCACAAGTACTGGTCATTTCCTAAACTGACCGCACAGAAGTAGGGTGGGCCCGTCAGGTCACGTCCTATCTATCAAAACGCAGCAGTTGCTACGTCACCAATGATGTCATTAGAAGTATCGACTACGCCAAGAGCATCCAAAGAGAATTAAAACTATCGAGTGGTTCAACTTGAGTCTACACACGTATGCAAGCATCCGTGCCTAGACTCGGGGGCTACTCCCATCGGGAGCGCTGAACACGCATCCGACATAATTTGGGCTCGAAGATTATTGCAAGAGAAATTAACTCAAAAGTATCTGAAGAAAGGTTCGAGTGTCTTGGGCTAAAGTCTGCACTCGGTTGCAAGCATCCGCGCTCAGACTCGGGGGCTACTCCTATCTACCGGGTGCGCACCCGATAAAAGTGGTGAACTCGAAGGTGATTTGATGCAGTCCAGAATCATGCCCGGGGACTTGATTCTGTGTAGGGTAATGATGTTTTGCCATCGGCAGTTAACCGGTAAAAACCGGGCACGTTACTCAGCATCCCTTACGTACTTGATCTTCTTTAGAAGAAATGAAGACCCGATAAAAAAAGGGAAATATCGGATGACTATAACGAGTTGAAAGAGGCTTCGGCAGAAGAAAAACATTCGAGTAGTACAACTTGAGTCTACGCACGGTTGCAAACATCCGTACCTAGACTCGGGGCTACTCCCATCGGGAGCGCTGGACGCGCACCCGATAAAAGAAGACGTTGCTATTACAAGGAGGACAAGACCTATCGCCTAAAGTGAATATTCGATAGAAGGCATGCTTTAGTCCCCACCCGAAGTATCTTCGGCCAAGCACTTGGGGCTATGATGTGGCATTACCCTTTGGGTAACTAATGTTGCACTACCTCTTGTGGCCCAACCAGGGCCCATGAAGGCAGTCGATGGCCAGGTGGGCCACTACGTCGGTTCCAAAGAAGAATCCTTGAAGAACAAGGCAAGGAGACGAAGAATACAAGGAAAGCTTAGAACTAGGACCTTTGTAACCTAGTCGTACCCGGACAGATCTCTTGAGACCTGGTTCCCAATATAAGGGCCAGGAGAGAGGCTGCCGAGGACACTCATAATCTTAGCAATCATAGCCACCGCAAGTCTAGAGCTAGGTCCCGTAACTTAGTCTCTCGACGAGATCACAGCCGAAACCTTCGGCACCCCATTGTAACCCGATATTTTCATAATCAAGATCAGACAGGCAGGACGTAAGGGTTTTACCTCATCGAGGGCCCCGAACCTGGGTAAATCGCTCTCTCCGCTTGTTTGATAACCGATGTCTCGTGTCAGCCTACAGGATTCCATCTACCCTAAGCCCCAAACGAAGGGCATTGCCGAGGAGTACCCTCGACACCTGAAGCGTACTATTTCGTCACCACCAGTACTGGTGGTGCCACGAGAAAAGGAACCCCTGTTGTTGTACATTGCGGCAACACCACAGGTGGTCAGCACAATCCTCGTTGTAGAACGGGAAGAAGAAGGAAAAATCATGGAGTTCAACGACCAGTTTATTTCCTCAGTGAGGTCTTGTCACCATCGAAGCAGCGGTATCCGCATTATCAGAAACTTGCGTATGGAGTTTTCATGTCAGCAAGAAAGTTAAGGCACTACTTTTCGGCACACCCGATCGTAGTAGTCAATGAGGCACCCCTCTCGAATATTCTAAAGAACCCGGCAGCTACAGGACATGTCCCCCTTTGGAGAATAGAACTTTCTCCTCGGGACATCACGTATGAAAAACGAAAAGCAATCAAGTCGCAGATCTTGCCTGATTTTGTAGCAGAGTGGATGGAACTCCAAAATACAGGACCCCCAGACTTATTGAGTACCTGGCACATGCATTTTGACGGGTCCAAGAGAGTAGAAGGAGCAGGAGCAGGCGTAATACTTGTTTCCCCACAAGGTGACAAGATGAAGTACATATTACGGATGACTTTCCCTAACGCATCAAACAATGAGGCAGAATACGAAGCTCTTCTCCATGGGATGAAGATGGCAAAAGCGTGTGGCGCAACACGACTAAAAAATTTCGGTGATTCTCAGCTGGTAGCACAGCAAGTGATGAACAAGTGCCACGTAGTGAACGACAACATGATAGCATACAGAGACGCATACAATGAACTCGAAAAAACTTTCGACGGGTGTGAAGTAAACCACGTGAGCAGATTAAGCAACGATGAAGCCGACGTTCTCGCAAACATCGGGTCACAATGTTTGCCCATACCATCAGGAGTATTTTGGGAAGAAATTAGTGAGAGATCAACCAAGCCGAAAAAATCCATAGTACAGAGGCAGCCGAAGAAAAAAGATAGATCAAAGAAAGCCTCGGGGGCTGCAGCAGCCCCAGAATCATCGACTTCAGAAGAAGAGGACGAGCCAGAGGAGGTGATGATGATACAAATCCCATGGATGCAAGCGTATCTGGCGTATATCACAAAGAAAGTAATACCGGAAGATCCAGTGGAGGCGCGAAGAATCATTAGACGATCTAAAGCATTTACAGTGGTCAAGGGAGAACTATATAAACGCAGTATATCAGGTGTCCTACAGAGATGCGTTACACCCGAAGAAGGACGGCTTATACTTAAGGATATACACGAAGGGATATGTGGCCATCATGCAAGTAGTCGAGCAATTGCGGCCAAGGCTTTTCGAGCTGGTTTCTATTGGCTTTTAGCCATAGATGACACGAAGAATATTGTGCGTACTTGTGAAGCATGTCAAAGGTTTGCATCCAAGCCACACGCTCCAGCAGCCGAATTAATGCCAATACCTTTGGCATGGCCGTTCGCCCAGTGGGGACTAGATATGGTAGGAAAACTGCACAAGTCTTGGCCAGGAGGACACGTTTATCTACTTGTGGCAGTCGATAGATTCACCAAATGGATTGAAGCAAAGCGAGTAACATCGGCAGACGCAACAACAGCAGTAAACTTCATTAAGGGCATAGTTTTTCGGTTCGGCGTTCCACACAGCATTGTAACAGACAACGGCAGCAACTTCACCTCTCGGGAATTCAAGGATTATTGCGAAGGTTTAGTCATCAAATTACAGTTTGCGTCCGTAGCACATCCACAAACCAATGGCCAAGTCGAAAAAGCAAACGGCCTCATCTGCAATGGCATCAAGAAGCGTTTACTGGCGCCACTTGAAAAAGTAAGACACGCTTGGGTCGACGAGTTACCCTCCGTGTTGTGGAGCTTGCGAACAACGCCGAACACAGCAACTCAAGAGACTCCTTTTTTCTTGGTTCACGGTGCAGAAGATGTACTTCCGATAGAAATAGCACACGATTCTCCTCGAGTTGTGGAATATGAAGAAGAAGCCTCACAAAGAGCACTCGAAGATGACGTTGATGCAGTCGATGAAGCAAGGGATGTTGTGTTATTGAGAGTAAGTGCATATCAACAAAATCTGAAAAACTACCACAGTCGACGACTTCGCCCCAGATCTTTTGAAGTTGGTGATCTGGTTATTCGGCTCAAACAAGATGGTCATGAAAAGCTAGAGTCCCCATGGTTGGGACCATATATCATCACAGAGGTTATTCCTGGTGGAGCTTATCGATTAAAAGACAAGAAGACAGGCAAAGAAGAAGGAAACCCGTGGAACGTCGCACAGATGCGGCGCTTTTACGCGTAAAAGGAAGCAGTCAGAACCTGGTAGCACCATGTAAACATACATTGTACTCGAACAGCTCGCAAGTTTTCAGACGCACTCTTTTCCTTTCAGGGTACCAAGTGGGACTGAAAGGTTTTTAATGAGGCGGGCTTGCTTTGCTGAAATATAGCATGGTTGGAATAAAAATACTAATATCGAAAATCCTGGTATTTTATCCTTTGCCGAAATTATGCTCGGGGGCTTGACCCGCGGAACTCAATATAGTTAACTCGACAAAAAATAATATATTCACCTTGGCTTTACACAGCCTCGCAAACAAATTCCTTGCCACCCGACGCTCGGGGGCTTGGCAACATAGCATATACGACTAGTTATCTCGGATACAATAAAATCAATAAAAGTATATGATCACAAGTATGCGTCTTGGTTTGATGTAAACCTCACGCACAACTCAATATAGCTATACAAAGTATTGAAGAAAATTACATTCATCTATACATGTCGGAAGCATGCGTTTACAGGAAAAAACTATTATATCAGGAACCCCTGAAAAAATCAGAATCTAGCTGGAGTAATTTGTCGACTATCTCTTTGGCAGGACCTGTACTGTTTCAATACAACGATCAATGTTTATCCGCCTTTTTGAGCACTTCAGAAGGACCTTACTCACAATCTCGTCAAGATCAATCTTCGAGTGATAGATTTTAATCCAGATAAGAGCAAATTTTGCATCAGCGGTCATCTGTGCCCTTACAAGACCACGAACATCTTCGGCGCTCTTGAATTTTGCCAAAAGCTCAGTAAATTCTTCGGGTTGAATATTGCGAGGAAACATAGTTTGGTATACCATGCCTAGTGCACCACGGCAATGATCAACAAACGTACAGGTTTGAGTGACTCGATCCTGGAATTGAACAATAGAGCGGTAGCGCGTCTCGTCAGCCCAAAAACTCCAATTGGATTCGGTGGCAAGACGCAGAAGGGTTTCAACCCGTTGATTTATTCTCGCACGTTCTTCGGCAGTATCCAACGAAACACCTATTTAAAGAGAAAAAGTGTCAGAGTTAGTTAGAGTAAAGGGAAAAATTACCATAAACAAAGGCCCAGAGTAAAAGTGTGTACAAGCTATGTCCCGACTCGCAGAAGTCAGAAGCTCAACGATATAATCTTCGCGTTCCATGGCACGGGAAACTTCCAAAGTGGCGGCTTGCTCCAACTTAGCAGACGCATGTGCTTGAAGAAGAGCGACTTGTTCATTTTCTGATGATCATTTTGCCTTGTCCAGAGCAGTTAGAGCTTGTCTCTTCAGTACTTGTAGCTGTTGTCGCAATTCCTCTATCTCCTTTTGCGTCGAATCAGGTATCGAAGATATGTCCGGAGTGGTACGTTCAGGAATTTTTGCGGAGTGAGAAGTAGCAGGGGATGCATCAGAACGTCCAGTTTCGGTATAGTTATCAAAGATTAACTGGAAAACGAAAAAATACTTGACGCCAATCATTCTGCGAGTCAAAATTTGTCATTCATCGACATGGTATATTACAAAACTAAGTTCAAAAGACTGCAGCCAACAGATGCGCTTACAAAGCAGTTGATAAGCAACAAAAGGATAAAAATATCTACAGAGGAAGTACAAGATGGTCTACTTGACCTCCGTTTGAGCTGTGCTGGTAGAAGAAGCAGCTGTTGGGTCGAGGATTGTGATAAGTTTCTTCGAGAAGGCTTTCACACCCTTTATCAGGGTGATCCACCTATCTATGTTCAAACCTCGAACAGCTGCAACCTTGGTCCAGTCAACCTTTTCACCACTGGCCATTACCAAGGCAATGGTGCCTTCAACGCCAATCTTTAGACTTGCTTGGCGATGTGCCAAAACGGGATCACCTTTTTCGATGAAGCTTTTGGCAAGGAGCTCAAACTTTTCTGACGGTTTTTCCTTCGGGAAGAAGTGCGGGAACATACGTTCGAGTGCAGCTCGTCCCGCCTTCAAGCAGTCACGCGCTAGAGTGCAGTTCATCTCTAGTATTGAGAGAGTATCGAGGAGAGCATCTTCTTCAAGATCTTGGTTCCTGATGTACATCTCGCCAGTTTTTTCTGCTGAAAAGAAAAGAAGAATTTTTCAATATAAATGTAAAGGTGATCTAACCAAACTAGGGAAGGCGATGAAAAAGAAAAGGAAACATTACTCGAGAATCTGATGGACTGCATGTCGAGTCGCGCAATGATAGCAGCTTCTCGTTTAGAGATTTGCTCTTCTCTGTTGCTCAGGGCTGCTTCCGCAGTATTAAGTCTAACCCGAAGCTCTTCAGCAGTCGCAGCTTTTGCTTCAGCATCACTACGAGCTTTTTCGAGTTGCATTTCCAGCTCTTTGTTGCGTTCTTGAGCAAGAAGCAGTGCTCCTGGATAAGAAGAAAAGTTAGCATATAGACAAAAAAGTTCAAAACACTGAGCAGTATTCAGGAAAAATTACTTCTTAGCGTGTCAGCTTCATCGCGGAACCCGATAAAACGGATACCTATGTCGACCATCTCCTTCATCAAGGGCTGCAAAATAGTTGAAAGTGTCAAGAAAATGGCATAACTCGAGGAAATATAAACACATGAATAGGCAAGCAAGATAAATTTACATCGTCGAGAAGAGGAGGCAATGAATTTCCAGCAGTTACTACCCCTTGGCCAGTGGCGCTTGTCCTTGGTTTTTTCCTCAAGACCCGGGGGCTTGGCGGAAGATCCAGGGTTTCCAGGGGAGCTTTCAGCTCCTCGGAGATGACCAGCGTGTGGGATGTGCTTGTAATTGCTGGTTCGGAAGGATCGAGTCCTGGCTGTTCTTCATCGTCCTTGTCCATATACAAAATAGTGTTACTCGAAGATAAAGAAATCAAGTCGAAACACTCAAGTGGAAGAAAGATAAACTTACGAGCTTATCATGGCAGTAGCCTCGAAGGGGTCAAATTCAGTTGCTTCTTCATTATAAGACCCTTCAGCAATAGGTTCTGGTAGCTTGGAGGCGCCAGAATCCTCTTCGTCATCTGCCCTTTTCCTTTTGCGCCCTTTAGGAGAAGCCGCAGAAGGAATGGAATTCGTGTAGGAGTCAGATGCACCCGCTGATTTGGAGATTTTGTCAGATGAACCCGCACTTTTTTCAGACTCTGCGGGTTCATTGTCGTGGGTTGAGGTTTCTTGCGAGTCATCAGTGATGATTGCTCGCTCAGGCACTTCTCCACCTTCGGGAAGAGGAGGAAGAGATGAAAGAATTTGGTAATTCTACACAAAAGAAAAATGCGAGTTAGTATAAAAATACAAGATAGGTAAGAAAAGCAAAGGCAAAAAGGTTCGATAAGATGTTTACAGCAGGAAGGGCGTGAACACCGCTAAAGGGTTCCACGCGACAAGAAGCAGGGATATCCGCATTCTTTGTAAGGGAGGTAAAACGGCGAACCAGTTTTTTCCAGATCCTTCACAGAAAGGTCTTTGGAGATCCTAGCAGCATCATCGGTACCAGAGTATAGCCAAAGGGGACTCGCGCGGCCTGAAGAGGTTCCACGCGAAGTCGCAAGAAATGTGCCAAGATCTGGACACCCGACAACTCTTGTCCTTGCGTGTTTTGCAACGCTTTGATCCGAAGAATTAGAGACTCGGTTGCAGCCAATTCTTCGGGAGTGGCTTCAATATCCCAGGATTTGCGCCTTAGGATCTCTTGAGACATGTCGAAGGGTGCAGGGCCATACCGCTGGGCGTTAGTTGATTCATCCTTGATATAGAGCCATTTCTTGCGCCAGCCTTGCACCGAGTCGGCAAACTTCAGGTCAAAATATCCGGCTTCTGGGCGCACACAGATGCAAACACCACCTACGTTGTAGATGGCATTTCCAGAGTTGTTTCGACGAAGATAGAAAATGCGTTTCCACAAACCCCAGTGGGGGTGGACGCCTAAGAAGCACTCGCAAAGAGTGACAAAGATAGAGATATGAAGAATCGAGTTGGAAGTCAGCTGGAACAGCTGAATCCCATAGATAAAAAAGAAGACCACGGAGAAATTCGTGAACTGGAGTGGAAAAGCCGCGGACAAGGAAATCAACAAAAGTTACCCGAAAACCTTCAGGAGGATTTAGAGTGGCTTCATCGCCAGGGATTCTCATCAGTTCATTGTGAATCTGGACCTCTCCCATCTAGAAATCTTCTCCTTCTCCGCCCGAGCGGAGGTGCCAGGGGCAGCATTCCTGGTGTGCTTGGATCGAGGACCCATGACGGCGAAACAGTGGTACGGAGGAAGAGAACGAAAGTTTCGCGCAGGAGATGCACAGGGTGCGGAGAGTACGAGCAATGGCAGAGAGCAGAGAAGATTTGTGCGGCGGAGTGAAGAAGGGGAAAAATAGATCCAGGGTGAATCCTTTTAACCTAGAAGATGAAACGGTTGGACCGTTGGATGTGTGTAAAATAATCCTGGCCTTACGCGTGACAGAGGAGTAAAAATATTTTTACAGTATAATTTGGAAATAGAGAAGTTATTGCGCGCGTGCCGGGAATTTCGGCGAACGTGCGAGCCCCACTTCACACGACGTGGAGAAAGAGCAGAGCTTGTGGACCCACAAAACAGTGGACCACCAGCAGTTGTACCTTCCCGAGGTGATAACACATGGTTTTCGTCGGCATCAACGTCAAGCTTGAGAAAATAGTCGAGTTAAGAGGTTACAGTGGTGAGAATTATAGAATTTGGAGCTTATGATTAGCTGCAAGCACCTGACCATATGCTCGGGGGCTACTCTTATCAGCAGTATAGATTATACTGCTGATAAGACAAAATGCAAGATAGAAGATAGTTATGGAGTCGACGAAAAAACAAGTTGAGCCTACACCCAAGTGTAAACACTCGGCTGTAGCCTCGGGGGCTACTCCCATCGGGAGCGCTGATCGCGCACCCGATGAAAATCGACAATATAGCATCGACTAGTTAAATTTCGGCCATCGGTGTACATCTTCGAGTTGTGTAAACTCGTTACTGCCTACAAGAGAGAGAAGAAACAATATAGTTGGTGAACAGTAAAGTTGAGCCTACATCCAAGTGCAAACACTTGGTTGTAGCCTCGGGGCTACTCCCATCGGGAGCACTGGTCGTGCACCCGATAAAAAAAAAACAAGATAGCAAGGCAATATAGAATGAAACCGAAGAATCTCGGTTGAAAGCATACATTCTCGAGTTAAAAAAACTAGTCATGTACTCCCATCGGGAGCCAAGATATTATTTGATGAAATACATCAACCCGAATAAATGAAGTATTCTATCAGTCGAACAAAGGCACTCGACAATATATTCTCAGAATGCGTCTATCGCGATAAAAATTCTGAATGCCGTGATTCGCAAAAGGGTCGTGAAGGTAAGACCCCAGGATCCGTCCTGTGTGGCATGGTATCGCACCCGAATGCGCTCTCCTATTTTATCCACATCAGCAGATGTGAAGAAAAATCCCGACGGACGCGTTGGGTACCCGATAAATTAACTGGAATTCAGATTTTGATAAGTCCTAAAGCGACACGTCCTGAATTACGCCAGTATCCCAGGTTCGAGTCCAGGGAGTCGAATTTGAAGTAAGTTTATGCGGATTTGCCACAAGAGCAATTAACTGGTACCTAATCCGTTAGATGAACCAGCCTCATTTACTATCATCCATGTACAATACTGATGTTTGATTCTTGGCAGGGCTGGTATAGGTAGCGTTGATGCTGTGATGGTTGTGAAGGACGTGGGTGGTAGGTAACATGATCATGGACCCATTTAAGATTTCTCCGGTAAGCGATCGCTTCTCCGCTTCTTCTTCCTCTCCCCCTTTGTTATGTGATGATCTCGATTGGTGACCTGGCTTGTGTGCCACGGGGTTGATTTGAATGGCTTTCGAGTATTGTGGATTTGAATGGCGACATCACTATACATAGGTTCATGAATTCTTCGATTCCGATAAAAAAATGCTTTGAGTATGATAGCTTCCCAGTGTCTCTATGTTACTCTGTCAAATAGCTATGCCACTACCTTTGATAGATATTTTTACTGACAATATGCACTGACATTCTGTCTTTAACACGTATTGGAACATAGTAGAGGTCGATGTATGTGAGGTTTAGTGGTAGATATTGTGTGTTCGTATAAATAACTTGATGACCACATTTAAGATATATTTGTTTAATAATATGATTAAATGAGAAGGGCATACACCATCATTACAAGTTGTTGTTCTGTAGTTATTCAACTTAATAGCTTTTTACTAGTAGCGTGTTTGTTATTATGTATGCCCCTAGACCTCTTGATGCTCAGGTACTGCTATAGCATGTTGCTTGCATGGTTGCACCTATATCTGTCTCCGTGTTGTTCAATTCTCTTTTCTTTAGTAGTTGTATGTTGTATATGCACCGATGCTCCTGTGGGGTTTGGAAGCATACATTTTTGTCGGAGGATGTGGAAACATGATTTTCTAACTGGCGAAAATCACTACTTATTTTATTGAGTGCTGATGCAGCATATAGATTAGTTTTCTTGACATTACAATCAGATCATAGGTCTGTAGTACCAGAGAACATATAGTTATTGGCGGTTACTGCATTGTTGGTACTACAATGTTATCTCTGATTCTCTGCGCCCCCCCCCCCCTTTCTTAAAAAATTTAGGATAAACAGTGGGAGAGTTTCTCTCTGCAATTTTTATTAATAATTAGTAAATTTACAAAGTTAAAAAGTTAAAAATATGTGTAAGAAGGATTAAAAACCAAAAGGATCTCGGTCTGAGTCTGTAACCACATGTCGAGCTGTTCTGTATATTTTCTTTTATTCTGTACATCAGCTAATTCACCAAGTGCTCCCATCGTATCTTATGGATTTGACCTAGATCTCTCGAGTTGGTAAATGTAAATGTCCATTTCTTGATGTGTTTGTGCATGCTGATGCAATACTACACGTTGTGTTTTCTACCTAGATGTTCTACGTTAGGTTTTTTATAAGTTAACCAATGTTTGATTTTTAATGCTTTGCATAAAATAGGGGCTGGTTATTTGAACTCCATCGCGGGAGCAAGACTATGCTCAGGGAATTAACCTGTGATATCTAAAGATATCAGCTGAAATTATTCGATGCTTAAGTTAGCTACATCAGTTGATACAGTCATGGATAGAGCGAACTTACTTCAGATGGAGATGCTGCTATGTCATATATTTTTTCTTCTGCCAGCTGGTACTACTTTGTGGCACATTCAGTGTTCTCTTTTATGTTGTCTATATTGTTCAGTGCGGAAGACTATTTCTACTACCTACGTTTGGTTCTATTGGTTTACCCAACATTAATCTACAGCTCAATGTGATGGTATCTTTTCTTACCTCTCCGGTCTCCAATATTCTGTCAGAACAACATCTTCAAATTGTCTATATTCCGTTCTATTGATTTACTTAGTATGAATATACATTCTCTGTATAGTTGTATCTTTTCTCACCTCTCCGGTATTTTGTTTAGTTATTGGTCTACGAATGACTCAATGGAGGTGGGCATTAACGAATGGAGCTAGATGATCAAACCGCAGCAGAGAAGCAAAAAAAAGAGTTCATCTTCTCTTCTTTCACAGATTCATTTCCCCTAAAGAGAGGAATTGACCACGAATGGAGCTAGCTGATCAAAGCCGCGCTGCAATAGCAGAGCATCGAAGCGCCGCCCACGCCGAGCCGCTGCCCAGTTTTCCCACGCCTGGACACCCTTTCGCCAGCGCGTGAGCTGGTGTGGCCGCTGCGTGGCCAACATGGCGCTCTCTATCCCCACCCTCCCTGGGGCCTCTGCTTATTTCTCCGCAGTCTTCGATGACCCACCAAGCGTCGCCCACCATAGATTCAGTGGCCAGCGAAGGAAGAAAAACAGGAATAGGTGGTAGCGCCAGGTACCAAACCGTGGCCCCTTCGCTCCTCCACTCCGGCCGTGGCTTCTCCTGCTCCGCTCCTCCGCTCCGGCGTGGCGGCCGGGGCTACTCTGCTTTGTCGGTGAGAAACGACCGGCGAGCTGGTCGGAGGAGAGGTCAGGAGTGAGAGCTAGATGGGTTTGTGCTCGGTGGGTGAAAGAAGGAGAAATAGATGGGGGATTGAGTGGACGGGAGAGTTGGAGAGAGCTCGGACTAACATGAAGAAAAAAATTGTTGGTAGGCCTCGCTTGCTACTATGCCTGCCAAATTAGTCACAAAATCACTATATTGCATTTTATATTTACCAATAATTTAGATTGGTCGCCATAATTAAGGCCTCGTATATTTCTTCTGGGTACTGTACCAGATACTTGAAGGCAATGAGGATGTCGATCTGTATGTCATTTTGTATAGTGTGTACCAGCAATATGTCCATAAACTCCTATAAAAAAGAATGTCAGTCAACTCGGGAGGTAAACGGTCTCCAAAAGAACAGAAATCCCAAACTATATTAAAATCCACAAAATCCCCTAAAAATATAAATTCACACAAAAAATAGCATACATGTACTTAAGGACAAATATAATTTGCTTTGTTGAAACCACATGATTACTAAATAAACTATTGACCTAATCTAAAAAGTTTGTAGTAACACCAATTTTACACTAAATTAATTTTTTTATGCTTTACCATCTTACCCAACGGGCGCGGCGTGTCGCCGCGCCTCTACTTACTAGTGTATACTATGATCAAGGTTCAGAGAAAAGAGAGCCAAGTTTCAGTAGTTCGTTCGTCGACCTGTTTCTCTCTCACTAGTAGCAAAAAAAGCAAATCGGCGGCATGGCAGAATCAGCCTTAGCGACGTGTACACGTCGCCGGTATGTCACAGCTGGTACATGTTACTGGCGGCGTGCCAGCTACCACACCTCCGGTAATAGAAATACAGGCTGCGTACATAGTTGCCATGCCGCCGATACATATTACTGGCCGCGCGTTCTGGACACGCCCCTAGTTGAGTCTTTGGGAAATACCGCTGCTGTAGTTTGCAGGGTAAAAAAAAAACGTGCTGGTCGCTGTGATAGCGGCAGCGAATTTCAGCTTCGTGCTAGCGTTTTTATTTTTCTAATACAAGTTCATTCATCTCAACTTAAAGCTATTTTGCATCTTAAAATAGCTAATTAGAGCAACAAGCAACTTAATTAGTGTTCTATTACAAGAGATAGATCAACTAAAAGCATTAATAATAAATACATCTTATTATTTGCCTCTAGGGCACTATCTCCAATAGATATTGCTGGCTGATGGGTAACCGATGTTAGCCTCACCCTACATGAAAAGTGACATATCTTGATTATTTCTTACCTGTGATATTGTGGGCCACTTGACTTTTTTCGACTCCTTATGTTTAATTTTATCTTTTTAACGTTGAGAGACGATGCTGGCCAATGGATCCCCAATGTCAGCATCTCTATACAAGAAACGTGAGATATGAGGATTGTTTTTTACCCGTGATATTGCATGCCACTTTCCTTTTATTCTAGCTTTTAGTTTAATTTTACCTTGTTAATGTTGAGAGACGCTGCTGGCTAATGGGTCCCTGATGCTAGCTTCTTTATACAAGAACCGTGAGATATCTTGATTATTTTTTACCCTTGATATTGCGGGCTAGTTGCCTTTTTTGTGACCCCTCCCGTTAAATTTTACCTTGTTAATGTTGAGAGATGATGCGGGTTGATGGGTCCCCGATGTCGGCCTCTCTGTACAAGAAAGAAACATGTGCTATCTTCGATTTTTTTACCCCGATATTGCGGGGTAAAAGACTTTTTCGATACATTCTATTTAATTTTACCTTGTTAATGTTGAGAGACGCTGCTGGCTGATGGGTCCCCGATGTCAGCCTCCCTGTACAAAAATGAGAGATATCTTCGTTTTTTTCCCCGTGATATTGCTGGCTAGTTGCATTTTTTCGATCCCTTCCGTTTAATTTTACCTTGTTAGCGTTGAGGGATGCTGCTGGCTGATGGTCCCCGATGGCAGTCTCCCTATATAAGAGATGTGTGCTATCTTTGATATTTTTTATCCGTGATTTCTGTCTACTTGACATTTTTTCGAACTCGGTTGTTTAATTTTACCTTGTTAAGTTGAGTGACGCTACATGATGTGGGTCCAATATGTCAGTCTATCCTAAATTCCCTACTATATTGTAGTTATAAGAAAAATGAGCTGAAAATAAATTATTCGCGACCAAACTAGATGAATAACATGACTTGTAAATTGGCCAAGTAAATCTTAGCTTCACGGAGAAGATCTCGCTAGATGCAGAAAAAAGTGCGAGTAACCAAACAGGCCCTAAGAAAAGTCATACCACCATTAACTCCTATTTATCACGGAGTAGTAATAGAAAGGAGATATATGCTATGTACTCCATGTTACAGGTGAACAAAGGGAGTGGTGTTTTGGCTCATAGGAGCATATGCTCCCTTTATTTTGAAAATGATCATACAAATATTTTGAAACGTTAAAAAAATTAAAATAAAAAATCTGCACGTACATCTTCACGTGCCTCGCGTCCATAGAGTCGTTTCAGAAAAAATCGACTTGCCGTGCGGCGTGTGTAAAAAAGATAAAATTTGGTGCTAAAAATAAAGCTTGTCACAAGATTTTTTTTGTTTTTTTACATAGACAAAAAAAATATTAGGTTTTTGCAAAACTTGACAACACACTTATATTGTTGTGATGTACATGTATAATTTTTGTCAGAAATTTTCAACACTTCGAAATATATTTTTTCGGTAGAGGGAACATATGCACCCTGGAGCCGAATTGAATTTCCGGTGAACAATCTTTGATAGAACCAAACACCGTGCAAAATACATACTTCCTCCGATTCATATTAATTGACTCAACTTTATCTAGATATAGATGCATCTAATCAACAAACATGTCTAGATACATCTATCTATACCTACTAATAAAGGAAGGAAGGTTTCTCTCCCTATTTTTCGTCCGTTTTTTGCTTGCCCCTGTTTTTCAATTGAAATTACAAACTCTGCCACCGCCTAAGTCAAATACCGGATGGTTGGACAACGGACTAGCAAATCCCCTCCCCTGCCTCCGGCGGTCGCGCATGACGGCGGATCGGCGGATGGACGTCAGTGACGTTCAGCGAGATAGCCAGGAACGGAGAGGCGCAGTCGGCGGGGAGCGCTAGCAGCGGAGCCGAGGGAGGTTGAGGCGGGCTGCGGCCGCGCTCGGAGAAGATGCTTTCCCACGAAACCTCCCACAGCTCAGAAAAAAACCTAGATCGGTCCCCCTACCCCTACCAGCACCAGCAACGCAGAGGCGCGGGGCGCGGCGCCGGAGTACAGGCAGCCAGGGCAGGGCCGCAACGCTGGATTACAGGCATACAGGATTCTTCGTCGTGGATCCGATTGGGATGTATCCGGGCGCCTTACCTGCTAGCCTACCTGGCCGGGAACCTGAGCTCGACCAAGAAGGACATCCGCAAGATCCATGGACAACGAATTGGAGAACAAGCTACAGATGTTGTTCAAGGAAGTGGGAAAAAGGGAGGTTATCGCCGCCGGCAAGGAGGGCAGGGGATCTCGTCAAGGAATGTTTTTCACGATCTCGTGAAGCAGCACCTACAGGCGCCAGGCGAGCTCTTTCCCCGCCTCGCTCACGGGATCGCGGCTCGATTCTTGAGAGACGGCCGTGCGTCCAGGTCTGAAAGGCGGCTGCACAACGCAGTTACAGACTATGCGTCCCGGCGTGCCGTAGACAGGCCATCTCCGGTCACTGCCGATCTCCTCTCCTCTCGATTTGTCCTAGAACAGCGGTGTGACAGCTGATGAGGTTACCTATTTGGAGTAATCTGTCCTGGAGTACTCCCGACTGACTGGGGAATTAACTAATTAAGCATCCGAGCCGAGCTGCTGAGATGAGCTTTCTACATGTCAGGCTAACAGATCAGTGCCTGCGCTTTCGGAGACGCTGTGGCCTGCTCCGTCTGGGATGCAAAGGGAGCATCAATTATCGTTTTGTTATACTGGAGTACCTACGAGCGTACAGCATAAAGCTAACCACGGTCGAGCTGCTGCCTATGCTGGTTGTGACTGCCAATGAGTGTAGGTGCTTAAAGAAAAAGAGGTCATAGGGAGAATATTAGTCTTGGATTTAGACATTTTTCATGGATTATAGACCGCCGGATACTTTCGGGACAAAGAGGTAACACTAGGTCTCTTTTCTTTTTATATTTTCTGTTCTAAATTAACATCTCATGTATCTGAATTATTTGGTGGTTAAAAATTCAAATAATAGTGGAAATTCTCGTAGGAGTTCCTGGTTTAATGCCAGCCATAATAAAATATTCTAGATATTCTCAGCATTTTTAGTATAGCTTTCCTTCAACTAATATCAAGTTTTGTTTTTTAGGAAGAATTTAATTCCCAAATGTGTGATTTTTTTTGCATCCCCAACATTATGCAACCTTATGTCTAATGCATAGGCGTTGCTGGTGTTGGAGGGAGTGGATGATCGAAAGAGCGCCGTGTATTCGCATTTCCACTCTTCCCACAATGATCTATTCGCCTCAAGGGATAGAAAAGGCCTTGGCGGAGTAGGGTTAGGTGGCAAAGGCGGTATGGCTTTGATGGCGCACATGTACTTGCTGGTCTGGCTTGCGGGCAAATGAGGATGTGGCGGCATGTCTGGCCGAGATGCACATTTTTCTTTGACTCCCGTCGCAACGCACGGGCATTTTTCCTAGTATCTAGATAAAGTGGAATCAATTAATATGGATGGGAGGAAGTATATATTTCAATATATTATACAAGTGAAGATGGATTTAGTTACTCCATCATCTCACACTGAACATTTGTCCCTGATGTCTCGGACCGATCAACAAACCAAACTAACAAAGAATAAATACTGCCGGCTTGGCTGGCACACCTGTTCCCGGCTCACAAACTAGCTTCAGTGTTCAAAGATGCAGGAACTGCATGTAGTGGTCGAAGATGTAGTCGACGATGACCTTGTACGCCCGCTGTGTGGGGTGGTAGCTGTCGAAGAAAACGTGTTGAGACACATCATCGCACACGGGCGCGAACCTCGCGTCGCACAACACCGCCACCTCCACCGTCCCGGTGCTGCAGCACCCGCGCGTCGTCTCGGTGAACCCATATCGCTCCCCGTGGTCCACCAGGTCCTGGATCACGGTGTAGATGTCGATGTAGACGAGGGTGGGGAACGCGGCCGTGTCCTTTCCCAGCTCGCGGATCAGCTCTTGGACCTTGGTGTTGTAGAGCTGCGCGGCGGCGTTGCGCTCTGGCACGCAGCTCCGGTGAGGGCCGCCGCCGAGGGTCCGCTGCGATGGCACGCAGCCGATGGGGGGCAGCCCCACGAAGCCGATCCGCTTGGCGCCGCGCGCGCTGACGTTGCGGAGGAAGGACTCGACGCCGACGAGGAGGAGGTCCACGTAGGAGGGGACGTCGTACTCGGCGCTCCGGAACGGGGTGGTGTAGTAGGTGTTGGCGATGTCGTCCGTGCCGGCGCACACGACGAACAGCGCGCCGTCGATGATCCGCTTCGTCTCCTCCTCGCCGGCGATGCCCATTAGCTTGCTCCGGTACTCGTCGTAGTACGCCAGCTGCTGCTCCAGCGAGATCACGCCCTGGAATCCAAGAGCAATATGCATGATCAGTTGATCAAATGATCACTAGCTCAAGGGAAGCTTAATTGCGGTGCTTGTAGTTGTAGTTAGGCATGTAGTTACCACGATGACAGGGGTGAGAGGATCGAATCCGGTAGCGCCAGACGCGAAGCTGACGCCGGTGAGGAGGTCCTCCGGCGTGTGCTGCACGCCGAGGTATGGAGGAAGTAGCTGCTTCACGTTAAGGCCTTGTGCTGAAATGGAATCCACGAGTTGCAATGCACGTTATTTCAATCCAAAGAATATATTTTTTTATGATGGCTCTAATAATATCTTAATATTAATTAGACATGCTGATATTTAAACTTTACAAAATTTGATATTTGCAGTGCTTTGAGAAACGGGGGTTCACCAATTTACCACACATTTCTTTGCAATTTAACAATTTTTCAAGCATTTCTTTGCAGTTCGAAAAAATATGGCAATTGGTGAAACTTAGACGTTTTGAATTAGAACAAAATTTGCAGGAGTTATAATTTTTTTTTTGGAAAGCAGGGCGTCATATATAGTACGGGTGGGCAGCAATGTATATACATATACATGTGTTAACCAATTCCACTTATGCGCGTGTGACTCGCATGGCACATGAAGAAATAAAACTTGACCTGATCGATATCCACATGAACAGAGCATGTGCATGTACACTAAAGTATACTCGCGAGCATGTACCTCAAAAAATCCCATTAATTCGAAATTTAGAGCGTATGCATTTTCTCGAACTTATGACTATGCTTTTCAGTTTCCATCCCGTTAAAAAGCAAAACGTGTGACTAATTCACAAAACGAGGTGACGAATTCTCAGTCGGTCAAGTGATATCATTTCACACTTGCGATATAAAAAAACTCAATTGCAAAACCTTGCAACCGAAAAATCACAGTTACGACTCGACTTGTAACTGAAAAATTCTAGTTGTAACCCATTTGCAACTCAAAAAGACAACCCAACTTGCACCTAAATTTTTTAGTTGCGACTCTACTTATAACTCATATGGCACACGAATTGTGGTGCAAATATATCGGTTTTAGACATGATTGAGCATTAAGTTAATTCTCAACAATTTTGGAAACAAAAACCACCTCTCTCTAAACTCCATGGGAAAAGTTTCAAATGACAACTCAATCCACAAATCCCAAAAGGCGAAATAAAAGTATCATCCTAGGAAGCATGGTATAGAAATGGGAAAAAAAATACTTCCTTCGGCCCTAAATATCTATCGCAGGTTCAATAAATCTAGACAAATTTTGATTAAGGTTCGGAGCAAGTACACTAAACGACATAATGTCTAGTAGTACTGGTACATACCGATGAAGTCGGTGGGTATGAGCCCGTTGGAGAAGCGCCCGGTGGCCACGTGGCCGGCGAAGTCCTTGCCGTAGGGCGCGTGGTTCGCCTTGACCACCGTGTGGAGGCCGTTGTTGTTGCCAGGATCCATGATGGAGTCGCCGAAGACGATCACCGCTGACACCTTCTTTGCCCCCTGGGTTCCGCACCGAGCCGGCGTCGCCGCCATCGCCAAGGCTGCCACCACCGCCGCTGCCACCACCCGCCACTGGCAGGCCGTCGCCGTCCTCCTCGTCATGGATGTGTGCATGTTTGTGGACGGTTAGCCTGCATCTGCAGCCTCGAAGCTAGCTAGCTATCTCCATTTATGTAGCTTCCAGGAGACAACCTTGCTGTTTGCCAGAGCCATATCACTAAATGTCATGCATGTTCACTGGTCAGATGATATGTTACTTTAAGCAGTAGCATCATGGTGCAAGATGGAGAACCTCAGTTGATACATGGTCAATCAAAGGTACGGGCAGGCTCACTCCAGCTGACCCCAGACCAGTATATCAGTGTACTAGCTAGCAGGTGCAAACTGCAGAGTTGGGGTAGAGGCGTTCTTCGTACGACGTCGGTCCAACCGTTTGCTAGCTAGCTGCCGCATGCATGTGCTTCCATTTTGCTCAGAAAATATAAGAAATTTCCCAATCGCTGGTCGATGTACGTGGCCAGGACTCATCCATCAGGACCGGGAGAGACGAATTGCAAAATACAGTTTGCTTCTCCCGCCGAGAAATCGTGCCCATGGCTGGCGAACTACTTTTGTGGGCACTAATTTATGACCATTTCATACGAGATCATGTGCCTGACAAGAACATATAAATAAATACGTCACTTTCTGTCTAGTCATGCGCGTGATCCCGTGAATGCATGGCAAAAACATATGAATCTACTATTGCTCAGTTGACTGATCTATCCTAGGGAAATCTCCAGCGGGCAACGCATTTGGGACGTCCAAAATATCCGAGCGCGTCCGTTTGTGTCGGTCTAAATGGTCGAAATCGACCGCGCTTCCGTTTGCGTCAGGGGTGCCCCCAGCGGCACAGCGCATTTTTTTATGGGTTTTACCTTTTTTTCAACATAAAAACATAATTTACATAGTGAAGAAAGGAAAATAAAAAATATAAACTACGCCTGCGCCTACTCCTCGTCGTCGTCGAGCACGACGAAATCCGGTATCGGCCACGGCCAATTGGCAACCAGCGCAACATACGCCGGTGCCGCCGGCGGTGGAGGTGGATGTGGAGCAGCCCACGGATTGTACGCCGGTGGTGGAGGTGGAGGCGGCTGCAGCGGTTGAGGGGTCGAGTACTGGAGCGCCCGTTGTAGGGCCTCTTCCTCCGTGAGGCCCGGCGGCATGATGCCGATGGCGTACTGGGGCGGCGGCGGCTGCACTGGTCGGTCCACCTCCGAGACGAGGACGCCGAGCCTCTTGATCTCGGCGTCGGTCATCGTCGGCGGGAAGTCGAACTTCCGGCCCTCCGCCATGGCCGCCTGCCATTCGTGCAAGATGAGAACTCATCATGGCCGGAAGTGGAAGCAATGCAATCATCCTCAATAATATTGGACACATCATATTTGTCTTGAATCTTTGTCCATAACTCATGAGCGCTCCAAAAAGGCAAGAATGGAAAAAGACCTACATCTCTCAAAGCATTCATAAGAACATTAGAAGCTTGAGAATTGAGATATAAATTTTTCTCATCCTCTAAAGATAGATTTTGTGAATTCATAGGAGGAGAAAAACATATATCTACAATTTGCTCCATATGAGGGTCAATGTCCCGAAAATGACTAAGCATGCGAATTTTCCAAACATCATAATTTGTGCCATCTAATATAAGAGTGTCATCATGCACTAATCCCCTAGCCGACATCTTTACTCTCAATGCGGTGAAGCCTAAGATGAGAGACCTTGCTCTGATACCAATTGAAAGGACACAGATGTCGCATAGAGGGGGCGGGGGTGAATAGGAGGTTTAAAACTTTACGAGATGGGCTTAATAAATGCGGAATAAAACTAGCGCTTATTTTGTCAAGCCCAAAACCTATATACTATGGTTTACCTATGTGCACCAACAACTTATGTTAAGCAATACAAGCAACTATGTGATAGCAAGATATATAACTTCAAGCACGATGGCTATCACAGAGTAAAGTGCATAAGTAAGAGCTCAGGTATAGAGATAACCGAGGCACGCGGGAGATGATGATTTATCTCGAAGTTCACACTCTTGTGAGTGCTAATCTCCGTTGGAGAGGTGTGGTGGCTTAGTGCTCCCGAACGCCACAAGAGGCCTCACCTTGAGTTGTGGTTGCTTGATGCACACCAACGCCACAAAGGCCTCACCCCAAGATGCGATAGTCACACCACACGCCGAGCGCCATGAATGCCTCACCTTATTCTCTGGTGACCCTTGCCACAAAGGCCTAGGTCACGGTTCCACAAAGGGATTTCCTTCGAGGCGGAAACCGGGCCTTACACAAAGGTTGGGGCACACATCCACAACTTAATTGGAGGCTCCTAACAAATCAGCACAAAGGCCTAAAAGCCGTCTAGGGTTCCAAGAACCCAATAGTAACAAACTCCTCACTTTCACTTCCACGAATCACCGTGGAAAACTCAAACCGATGCACCAAATGCAATGGCAAGAACACCACAAAGATGCTCCAATCCTTCACTCTCAAATTCCAACAAAGCTACTAAAGCTATTGGGGGAATAAGAGAGGAAGAACAAAGAAATCCACAAAGAACTCCAAGTTTCTCCAAGATCTAGATCTAGGTGGTTCCTCTCACAAAGAGAGGGATTTGATTGGTGAAGATGTAGATCTAGATCTCCTCTATCTTTTCTCCCAAATGGATGCAAGAATCATTGGAGGGAGAGAGAGATAGCAAGCTCAAAGAAGGTCAACAATGAGGGCAAAAACGAGCTCAGAAGTTGGGGAACCTTTGGGAAGAAGACCCCTTAAATAGGTCCCCAGAAAAGTGACCGTTATGGCCAACATCGCGTCCTGGCGGCAGTGCTGCCATTTCTGGGCGGTAGTGCCACCCCCAACGGCGGCAGTGATGCCATTTCTGGGTGGCACTTCCGCCCGTGGAAATACCCAAAATACCGATACGAAAACCTTAATAACTTTTGCATCCGGACTCTGATTTCGATGATCTTGGGCTCGTTGAAATCACAACAACAAGCTCTACAACAATATGCATGGAAACATCATAGTCCAGCAGGGGAGGATAGAAACAAATGAGTAAAGGTTTTACCTATCTATAAAAGACAAACCGGTAAAATCACCAATTTCGAAAACGCAATAGAGAATGCATATGAAATCCGTTTTCGATGAACTAGAGCTTGTCATAGAGATTAACACAAGCTCTAAATCCTCTGATGGATAAGATCCAAATAACAACCAAGAAATATGATGCAAGGATGCAAAGGTTTGAGCTCTCTCCGAACGATACGATCAAGTTACTCACTTGAGAGCCCTCTCGATAGTACGTCAACTAAACTATAAACCGGTCTCCAACTACACCATGAGACCGGCAAGAAAGAAACCCTATCAAGAGCAAACCTTAACCTTGCGCGTTCCTCTTGAGCTTGATGATAACGATCTTGACCGCAACAAGATGGAACATCTTTCTTGATTGTGCTTGCTTGACGAAGTCTTGTGGATTGCTCCCCCATAATCCACCATGGGAGAGCTTCTTCGGATCTTCACATATCCATGATCACCATATGGATGGCAAGCTTCAAGCAAATGATCTCTTCGAGATGGCTCATCTTGAACTTGCACTTCATTTCTTCATTCTTCATCATGTTGATGTCTTGAAGTTAAACTTGAGGGATCACTTCATCTTCATCTTCAAGACATACTTTACACTCCTTTCTTCATCAATTTCTTCTTATTGCAACCTTGAAGCCAACATATGGTTCAAGCATTGCATATGGACAACTCCTACAAATATAAGTCAATGCAACCATTAGTCCATAGGGATTGTCAATAATTACCAAAACCACACATGGGGGCTCCATGCACTTTCAATCTCCCCCATTTTGGTAATTGATGACAATCTCTATGAGAGCCTTTATATAAGGAATTTAAGTAACAAACAAGTTGAATACATATAGCAAACTCCCCCATAATATATGCACGTGTAAATGAATTTGAATTTCATTGCATACATTGGCATTCAAATCCTAGTGAGTTTCGTCTAAATATTCAACTATGCAAAGCAACAAGATGCAATGCAAGAAAGGCACATACTTAAGCACAAAGCAAAGACATAACCAAATTCTCTTAAACCCTCCAAACTTCTCTCCCATTGGCACCAATTGCCGAAATGGGTGAAAATTTTAGAAGGCCAATATAGTGAGAGTTCCTCCATACCGTGTGCATTTCTCATAATTTGAGTGGAATCAAATGCACATATCCAATGACGAATATTCGGAATCATACTATAGAGAGGATCAAAGATTGCAAAAGATAACAAAGTCAAGAAGCTTCAACAAATGAAGCAAGCAACCAAATGAACCACAAAGAAGATACCAAAATAAAGATAGATATTATGATAAGATCAAGAAGATTGCTCTAAATAATATGAGGAAGCTCCCCAAGGTTTGTGTGCACAAAATAGACAACTTAAATTGGAATATGGGTGCACAAACATGGAATCATCACTCCCATAATATCATTCAAAGCAAGAGATACCAAGTGAAATAAACTCTTATGATCAACGCAAAAATGTACTTTAAATAAAATGAGGAAGCTCCCCAAGGTACATGCATAAATTAAAATGTTGCATTTGAATACAATATGCATAACACGGAATCCTCACTTCCTCATTACCATCTAAAACACAAACATTTGCAATAGATCATAGATATGAGATTTGCTGGGATTTCATATGCCCCCAGAGAACTAAGAACCTTTCTGTCTTGGATGCCTTTTATGATATGAAAGATAAACTAAATCTACCTTTCTCGATGGACATTATCATTCTGGCTTCCTGGAGTATTTGGATTGTCAGAAACAACAAGATTTTTCAAGATAAACCTCCAACTTTCCAAGGGTGGAAGGTGATATTCAAGAATGAGCTCTTCCTGTTAGCACACATATTCAAGAAGAAGCATGCTGATACTTTTAAAGAATGGCTGCAGTCTCAAGTTTAATCTTTCTTTAGTTTAGCTTTTAGCTTTTAGCTCTCAGCTTAAGTTGCACCTGTACCTCTTGTACAAATTTTACTTGATATATCAATAAAAATTGCAGTGGGTTTTCCCACTGTTTACACCCTCAAAAAATAGATCATAGATAGAAAATTAAACTTAACACTTGCAACAAACAAATGGTTGAGAAACAAGTAAGAGACACCATAATAAAAGGCTCAACCAAGAGGATATGTGAAAGGCATAACAAAGCATATTATAAGACTATTACAAGGATGAGCAAAAAGCATAATCATAGTCTTCAATGAATTATATTGCTTAGCATGACCAATCAACACACAACAAATAAATAAGATATCAAGTGGAGATGTATCATCTCTTATGTGTATAAGTTTCTCTAAGTGGACAATATCACAAAGATGTTTATTCACAAAGAACATGTACACACAAAATAGATAAACAAGAAATATAACATGATATCCAAGACGAAGCCATGCAATATACCAATAAGATTTTTTTGCTTAATAGCATGGCTAAAGGCTCAATTTTATCTTATTGTACATTCATGAACTTCAAGCACAAACACATAAAATACATCACAAATATCAACAAGGGATAGAAGATAGTTGGGATGCTTTGAGAAATGCAACAAGTATCACAAACGAGGATACCAAAAGAAATAACTCAAATTGCACTTTCATCGATATTGCACATGTGAGAGGCTTGAGGAATTGATGTGCAATAAAATTGCTAGATAGGCATAGTCGGGATGGATGAATTATGAGCATGATTTTATATACTTCCCAACATATGTGCTCATCTCAATTTACTCACATTTGCAATAAAGAGGTTTCATTAAAAACTTTGCAAGAAGCATAATATTTGCAAATCAAGAGATTCATGCCAAGATGCAACCACACGGTTGGATGCTAGAAAAATATGCATGAGAAGATACTTGTTACCGAGATAGCATTGGTGTGGATGTAGTAGATATGAGTTCGTTGATCATCCTAGGTTGCCTCAAATTACCATTGATTCACCACTTCTTCCTAAGTGTGAGACAAGCATCAATGCATCTCCACTGTATCTAACACAAAGGTAAGTACAATATGGTCCCCAAACTAATTGGGTCAGAAGTAGTTAGACACACTACAACATATAGGACAAACTCCACAAAACTATGTGCATATAGATATGAAATTGAATTTTATGCACATCTTAATCAAATTAGGATTTGATTGAGTTTACCCTATATATTGGATCAAAGAAAGTAACACATGCCATAAGATATACATATATTAAATATGCATGCTCAAGACTTTTAAGAACCAAAGGAAGATACAATTTGGACAAAACACCAATTAAATCAAGAAACAATGGTTGTGCAAATTATATCAAAAAATCAAATCAACACAAGATTGACTCCAAAGACTTATCTCATTATAAGAAGTTAATTAAACCCCAAAACAAAGGAATGAGATAACCAACTCCCAGGAGAGCAAGGTTCCAACAAATAAACCAAACCCTCAACACTTTTTATGAAGACACTAAGTACCAAAAAGAAAAAGTTTGTCTTCCAATTATCAAATACTTGATAATGATCAAGCGATGTTATGATAGGATGATAAAAGTAGCATTCAAACAAATAGTGGAGAGCTCCCCCAAGATTAGTGCATTATTTAGGATTTTGCATTTGAACACGAAATGCACAAGAGTGGGATCATCACTCTACCCATATCTAGTAAAACGCTAAGAGAGTTCAAGAAAACAAATTAGATCCATAAGATGCAAGGAAGACACATGGGAGTCAATGGCAAAACAATTTCATGGCAAGAAACAGGGCAATTAAACACAAAGAGCCAATGTAAATATGATCAATAAATATCCACCTCATAATATATTTACAATTGTCCTAGGACAAATGGTATTAGGAAATATTTCCCGGTGGTAGTTTGCAAGTATATCCAAGATCATATTTACAACAAATAAAGCATATGGAAAAAGATAGGAATTAAACACCATGCAAAGAGAGTTTCTTGACAGCTTCAATTAGTCATACCAACATGCAAGCAATTAATAGCATAACTTGAAGCACATGGTTTCCCAAAAGTATATTGAGGGACACGTTGTGAAAAAACATGTCAATAAAAACTCTCACAAATAAGATCCACAAAGATATTAGCAATGAATCCATTTAAACAAATTGGAACTTGTTTGAGCAAACATGCCACATAGGAGAGAGATAATTTACAACATCAATTCTATGTGACACAACCTCAAATGTTCACATTTTCTAGGCTTGCAATATGCACAAAGCTTATTACTCCCCCATAATGTGATAAGGAATTTATTTTCACAAGAGGCAAATAAGATCCAACTAGAGATAATTAATGGACATTTAGAATTTGAATTTCTCGTGAGGATGACATACCACATAGAGACTAGATAATCTTGCAATGTCAATGCTAAGTGACATTCCTCATGTACACACATTTTTAGGGTTGTGACATTCCCAACGGCATATCACTCCTCCATACATAGACTTGATTTCTCAAGTTAAGCAAGTAGGAAGGACAACATATACAAACACATGCTAGGAACAAAACTAACACATGCAAAGGGGCGAGTAACTTTCAATATAAATGAGTTGAGCACATGTTACCGCAAGGAGGAACATTGGATATATGATAGAAGCAAGATAACCAAAAGTCTTGGTTTGAGATAATATAAATGATGAAGATCCCTTAATTCTTCATGAGCCAAGTCTTCAATGCCCTCCAACAAGCACCTATTGATCAAGTTTTGGCTTGTTGGTCCCCAACCAAGTTGGATCCTAAGAGGTTAGTCACAATAGGTTTGGCAACCCAAATGGTTCTTTTCTTGACACCACTTTGAGCACAAACATATTTGGCAAACACATTGCCAACCTCATCCTTGCGAAGAGAATAGACATCATCAATGATGATAGGGTTGGATGAGGTACCAATAGTGCACAAGGAGGAGATGTGGCCCTTCTCACGGCATATGTAGCACATTCTTCTCTTCTACTTCTTCTCACTAGATTTCTCCACAATGGGAGCATTGGCTTGATTCTTCTTGGGAAGTGGCATTTCTTCAACTTGAGGTTGAATATGAGTTTGAGCTTGAGGCTTCCCTTTTTGCTTCTTCTTCAAAGGTCAAGATCTAACATGGTGCCCTTCAATATTGCACTTGAAGCAAACAATCTTGGTCGGGTCTTTGACTTGTACATGGCCCCAAGGAGTTTAGCATTAACGAACACAAGCTTATCATTCTTTAGCTTTAGCTCATTTGCCACCTCAAGAGCTCTATCATGGTTTTCCTTTTCTCTAGACAATTCTAGAGCAAAGGTCTCCTCAAGAGCTTCCTTGGTGGTTTGTTCTTCTTCAAGTTCATCCTTTAGGGATGCCACATCATTGGCATACTCACGTTCAAGAGCACCCATTTTATCAATGGTTTTCTCACGCATTCAAATAAGTTTTTGGCTCTCAATAGCAATAGTCAAGATTTCAAAGAAGTGAGAGCAAGCAATTTTATCTTTGAAAAGAACACTATAAACGAGCATACCCTTATCTCGTAGAGAGGCAACCCAATCCTCTTCTTCATAATCATCCTCATCCTTATCAATACGAGAAATATTAGGTTCCATGGTAGGAGATACCGTGGAACCCTTGGCCATAAGGCATATATGAGAACCGTGAGATAATGATGAAGAGTTGCTTGAGGCTCCATTCAAGATCTTGTCTTGAACAATAGAATCTTCGGTTTCCTCTACATTGTTAGTCACACAAAAACTAGAGGAAATAGAAGCATTTTTATCATGGCCACGAGACAAAGCAAGCATATCATCATGAGATTTGTTTAAGAAATTTACACATGATATGCAAGGACTATCAACACAAGCATGTATGCCATTTATAGTGCTAGAAGTGTTTAAATCCGAAGATGAAGCATTGCAATGAGATGGAGATGAAGGATCATCAATGGTAAGCTCAATATCAACATTGCAATTTTCATCACCACTCACCATATCATTACCTTGTGTCTTGCCACACATTGGTGAAGTGGATGAAGATGAGAACTCATCATGGCCGGAAGTGGAAGCAATGCAATCATCCTCAATAATATTGGACACATCATATTTGTCTTGAATCTTTGTCCATAACTCATGAGCGCTCCAAAAAGGCAAGAATGGAAAAAGACCTACATCTCTCAAAGCATTCATAAGAACATTAGAAGTTTGAGAATTGAGATATAAATTTTTCTCATCCTCTAAAGATAGATTTTGTGAATCCATAGGAGGAGAAAAACCTATATCTGCAATTTGCTCCATATGAGGGTCAATGTCCCGAAAATGACTAAGCATGCGAATTTTCCAAACATCATAATTTGTGCCATCTAATTTAAGAGGGTCATCATGCACTAATCCCCTAGCCGACATCTTTACTCTCAATGCGGTGAAGCCTAAGATGAGAGACCTTGCTCTGATACCAATTGAAAGGACACAGATGTCGCCTAGAGGGGGGTGAATAGGAGGTTTATAACTTTTACAAGATGGGCTTAACAAATGCGGAATAAAACTAGCATTTGTTTTGTCAAGCCCAAAGCCTATATACTATGGTTCACCTATGTGCACCAACAACTTATGTTAAGCAATACAAACAACTATGTGATAGCAAGATATATAACTTCAAGCACGATGGCTATCACAAAGTAAAGTGCATAAGTAAAGAGCTCGGGTATAGAGATAACCGAGGCACGCGGGAGATGATGATTTATCCCGAAGTTCACACTCTTGTGAGTGCTAATCTCCGTTGGAGATGTGCGGTGGCTTAGTGCTCCCGAACGCCACAAGAGGCCTCACCTTGAGATGCGATAGTCACACCACACACCTAGCGCCACGAAGGCCTCACCTTATTCTCCGGTGACCCTTGCCACAAAGGCCTAGGTCACGGTTCCACAAAGAGATTTCCTTCGAGGCAGAAACCGGGCCTTACATAAAGGTTGGGGCACACATCCACAACTTAATAAGAGGCTCCCAACAAATCAACACAAAGGCCTAAAAGCCGTATAGGGTTCCAAGAACCCAAGAGTAACAAACTCCTCACTTTCACTTCCACGAATCACCGTGGAAAACTCAAACCGATGCACCAAATGCAATGACAAGAACACCACAAAGATGCTCCAATCCTTCACTCTCAAATTCCAACAAAGCTACTAAAGCTATTGGGGGAATAAGAGAGGAAGAACAAAATAAATCCACAAAGAACTCCAGGTTTCTCCAAGATCTAGATCTAGGTGGTTCCTCTCACAAAGGGAGGGATTTGATTGGTGAAGATGTAGATCTAGATCTCCTCTATCTTTTCTCTCAAATGGATGCAAGAATCATTGGAGGGAGAGAGATAGCAAGCTCAAAGAAGGTCAACAATGAGGGCAAAAACGAGCTCAGAAGTTGGGGAACCTTTGGGGAAGAAGACCCCTTAAATAGGTCCCCAGAAAAGTGACCGTTATGGCCAACATCGCGTCCCGGCGGCAGTGCTGCCATTTCTGGGCGGCACTTCCGCCCGTGGAAATACCCAAAATATACCGATACGAAAACCTTAATAACTTTTGCATCCGGACTCCGATTTTGATGATCTTGGGCTCGTTGAAATCAAAACAACGAGCTCTACAACAATATGAATAGAAAAATCATAGGCCAGAAGGGGAGGATAGAAACAAATGAGTAAATGTTTTACCTATCTATAAAAGACAAACCGGTAAATTCACCAATTTCGAAAACGCAATAGAGAATGCATATGAAATCCTTTTTCGATGAACTAGAGCTTGTCATGGAGATTAACACAAGCTCTAAATACTCTCATGGATAAGATCCAAATAACAACATGGAAAGATGATGCAAGGAGTCTCTCCGAACGATACGATCAAGTTACTCACTTGAGAGCCCTCTTGATAGTACGACAACTAAACTATAAACCGGTCTCCAACTACACCATGGGACCGGCAAGAAATAAACCCTATCAAGAACAAACCTTAACCTTGCGCATTCCTCTTGAGCTCGATGATGACGATCTTGACCGCAACAAGATGGAATGCCTTTCTTGATTCTGTTTGCTTGACGAAGTCTTGTGGATTGCTCCCCCATAATCCACCATGGGAGAGCTTCTTCTTCGGCACATCTTCACATATCCATGATCACCATATGGATGGCAAGCTTCAAGCAAATGATCTCTTCGAGATGGCTCATCTTGAACTTGCACTTCATTTCTTCATTCTTCATCATGTTGATGTCTTGAAGTTAAACTTGAGGGATCACTTCATCTTCATCTTCAATACATACTTGACACTCCTTTCTTCATCAATATCTTCTTATTGCAACCTTGAAGCCAACATATGGTTCAAGCATTGCCTATGGACAACTCCTACAAATATAACTCAATGCAACCATTAGTCGATAGGGATTGTCATTAATTACCAAAACCACACATGGGGGCTCCATGCACTTTCAGCGACGACCCCCTCTTTCCACCTTCCGGACTCCGTTTCTCCTTTGTTTCGACTTCAACTCTTCTTCTTACCCAAAAAAACTGTCAATATATACCTCTTTCTATCGATCTAATCTCGCATCGAGTCTTTTCGAGGCAATATTGTTTTTTGTCCCTGTCTTTCATATCTCTCTCCGTAAAAACATCGGCCATGTCTTCAAGGGATTCGTACCAATGCTATTCCCAGCAAGATGATGAAGAAGAAGATGAGGGGCTCATGCCCACATCGATATGGAAGAAGAGAAAGAGGAAGGACTTCTCTGATGAACAGGACTACGAGCCATCTAAAGAGGAGGAAGATGAAGCTGAAGAGGATGAAGAAGAAGAGGATCCTGAGTACGTCACCAACGAATTGATACACTTGTTGTAGTGTCATCAAGACATTTTCTGGCACCGTTGCCGGGGTGCAAGCAAGCAACAACACAACTGCAATTCCTACAGCAAAGTCAGACATTTTCTGGCGTCTTGCAAATTCTCAAGATTGGGGGATTGGACTATTGTGAGTTCTTCTTGTCCTTTAGATTTGCAAAACAATTTTATTTTTATTTGTTTTTGTCTTTCTTTTTATTTTGTTTTAGTTATTTCCTTGCAAAAATGGATAAAAGATTGCATTGGCCATTTAGTGTTAAGAACTTTCCTCCATCATTCAATCTACCAAAACCATTTGAGATTGATCCTGCTATTATGAAGTTAATTTATGAGGATAGGTTCAAAGGAGGCCCTGGAGATGATCCCATGGCCCATTTGAAAAAGTTTGAGAAAAGATGTGAAACTCTTAAATTAAGCAATGCTAGCAACAATATAATTGAAGTTAAGATGTTTCCTTACTCACTTGCTGGTAGAGCCATGGATTGGGTTGGGAACTTTTAGTTCTTGGTATAGCATTAAAGTTGCTGTGTTAGAAAGATTTGGACCACCTTCTATCCTGCGCTATAATAGAGAATTGATATTATCCTTTAGACAAAGAAATAATGAGTTACTTATACATGCATGGGAAAGGTTTAGAGGACTTGCTTATAAAATAGAACATGGCCTTAAAGATTGGATATTACTGCATTCATTTTATTGTTGCTTGACAATGAGCTCTAAATCTTATTTGAATAGTGAAAGTGGATTTTTTTATGGAACTTACTCCTGCTAATGCTCATGTTTTACTTGATGGTTTACTACTTGAAAACAAAGTTAAAAATAGTTTGGAAAAAATAGATATACCTGGAGAACCTTTTGATGATCGCTATGAGCTTTATAATCTTAATGTAGAAGAGAAACAAGTAGAGGAAATGAAAATACTAAGTGATAAAATTACTGAACCTCTACTAGATCTTGATAAGTGTAGTTTGAATGAACTTATTACTCTCTTGCAAAAGTTTGCTAATGATCCATCTTTTAATGTTCATCAAACATGGTTTGGTTCATATATAGCTAATCATGTCATCAAAGAAAAGATAGAAAGATATAATAATGAAGCTATGATACCACCAAAACTTGGGGGTATTTGGATTCCCAAGATACAAGTTAATTACTATTGTAAAAGAAACTTATCATGCTATATTATATCTAGGAAGTGATAGTGTTCTATCTAAATAATTATATGAAAGGACGAGATGTCGCCTAGAGGGGGGTGAATAGGCGTTTAAAAACTCTTACGGATTTGGCTTGTAAGAATGCGGATTTAAACTAACGTTTATTTTACAAGCACAAACCCTAAATATGCTAGGCTCAACTAAGTGCAACAACAACCACTAGAGCTAAGCAAGATAGGAACAATGTATATATGAACAACAAGTGATAGCAAGATATAATAGGTACTTCAAGCCCGATGGCTATCACAAAGGAAAGTAAGCTCGGGTATAGAAATAACCGAGGCACGCGGAGACGAAGATGTATTCCCGTGTTCCCTTCCTTTGCAAGAAGGTACGTCACGTTTGGAGAGGTGGGGATCCCACGAAGGATTTCCCAACGCCACGAAGGCTCACCTTCTTCTCCGAGCCAATTCCACGAAGGATAATGGCCCTTTCCTTATGGCTAGGTTTTCCTCCACTCCGGAGATGGCAAGCTCCACAACCACTTCACAAGCTCCACGAAGGAGAAAGCCCGAGCCCCTTCACAACCTTCCACGAAGAGGTCACCGGGACACCAACCAAGCCAACTAGGAGGTCACACTCCAAGAGTAACAAGCTCACGGTCTCTCACTCAAACTAATTGTGGTGGAGAGCTCAACACTATGCAATGATGCAAAGCAAGAACACCAAAGGTGTTCAAGTCCTTCACACTCAAATCCCACCAAAGCAACAAATGCTAGGATGAGATTAGAGAGGAAGAACAATGGAGGAAATCAACAAATGACTCCAAGATCTAGATCCCAAGAGTTCCCCTCACTTAGAGGAGGAATGGATTGGAGGAGGTTGTAGATCTAGATCTCCTCTTTCAAATCCCCCAAGAATATGCAAGAATCATAGGAGGGAAGGGAGAGGAAGCAAGCTCAAGAGGTTCTACAATGGTGGTCAAAAACGTGCTCAAGAACCCTAGAAAACTGTTGGGGAAGAAGCCCCTTTTATAGCCAAAAGAAATATGACCGTTTGGGGCAGATCTGGGAGTTTTTCGTGCAGCCTGGCAGGATGGGCCGGTGCGCCGGGCCAGGCACCGGGCCGCCTGGTGGGAGAGTCGGTCACGGCAGGCCAGGCACCGGGCGGCCCTGACAGCCGAATACGTCCGTGCACCGAGGACCGGTCGGTGTTTGAGAGGGCTGCCACGTGGTGCCTGGGTAAGGCCGTCACGGCGAGGCACCGGGCCAACATGAAAACATGTTTTACAAAAACCATGATAACTTTTGCGTCCGGACTCCGATTTTGATGATCTTGGGCTTGTTGGAATCAGAACAACAAGCCCTACAACTTTATGCATAGAAACATCATTGTCCACCTACGGAGTAAAAACCACAAGATGAATGTTTTGACCTATCTATAAAAGAGACACCGGTAAAACTTCCAAACTAAAAAACGCAATAGAGGATGCATATGGATTCCGTTTTGAACTTGGGCTTGTTGTAAAGCTAGCAACAAGCTCAAGAACCTCACACAGAGAAACACCAAGAAGCAATAGGGATATGCAAAGTATGCAAAGGATTGTGCTCCCTAAGACGATGTGATCAAGTTACCCAACCGAAAGCCCCTCTTGATAGTGCGGCTATCTATCCTATAAACCGGTCCCCCAACAACCACCTTGAGACCGGTAAAAGGAAAACCTAGCCAGGCCATACCTTTGCCTTGCGCATCCCGCTTGATCTTGATGATAACTCTTCAAGCTCCACTCAAGCCGAATGCCTCACTTGATCATTGTTGCTCCGTGAAGACTCACAAATGCTCCCCCATACACCATGATGGGAAAGCTCCATTGATGCACATCTTCACATGTCCATTATCACCAAATGGACGGCAAGTTTCAAGCATATGATCCTCTTGATGCTCAACTTGAACTTGCCCAACTCAACCTTGATGACGATCACCACTTGATGTCATCCTCTCATGGCTATATGAGATCTCACTTTTGATGCATGCCCATGGAAAGATACCTAACCCACATAGACATCACAAGGGCACATATATGATGGGTTAGTTCATAAAGCATAATTGACAAGGCTTACCATACCACATGACTTCACGTGGAACATTCTTCATGCTTCATGTGTTGACCAAACTTGAATCTATTCTTCACTCTTTGTATTGGTCAACCTTGTATCTTCTCATGCTCTATCATACTATCTTGATCATTCATTGCTTAACACATAAGCTAGAGCATGGCTAATATTGAGTTCCACATAGCAACTCCATCTTCATTTCTTCTTCTTGATCATATCACATATATGTCTTCAAATCGATGATATTGATGCCAATACTCACGGTATATCTTTTATCTTCATGGCATCCTGATGACCCACAAGTATAGGGGATCGCAACAGTCTTCGAGGGAAGTAAAACCCAAATTTATTGATTCGACACAAGGGGAGCCAAAGAATATTTATAAGCTTTAACAAGTGAGTTGTCAATTCACCTGAAAATAGACTTGCTCGCAACAGTTTATATCGTAGTAACAGTTGTATGACAGTGAGTAGTGAAGTAACAGTAGAAATAAATAAAAACACCAGCGATGATTGCGAAAAGCAGATTAAAATCGTAGGTACAGGGATGGATGAACGGGCGTTGCATGAATGAGAGAGTCCATGTAATAGCAAGACATAGGCATTGCAAGTAATAATGATATACGTATCCTAGCATAATATATCCATAGGCGTGTGTTCCTATTTAGTCGTGCGTGCTCGCAATGAGAAACTTGCACGACATCTTTTGTCCTACCAGCCCAGCGGGGCCTCTAGGGAAACTACTGGTAATTAAGGTACTCCTTTTAATAGAGTACCAGCAAGCATTAACACTCCGCGAACACACGTGATCCTCACATCATAGCCATCCCCGCCGGTTATCCCAATTCTTGGTCACTTTGGGGCCTCGGGTTTCGGACAACAATATGTGTATACAACTTGCAGGTCTGATCTAAAACAACAATTATCATCATGATTCAATAACATGTTCAGATCTGAGATCATGGCACTCGGGCCCAAAGTGACAAGCATTAAGCACAACAAGTTGCAACAATGTCAAAAATACTAACAATGGATACTAGGCACTATGCCCATAACAATCTTATAGCTATTACATGACCAATCTCATCCAATCCCTACCATCCCCTACAGCCTAGAATTACTCACACATGGATGGGGGAATCATGGATGGTTGATGGAGAGGTGTCGGTGATGGCGATGGCGATGATCTCCTCCAAATCCCCGTCCCGGCAGGGTGCCAGAACGGAGTTTCTGGTCGCGAATTGGGGTTTCTGGTGGCGGCGGATCAGCGGAACTCTTTCTGGAAAAACGTCGAACCCCCTCGGTTTTTAGGGTCAGAGGCTTCATATAGTGCGAAGGAGAGGTCGAGGGGGTGGCCGAGGTGGCCACACCACCCCTAGGCGCGGCCAAGCCTGGCCCGCGCCTAGGCCAGGTGTGGGCGCCTCGTGGCCCTTCTCCGTCTCGTCTTCTAGCTCCGTGAGTCTTCGGGTGAAATATGGATTTTGCGATATTTTCCGGGAATTTTCCTGAAAGTTGGATTTCTGCACAAAAATGAGACACCAGAGCAATTCTGAAACAGCGTTAGTCCACGTTAGTTGTATTCAAAACACACAAATTAGAGGACAAACAACAGCAAAAGTGTTCGGGAAAGTGGATACGTTTTGGACGTATCAACTCCCCCCAAGCTTAGCTTATTGCTTGTCCTCAAGCAATTCAGTGACAACTGAGTGCGATAAAGAAACTTTCACGAACCTATTTGCTTCATGTGATGTATATATTCTCACTACATGATCAAATGCTTAGGCAATTCATAATAAGAAGTATGCAACTAAGGATACTCAATAGTTATGCAAACTTATGAAAATATACCAACACAATAATAAGCAACATGAAACATAAGCATCTGCAGGATTGCAATGTTCATAATATGATATGATAAAGTGGTATCTCGCTTGCCCTATTTGTGGAGCAAAACATAAATGCCGGGGCACCTCTGAAGTTCAAGAGAAGACTAGAAGTAAAAATATCGAAAGATTCAGACATCACAGTTATACCACAATTAATCTTATTCCGGGTCAAGCACATTAAACTAAGAATGACAGCTATGCTTTCGAGAAAGTGCTCGAAGAACGGATGGTGACTCAACATAAAAGTATAAGATTGGCCCTGCGCAGAGGGAAGTAAGATTGCTCATGTGCTAGAGCTTTTCATTTTGAATGCAATAGGAGTGTGGAATATATATATATTGAGAAATGCAACTCATGTCAGCGGTAGTGATAAATAATATGGCTCATGCATAACACTTCCTATAAGTTGCTCGCCTCATGCATAATATACTAATAGTGCTCACACCTTGTCCTAATTAGCTTGGATTTCCATGGATTTTCATCGCATACATATGTTTCAATCAAGTGTCACAAAGGGGTACTTCCTTGCCTCCTGTACAAAGGTCCTAGGAGATGAATCTCATTTGATTTCTCAATTTTGATAAATCTCAACTTTTTGGATATCCATACCCGGAAAAAGGACAACAGATATTTGGACTTTTGTCCAGCTGAAACTTCCACCATGTGAACATGGCTTTAGTTGGCGGCCCAATGTTCCTCTCTAACAATATGCATACTCCAATCTTTGCAACTCATGGTAAATCTCCCTTACTTCAAACAAGATGAGCATGCATAGCAATTCACACGATATTCAACAAAGTCAAGTTGATGGTGTTCCCCATGACAGCATGGTTATCACACAACAAGCAACTTATAAGAACTGAAATGCATAAGACATAATACTCACCACAATAGTTTTTAGACTACTTTCCATGAGCTATAAACTACACAGAACAAGTGATAATAATTTTGAAGGTTTAAAGGTAGCACACAAGCAATTCACTTTGGAGTGGCAGCAAAATACCACATATAGGTATGTATGGTGGACACAATTGGCTCTTTGGTTTTTAGTAGTTGGATGCACGAGTAGAGCTCATACTCAGTACAAGTGAAGGCTAGCAATAGACTGGGAAGCGATAATCAAGAAAGCAGTAGCTGTCATAATCATGCTTGCGACGGATAAAATTAACGGAAGCATAAAAGTAATACAAGAACTCCGAGTCAAGATAAATCATCGAGGCTTAATTGACTTTTGTTTAGTCATATGCATGCGTGAGCATGTGCCAAGTCGATTCAAATGAAACATTCAGAGGAGGATACCACAATGTCATACCGTTATATGAATAGAGCAATGCAAGCAAACATCTATATGACATGTTACCTACTATTAGTAAATTGGAACTAATCATGAGAGAGCATAAACTACTGAGCATCATCAAGTAGCATACACCTTACACAAACAAGCTAAGCATATTCACATAAATGAGTATATGTACAAAAAATGAAAACAAGTAGAGTTCATACCATCCTCTCACCATAACTCGAATTGTCGTGACCGTCATTATTGCTCTTCACTTGTGTGACTTGAATGATATGAAATGATAACCAAGATCAAGTCACGGAAGACTGTTGAACCCTGCAACAACTTTACAAAACCAAAGAAGAACAACAAATATTTTTGGGTTTTTGATTTTTAATCAACACACAAAGCAAAATCTTTTTGGATATTCTCATAGCAAACCATAATGAGGAGATGAAGCAAACTAAGAAGCAAATGAAGAGAAACAACAGAAATATTTTTGGTCTTTTTGTGTTTTGGAAAGTAGAAACAAAAGCAAGAACAACAAAAAGAAAGAAAACTAAAATAAACACGCAAATGCGACAAGTGGCAGAAATCTACCAACCCAGAACAGCAGGTAAAGATCGATTTTTCTGAAAATGTTCTGTAGCTCATATAGAAAAGTCCTCAACTAACGAAAGTTATATAACAACCTGGGGCATATGCTCAAAAATTGGCAGCTCAACATTCCATTCTGGCTATTTATACGAATTTTTATGGTGACAGCACAGAATCTGTTTTTAGACAGCAACTTCCCAAATTCTTACCTCCTTCCTATTAGAGGCTATCCTTGGTATAAAAACGAAATAAATAGGCTAAGGAGAGGTTATTACCGTAGTAACAACTTCCAAGATTCAATAAAAGAGAAATCACAGAAATAAACTAACAAGAATAAAAAGAAAGCGAAACATGGATATACAAAGTACCGACGGAATATGATGTATCGATGAGTGAGATGTCGGTATACCTCCCCCCAAGCTTAGGCTTTTGGCCTAAGTGGAGATCAATCCCAGGGTGACCAAGCATCGAAAGAAATGTTGCCCCCGTAATACGACGAAGAGGCACCTTCGTCCTGGTATGAACTCATGGACGGCTCGGTATAGTGCGCGGTGTAGTCCTCAGTGGCCGCCTCCTCCTGGTGCTGCTCATAAAATCCAAGCAGACGTAGCTGCTCGTCCAACTCCTCCTTGGAGCGCGACCACGGCATCCTGCGAATACTAAACAAACTAGGTTGTGGCAGGGGAACTTCCCTTTGATGTCGCCTAGAGGGGGGGGGGTGAATAGGCAATTAAAACTCTTGCGGATTTGTCTTGTAAGAATGCGGAATTAAACTATCGTTTAGTTTACAAGCACAAACCCTAAATATGCTAAGCTCAACTAAGTGTAACAATAGCAACTAGAGCTAAGCAATATATGAAGCACAAGTGATAGCAAGATATATGTACTTCAAGCACGATGGCTATCACAAGGAAAGAGAGCTCGGGTATAGAAATAACCGAGGCACGCGGAGACGAGGATGTATTCCCGTGTTCCCTTCCTTTGCAAGAAGGTACGTCACGTTTGGAGGAGTGGAGGTCCACGAAGGATTCCCCGCGCCACGAAGGCTCACCCTATTCTCCGAACCACACCCACGAAGGATAATGGCCCTTTCCTTACGGTTAGCTTTTCCTCCGCTCCGGATGGCAAGCTCCACAACCACTTCACAAGCTCCACGAAGGAGAAGCCCGGGCCCCTTCACAATCTTCCACGAAGAGATCACCGGGCACCAACCAAGCCAACTAGGAGGTTTCCCTCCAAGAGTAACAAGCTCACGGTCTCTCACTCCAACTAATCGTGGTGGAGAGCTCAACACTATGCAATGATGCAAAGCAAGAACACTAGAGGTGTTCAAGTCCTTCACACTCAAATCCCACCGAAGCAACGAATGCTAGGATGAGATTGGAGAGGAAGAACAAAGGGGAAAGTCAACAAAAGACTTCAAGATCTAGATCCCAAGAGTTTCCCTCACTTAGAGGAGAAATGGATTGGTGGAAGTGTAGATCTAGATCACCTCTCTTAAATCCCTCAAGAATGAGCAAGAATGGTTGGAGGAATCAAGGGGGAGAGCAAGTTCTTCAAGATGCAACAATGGAGGAGAGAGAATGGGAAGAACTTTCTTGCTCAAGGTGGAAGAAGGCCTATTTATAGCCCAAGCCGAAATGTAACCGTTGGGGAAAAAGTCGGGCTGAGAAATCTGACCGTTTGAGGCAAAGTCGAGCAACCCGGTAGCTGACCCGGTAGTACCGGGCCACGTACCGGGCTGCCCGGTAGCTGACCCGGTGTACCGGGCTGGCTACCGACATTTCCGGTAAGCACTCGGTGTACCGGGCTGGCTGCCGGAATCTCCTGCTTCGGCATCTCGTCAGTCCGGTAGCAGCACCCGGTGTACCGGGCTGGCTACCGACTTTCCGGTAGCAGCACTCGGTGTACCGGGCTGGCTACCGACTTTCCCGGTAGCAGCACTCGGTGCCAGATACGAATTCGGGACTCTGAAAAACCTTTTCTTTTTCTTAAAAATAGAAAATGCTCCCGAACTCCGATTGACATGAAACCAATTTTGTTGGAAAGATAACGACAAATAGAACCCCAACAAAAAAATATGGAGACTCCTCACAGAATATTTTAGATGATTCTAGAGAGGAGTATCCCACCGTTAAGAAACGGTGAAGTCGTCCAAACTCGAAAACGCAATAGAAGATGCATGCGGATTCCGTTGATGAACTTGGGCTTGTTGTAAAGCTAGCAACAAGCTCAAGAACCTCACACAGAGAAACACCAAGAAGCAATAGGGATATGCAAAGTATGCAAAGTATTGAGCTCCCTAAGACGATGTGATCAAGTTACCCAACCGAAAGCCCCTCTTGATAGTGCGGCTATCTATCCTATAATCCGGTCTCCCATCAACCACCTTGAGACCGGTAAAAGGAAAACCTAGCAAGGCCATACCTTTGCCTTGCGCATCCCGCTTGATCTTGATGATAACTCTTCAAGCTCCACTCAAGCCGGAATGCCTCACTTGATCATTGTTTCTTCGTGAAGACTCACAAATGCTCCCCCATACACCATGATGAGAGAGCTCTATTGATGCACATCTTCACATGTCCATTATCACCAAATGGACGGCAAGCTTCAAGCATGTGATCCACTTGAGATGCTCATCTTGAACTTGCCCAACTCAACCTTGTATCTTCTCATACTCACTTAAGATAGAGCATGGCTAATCTTGAGTTCCACATAAGAACTCCATCTTCATTTCTTCTTCTTGATCATATCACATATATATCTTCATACCGATGATCTTGATGCCAATACACAAGGTATACCTTTATCTTCATGGCATCCATACTTGAATCCAACACATGGAGTACAAGTAGAACCTATGGAATATTCCTTCATATAAACTCAATGAAAACATTAGTCCATAGGGATTGTCATTAATTACCAAAACCACACATAGGGGCAATGTACCCTTACAATCTCCCCCATTTTGGTAATTGATGACAATCACAATAAGAGGGTTTATATAATGAATATTAGAAACAAGTACGCAACTTATCCGAGAATAAGTTGTATACAAGAGGTTGTATTTGATATGGTCAAGTAACACAAAGCTACTAGCCCATATCAAAACCGGCTCTACTCACACAACTACAACTAATGCAAGGGATGTGAGTAGAACCAACATATATAGAGCAAACTCCCCCACAATGTATGCACGTGTGATGAACATGAATTCATTGCATACATTGTCAAGAATAAACTTTGGGATAATTTCCACTATATATATACAACCATGCAAGACATATAAATATGGAATGCATGAGAGGTAAAACACTTAAGCACAAACCAAACTTAAGTATAAACCATTTCCCTTAAACCCTCTAAACTTCTCCCCCATTGGCAACAAGTGCCAAAATGGGTGAAAACTTTAGAAGGCCAATATAATATGAGTTCCTCCCCAAGGTGTGCACTTCTCATAATTTGAGTGGAATCAAATGCACATATCCAATGATGAATACTTGAAGGAAGTCAAACTATATTGAGGATCAAAGATTACACAAGGATAACATGGTGAAGAAAGCTTTAACAAATAAAGCAAGCAATCAAAGATCCAATTGAACAAACAAAGATATCATGATAAGAGAGATATGGTGCTCTAAATAAAATAAGGAAGCTCCCCAAGGTTCGTGCACAACTTATAATGTTTGCATTTGAATACAATATGCACAAACATGGAATCCTCACTCCCTCTATATCATTTAGAACACAACTAAGATAAAGAGAATATGCTTATCAAGAAAAACTTGTGTCCAACAAATATGAGATATGAGTACATGAAGAAAAACAAATAAACCAAGCACTCATAAATCTTCTTTACCAACACCATTTAAAGTCAAAGGGTAAAAAGATGGCCGGCAAAGAACAAGGATATCAAGGTGATGGATTAACGCTATCATGTATATAAGTTTCTAAAGTGGACAAAGTGATCCACAAAGGAACATGCACACACAAGAGGTTAATAAGATAAATAAGACAAGATATCCAAGATGAAGTCGTAAAATATACCACAAGATGTTTGCTTAATAAAGCATATATAGCCTATGGCTCCAATTTTTACTTATGGTATATGAATGAGCTTCAACCAAGAAAATCTCAAAAACATCACAACTAACAATAAGGGAAATAAAGCTAGTTGGAATATTTTGAGAAAGGCAACAAGTATCACAAATACGGATTTATTTCACAATTACATCAATATTGCAAATAAGAGCTCTTTGAGGAATTGATATGCAATAGATTGCTAGAGGGCATATTTGGGATAGGTGAATCATAAACATGATAAATATATATATTCCTATCATATGCATCTTCTCAAATTACTCAAATATACAATAAGAAGTTTTATTTTAAAAGGATTTTTCAATAACCGCAATATTTTCGAAATAAAGAATTTCATGCCAAGATGCAACCTACAAGAGGTTGGATGCTATATGAGTATGCATGAAAAAGATACTTGTTACCGAGGTAGCAATGGCATGATGTAGTAGATACGAGTTCATCGATCATCCTAGCTTGACTCCAATTCTCATATGGTGATAACACCTTCCTTATAGATGAGACAAGCCTCCATTGCATCTCCAATGTACCTAAAACAACATTCAAGTACATCTTGGCCCCCAAACTCATTGGGTCCAACATGGTTAGACTAACCACAATATATATGACACACTCCATATAAATATGTGCATATTTAGATGAAATTTGAATTTCATGCACGTCTTAGCCATTTAGGATTTGATGGAGTATATTCTATATAATGGATCAAAGAAGGCAAGCATGCTACAAATATAAACAAATTACATATAAGCACGCATAAAGACTTTAAAGATCCAAGAAAGACACACTTTGGACAAAACACCAAATGAATTCAAGAAGGCATAAAGGTGTGACAAAACAAATTTGTTGTCCAAATTATATCAAAGAAGCAAATCACAAAAGATTTGTTCAACAAAGTTCAACAAATGAACTAAGAAGAAATTATTGAGCATAAAAGATGAATATAAAACAAACATGCTCAAAGATTTATCTCATTCAAACAAGTAAAACATAGAAGAAGGAATGAGATAGCAAACTCCCAAAAGAGCAAGGTTCGAACAAATAAACCAAACTCTCTACACTTTTCACAATGGCACAATGTACCGTAAAGAAAAGGTTTGTCTTCCAAAACAAATACTTGATATGAATCAAAAGAATTTATCAAGAGATTTTTCAAAGGGACATGGAAGACAAATGGGAGCAACAAAGATTTCTTGGAAATAAAATAAGGCAATAAGAAGTAATCCAAGGTGAAGGTGATCCATAGATTCAACCACATACAAGGTTATCAATTGTTAAAGACAATGAGTATATTGGAAATAATTTCCGGTGGTGTATTAACAATGATAGTAAGGATCAACTTCACAATATGCATAAGGTTAAAGATATGAATTAAGAACCATGCATAAGAAGAGATTCTTAATTTATCCAATCATGCAAAGCAATGATTATAGTAACTTGGAGCAAACGGTTTCTCAAATAAGATGTATAGATATGACTTTGAGAAAACCACACCAAGAATCTCTTACTCAAACAAGAACCCAAAAGATGAGCAATAAAAGCTTTTTAATAAAGTTGGAGCTTGTTTGAGTAAACATGCCACCTAGGAACAAGATAATTAAGAGTATCAACTCTAAGTGGCAAAACCTCATATGTTCACATTTCCTAGATTTGTGATATGTACAAAACATATTACTTCCCCATAATGTGATAAAACATTTCTTCTTAATCAAGAGGCAATTGAAATTCGACTAGAGATGATTAATGGACATTTAGAATTTGAATTTCTCATGAGTATGACACACCACATAGTGACTAGATAATCTTGCAATATCAATACTAAGTGGTGGTACCCATGTACACACATTTTAAAGAAAGAGAGATGCACAAAGCATATCACTCCCCCAAAATGGGATGTTCCATTAATCACTTCAATGAGAGCCAAATAAGATATCATCAAGATGCATTAGGCTCAAAACAATACACAAGTATATGATGAGTCAAACAAGCATACTTGAATACACAAGATAGGCAAGTAAGATACAACATATACAAACACATATTTGATACAAAACCAAACATGCAAAGGGGCAAGTAACTTACAATAAATATGATGAGTTGAAGTATAAGTTACCGCAAAGGGAACATTGGATATAAGATATAGATAATCCTTATGACTTGGCTTGATAAAAATATGATATATGGAGATCCCTTAATTCTTCATGAAATAGCCAAGTCTCCAATGCCCTCCACATGCACCTATTGATCAAGTTTGAGCTTGTTGGTCCCCAACCAAGTTGGGTCCTAAAAGGTTAGTCACAATAGGCTTGGCAACCCAAATGGTTCTTTTCTTGAAACCACTTTGAGTTCCAACAAACTTGGCAAACACATTGCCATCCTTATCCTTCCCTAGAGAATAATCATCATCAACAATTATAGGGTTGGATAAGGTACCACCTAAGCAAGAAGAAGCAAGATGCCCCTTCTCTCGGCATAAGTAGCAAGTGTTCCCCTTTTTCTTCTTTATTGATTTCTTCTCTTGGGGAACAATATCTTGATCCTTCTTGGGAAGTGGCCTATCTTCAACTTGTGGTCGAGCTTGAGCTTGACCTTGACCTTGTGGCCGTTTCCCTTGTTGCTTCTCACTCAAGTGCTTCTTCTTCTTCAATGGGCATGATCTCACATGGTGCCCTTCAACCTTGCACTTGAAGCAAACCAACTTGACCGGATCCTTGACTTTGTCTTGGCCCTTCTTCTTGTTGATCTTGTTCTTGGACTTGTTCTTATTATTGGAGTTGAATCCAAGTCCACTCTTGTCATTGGGGATTGTTGCACACTTAGCATCTTGTCAAGTGCGGATTTCCTTTCATGACGCTTTTCCAAGTCTTTCTTCAAAGAAAGGACTTGGGCCTCGAGCTCTTTTATTTCCTCTACATGGTTAGTAGAAATACAAGTACTAGAGGAAGTAGAAGCTTCATTGTTAGAGCAAAAAGGCAAAGCAAGTAATCCAACACAAGGTGTATCACTAGTTTGACTAGATGGATTACAAGGACTAGCACATGGCAAAATAGCATTTTGAGTTGAGGTTGTGCTAATGTCCACATGAGGCTCACAAGATACTACTTTAGTGATACTTGCCTCATGAGATAACTTTAGCTCATCGTAGGAAGTTAGAAGATCCTCAAGAGAGTGTGAGAGCGTTTTATTGCTTTCTTGCAATTCCCTACAATCGCTAGTTAGCAACTCAAGTTGAGCCCTCAACTCAACATTCTCCTTTAAGATAGATGCTTCACAAGAAGTAGAGTTAGTAGCACAAGCATCAACAATAGTTTTCTCATTTTCATGCATATAGGATTCAATTTTTTGTGTAAGCATGAAATTAGTATGCTTCTCATCTTTTAGCTCATGCTTGAGGAGAGTGAATCTCATTTCCCCATTTTCAACATGGGACTCCAACTCCACTATGGTTTCCTTGTATTTATTCAAGATTTCCATAGAGTGTTCGAGACTAGCACGAGCTTCTTTGTTACCACGAAGAGAAGCATATACAAGTGACATATCATGCAACAACGTATTATATTCTTCATCATTATCATCATCATCACTCTCATCATTAGAGGATGTGTTAGGAGTCAAAGTAGGAGATACCTTTGATCCATTTGCCATAAGGCACATGTGCATACCGGAGGTTGAAGATGAGGATATTCTTGAATCCCTATTTGAAATCGTGTCTTGATCCATAAAGTGTTCGGTTTCCTCTACATTGTTAGTCAACAAACTACTAGAGGAAATAGAAGCATTTTGATTATGGCAACAAGACAAGGCATGCATATCATCATGGGATTTATGTAGGGAGTTTATACATGATATGCAAGGACTATCAACACAAGCATGTAGATTATTTTTAGTGCTATATGTGTTCAAGTCCAAAGAGGAAACATTGCAATGGGATAGAGATAAAGAATCATCACTATTGAGCATAATATCAACATTGCAATTTTCCTCACCACTCACCATATCATTACCTTGTGTCTTGCCACACGTTGGTGAAGTGGAAGAAGATGATAAATCATCACGGCCGGAGGTGGAAGCAACTTGGAGCTCTTCATGATGTGAAGGCGAAGAGAGCTCCTCGGAGACACCACCGACCAAATAAGAAATGGATCCACCAAACATTTCTTTAAGCTTGATCCACATCTCATGAGACGACTTTCGCTTTATATATATCAAGAACCTACGAAAATCTGGTCTCAAGGAGAATAAAAGCTCATTAGATACTTGAGCTTCAAGATGTAAGCTTTTCTCATCCTCTAAAGATAGATTTTGAGGATCCATCGGAGGAGAAAAAACTACATCTAGAAATTGCTCTATATTTGGACACAAGGTCCGAAGATTACAAAGCAAGCAATTTCTCCACAAAAGGTAATTTGTGCCATCAAAGATAATTGTGTCATTGTGCGCTATAGTACTAGCCGACATCTTTACTCTCAAGGCGGTGAAGCCTAAAACAAGGAGAGACCTTGCTTTGATACCAATTGTAAGATCGAGATGTCGCCTAGAGGGGGGGTGAATAGGCAATTAAAACTCTTGCGGATTTGTCTTGTAAGAATGCGGAATTAAACTATCGTTTAGTTTACAAGCACAAACCCTAAATATGCTAAGCTCAACTAAGTGTAACAATAGCAACTAGAGCTAAGCAATATAGGCACAAGATATATGAAGCACAAGTGATAGCAAGATATATGTACTTCAAGCACGATGGCTATCACAAGGAAAGAGAGCTCGGGTATAGAAATAACCGAGGCACGCGGAGACGAGGATGTATTCCCGTGTTCCCTTCCTTTGCAAGAAGGTACGTCACGTTTGGAGGAGTGGAGGTCCACGAAGGATTCCCGCGCCACGAAGGCTCACCCTATTCTCCGAACCACACCCACGAAGGATAATGGCCCTTTCCTTACGGTTAGCTTTTCCTCCGCTCCGGAGATGGCAAGCTCCACAACCACTTCACAAGCTCCACGAAGGAGAAGCCCGGCCCCTTCACAATCTTCCACGAAGAGATCACCGGGGCACCAACCAAGCCAACTAGGAGGTTTTCCTCCAAGAGTAACAAGCTCACGGTCTCTCACTCGAACTAATCGTGGTGGAGAGCTCAACACTATGCAATGATGCAAAGCAAGAACACTAGAGGTGTTCAAGTCCTTCACACTCAAATCCCACCAAAGCAACGAATGCTAGGATGAGATTGGAGAGGAAGAACAAAGGGGAAAGTCAACAAAAGACTTCAAGATCTAGATCCCAAGAGTTTCCCTCACTTAGAGGAGAAATGGATTGGTGGAAGTGTAGATCTAGATCACCTCTCTTAAATCCCTCAAGAATGAGCAAGAATGGTTGGAGGAATCAAGGGGAGAGCAAGTTCTTCAAGATGCAACAATGGAGGAGAGAGAATGGGAAAACTTTCTTGCTCAAGGTGGAAGAAGGCCTATTTATAGCCCAAGCCGAAATGTAACCGTTGGGGAAAAGTCGGGCTGAGAAACTGACCGTTTGAGGCAAAGTCGAGCAACCCGGTAGCTGACCCGGTAGTACCGGGCCACGTACCGGCTGCCCGGTAGCTGACCGTGTACCGGGCTGGCTACCGACATTTCCGGTAGCAGCACTCGGTGTACCGGGCTGGCTGCCGGAATCTCCTGGCTTCGGCATCTCTCGTCGTCCGTATGCACCCGGTGTACCGGGCTGGCTACCGACTTTCCCGGTAGCAGCACTCGGTGTACTGGCTACCGACTTTCCGGTAGCAGCACTCGGCGGCCGGATCCGGAATTGGCTGAAAAACCTTTCTTTTTCTTAAAAATAGAAAATGCTCCCGAACTCCGATTGACATGAAACCAATTTTGTTGGAAAGATAACGACAAATAGAACCCCAACAAAACTGGAAATATGGAGACTCCTCACAGAATATTTTAGATGATTCTAGAGAGGGAGTATCCCACCGTTAAGAAACGTGAAGTCGTCCAAACTCGAAAACGCAATAGAAGATGCATGCGGATTCCGTTGATGAACTTGGGCTTGTTGTAAAGCTAGCAACAAGCTCAAGAACCTCACACAGAGAAACACCAAGAAGCAATAGGATATGCAAAGTATGCAAAGTATTGAGCTCCCTAAGACGATGTGATCAAGTTACCCAACCGAAAGCCCCTCTTGATAGTGCGGCTATCTATCCTATAATCCGGTCTCCCATCAACCACCTTGAGACCGGTAAAGGAAAACCTAGCAAGGCCATACCTTTGCCTTGCGCATCCCGCTTGATCTTGATGATAACTCTTCAAGCTCCACTCAAGCCGGAATGCCTCACTTGATCATTGTTTCTTTGTGAAGACTCACAAATGCTCCCCCATACACCATGATGAGAGAGCTCTATTGATGCACATCTTCACATGTCCATTATCACCAAATGGACGGCAAGCTTCAAGCATGTGATCCACTTGAGATGCTCATCTTGAACTTGCCCAACTCAACCTTGTATCTTCTCATACTCACTTAAGATAGAGCATGGCTAATCTTGAGTTCCACATAAGAACTCCATCTTCATTTCTTCTTCTTGATCATATCACATATATATCTTCATACCGATGATCTTGATGCCAATACACAAGGTGTACCTTTATCTTCATGGCATCCATACTTGAATCCAACACATGGAGTACAAGTAGAACCTATGGAATATTCCTTCATATAAACTCAATGAAAACATTAGTCCATAGGGGTTGTCATTAATTACCAAAACCACACATAGGGGCAATGTACCCTTACAGGTATGAACTCGTGGACGGCTCGGTATAGTGCGCGGTGTAGTCCTCAGTGGCCGCCTCCTCCTGGTGCTGCTCATAAAATCCAAGCAGACGTAGCTGCTCGTCCAACTCCTCCTTGGAGCGCGACCACGGCATCCTGCGAATACTAAACAAACTAGGTTGTGGCAGGGGAACTTCCCTTTCATCTCCATCAGTAAATAACATTCTATAAACTAGACATCCTGCACAAGAGTTAGCAGTAACAAATTGATGGACTGAGCAAGGAGATCGAAAATCGAGAGCAAGAACAGCAAGAACACGAGTTTGAGAAATGGTGGTGTGTTTTCTAAGGAGATAGAGTAGAATGGCAGAGGAGAGAGAAAGTGGAGGGCCAGGGGGGTCCCACACCAGGCCTTGGCGCGCCCTAGGTGGTGGCCTCGCCACCACATGGTGTGGCTGGCCTGTGGGCCCCCCTGGGCAGCCCCAGGTGCCTCTCTGCCCCTTTTCGTGCGTAAAAATTTTGCGTAAATTTTCTGGAATTTTTCGAGAAACTTTATTTCTGGGCAATTTTCAGAATTTGATAAATGATTCTTTCACAGAAAAACTTTTATGAAATGTTGAAAAACAAACCCAAAACTAATTCTACAGTAATTCTAAAACATTCTAATATGAACTTTATAAGTGGACCATAGGTGAAGACATAGTTTCATTCATCCAAAATTACTTTGCTAACAAGGTTGATCAAGTCTTGTTACCAAAACAATTTCATATGAAACAAAACTTTGCAATTCACTAAATGATCATGTTACCTCAATCTTGAGAGGAATAGTCCCAATCATCACAATATGATAATCTTTCTTCGGTATTGGCAAAGGCAAATGAAATTTCCCAATTTGAATAGTCTCAATGTTATTGATGGTATTTGGACCATAATTCCTATCAATCTTCTTAGGAAAATAAACCGTGTGCTCCTTGTCATCAACATTAAAAGTTACTTTTCCTTGGTTGCAATCAATAATAGCCCCTGCAGTGTTAAGAAAAGGTCTTCCAAGAATAATAGACATATTATCATCTTCAGGCATTTCTAGCACGACAAAGTCAGTTAATATCATGCAATTTTGAGCAACTTGAACAGGAACATCCTCACATATACCAACATGAATAGTAGTAGACTTATCAGCCATTTGCAAACATATATCAGTTGGTATTAATTTTTCTAAATCAAGTCTCTTATAAAGAGAGAAAGGCATGACGCTAACTCCCGCTCCCAAGTCACATAAAGCAGTTCTAACATAATTATTTTTAATGGAGCATGGAATAGTGGGTATACCTGGATCTCCAAGCTTCTTTGGAACCTTGCCATTAAAAGAATAATTAGCGAGCATAGTGGAGATTTCCTCATTTGGAATCTTTCTTTTATTAGAGACAATATCTTTCATATATTTTGAATAAGGAGGCAATTTAATAGCATCGACCAAAGGAATTTGCAAAAACAAAGGTTTCATCCATTCACGAATTTGTTATAGTGTTCTTCTTCCTTCGATTTATGTTTCTTATTGGGAAAAAGCATTGGTTTTTGCACCCAAGGTTCTCTTTCACTACCATGTTTAGTAGCAATGAAATCTTCCTTAGTGTACTTTGTATTCTTAGTATGCTTTTCAGGTTCAATTTCTTCTTTATCGGAAGCATCATTTTTATCATTACCACTTTCACCAGCATCGAAATAGATATACTATTAGGATCTTTAGCAGGTTCAGAGGATTCTACAACAGTTTTATTTTTATTTTTCTTTTTCTTAGATTTAGTCCTAGCATCATTAGCTTGTTGAGAATCTTGTTCAATTCTCCTTGGATGTCCCTCAGGATATAGAGGATCCTGGGTAGAAACACCACTTCTAGTTCTTATTTCATAAACATGTTTTTCTCTAGAAGCATTAACTAGCAAATCTTTTTGCACTTTAGTGAGCTGATCAATTTGTGTTTGAACCATTTGAAAATGTTTAGCAAGTATTTTAACATCATTAGAGGTTCTTTCCACAATATCATGTAAATTACTAATAGCTCTAGAATTTTCCATTAGATGATTTTCCACTCTCCTATTAAAGTTATCTTGCTTAACAATATAATTATCAAATTCATCTAAGCATTGATTAGGAGGTTTAGAGTAGGGAATATCTCTACTATCAAAATGTTGGAGAGAGTGTACCTCAATAATGGAAGAGCGAGGAATTGGCTTACATAATTCTTCTATAGGTGGTAGATTCTTCACATCTTCAGATTTAATACCCTTCTCCATAAGAGATTTCTTGGCTTCTCTCATCACTTCATCATTTAATTCAATCATTCCCCTCTTCGTGTTGGTTGAGTTGGCTCAGGTGTAGTCCAATCATCATGATTCTGGCTTATTTTGGCCAATAATTCCTCAGCTTCAGGAGAGTTCTTTGCCTGAAAACACAACCAGCACAACTATCCAGGTATGTCCTAGATTCAACAGTTAGTCCATTATAAAATATATCAAGGATTTCATTCTTAGCTAATGGAACTCTAGGTAGTGCTATAAGTAAAGAACAAAATCTTGCCCAAGATTCAGGCAATTTCTCTCCTTTTATCCAAAGTCAAATATTTTCTGCAAGGCGACATGTTGAGCACTAGCAGGGAAATATTCCTAAAAGAAAGCATTAACCAAACCAATAGGACTATCAATAGATCCAGGAGATAAATTATCATAGCAAATTTTAGTTGCATCTTTCAAAGAGAAAGGGAAAATTTTAGTGACAAAGTAAGTGCGTTAATATCATCGGAGCATAAATTGCTCAAAGTAGAGAGTTCATTCATATGTTTCATAGCACTTTCATTTTCAGTACCACAAAAAGGTTCTTTCTCAACAATAGATATGTAAGATAAATCCAGAGAGAAATCATAATCCTTATCTCTAATATTTATGGGAGATGTGGCAAATTTAGAATCAGGGGACAAATTATATCTAACAGCTCGTTGCAAGAAGACTTCATAGCATCTCTAGTAGCATGACATTCTTCAATGAAGTCATCATCAAGTTCAATATAAGTTTCATCAAGATCATCGCTAGGATTCCCCTAGCTTGTGTAATAATATTTTCAGCATTTTCAATTTGTTTAGCTCTAGCAATTGTAGTATCTAGGAAAGGACCTAACGAACCACTCTTATCAAGCACAGTAGAAGCATCATCAAAACTTTTAGATTCAGCAGAAGTAGCAGTATGTGTAGCATGTGCATGTGGTGGAGTAAGTAGCTTACTCATAACAGATGGCGAATCAAGAGCAACAGAGGTGTTCAGAGTTGTACCTCTTCTTGTAGTGGATGGCAATATAGGGAATTTCTCACGAGCTTTCCCCATAATGAATAGATGACGGTGAACAGTATCACTTCCAAGTTGACTTATAAATAAAGCTATGCTCCCGCAACAGAAAATAGTCTTGATGACCCGTATAGGGGGTCTTCGAGGGAAGTAAACCCAAATTTATTGATTCGACACAAGGAGCCAAAGAATATTTATAAGCTTTAACAAGTGAGTTGTCAATTCACCTGCACCTGAAAATAGACTTGCTACAATGCATCGTAACAGCTTTATAGCAGTGGGAGTAGTGAAGTATAGTGAGCTGAAATAAAAATAGGAGTAGAGACAGAGGATTAAAATACTATAGGCACAGGATGGATGAACGGGCGTTGCATGAATGAGAGAGTCCATGTAATAGCAAGACATAGGCATTGCAAGTAATAATGATATAAGTATCCTAGCATAATATATCCATAGCGTGTGTTCCTATTTAGTCGTGCGTGCTCGCAATGAGAAACTTGCACGACATCTTTTGTCCTCAGCCTAGTCGGGCCTCTAGAAACTACGTAATTAAGGTACTCCTTTAATAGAGACCGAGCAAAGCATTAACACTGTGAACACACGTGATCCTCACATCATAGCCATCCCCTCAGTTATCCCAATTCTTGGTCACTTTGGGGCCTTGGGTTCCGACAACAATATGTGTATACAACTTGCAGGATCTAAAACAACAATTATCATCATGATTCAATAACATGTTCAGATCTGAGATCATGACACTCGGGCCCAAAGTGACAAGCATTAAGCACAACAAGTTGCAACAATGTCAAAAATACTAACAACGGATACTAGGCACTATGCCCATAACAATCTTATAGCTATTACATGACCAATCTCATCCAATCTCTACCATCCCCTATAGCCTACAGCGGGAATTACTCACACATGGATGGGGAATCATGGATGGTTGATGGAGAGGTGTCGGTGATGGCGATGGCGATGATCTCCTCCAAATCCCCGTCCCGTAGGTGCCGAACGGAGTTTCGGGTCGCGATTGGGGTTTATGGCGGATCAGCGGAACTCTTCTGGAAAACGTCGAACCCCCGGTTTTAGGCCGAGGTTCATAGTGCGAAGGAGAGGTCGAGGTGGCCGAGTGTCAACACCGGATTTTAAGTCCGGATGCCTATTATGTCATTCATCGCAATCCCAGGAATATTGTTGTTGCGAGGCATAATAGTCGAATATCATAGTCATCATTCATTACAAACCATATTGTCTTACAAATTCAGATCACCTGATCCATATTACACAAATAGTGGATCTATTGATCAACGAACAAACACAAGTTCATAGCGGAAGCGTAAATGGAAATGGACTCTCTAGTCCACAGGCCAACGCTTGACGTCGGAAGGCTCCTAGTTGTCGTAGGCGTCCTGCTGGTCATCTCCTTGGTAGTTCTGTCCATCTTCATACTCTGGCCATTTGAATAGCCAGGACACAGTGAGTACTTTAAGTACTCGCAAACTAACATTAGTGTAAGTGCTAGCCATTTCAGTAAGGGGAAACTAAGCTCTAGTTTAATTTGCATCAAGCCAATTTTAGTTCATAAGTATTTGAGAGAAGACTTATTCAAGTGCTAACTAACTCAAGTGGGAACATTGGTGTCATTCCCACAAGTCAAGTTGTGATTCAAAAACAAGTCACCATTCACCATTCACTTCACCAATATTTTTAAGAATCTGACACCGGAAACTGTATGGCCTTTCCAACCGTCCGTAACCGTGGACACGGCTATTCGAATAGGTTTACACTCTGCAGAGGTTGCACACTTGTGCCACAACATTTGATTACATCCGTCGATAACCCTGAATCATCGTAACTCAGTACGCGGATCATCAACCATAACCTTTCACTTACATACCCTAGTATAGGCACCTCTCCCCATGAGCTTGGCCTCCCGTGAAGACCAACCTGGGAACTGCACCGGCTTGGCCGTACAATTCACCTCAATTCACATCCTTTCTCAACAACGGAGGCAGCTCGGCATAACCCTATGATGTGTGTTCAGAGGGAACCCATACTAAGATGCATAAACTTCCGTTAAGCCCTACCCATAATCGTGTATTGTGGGGGTACTCAAAATTGGAAAGGTATCGCATCCAAACCAATATCAGTTTTATCAAAAATCACCATCTTCTCTTGGTCATATTCACCTTCAAAAATCCTTCAATGGAATGACTCATCATTCCAAGGTTTCAAATTCAACAACAAGTCACATGTTCCCCTCTAGAGTAGCCACTTTTATTTGTTAGCACCAGCAACTAGTCTTGATGAGTGCTACTTAACTCATAAGCTTCTTAGGCTAAGTTTGATACTCTTGTTCTACTCTATACTTAGACCAAAGTTAACTATAAAAGTAGGCTTTAAATAAACCAAGTAAAAACTTGCAATGTAAAAACTTGGGATGGGATCATTAAACATAAGGAAAAGTGGAGTGGTGCCTTGCTCATGAGAGCTTTGCACTTGCAAGAATATTAGCTTGCCTTGGTAGTGGTCAAAGTTCTCCTCTTCCTCCTCTTGGTAGAATCCTTCCTCTTCCTGGTATTCTCCGGTACTAGCGTCTATACACGAATACGAGGATACAATCACCAAACAAAACTTAAGTAGCCTTAATTAGCCTGAATGGCTCACTCCAAAAGATCTCATATCATCACTTAACATTTCTACCGAAAATAAATCTAGGGTTTTCTTATTTAGTGTTTAGAGAAAATGATTTCCTCTCATTATATATGTAAATGATAGTTTCCCTTTAGTGTGGGAGGAAATAATTTCCTCTCATTGAATCTTCTTAAGATTTAACTTCTCAAACAATCATACATGGATTCATGTTGACCCAAGTCAACCATGCATCATCCTCATTTGAGAAAATGATTTAAATGAGGTAGAATTACCTCATGCTAGTTACAAATGCTTAAGATGTTTTAAAATCTCCAAGTATTTCATGTGTGAGTATTTGACCAGGGGTCCAAACTTCATATGAAATTACTTTGGGACAAGATTTAAATGAAGTGAATCACTTCATAAGATTTGCAAAATAGTTTTGGACAATATCCACTAACCAAACTAGCCATATAGTCCTTTATTCAACTAGGGCATGATCATGCAAAGTGACCACACCATATTTTTGCAGAAACAATTAGGGTAAGTGAAATGTGAGCTATAGGAGTTGGAATTAACTAATTATCATTTTTGGTTGATTTTTAAGATTTATTTGAAGGTGCAAAAGTCCCTGTCTTGTTATTTTTGTCACTTTAATTCTACAACAGATCTCACAGTGAGACCAGTGGGGTTGTGTAGATATTTTTACTAGCTTTCCAACGGTATAAAATTTGCTAAATTTGGCCAAGCCAAACAGATTCTATTAAATTTTGAAAATGGAGCCAGCAAGCCATTTTGATTTAAACCAAAATTCGAAATTTGAAAAATATGGGCCGCGCGGGAAAAGCTAACGGGCCCGAGGAAAAAGAAAAGCGGGCCGGCCCACTTTGCGTCCGGCGCGAGCAGGCCGCCTGACAGGTGGGCTCCACCCGTCAGTGGGTTTTAAAACCCGAAGCGTTACGGGAGTGTGTGAGACGTTGGATTAGATCACGATCTAACGGCGCTCGTTCGTCGTCGTCGACGGCGAGACGAACTCACTGGCGCGGCGAGGCTAGGGGGTCGGAGAGCTAACCAGGGGTCCGGCGAGCGGCGGCGGTGTTCAGGGCGAGGTTGTCGACGACGAGGAAGCAGCCAGCAGATGGCGGAGCTCGAGGCGGCTCCAATCGATGGCGATTCCTCCAGGGCTTCCGCGGCTCCGAGCTTGCGATTGCGGCGACTCCGGCGATGATCGAGGTAGCTAAAGGGGTGAGGAGAAGCGGTGAAGGGTGGGGAGTGAGATGGTGTGCTCAATGGCGTCCAGGGAACGCTCTATTTATAGAGGCGTGAAGGTGCTACGGGGCAGGGTTGCGGTCGACCATGGCGCGGTGATTCCGGCGAGCTAGCGAGCTAGCGAGGGCGCAGACTGTTCTACGGCCGGCGAAGCGATTGGCGGCGCAGCGCGGTCGGGCGGCGTCGGATTAGGTCGCGTTGCTTCCGTGCATGTCCGTGGCTGCGGCGGGATTTTCTCGTCGTCTCCGGCGGCGGCGGGCCGGGTCGCGTCTTGTGCGTGTCTGGCAGATCGTCTGTCACGGTGATGCTCAAGGCGTTGAGAGAGGGGTGGCGAGCGTGTGCTGGTGGGGCGGCGGCCAAGGTGTCCGTGGGTGCACGCTGCGACGCGAGCGGCATGCCGGCGATTTTGGGCGCGCGATCTCCGGCGAGCTACGGCGTCACCTCGACAATGGCGGTTGCTAGGTGGTGTAGGGAGGCACGGTGGTGAGCTTGGGCACCAGGGCCAGTAAGGGAGAGGAAGGAAAGAAGAGGGAGAAGAACATGGCCGGCATGGGCCGGCATGGCCATGTCTTTGCCTCCCTAGGGTTCCTCCTAGGGTTCCTATGCAGTGGTGAGAGAGAGAGGGAACCAGGGGACAGGTCAGAGTGAGAGGGGGCAGTAGGATTAGCTAGATCACTATTTGAAATAGTGTTTGCATTTATTCCATATTTGCAAATTGCAAATTTTGCCCAAATTTGGTTGAGTTCATTTGGTTGCAAAAATTGGGAGTGGTGCATTTGGTTAAGTTGTAAATGACCAGAGACAACTATGTGTGGTGGTGGAATTTTAAAATTCAAAGAATTGCAAAAATTGACAAAGTGGGATTGTTGCTCATATTAAAAAGTCTCAACTTTGCATGAGCATAGTTTTTGATCCAAGATGATTTTGGCATGGTGGTCTTTACCAAAGTTATTCACCTTGATGTGCTCTTGGATGTGGTACAAAGAATTGGATTTGTTTGGTTTGAAAAACTTGAAATCCAGGGGCTCAAAGTAGTGACCAGATTGTAAATGGCAGAAATGGCCATCATTTCATGTGATCACAAATTGAGTTGGGATTTGATTGGATTTGTGTTTCTTTGATTCCAAAAGTTGTAATAAGTGTTTAGTAACATAATACAACTAAGGGTGAAAGTCAATTTGGTCTAGGGTAAAGATTTTCAAAAAATGGCATAAGCCATATGTGAGGGTTTTTAGGGTTTTCTTATTTGATTTCTTTCTCTTTTTATTTTATTTGGTTTGTGATCTTCACTTGATCACATTAGGGTTTTAGGGTTTAGCACAATAACACAATAACAATCATCATGGCATATCACTCAAATGCACAAGTCCTATGCATGGCACTATATGCAAATAAAAGTTTTTGTTGGTTCTGAATTTTGAATCTCTGGAATTCTTCTCTTTTATTGAAGTTTTGGGATGTTAAGAGGTGGCCACACCACTTAGGCGGCAAGCGCCGCGCCTAGGCGGTGTGGGCGCCTCGTGGTCCTTCTCCGTCTCGTCTTCTCCTCCGTGAGTCTTCGGGTGAAATATGGATTTTGCGATATTTTCCGGAATTTTCTGAAAGTTGGATTTCTCCACAAAAACGAGACACCAGAGCAATTCTGCTGAAAACAACGTTAGTCCACGTTAGTTGTATTCAAAACACACAAATTAGAGGGCAAACAACAGCAAAAGTGTTCGGGAAAGTGGATACGTTTTGGACGTATCACATCCATACTTGAATCCAACATATGGACTACAAGTAGTACCTATGGAATAAACTCAATGCAAACATTAGTCCATAGGGGTTGTCATTAATTACCAAAACCACACATAGGGCAATGTACCCTTACAATCTCCCCCATTTTGGTAATTGATGACAACCACAACAAGAGGGTTTATATAATGAATATTAGAAACAAGTACGCAACTTATCCAAGAATAAGTTGTATACAAGAGGTTGTATTTGATATGGTCAAGTAACACGAAGCTACTAGCCCATATCAAAACCAGCTCTACTCACACAACTACAACTAATGCAAGGGATGTGAGTAGAACCAACATATATAGAGCAAACTCCCCCACAATGTATGCACGTGTGATGAACATGAATTCATTGCATACATTGTCAAGATTAACCAGTTTCCACTATATATAAACAACCATGCAAGACATAATAAATATGGAATGCATGAGAGGCAAAACACTTAAGCACAAACCAAACTTAAGTATAAAACCATTCCCTTAAACCCTCTAAACTTCTCCCCCATTGGCAACAAGTGCCAAAATGGGTGAAAACTTTAGAAAGCCAATATAATATGAGTTCCTCCCCAAGGTGTGCATTTCTCATAATTTGAGTGGAATCAAATGCACATATCCAATGACGAATACTTGAAGGAAGTCAAACTATATTGAGGATCAAAGATTGCACAAAGGTAACATGGTGAAGAAAGCTTTAACAAATAAAGCAAGCAATCAAAGATCCAATTGTACAAACAAAGATATCATGATAAGAGAGATATATTGCTCTAAATGAAATAAGAAAGCTCCCCAAGGTTCGTGCATAAATTAGAATAGTTGCATTTGAATACAATATGCACAAACATGGAATCCTCACTCCCTCTATATTATTTAGAACACAAATAAGATAAAGAGGATACCTTTAGTCCAATAACTTTTATGAGATATGAGTGCATGAAGATAAAATAAAATTAAGCCAAGCACTCATAAATCAAGTCCTTACCAACACCACTAAAACCAAAAGGATAAGAAGATGGTCGGCAAAGAACAAGGATATCAAGGTGATGGATTAACGCTCTTATGTATATAAGTTTCTAAAGTGGACAAGTGATCCATAAAGAAACATGCACACACAAGAGGTTAATAAAATAAATAAGACATGATATCCAAGATGAAGTTATAAAATATACCAAAGGATGCTTGCTTAAAAGCATATATAGCCTATGACTCCAATTTTCACTTATGTTATATGAATGTACTTCAACCAAGAAAATCTCAAAAACATCACAACTAACAATAAGGGAAGTAAAGCTAGTTGGAATGCTTTGAGAAAGGCAACAAGTATCACAATAGGGATTCATTTCGCAATTTTATCAATATTGCACATAAGAGCTCTTCGAGGAATTGATATGCAATAAATTGCTAGAAGGCATATTTGGGATAGGTGCATCATAAACATGATTTATATATATTCCCATCGTATGCATCTTCTCAAATTACTCAAATGTACAATAAGAAGTTTTTCTTTAAAAAGGATTTTTCAAGAACCGCAATATTTTTGAAATAAAGAATTTCATGCCAAGATGCAACCTTCAAGAGGTTGGATGCTATATGAGTATGCATGAATAAGATACTTGTTACCGAGATAGCAATGGCATGATGTAGTAGATAAGATTTCATCGATCATCCTAGCTTGGCTCCAATCTCATATGGTGACAACACCTTCCTTATAGATGAGACAAGCCTCCATTGCATCTCCAATGTACCTAAAACAACATTCAAGTACATCTTGGTCCCCAAACTTATTGGGTCCAAAATGGTTAGACTAACCACAATACATAGGATACACTCCATATCAATATGTGCATATTTATAGATGAAGTTGGAATTTCATGCACATCTTAGCCATTTAGGGTTTGATGGAGTATACCCTATATAATGGATCAAAGAAAGCAAGCATGCTACAAATATAAACAAATTACATATAAGCATGCACAGAGACTTTAAAGATTCAAGAAAGATACACTTTGGACAAAATACCAAATGAAAAGAAGACATAAAGGTGTGACAAAATGAATTTGTTGTCCAAATTATATCAAAGAAGTAAATCACAAAAGATTTATTCAACAAAGTTCAACAAATGAACTAAGTAAAAAATCATTGAGCATAAAAGATGAAATAAAACAAACATGCTCAAAGATTTATCTCATTCAAGCAAATAAAACATAGACGAAGGAATGAGATAACAAACTCCCAAAAGATCAAGGTTCCAACAAATAAACCAAACCCTCTACACTTTTCACAATGGCACAATGTACCAAAAGGAAAAGGTTTGTCTTCCGTCAAGGTAAACTTGATAGAAATCAAAAGAATTTATCAAAAGATTTTTCAAAGGGACAAGGAAGACAAATGGGAGCAACAAAGATTTCTTGGAAATAAAATAAGGCAATAAGAAGAAATCCAAGGTGAAGATGATCCATAAATTCAACCACATACAAGGTTATCAATTGTCAAAGACAATGAGAATATTGGAATTGATTTCCGGTGGTACATTTCAAGGATTCGAGATCAACTTCACAATAAAAGGCACAGGATATATATATATAGGATTAAGCACTATGCACGGATGAAGATTCTTGATAGCTTCAACTAGTCAAACAATCACGCACATCAATGATTAGAATAACTTGAAGCAAACGGTGTCCCAAATAAAATATAGAGATATGTATTTGAGGAAAACCACACCAAGAATTTCTTACTCAAACAAGAACCCATAAGATGAGCAATAAAAGCCTTTTAATAAAAGTGGAGCTTGTTTGAGCAAACATGCCACCTAGGAACAAGATAATTAAGAGTATCAACTCTAATTGGCATAACCTCATATTTTCACATTTTCTAGGATTGTAATATACACAAAGCATATTACTCCCCCATAATGTGACATTCATTTCTTTCCAACAAGAGGCTATTAAAATACGACTAGAGATGATTAATGGACATTTGGAATTTGAATTTCTCATGAGTATAACACACCACATAGTGACTAGATAATCTTGCAATATCAATACTAAGTGGTGGTACCCATGTACACACATTTTAAAGAAAGAGAGATGCACAAGGCATATCACTCCCCCAAAATGGGATGTTCCATTAATCACTCAAAGAGAGCCAAATAAGATATCATCAAGATGCATTAGGCTCAAAACAATACACAAGTAAATGATGAGTCAAACAAACATACTTGAATACACAAGATAGGCAAGTAAGACACAACATATACAAACACATATTTGGTACAAAACCAAACATGCGAAGGGGCAAGTAACTTACAATAGATATGAAGAGTTGAAGTATAAGTTACCGCAAAGAGGAACATTGGATATAAGATATATATGATAATCCTTATGACTTGGCTTGATAAAATATAATATATGAAGATCCCTTAATTCTTCATGAAGTAGCCAAGTCTCCAATGTCCTCCACATACACCTATTGATCAAGTTTGAGCTTGTTGGTCCCCAACCAAGTTGGGTCCTAAGAGGTTAGTCACAATAGGCTTGGAAACCCAAATGGTTCTTTTCTTGAAACCACTTTGAGTTCCAACAAACTTGGCAAACACATTGCCATACTTATCCTTCCCTAGAGAATAATCATTATCAACAATTATAGGGTTAGATAAGGTACCATTTAAACATGAAGAGGCAAGGTGCCCCTTCTCACGACATAAGTAGCAAGTGTTCCCCTTTCTCTTCTTTATTGATTCCTTTACTTGGGAAACTTTATCTTGATTCCTCTTGGGAAGTGGCCTATCTTCAACTTGAAGTTGAGCTTGTGATTGGCCTTTACCATGAGGCCGCTTCCCTCGTTGCTTTTTACTCAAGTGTTTCTTCTTCAATGGGCATGATCTAACATGATGCCCTTCAACCTTGCACTTGAAGCAAACAATCTTGGCCGGATCCTTGACTTTGTCTTGGCCCTTCTTTTTGTTGCTCTTGGACTTGTTCTTGTTATTGGAGTTGAATCCAAGTCCACTCTTGTCATTGGGGGATTGTTGCACACTCAACATCTTGTCAAGTGCGGATTTCCCTTCATGACGCTTTTCCAAGTCTTTCTTCAAAGAAAGGACTTAGGCCTCGAGCTCTTTTATTTCCTCTACATGGTTAGTAGAAATACAAGTACTAGAGGAAGTAGAAGCTTCATTGTTAGAGCAACAAGGCAAAGAAAGTAATCCAACACAAGGTGTATCAATAGTTTGACAAGATGGATTACTAGGACTAGCACAAGGCAATATAGCAATTTGAGTAGAGGTTGTGCTAATTTCCACATGAGGCTCACAAGATGTTACCTTAGTGATACTAGCCTCATGAGCTAACTTTAGCCCATCATAGGAGATTAGGAGATCATCATGAGAGCCCGAGAGCTTTTTATGACTTTCTTCCAATTCCCTATAATTGCTAGTTAGCAAATCAAGTTGAGCCCTTAGCTCAACATTTTCCTTTAAGATAGATGCTTCACAAGAAGTAGAGTTAGTAGCACAAGCATCATCAATAGATTTTTCTTTTTCAAGCACATAAGATTCCATTTCTTGCTTAAGACCATGAGTTATGCACCTTTCATTTTTCAGCTCTTGTCTAAGGAGATTGAATCTCCGTTGCTCATTTTCAATATGAGATTCCAACTCCTCAATGGACTCATCCCTTTCATTGAGGGAGCCCATCAAGAAATCGAATTTGACAAGAGCATCACCACGAAGGGTGCATCTAACATTGTAAAGGCCTTTAAGTATAGCAACTTCATCTTGTTCATCATCATCACTCTCATCATTAGAAGATGTGTTGGGATTCAAGGTAGGAGTTACCTTTGGTCCCTTTGCCATAAGGCACATGTGCATACCGTAGGATGATGATGTAGATGTTTTGGAATCTCCATTCATGAGAGTCTCATGCCTCAAGGATTGTTCAATTTCCTTTACATCGTTAGACAACAAACAACTAGAGGAAATAGAAGCATTTTGTTCATGGCAAGAAGACAAAGCAAGCATATCATCATGGGATTTATGTAAGGAGTTTGTACATGATATGCAAGGACTATCAACACAAGCATGTAGATTATTTTCAGTGCTAGATGTGTTTAAGTCCAAAGAAGAAACATTGCAATGGGATAGAGATGAAGAATCATCACTATTGAGCACAATATCAACATTGCAATTTTCCACACCACTCACCATATCATTACCTCGTGTCTTGCTACACGTTGGTGAAGTGGAAGAAGATGAGAACTCATCACGGCCGGAGGTGGAAGCAACTTGGAGCTCTTCATGATGTGAAGGGGAAGAGAGCTCCACGGAGACACCACCGACCATATGAGAAATGGATCCACCAAATATTTCCTTAAGCTTGATCCACATCTCATGAGACGACTTTCGCTTTATAAATATCAAGAACCTACGAAAATCTGGTCTCAAGGAGGATAAGAGCTCATTAGATACTTGAGCTTCAAGATATAAATTTTTCTCATCCTCTAAAGATAGATTTTGAGGATCCATCGGAGGAGAAAAACCTACATCTAGAAATCGCTCTATATTTGGACACAAGGTCCGAAGATTACAAAGCATGCGATTTCTCCATAAAAGATAATTTGTGCCATCAAAGATAATTGTGTCATTGTGCACTATATTACTAGTCGACATCTTTACTCTCAAGGCGGTGAAGCCTTAAACAAGGAGAGACCTTGCTCTGATACCAATTGAAAGGACGAGATGTCGCCTAGAGGGGGGGGGGAGGCGTTTAAAAACTCTTACGGATTTGGCTTGTAAGAATTCGGAATTAAACTAACGTTTATTTTACAAGCACAAACCCTAAATATGCTAGGCTCAACTAAGTGCAACAACAACCACTAGAGCTAAGCAAGATAGGAACAATGTATATATGAACAACAAGTGATAGCAAGATATAATAGGTACTTCAAGCCCAATGGCTATCACAAAGGAAAGTAAGCTCGGGTATAGAAATAACCGAGGCACGCGGAGACGAAGATGTATTCCCGTGTTCCCTTCCTTTGCAAGAAGGTACGCCACGTTTGGAGAGGTGGGGATCCCACGAAGGATTTCCCAACGCCACGAAGGCTCACCTTCTTCTCCGAGCCAATTCCACGAAGGATAATGGCCCTTTCCTTATGGCTAGGTTTTTCTCCACTCCGGAGATGGCAAGCTCCACAACCACTTCACGATTAGAGAGGAAGAACAATGGAGGAAATCAACAAATGACTCCAAGATCTAGATTCCAAGAGTTCCCCTCACTTAGAGGAGGAATGGATTGGAGGAGATTGTAGATCTAGATCTCCTCTTTCAAATCCCCCAAGAATATGCAAGAATCATAGGGAAGGGAGAGGAAGCAAGCTCAAGAGGTTCAACAATGGTGGTCAAAAACGTGCTCAAGAACCCTAGAAAACTGTTGGGGAAGAAGCCCTTTTATATAGGGGGCAGATCTGGGAGTTTTTCGTGCAGCCTGGCAGGATGGGCCGGTGCGCCGGGCCAGGCACCGGGCCGCCTGGTGGGAGAGCCGGTCACGCCGGGCCAGGCACCGGGCGGCCGTGAGAGCCCCCTGGAATACGTCCGGTTGGCACCGGTGTGGGAGCCGGTCTGTGCCGGGCAAGCCGGTGAGACAGCCGGCGCTGCCGGGCGTGGTGTCGGGTGGGGCGGCCGGTCACGCCGGGCGAGGCACCGGGCCAACATGAAAACATGTTTTACAAAAACCATGATAACTTTTGCGCCCGGACTCCGATTTCGATGATCTTGGGCTTGTTGGAATCAGAACAACAAGCCCTACAACTTTATGCATAGAAACATCATTGTCCACCTACGGAGTAAAAACCACAAGATGAATGTTTTGACCTATCTATAAAAGAGACACCGATAAAACTTCCAAACTCGAAAACGCAATAGGGGATGCATATGGATTCCGTTTTCGATGAACTTGAAAGCTAGCAACAAGCTCAAGAACCTCACACAGAGAAACACCAAGAAGCAATAGGGATATGCAAAGTATGCAAAGGATTGAGCTCCCTAAGACGATGTGATCAAGTTACCCAACCGAAAGCCCCTCTTGATAGTGCGTCTATCTATCCTATAACCCGATCTCCCAACAACCACCTTGAGACCGGTAAAAGGAAAACCTAGCAAGGCCATACCTTTGCCTTGCGCATCCCGCTTAATCTTGATGATAACTCTTCAAGCTCCACTCAAGCCGGAATGCCTCACTTGATCATTGTTGCTCCGTGAAGACTCACAAATGCTCCCCCATACACCATGATGGGAAAGCTCCATTGATGCACATCTTCACATGTCCATTATCACCAAATGGACGACAAGTTTCAAGCATATGATCCTCTTAAGATGCTCAACTTGAACTTGCCCAACTCAACCTTGATGACGATCACCACTTGATGTCATCCTCTCATGGGCTATATGAGATATCACTTTTGATGCATGCCCATGGAAAGATACCTAACCCACATAGACAACACAAGGGCACATATATGATGGGTTAGTTCATAAAGCATAATTGACAAGGCTTACCATACCACATGACTTCACGTGGAACATTCTTCATGCTTCATGTGTTGACCAAACTTGAATCTATTCTTCACTCTTTGTATTGGTCAACCTTGTATCTTCTCATGCTCTATCATACTATCTTGATCATTCATTGCTTAACACATAAGCTAGAGCATGGCTAATATTGAGTTCCACATAGGAACTCCATCTTCATTTCTTCTTCTTGATCATATCACATATATGTCTTCAAATCGATGATCTTGATGCCAATACTCAAGGTATATCTTTTATCTTCATGGCATCCATACTTGAATCCAACATATGGACTACAAGTAGTACCTATGGAATAAACTCAATGCAAACATTAGTCCATTGGGGTTGTCATTAATTACCAAAACCACACATAGGGGCAATGTACCCTTACATTATATGATTTGCTTGATCTTGATAAGAAAATGGAAAGGTGTGATATTGATCTCTTATTTGCTGATGATTCTACAAAGCATGCATTAGGTAGAATTGATAATATTATGATTGAATTACATATGACATTTGTCCCTATTGATTTTGATGTTATGGACACGGGGAGCAAAACCTCTAGTCCTATATTCCTTGGTGTGCCATTTTTGAGAACAACATGTGCTGTCATTCATCCCAAAGAAGGAAATGTCAAATTTCAGTTTCCACACAAAAAGTGTATGGAATATTTTCCAAGAAAGAAGATTATGATACATAGGCACAAATGTCCTCATGAAACTTGCTCATCATGAAGAAATAAAGTATGCATCCTCTCTATATGGCTATAAAGCTTTACAGGAGGCAACCCGGTGTTTTTATTTTGTTTATGTTTTCTTTTGTTCTCCTGCTCTTGTAAGAGAGTTTTTCTTTTGGGTTTTTCTTTTGTGTTCTTGCTGTAGCAAGATAACTTGTTTTGGTTTGTTCTCTGTAGTTAGTAATAAAGTGCCAAGTTTACCCATCTTGGATGTTTTAAAGTTGTAATACATATGAGGAGTTTTTGAATTCTGCACGCTGCTGTTTAGTGCGCGATTTTTCTAATTTTCTGGTAGCTCCTAAAATTACGAAAAAATACTAAAGTTGAAACTTTACGTCACCTCTTAGCACAAAAATCGGTAAAAATTCCTGACATGTTTAACGGTTCGAAATAAATTCGTTATGTTGCTGCTATTTTTTCTTGACATATTATGTCTTTTGTTGTTTTAAGCATTCTTTTGAGCTTCAATTTGATTCTTTATGAGTCCTTTGATATTTTGTGAATGATAGAAACTTAATACACTCTATGTGGGAAACAGCAAGATCAAGCTACCCCTGAAAGGAAACTTCGAACATTGATTGTGTGCGACAAATCTAAAGAAATTCGTCCAAAAAAGCTCCAAGTTTGACCACGAATTTGAGAAGATACATTCCATAGAACTCGATGTTGATGGTTAGAATGGAACCCCATCGTCGACGCACATCTTTTTCGTGTACACCTTATCTTGAATCGGAGCAAGATTGTGCTAATCACAAGTGGGTAGGGATGAACATGTTTAGGGAAGAGAGATAAAATCCCTATGTGTGAGGTCGTGCAAGCATTTTGCAGCTGCGAGCCACTTTTAGCACCGTTCTGGTCTGCCCTGATGGAAACGACCGATTTGGCCTTTGTGCTTGGCCTCACTTTGGGTTGCTTTAAGGTTCACGCTGGTGAAGCCCAACCTCCCATGCGGGCAACCAACGAGGCCGATTTCGTCTCCCCCGTGCGAGCCAACTAGCATGCAACCAAACACGCCCTTAGTTTTCTTGCGAGGACTTTCTTCTCTCTTTCCTATGAGTGCCCCTGGTGGCAACTTACCCTGCGTGGAACCACTCCTCTCTAGATCTCTATGCCGACCGCTCGCCCCTCCATCGCCGATGGCCATGGTGGCCGACGATGGGTTGGTGGGAGGTCTGGCTTCTTGTTTTTCTATCAGTTGGTAGGATTTTCTACTCCATGGCTAATAAAGCAGCGTATGAATCCGTCCACTCCTCTGATTCCTCTACTTCTTTTCCTCTGGATCATGTTGATGACGATGACGCCCAGAGATGCAGGAATTTAGTGGGAGGCGTTCATGCATTCCATGATCTGCCAAACCCATGGCAACGGTTTGTCTCGTCTGCCCCCCACTCCATGTCTTCCTTTCCCTTTTCTTTCTAATAAATTGAGGCATGCCTTGTGTGTTACCTTCTCTGTTCGTTCTGCTGCGTGCATGGTGGCCGAAGCAAGATCTATTGGAGGTGATTTCAGAGCTAAGGCTGGTGGATCGGAAAGAGGGGTGATACGTCAGGATTTGAAGCTCCTTGGGTTGTCCGTGAAGCTGTTCTTCGGAGTTCATCCACAAAGGCCTTGTCTTGCTGATGTGATCTATGGTTGAAGAGGCGGCCACTCAGTGCTCTGGTGCATGCGTGGCACCTCAACTCTTTCTTCCTCCAGGCCTGCGTGTGAGGATCTTCGACTTCGACGCGGCGTCCCACGCCTGCCTTGCCCCAAGTGGCGCAGTCCTGGGCGACGAGATGGGTGGCCGCGTTTGGAGGTCTCAACACTTGATCGGTGGAGAAGGGCCTGATTGCTTCTTAGATTTTCTTCGTAGGGTCCTGTCTGTAAAAGGCGAGGACTATGTTGTGTTATGTCGTTATCTGAGGGTCCTCTTTGTAATATGTATGCCCACCGTTAAAAAAAAAGTTTTCTTGCGAGGAGGCCCATCGGACCGTCTGAAAAGAAGATGATCGGACGGCGAAGAGCGGGGAGCATAGCCCAAAGCCCCAAACCCGCTGCTCCTGCTCTGCTCCCGTCTCCACCTTCCGCCTTCAACTCCGGCGCCCCGTTCCGCCGCCACCGCCGCCGCCGTTGCGGGCCTCAGGGCCGCGACCGCCGACCAGATGGTAAGCTCCTCCATCCCCCTCTCAGCGTCCCTCACTGGACCGCCCGAATCCGGCGAGTTCGATCTGTCTCGCGAACTAAACCCATCCCGAGAAGCCCTAGCGTGCGGCCGCTCTTGCTCACGCTTCGCTTTCCGTGACCCCCGCTTCCCCATGGCGCAGGATTACCTCAAGACGGTGGTGCCGTCGCAGCTAATGGCCGAGCGCGGCGCCAACCTCGTCGTCATCAACCCAGGTGCGCTCCCCCCGCCCCCCTCCGCACTAATTGCCCGGCCCGTCTTCTCGATGTGCACTCGTCTTCGTGTTCTGTTCTGAAAATTCACGCCTTTTCCGATTCAATTACATCTAATTTGAGTTCCAAGTGAGTGGAATGCATAATGCTCGGTCAGGAGCTTGGATGTTTTGGGATCGGGCCGAGGTTCTACAACTGACGAAACAATAATGTTTGCCTCTTATGTGGTGGTATAATCTCTGCCGAGTCATGGCCACCGCCAACTGATCCAGCATCTATCCTCTGCAGGATCTGCAAACGTGCGCATGGGGTTCGCGAGTCAGGACGTGCCGTTCAATGTGCCGCACTGCATTGCCCGGCACAAGAGCGATGCGGGAAAGCTGTCGGTGCGAGACCAGGTGATGCAGATACAGGGCTTGTTCTCCCCTGTTCTTGGCCCCGTAGTTGCATTGGATTATCTTAGCTTCAGTATGTGATTGTCGTTTCTGTTTCAGAGGCTCAACTGCCGTGCTGGGTCAACGCACAACGCAGAGCGGGAGAAGGCATATGATATTGTAAAAATAAGCTTCTCATCATCTCTTTGTATTGTGTTTGCCACTCAAGCTAATTTGGTGCGACTCGTGCAGATAGCTTCACTACTGAAGATCCCATTTTTGACCGAAGTGTCGTCTTCAGAGAACCAACCCTTACCTCCTAAGGTACTACTATCTACTATGTACTACCTCTGTTCTCAAGGAGTTGCTTGGTCTGTCTTATCTGGTTTCAGTACTACACTTGGGCAGTGAAAGAAGAATTAGCTACTTAGAGCACTTTACTGAAGAAACATGGCTCCATCTTGTTTTCGTTGCTAAAAATGGCACTTTTGAAAATGTTGATTTCTGTCAGACCCAAATTATTATTTTTATCTTGTATATAGAATGGAAAAAAACTTATCATGGAGTGGAGCCATTTCACTGATGCTGAGCTTCTGCTCTCGCCTCCTTTTGGTTCTTAGCGACGTAGAGTTTACAAAGCATTGGAACTTAATTAGCTTGAAAATGGGAATTTTAACACGAGAAAGCATTATTGAAGCTGATGTGAAATTTTCATTGCACTTATAGATGAGAAAATACTGCCCTGCTCATTATTCCCACCCAATTGTGCATACAGTCCCGATCACGAGAAACCGATATTTATCCAGTTCGCTCAGGAACATACAGCAGGTGGGAGGAATGGAACTTCGGGACTTATTTGCCCTAAAGCCTAACCTTAAGCTGTATTCCTACTATCCTAGTAAGCTGAAGCCAGGGACAGAAGAATATAAAATATCTTAGGCTTATTTGATAAGCCTGAGGCCATTTCCCCATGGAGAACGAAGGCAACAAAAGTGCCGATGCTTATGGGGCATTGTGACTTATATCTGTTGTGTCGTTCTTATAACTTATAAGTTCAACAGGCTACTTGATAGGTAAACTTAGCCTCTTGCAATGGTTGCTGTAGCTATTCGTGAAAATATGGGTATTTTGTCAAATGTCTGTATTGGAATGTTGTACAGTAAGGGTGTGACATAGATTTACATATAAATACTCTAAATTGTGTTAAAATAGAATCATCAGTTCATCCACCATCTTCCGAACTATAGAAAGTTATCTATCAGAGTTTGAGAATTATTGTCATTTCTTGCAACCATAAATTACACCTTGATGTGGGATAGATATATTAGATGATTTCGTACCAATGTTCTTGGCACAGATTTCTTTTTATGTACGGTTTCTTTTTGTGTACAAAGGTCATTTCATGCCCCCTGTGTGCTGATCTGGTTATATTCACCGCTTCAGATGGGACGTGTTGATGGTCTTTCTTCACAGCAGAACAAAGATGATAATAAACTTAATTGGACAGATGTGTTGGACAGAAGTATCAAATCATCAACGTCGACCGGTACTTTTCTGATCTTTGGTACTTCTATTCTTTTTCAATTTTGGAGTCATCTGTTTGTTTTTTGACCTGGAAGTCGTCTGTTGTTAATAAAAGTCAAAAGCATACTTATGTTTTGGAGATATGCTTGAATTTTATTTAGAAGGATGCTGTATTTTTTGCTACCTCTGACGTGTAACATCACTCCTCAATTAGTGGTGGCCTGTGTGATTAATGCGCATGGTTGTGGTGATTTTGCACCACATTGTTATTTTTCAAGAGTTTGGTCAGCATATATATTTCCACATTAACCTATTTGTGTAAAACAAGGACAAATCCTAAGTGAGTTGTTATATTTATGTGTGGCCTGTTTTATCTCCTATGTGGTGTTGGTGCTTTAGTGTGGACCTTTGGATGTTACGTTGGGACACTATGGATGTCTTTTGTTGGAGCTAGCTAGTTCTGAAGTCTAGGGGACTGAAGTTCAGTTATGTTAGACACTTAGATGTTGCTTTGGTATGAGATCTACATATTTTTGCTCCTATCTCTTCTTGCATGGCATGTGACTGTCACAACGAGATCTCATCAGTGACCACTTTTTGTTTAGTTGCTTTGCATAGATTTAATGGAATAATTGAAATTATATCATGATCATTTTCTGGCTAGCTGTTCCTATAATCACAGCTACTTAGTTATGCTCAGTTTTTTGTGTTATGAACAGTAGATTGAAAGAAAAGTTCTGCACCATCGTAAGATAGCTTATATTCACAGAACATCTTTTGATGTCGAAATATTGATGACCTTGGCCAGAAAGTTCAGATGCTGATGAAGATCCTTCGCAAAGCACATCTGATGATGGTAACATGCCTAACTCTAAAGAAATCAAGTACAAGGAAATGATATTTGGAGAGGATGCTTTGAAAATCCCTCCTTCTGCGCCATACTGTTTGAGTCGCCCGATCAGGAGAGGCCATTTTAATATTTCTCAGAATTATCAGTTACATCAGGTATGCCTCTATATTACCGATTATCCTTTTCCTAAAAAAATCAGTTAGTCGTTGTAATGTTTCTCTTGGTATGTGTTAGACAACGCTGCTCTTAAAATGGGAAGTTCCATTTCAGTTCAACAGCTGAGGCTTTCAATTGTTACGTTGTTAGTTCTATAAATATTTAAGCTAAAAAAAGTTTCTATAAATGCTGAGTAGGGGTGTATGTATTGTTTTGGCTTCATCGTAACTATTTCTTGCAAAATTGTGTCCCGGGAATAAAAATGTGAATTAGAACTGTGCTAGGATTTTGGTGAACTCAGTTGCAAATCTTTATTGAAGTTTATAGAAACAGCAGGGGAGTAACCTGCTGCAATGTACTGAAGAAGGCTTTAACCCGATTCTCTTCCATCTGAAACAATTAGCAGGAACAAGTTGAATTTTTTACCTATTTCCCGTCATGCCAATGTTTCAGCAGCCAAACCTAAACGAATCTTCATGAAAACATTTCTAGCTCCAGCTGTACATCTTGCTTAGTTTGACTGAACCTTATTTATATGAACTATGGAACATACCTTTCTGCTTTCCAGCTTATACTTCCTTGTTCCTAGTTTTGCTGTTGCTGCACTGGTAACACATAAAATTGAGCAGTTTATTCTGCCAACAAGGTAGCGGTCAAGTTTAAATATAAAGCCTTCTGGTTTAATAGTGCAGGGTATTTTTTTTACTGCATGTGCTTCCTGCCAATGATAAACGAGGAAGAAAGGCTAAGAATTAGGTGCATGACTTGAAATCCTGGCTTTCCAATTTTAGGAAAATTGAGTTCAAAACCACTAAGCTGGATTACTTACCTTCGTTGAATTTGATGGTATCTGGCTACAAAAGAGATGAGGCACATGATAACTCTGTGTTTTTGAACTTGTTATGAAACCTGTGTGTCCACAGTATTTCTCCATCTATATAACATCTTAACGGTGGATGATTTGAAAAAACAAATATTATGTTGCAGGTTTTAGAAGATTTACGCACTATTTGGAACTGGATGTTGATAGAGAAGTTGCATATCAACCCAAAGGATCGAAATCTATATTCTGTAATTCTTGTTCTCGCGGAGACATTTGACAACCGAGGTATTTCTCCTTTCATGTAAAACTATCTTGATGTGTAGCGGGATGTCATGTTTGATGCTTTGTTTGTTTAGGTGAAGCTTATAGTGTCGATATTTAATCCCTTCTTTCTTACCTCTTACCAACTCAAAATCTGTTCATTCAACATGAATTTATAATGCTACGAAGAACACACTTTCTAAGAGTGAGAAAAATCTACACCTGCATTCTTTCATGAAATACATGCTGTTATAGAATATAATTTAACATGCAGTTATATAATAGGATTTAACAATCTCAATTAGTTGGGCCTTTGACAAACTTGTGGACATGATGTAAATAGCACATGGTGTGTTCATGTAGTGATGGTGCATTCTGTTCAGTCCCTGGTTTGGTCTGACAACCTTTGCTTATTGATCTTTGGCTGATCTGTTGTGCTACTGTTGTATATTGATGTATCCATGATCCATTATTTCATTAGTGTAGTAGCATCGAATTGATGAATCATCATTAGAAAATCATGAACACATAGTTTACAGATGTCTCTTACACCGTTTGCTTTATCTTTTTTCAACACTTTTTACACATAGGATGATTTTCTTGTTTTTAATTGCAAAAAATAATATATTCCATCAATGTCAGAAATAAAAGAGATGCTGTCCATTGTACTTGGCGATTTGGGGTTTAGCACAGCAGTTGTACACCAGGTTCGTCTTTGCTACCAATCATCTATCGTTTAGCATTTACTTCCTCTTACATTCTGACTGCATCCTTCTCCATTTGCAATTGCTAAGCAACTAATTGGACTATTCATCACAAAATGGGACATCTTGATTTTTTCTAACTATACTTCCAAGGATGCTGGGATAATTTTCTCAACTGCGATATTATTGTACTAGGCTAACCACTAAATGTTTTACTCCTGCATGTCAAAATATAATTACGTCTGAGTTTTGTCCTAATCAAACTTTGTGAAGTTCGGTCAAGTTTTCAGAGAAAAAATTCGACATAATACCAAATAAATAAAGGACGTACCCAGTGCTGAGAGCTCCCGCACTGTGCGGGATCTGGGGAAGGTGTTAGTGGCAAGCCTTACCCTCACGAAGTGCAATGTGAGGAGACCGCGACTCGAACCTGGGACCTCTCGGTCACAGGCGGTGAGGCTCTACCGCTGCACCAGGCCCGCCCTTCACATAATACCAAATAAATATAATGTGAAAATATGTTTCATGATGAATCTAATGAAAGATGTACCTTTATTAGTAAGTACTCCCTCCCTTTCTTTTTATAAGGCATATGGGGATTATGGAGGACATGAAACCAAGATAACAGTAGAGAGAAATGGCATGGTACGGCTTGACACTGCTTGGCGGTGCTAGCTATTCTGCATTAACACCAGGTCATGTTTTGTTAGCGGTTTGGTGCATAAATCAGTACTGATTAACCTTTCATGCTAGTTGGTCGACATTAATATTATGCAGCGACAGCAGGGTTTTAATTCTTGTGCTTTAAATCTGGTACACTGTACACCTGGAGTTAGCCCATTTCTGGAGTTGCTAATGAGAAACTACAGCTCTATACCTTCATTTTGGTTAACAGTATCTACTTAGCAGACTACTTGTGGAGACATAACCAAGCTTTTGTATCTAATGATTTACAAATTGAAACATGAAAATATTGCACACCATTATTTACTCTACATATGCCAATTTTTTATTAGGAAGCACTAGCTGCAGCATTTGGGAATGGTTTGTCGACAACTTGTGTGGTCAACATTGGTGCTCAAGTTACACAAGTAGTTTGTGTTGAGGTAATAACACTAGCAATTTATATTTATTTTGGCCCGTACTCTGAATGTTGGGTACTCCCTCGATCTCTTTTAATTGACTCGGATTTAGTACAAAGTTGTACTAAATCCAAGTCAACTAAAAGGGATCGGAGGGAGTACCTTTCTTTAGTTTCCTAGAAAGCGCCACTTAAATTAGATATCAGCATATCAATGTATTGTCTTCCCTGAATCTTTGCAGGATGGAGTAGCTTTGCCCCATACAGCTTTGGCACTTCCATATGGCGGAGATGTATGTTCTAAACTATAGTTTCTGACCTAGACAACATATTTCAGTTAGTTGGGTAATCCTGTTGTTCATGAGTATTCTATCCGTATAATTTGTTACATTGGAGAAGCTGTTATTCTATTTTCACATACTGTTATCTATTGTATCATGCATCCAGTCCCTTTTTTTTTCTGTAAAAAAGGTTTCATCTCATGCCACATTTTTCCCACTAGGAAAGATCAAAGATGCACCTTTTAGTTTCTTCATCTATCATCTTACAAATACGAGCAACAATCTATTCCAAATATTTTCTCGGTTGAAATTCTACTTTACTTTGGTTTCAAAAAACGGTGCCACTAGCGCCGCAAAGAGGAACATCTGGCAAGGTATCATGCCATCAGTGAGCCCTCCATTAGGTTTGGAAACTGACTTTAGTGTTCTTACATTCTTCCTCTTTGGCTGTGCCCATGTGCATTACTCACGTCATGCAAGTTGATGGGCAAGGTAGCACCACAGCCTGACTACATGAGGACCAGCACTGCTACCTTCTGTTTGGACTCAATAGAGTAGCCTACACAAAACTCAACTGAACCACGAGACTCAACCAGAACTCATTGGCAATGGCACTCGCCACGACAAATCGTTTATTGGGGGCTTGTATCCTTGGCGCCAAGGAGAGGAAGGCCGGAAGAGCGTGTGGATTTTGGGGGTTTTGTCTTTAAAATAATAAATCTCTCAACCATTACAGTGACAGTATTTTTGTTGATTTTTTTGGCCTTTGTGATGACATGATCTGTCAAAAGATGACTGCAATAGTACATTTGTGTAAATATCATTCATTGTGATGGCACCTGAGCTAGTTCACATGATTGCTGCCATCTGTTATCAGATGATCTATTTACAGAGGATCTTTATATAACTTCATGAGTGGCTTTTATGGCTTTTGAACGTCAATTGCTTGTGTTGTGCACCATTATTTCATAATGTACTGCACTTCTTTTTGCCAAACTTACCAAGTACAGGCTTTTCCTTTTATTTTGTAGGACATATCCAGATGCCTACTTTGGGTTCAACATCGTCATCGCACATGGCCAAGCTTTAAAACTGAACCCATGAAGAGGCCCATGGATATGTTAATGCTCAACAAGATAAAAGAGGCATATAGCCAAATAAGGGTAAGTGATTATTATAATCTTTACTAAATATTGAAAGCTCATGTGTGTAAAGGAATTCATTGTTGGACAGTCTGCTTGTGCTTCAGTGTGTGAGCTCTGTCCTATTTTTTCGAAGCATAGTAAACCGACCTTGGGGAAACATTTAGACATGGGGCTTAGGCAGATGAATAATCTAAGATGACTTGATAGCATGGGGTTATAATTTGCTGATGACATAGGGCCGCATATCTCTTATTACTACATATGTAAGTCGCCGAATCCTCTAGGAAGACAGATATCTGGTGTGGAGCTATCCTATTTGCTTAAGTGCTGCTCGTGTTGATCATTATTATTAGTTTTGTTACCTTAACATTGTCAGACCTTTCCCTTTCATTCTTTATCTGTACATCTTTCTTCAGTTCAGACTCATATTATGTTGTATGTTCTCCTCTTAGTCATGAAATACAAGCATCTATGTATTAGCTATGACGTCATGAAATACAATCATTTTCTTGAGTACATCTATCATTTTCTTGAGTACAGATACAAATTCATTGTAAACGTAGACTTCATACATTTACATATTATGTACCACCACACTGTCACTGGGAATGGTTTGAATAAAATGGACAAAACTAGTATACACAGTAAGAACTGTGTCTTTTCAATGAGGAACAGATGCTCGAAGCCATGACCCCGGTTGCATGAGTGCCTCTAGACCAGAACTTCAATTTTTTATTCTTACACTTGAATGATATTATTTTAGTTGAGGTAGAACTTATTGTGGTCCATTTTTTTTCCAGAGTGGGAGTTTCGATGCTGTTGCTCATGTTCATTCATATGAGCATGAAAAATCTGTTGGGCAGCAGAAGACAAGGTTGTCAGCTCTCAGTGTAAGTTTTTCTAACTGTGCATCTTCTCCATTTATCTGTTGTGGGCAGAGGGGAAAGAAAGCCATGCAAGGCTCATCCCCCCCCTCTCTCAATGTGTAAACTCTAGTAGTGGTGGATGAGTTGTACTTGGAAAGTAATTCTACATTTTTCTAATAAATTGATGTATCTACGAATTCAATATTGTTGTGATAAAATAGGTTCCTCCTATGGGTCTTCTTTATCCTCGGCTTCTCATTCCAGAAGAGTACCCTCCTCCTCCTCGGCCTTGGTGAGACTTTTATCTCTGGCGACTGTGCCTTCTGATATGATGATTGCTCCAGACAAGATATGTGTATGTTTACAGGTTCCAAGATTGTGATGACATGCTGGAAGATACTTGGCAAACAAATGACGGTGTTTCTGGGAATGGTGGACTTGGTGCGTGGGACAATTATCAAATGCTTCCCACTAGATTAAAGAAATTTGATAATATTGGCCTCGTAGAAGCGATTGTCAGCAGTATTCTTTCAACAGGTAGTGTCTATCTTAGTACCTTGCTTACTCAGGAAGAGTTTTTTCTAACAACATCTTGCCATAGGACGTGTTGACCTCCAACGGAAGCTATTTTGTAGTATTCAGCTGGTAAAGTATCAGTGTTGTTTTTCATATCAATACTGCTCTGTGATGCAATAATGGAATAGTTGAGAGCAGTGGTAATTTGTTTTGCAGGTTGGTGGCGTAGCTTTAACAGCAGGCCTTGCACCAGTTCTTGAGCAAAGGTTAGTTGTTACCTTGTTCCGACATTGTTTAATGGAAGACTACTGGAATAATTGTTTGAAGGAATAGAAATGTGCCATCCTATGTAGCTAGTGCACAAGTGTGCCAAACAACTGTTCTGATCCTTTGTATTTGCTAGTTTCTTATAAACTATCAACCGGTGTTTGTTGAAAGATCATCTTTTGTAAAATGAACTTCACCGTGCTGCTGCAACAACTAATTGCTAACTAACATGGCCCATGTTTTCTGGAGAAAATACCACAACGCTTGAAATTTGATCAACATAATGTCCTTGAAATCAACAGTATATTTATTGATCTGATTTTTTCTTTCTGATCAGGGTTCTTAATACTATTCCATCAAATCAACCAGTCGAGAGAGTTGTGGTATGTCTTCCTTCAAGGACTTGAATCTGTAAATTTTATAAATTGGAATACAAACTCCTTCAAAATATCATGCCTAGACGGAATATGTGAGGTTTAGCTTTCAAAAAAAAAGTGAGGTTTATGCTTCAGTTTTACATTCAGTGTTGCAGCAAGTCTGTAAATTAGATTCAACGATTATTTTTCTTGGTTTTAACCTCTCATCTTACACTCGTAGGTGTTACAGTCAGGGAGAAATCCATTATTTATTCCATGGAAAGGTGGCGTGGTAAGTGGCATCTGTTTTCAATCTGGCTTAATATCTTGTGTGACACATTATGTAGTAGGAACATGTATTTCTTATTGCTCGCTATTGATAAGCCAGTAAATGTCATCAAGTAAATTTATCTCAAGGACTGCAGATACACACTGGTATCCTTATAAACTACTACCTCCCTTCCAAATGCGTGTAGATACATCTGTATTTAGACACATTTATTTTGGAACGGAGGGAGCGTATCCATTGTTAGCTGATAAATAATTGCCCCCTCATCATTATAGGAAACAAGCCATCATCACGAGCCAAAGTAAGAACTAAGTAATATAGGCAGTGGTGGGTTCACTTTCGCATAGACGCTATGTGATGTAGCCATCAGTGTCCGAACGAGACAATGTAACTGGACTACACATGTCTTTTGGGGAAAATAGAAAAACCAACAGGGAAATGAGAACATTGGAATTAGGCTGCTATGCCATATAGTATTGCTATCTTGCATTTGCATGTCAAGTGTAAATGGTTTCTAACATCATCCCAATGTTATTCCTCCGTTTCATAATTCCGTTAACATCATCCCACGACAAGAGTTATGGAACAGAGGTTGTATCTTCTAATAACTTAATCGGCATTTGAATACTTCATGTTAGTGGTTCTTAATGTTAATTGTGCAGGCTTGCAAATGAGTGATGTATCTTGCTCCTTCCTTTATATCTACCCTTTCTTGCGCTCCCATATTTCAAATCCTTAAATTGTTTTCAAATCCTTAAATCGTACCCTATGTTCCGACAGATTTTGGGCGTGCTTGATATTGGCCGTGATGCTTGGATCCATAGAGAAGATTGGATAAAAAATGGTGTTCACGTTGGGAGTGGCAGAAAATACAAGGATTCCTATTTTCTTCAATCACAAATCATGTGTTACTACAACGCATAACATGTGCTCTTTCTCATTCTTGGTCAGTTCTCCAAATTATATTGTTGCATGTTCGTGTAGTTTAGTTTCAAGGTGTTAAATTTTAGATACGTATATTTAATGATTTGGCCCCTTTTTCAATACGATGGTAAGTGAGGGTCTCAAAGGTGGACGAGTGCCTAATTTATGCTATGGTTATTGAAGGATCCGGTGATCCTAGTGCTCAACAAGCCTAAACAGAAGTGCATCGAAATATGAGATATATGAACTGACCTGCTTTTGTTCAGCAACTTGTAGTTTATAGTTGAAATGGTTCTCGTTCAAGCTATCTATATATATAATACCAATTCCTAAGATGCAGAATTTATGTTATTTTGTAGGCGGTCTGAATAACTATCTTGGAATGTAGTTTGTGCGCTGCAATTGTCGACGTAAACCTGGATACTTCATGAATGGTGAACTTCGTCGACGGCGAGCATACGAAGGTGACATGGAAAAGATACCTGGATGATGAAGGCCAATCTTTGGTGTTTTTCCTTTCAGCCAGGAGTTGTATGAACGGATTAGTATCTTAGGAATGCTATGTAAACACATTAACATCTTAGGGATGCTTTGTAACGCATGTTGTTAATTTGAAAAAAAAATCATGTATACATCATGTTACTAAGCACGCCCACCAGATGACAAAAGCTTATCCTTTTATCAAGTTAGACAGAAATGGCAAGCTGCCACATGCATATGCAATCCTAATCCAACTTGTTCCAGAACACGCCAAAAATAAGTAACATGGTGGATGGGATGATGAGCGCCCATAGTTTGACCGGTGTGGGATCCCATTCCTAGTATTTAACCTCACTCCTCGATGTAATTGTGCACAAGACATTGTTGCAGTTGCTGCCACCATGAGCCCAGCCATGCTGCCATGGAGCTTCCTCATATTCACTCTCCTATGGCAAGCTGCCATGCTCCTGGACCGGCTGTGGCTGCGGCCACGGCGGCTCGAGAGGGTCCTGCGTGCCCAGGGCCTCCCTGGGAGACCCTACCGCCCCTTCACCAGCGACGCCCCTGTGAAAAACCAACAGTCACCAATGCCACTAGGCTGCCATGACATTGTTCCCTACGTCGTGCCTCTTCTCCACGGCGCAGTCCAGGAGCATGGCAGGACGAGCGTCTCCTGGAACGGCCCCGTGCCAACGGTGACCATCGTGGATGCTCGGCTCACCAGGGAGGTGATGTTTGGTAAGTCCGGCCATTTTGAGAAGCTCCGACGGATCCGGGTGCTGTCCAGGCTTCTCACCAACGGCCTCCCGAGGCACGAGGGGGAGAAGTGGGTCAAGCACCGGAAGGTCCTCGGCCGGGCATTCCATCTCGAGAAGCTCAAAGTAAGTGTACCGTTTCTTTCACGAGCTTGGTACACTCTTTTTGCTATGTCTTTGTAGATTGTTCACCGAGGTTGAATTTCCAGCTCATGCTGCCGGCCTTCTCTTCCTCCTGCCAAGAGCTCGTGACCAGATGGATGGAATCCCTTGCTAGTAATTTGGAGGGCTGGTGCGAGGTCGACGTCTGCCCGGAGTTCCTGATCCTCTCCGCGGACACCATCTCGCGCACTGCATTCGGCAGCAGCTACCTTGAAGGGAGAAGGATCTTGGCACTGCAGTCCGAGCAAGTTGACCGCATCAAGGCCAGCGGCAAGATGATCTCCATTCCCGGCTACATGTAAGCTACCACCACCAGCTAAAAATATACATAACACCGGTTCAACTTTGTTAGCATTTAGGCAGGCACCCTTTTAATTATGCAAAGCATGTTCCTTGAGCTGTGTTTATTTATCTCCACAATCGTTATTAATTCAACTTTTTTTCAATGGATAGTATGTACGTGAAAGTATATTTTATGGTGGTTCTAATAACTTTATGTTGTGAATTTTCATTTTTTTTCCTATGTACTTGGTCAAATTTAACAAGTTTCACTTTGACCAAAAAATAATACACACTATACCTTGGCATACAGTGGGTATGCAGTTAGCATAGCTGATTCATCTGGAAATAATTTGCCAAACCTTGCCTACGAAAAACAACAGAAGGATGCGTGAAATTAATAACGAGATCGAATCCATCCTAGAAGGTATAATTGCGAAGAAAATGCAAGCTATGCAAGAAGGGGAGAGCATCAAATGTGATTTGCTCAGCTTAATGCTCGAGCCAAACATGGGGAAAATCGATGGCGATGGACGATCTGTCGCAGGAATGACCATTGAAGAATGCAAGATGTGCTATTTTGCATCGACAGAGACGCCACCAACACTGCTCGCATGGACAATGGTCCTACTGAGTATGCACCCTGAGTGGCAGGACCGTGCAAGGGCGGAGGTCCTTGGCCTATTCGGGAAGAACCAACCTGAATACGGCGGCTTTAGCAGACTCAGAACCGTGAGTGCATATTGAGATTACATGTGTTTTTATGCAACTACAGGTATTATTAAATCTTGACCAATCTACGATGCAGGTAACTATGATTCTTTATGAGGTCCTTCGTTTCTACCCACCAGCGATTGCATTCCACCGGAAAACATACAAGGAGACGAGACTCGGGGGCATCACGTACCCCACTGGAGTGGTCATCGAAATGCCATTGCTTCTCATTCACCATGACCCAAACATCTGGGGAGTCGACGTGCACGAGTTTAGGCCGGATAGGTTTGCTGAGGGGATCTCCAAGGCATCCAACGATCCAAGTGCCTTCCTCCCATTTGGTTGGGGGCCACGGATCTGCATTGGTCAGAATTTCGTGTTGTTTGAGGCTAAGATGGCAGTGTGCATGATCCTTCAACACTTTGAGTTTGAGCTAGCGCCAACGTATACTCATGCACCGCACAACAAGAAAATATTACACTAGTGGAAAATGGTGCTTTTGCACCGGTTGGTAAGTGCCATATGCACCGGATGCCCAACCGGTGCAAAGCATCCGGTGCAAAAGGCCCCCTTTTGCACTTCAGAACCGGTGCAAAAGGGGCACCACGTGGCGGCTGTCAGGCGCCCGAGCGAGAGGACCTTTAGCACCGGTTCGTATTACGCTGCCGCGGCAGGAAAATGTCCCAAAACGCTGCCGCGGTAGAACCCTGCTACCGTAATTTTTTTTCGAATTATTTTTCAATACCTATTTTTTTCCTTTTTTCAGAATTTCTAATATTTTAGTTATTTCACAAGTTTAGTCTCTAACTACCCTTATCTCTAGTCTAATTACTTACTCGTGCTTAGACTTCCCGCTCGGTCACCCATCCTCCCACTACTCTAGCACTAGCACGCTTAACTTCCAAGTTCCTTTCATCCCGTATCCAAGTGCTTCGCGCACATGTATGTGATAGTAGTATCATATCAATCCTATTAACATATCGGTCGATGTCATATTTCTTTATTGTTCGAATTTCAAATAATTCTTTTAATAAACAAAAGTAATGATATAATAATAATCTTGAATAAATAAATAAACATTAACTTTATAATTTGTATTATTTTTAATTATTTTCAATTTTTTAAATTTTTTTGCCAAACCTAAAACCTGAAAATTTGAAAAACTTATAATTTGCAGAGTGTAATCTTTATGCAGGATGCAATTATTAATTTTAATTTTGAAAAATAAAAAAATATATAAAATCCTAAATTTCTAGAAAAAACTAAAATCTTCCTGCTTTCATATTTTCATTTGGAATTTTGAGAATCTAAAATTGGCTAACCGGGTAAACCCGGTGAATTCGGATGTAACTTTTTCCCACGATGATTTTGATATATTATACGTTTTTTTTCGACGTCGTATGCAAAAGTTAATGCGGTTTTACCATTTTTCAAACTTTTTTTGAAAAAAATTGAAATTCAAATTTGTTAATTTTCCTAATAGTAGGTTGCGTAACATACAGGAATCTCAAAAGATTTTATTTTTTGAATTTTCTATCATTTTCTTTTCTATTTTACATGTTAAAAAAGGCGATCCAGGGGGTGGAGGTGCGTGGGGAGCAGAAACCTTTGCACGGTTCGTACGAACAGGTTCGAAACCGGTGCTAATGCTCCTGGACGTCCGCGCACGAACCGGTGCTAATGACCCCTTTAGCACCGGTTCGTGCCAAATCCGGTGCAAAAGCTCTTTGGAGGACAGGATAAAAGCCCTTGTTTCTACTAGTGTTACGTCCTATTCACGGTGCACAGATTAAGCTCAGGGCGCTAGTATGAGCAACATAGCCCCTAAAGCTACCTTTACTTGTGCCTAGTATGAGCAACACGTTGTGGATAATAGGCTCTCCTGTAAACCAACCTCCTAAAGCGCGGAATAAGCAAAAATATTATTTCTACGTAGAACAGTTCTGTGTTGGTGTTATTCGAGAGTTTTTCTTACCGCAACATGTTGCACCAATCTGTCTTTTTTCCTTGCTTTGTGGCGTGAGCTGGAATTGGTAAATATATACTCTTCTTAATTGCATGCTTATGAGTACATCTCCAAGGCGTCCAACGACCCAAGTGCCTTCATTCCATTTGGTTGGGGAACACGGATCTGCATTGGGAAGTATTTCACACTGCTTGAGGCAAAAATGGCCTTGGAGATTCTTCCCAATGCAAGAACAACCACAATCTCCTCGTCGGTGTTGAAATGACTGAACAGTCCCATGTAGACCACAATCTTGCCAGCACCGACAAAACACCTTGGCCTGATTTTTTTTAATAAAGAGCACTTCATTAGTTAAAAAGTTTAATAAAGCACCTTGCCCTGATACCATTGTGTCGGAGAATGACGGTCTCCCATTCGACCTCGATCGCCCAACCGAGAGGCTCCCGGGTCTTTTTGGCCAAGCTAGGGTCGATGGGCCAACGATCTTGAAGAGGATGCGGTTGATACGGACCCTGTTCTCGTGGTCTACAGGGAGGATCTTGGTGGCATGTTCTTTTTTTTGCGAAAAGGGCCATGGCATTAAAAGAAATATCAAACAGTGCAAAGCACCTCAACAAAAATGAAAATTACAGCGAAAGCTTTGAGATTCCCTTAGTCTTTAACCTCCAGACCGTGTTGACGATGCACCACCCCTGCAGCTCCTCTCTGAGCCGGCCTGATGTTGTTGGTTGCAGATGGGACACAATTTTACCAATTATGAGTTTGACGCTTTAACCATTTAGCCATGGATGCTTAACGGTGATCTACATCGTAAATAACATACTCCCTCCATCCCATGATACTTGTCGAGGATTTGTCTAAATTTGGATGTATGTAGACGCTAAATAGTATCTAGATACATCTAAATTTTCACAAACTTCCGGCATGTTTTATAGGACGAAGGGAGTATCTTCATATGAAAATACACATCATAGAAAAATAAAATCGAAAATATTAGGAGATGACTAAGGAAAACACCTCTTTAGATCCTCGAATTGAAAAGAGAGATTGAGAAGGTTGTACGGTGAATTTTTTTTTGGAACAAACTTCGATCAGTTGTTTATTAGTTGGACCAAGTGGGTACACGTACGTTGGATTACTAGATTATTAGACGTACGGAACAATAGAAAATAAGTGTCTCCACGGATGCTTCTAGAGTGCATGATTATCTAACTTTAATTTTCAGCTCCAAATAACGTTAACTTATAGGGTGTATGGGACGTCAGAGAAGTGTTCTGAGATCAATATCTTTGCTCATGTCGTGGGTTCTTATATATAAAACTATGCTCTTCGGGTTCATTTGCTTCAGCAACTGGTTGGCAACTGCTAGGTGTGGATAAGGATACATATAAAACACTAGTATACATACATTAATGAAATATTCTAATTTTTGGAGTGATGTGATGTTTTTCTTGCGTACTTCATTTTTCTTGTAATCCTTTGTTGCAAGTGTTTTTTTGAACACCGAAACAAAAAACTAAAGGAAGACCTTTTGCAACAAAATATAATTAATATTAATACATATCTTTTAAATACAACATGGATTTACATTGTTACTATGGCATGTTATACTTAAAAAATATTTAAATCATACCAAAGGATGTATAAATAAAGAGATGAAATACATTCAGTGGCAACATTTGTTACGAGGAAATAAAATAGTTTAGTATAAATATGTGATTTGTTTTCTTCATCCACCCCCCATATGCTCACCTTGCAAGCAGTGTGGAGATCTAGATCAGAAGTTGACCAACAAAGAATTATTCTTCTAATACAAGTTTTCCCCGAGGGCTATCTACTGTGTTCTATCTTCTTTGGCAGCGCTACGACACAGTTCAAGCATACTAAATGCATTTGAGCCAATTTTTAGATTCTCAAAATTTTAAATGGAAATATAAAAGCAGGAAGATTTTAGTTTTTGCTAGAAATTCAGGATTTTACATTTTTTAAATTTTAAATTAATAATACAAATTTTAACCAAAAAGGAGGCTAGCCAATTTTTAGATTTTCAAATTTTCAGGTTTTAAGTTTGGCAAAAAAATATATTAAAAATAATACAAATTAAAAAGTTAATGTTTATTTATTTATTCAAGATTATTATTACATCATTATTTTTGTTTATTAAAACATTTATTTGGAATTCAAACAATAAAGAAGTGTGATATCGACCAACATGTTAATAGGATTGATATGATACTAGTATCAATAACATGCGTGCAAAGCACTTGGAGACGAGACGGGAAGGAACTCGGAAGTTAAGTGTGCTAGTGCTGGAGTAGTGGGAGGATGGGTGACCGAGCGGAAAGTTTGACCATGAGTAAGTAATTTGACTAGAGATTAAGTGTAGTTAGATACTAAACTTGTCAAATAACTAAAATAATAAAAATTTTGAAGAAAAAAAAGGAAAAAAGGAGATTTTTTTTAACGAAATAGTCTTTAGTCCCGGTTGGTGTTATAAACCGGAACTAAAGGTCCTTCGCCCCGGCGCGTGCCCGCAGCCCACATGGCGGGACCTTTAGTCCCGGTTTGTATTACAACCGAGACTAAAGGAGAGATCCTTTAGTCCCAAATCACCTAATCCCGGTTACAAAACCGGGACTAAAGGTCCTTACCAACCGGGACTAAATCCCCCTTTTCTACTAGTGTATGCAACGAGTTGTGCACAATAGGCTCTCTAGTTTAGCGTTGCTATTATCCAAGCGTTTTTTCTTACCGCAACATGTTGCACCGATCTGTCTTTTTTCCTTTTTTTGTGGAGTGAGCTGGAATTGGTAAATGTACTCTTATTTATTGCATGCTTACAAGTACATCTCATGCATTCACCTATTCCTTGTAGGCATCAACAACAATAGAGTTTAGAAACCTAGAGCTTAAGATCGAGGAACTAAGCCATGTTAGAACCTATGCCCACGCGGTCACGCTAGTTTCATCGCCTCCTCCATGACATTAGGTCGTGACAAAAATTGTGGTCTTCCCTTTGGAGATGGATGAGTAGAGAGTGCGAGGAAATAGAGCTTCTTGTCGAACATGTTTTTCTTTCTATCTTTCTGCTTCCCAACAGGAGCGTGAGGGGCTACATGTGAATCGAAACCAGAGGCCACAAGTAGAAACATGCCAATGTAGTCTGCTTTTACCTCACACCTGAACGATTAACACGGTAGCCATTAACATGCGTAATACGGTGGAATGAAAGATTAAGTTGGAAGCTCATTCTCTTGTATATCAACGCAAAATCTTGGTACACACAGATGGAATGTAAATCAGCATGGACCATCCAGAAATATTTGTGTGTTGTTAAACGTTTTAAAAGCGTTGACCACTAGTACATGTAAAGTTTATAAATTAGCACGAACGAACCACATCATTCGTATTTGCCTTTCGGTGTATGTACTACTCACTAGACATATGACTACAGCCAAAAAATCATATTGAAAATTGGTTACCAAAGACTAAGAATTGAAGCACGTCCTACGCTTCCAGACATATGGAGTAGCTAAAACGTAACTTCGAGAGAATGAGCATAAAAGGAAGGCAGGAAACCTTTCCTGACTTGATATCCTTGTGATCATCTCGAACGAGTGCCTTCCAACGTAACATACCCATAGATGCGCACATGCGTATTGGTAGTTTGGTACTTTGGTACATGCAAGTTAACGCAAAGCTCGAGTTAATACAACTATATAAGTGCAGCCAGAGAAAGTATATATAGATCAATAGAAACAAATTAAGATGACTTCCATATGAGCTATTACTAAGTAGTACCTCATGTGCAAGAACAACCACTATCTCCTCATCAGTGTTGAAACGATCGAGCAATCCATTGTATTGGCAGCACCGGCAAATCACCGTGCCCTAATACCATTTTGTCGGAGAGCGGCCGCCTCCCAGTCGAGCCCGACTACCCAACCAAGAGGCTCCCGGGATTTTGTGGCCAAGCTAGGGTGGATGGCGCCGGCGATCTTGGAGAGAATGTGTGGTTGATGCGGATTCGGTGGCATGTTCCTCATTGAAACCGGCGAAGTAGAACTCGGTGACCACACAGGCATCTCGCCGAGAGGGGGCGACGAGGTGGGAGCGGCTCATAAAAGCAACCGGCTCGACAAGGTACATGCGGGACACTGCAGCTAGCGATCCCCATGCCGTGAAGCTAGAGCTGTACGGTGAACTCTTTTTTTTGAAAACACTTCGACCAGTTTTTTCTTCCGATCAGTTGTTTATTACTTGGACCAAGTGGGTACACAGCACACACATTGGCTTGCAAGATTAGACGTACGGAACAAAGGGAGATTGTGTCTTCTAAATATCTCCACGGAGGATTTCTACAGTGCATGATTATCTAACTTCATTTTTCAGCTCCAAATAACGTTAACTTATAGGGCGTATGGGATGTCAGAGAAGTGTTCTGAGATCAATATCTTTGCTCATTTCGTGGGTTCTTATATAGAAAAATATGCTCCTCGGGTTCATATGCTTCAGCAACTGGCAACTGCTAGGTGTGGATAAAGATACATATAAAACACTAGCATACATACATTAATGAAATATTCTAATTTTTGGAGTGATGTGATGTTTTTCTTGCATACTTCGTTTTTCTTGTAATCCTTTGTTGCAAGTGTTTTTGTGAACACCCAAACAAAAAACTAAATGAAGACCTATTGACACCAAATATAATTAATATTAATACATATCTTTTAGATGCAACATGGGTTTACATTGTTACTATGGCATGCTATAAAAAATATTTAAATCATATACCAAAGGATGTATAAATAAAGAGGTGAAATACATTCAGTGGCAACATTTTTTATGAGGAAATAAAATAGTTTAGTATAAATATGTGATTTTTTCTTCATCCACCCCATATGCTCACCTTGCAAGTAGTGTGGAGATCTAGATCAGAAGTTGACCAAAAACGAATTATTCTTCTAATACGAGTTTTCCCCGAGGGCTATCTACTATGTTTTATCTCCTTTGGCGGCGCTACAACAAAGTTCAAGTTTATTCAGCGAGTTCGACTTGTGTTTCCATATCATCTAGCGTGTCCTTTGTGTGATCTTCTCTGTTGGTCGATGCACTCCTAGGAGGATGGTTGCATGGTGGAAACCATGGCTAGAAAGACGATGGAAGAGAGATCATTTCCCAGTGAAGGTATCTTGATACCGATGTCAATCTTCACGATAGATTTGAATGATTGAGTTTCCATGAGAAGAAGAGATCAATCAGAATTTAGCAGAAGAACTCTAGGAAATGATTGAAACATTTGAGTTGGTTGGGGATAGTCAATGTCCCCACAACAAAGTAGTTCAGTCACACATCGATGTTCAAATTCATGCACGATGCGTGGGCTTTGGCTCGGGACTTACCAAGGTTTGGGTTCAACTCTTTTTTTTGTTCAGTTTTATTGTTTGGGGGATGGGAATAGAGTAAGTGATTGGGGGTCCTAGTCTTGTTCCACACCTCAGCAACGATTTTGTGTGAAGAGTATGACGACTCTACAAATTGAAGGGTACACATTCGGGGGGTGGCTGATAGTGTGATGAGGTAGAAGGAATTGTAAGAGAAGGTTGCAAACAAGGTTGCTGGCCCTACAATACTATAATTGTTAATGAAGGGATGATAAATGCCATAATTGTTAATGAAGGTATGGTAAACGACCGATCTACAAATCTACAATGAACACCTCACCCTACAAGACCGTGGCTTGATTTATAATTTTTTTTATGCTGGATGAACATGTGCTGGCGATTTATTATGATCAAACTCTGGAACCACTGTCGTTTCGGAGAGAGAGTAGAGAGAGAGAGAGAGAGAGAGAGAGAGAGAGAGAGAGAGAGAGAGAGAGAGAGAGAGAGAGAGAGAGAGAGAGAGAGAGAGAGAGAGAGAGAGAGAGAGAGAGAGAGAGAGAGAGAGAGAGAGAGAGAGAGAGAGAGAGAGAGAGAGAGAGAGAGAGAGAGAGAGAGAGAGAGAGAGAGAGAGAGAGAGAGAGAGAGAGAGAGAGAGAGAGAGAGAGAGAGAGAGAGAGAGAGAGAGAGAGAGAGAGAGAGAGAGAGAGAGAGAGAGAGAGAGAGAGAGAGAGAGAGAGAGAGAGAGAGAGAGAGAGAGAGAGAGAGAGAGAGAGAGAGAGAGAGAGAGAGAGAGAGAGAGAGAGAGAGAGAGAGAGAGAGAGAGAGAGAGAGAGAGAGAGAGAGAGAGAGAGAGAGAGAGAGAGAGAGAGAGAGAGAGAGAGAGAGAGAGAGAGAGAGAGAGAGAGAGAGAGAGAGAGAGAGAGAGAGAGAGAGAGAGAGAGAGAGAGAGAGAGAGAGATGCCGAGAGAGAGAGAGAGTCACGGGGGAGAAGAAGTAGGGGCCATTGGGCGAGAGTCCTCGGACGGTGGTACGCGATTTACCTAGCTTGAACACTGCTCGAGGACAGGGCCTACCGCGCTTGTCCTGAATTATCGGCGCCGTTGTTACAATGAGTTGTGGTTGTCTCGTTGCTAGCTCGAGATCGCCTAAGGGCTCCGGATCCGGCTTATATAGGCGCCCGATCTAGGGTTTACACGGAGAGTCCTAGCCGGAATACAAGATGCCTAACTACGGAATATTACATTGCCGTGCACGTCAAGGATCCACCTTTCCTTATACACCGTATTGGATCCGGATACTTCATGGGCTTCCACGGATCCGACTACCTGTATAGGTCGGTTAAGATCCGGCTCCTGTTCCTGGGCTGGACTGCATCCATCTTCTATCAACAGCAACTGGGCCACCCGATGGGCCACATGCCACATCACCATCTGTGGGCCACCCGGGCTTGCCGGATCTAGACCATGTCGTTGATATACCCATAAAGTATACCCACAACAGTAGCCCCCGAAGTTCTTCAAGATTCGTCATTCCTCCGCCTCGCTTCGTTCGAATCCGAAGAGAATCTCGAAGAGCTTCCAAAACTTCATCGTTTCCGACTTCATCCAACCGGAAATCATTTGTTCGTTGTAATGGTAACTTAGCAGATTTCTCGCCCACGTCGCATGCAACTTCCTCTTTTCCCGCGCTAAATTTTCGGATCTGCGAATTTCTAGCCGGAAATTTCGGAGGCGTGCAGTTAGGTCACCACTGCGTCTGTTTCACCGCTTTTGACCTAAGACACGTGGCGATCATCCAACGGTGCGACCGTTCCGTTCCCACCATAGGATCCGACTCACGAATCTCCGCGCGAGGTCTATAAATACCCCGTCCGCGCGGTCATTTTCACTTTTTCACCGCCCTCACCACTTCATCTTCCTCCTCGCGCCAGCGCCGCCCGTTAGATCTCACTTCCGGCGAACAGTTTCTCGGAGAGCTTCAAGCGCCGCCACTCCAAGGTCTCCCTCGACCCGAGCTGCTCGCGTTTGATCGAGATTTCGTCTCCGCCGCCGATTCGTGGTCTCGCCGGAGGTCTGCGCGTCAAGTCCGAGAGCTTCTTCTTCGCCGGCGTCACGGGGAACCGCCACGCCATTGCCGGTAAGTCCACCGGACTTGTAGAAGATAGACTTAGCGGGATCCGGCTTCTTAAGCTTCTTATCATATGCATGCAGCCGGAAACATGTCCACTAGCTCACCTAGATTCACTGATAGCTCTCCGAATAGTCTACAGCCAAACTCAACGGAACCAACCTTTGTTGAGCCTTTAGCATTCCTTCCGCCCAATATTTCCGATACTAGACTAGCTCAACCTTATTCCGCCTCTTCCAGCAATTTCCTTGGTCGGATCCCAACAGTTGAAGAAATCCAAGCGGAATTAGAAGGGCAGGCTAGGATGGCCGCTAAAGTGCAAGAAGTTGAGCAGAAGAAGGGATCGAAAGCCCGGAACCGTGAAGGGGAGAAGGGTCAATGGTGGCCCAGCGAAGTTACGGAGTCGTAACTAAAAGCCTTCGAGAAGGAAGGTCTCATAGCTCCGGACACTTGGAGTTTTAACAAGGACTCCAGCACTCCGACCCCAGAACCCGACGAACGTGTCTTCACCAAAGCTTGGGTGGAGCGCGGTCTTTCTCTTCCTCCCTCCGAGTTATTCCTGTCAGTGCTTAGCACGTATGGCCTCCAACCACACAACATATGTCCAAATTCCTTTCTCCTCCTCTCAAACTTCGCAACTCTCTGCGAGGGCTATCTCGGAGTTCGTCCGGATGTGCGCCTCTGGCAGTTCTTCTATAGAGTCAAGAAGGAGACCAAGGATAAGGCCATGGTGAACTGCGGCAGTATGACGTTCGTGCTCCGCACCAGAAGGGTATTTCCGACTCTTGCCTCCCACGAGTCCGTCCGGTACTGGAATGCCGGATGGTTCTACGTGAAGAATATCTCAGTTCCGAGCGTCCATGACGGTCTCCCTGCATTTGTCAACAAGCCTCCGGAAGAGCTTCCCAGCTGGAGCTTCATCCCAGCTCTTGCCCAGCATCCGGAGCTGGACAAGATGGCGCGAAGGATCTCCTGGTTGGTCCACGACGGTTTATCCGGAATGGACCTGACCTTGAACTGGTTCACCCGTCGGATCCAGCCGCTCAAGTACAACAAGCGGCTGATCTGCGAATACTCCGGGATTGACGATCAACTGCGGGTAACCAAGGATAATCTGCCGTCGGATTCTCTGAACAAGAGGATCCGGACACTCGTGAAGCTTACCCGGGGCCAGGAGGTCCCGGAGATCAACAAAAACATGTTCATCAACAACAAGTGCCCTCCGGTGCGTTTTCTCACTTAGCCATTTTGCTTCTTATTCTTGAAATGTTCTAACTTCCTCAACACTTTTTCTCTTCCAGCTCAATTCTTTGGCGGAGGATAGTTTCAGAGACGTTTTCCATCTACCCACCGACGCCAGAAAGGCGGAGGAGTATCCGGAGGACGATGACGAGGGGGAAGAGCAAGTTCCCAAGAAGGCTGCCCCTCGTGCAAAACGTCCCCGCGCCAATGTTTCCAGCACCGATGGCGGAACCAGCGGCGAGGCCTCCGCCAAGAAGGCAAAGACCAAAGTTCCTCCGCGCCTCGACTCCAAGAAGGCGGAGCGCGACCGCATCAAGCTGCTAGCCACTGCCGGAAGAGGGTCACGCCCGCAGATTCCCGGAGCCACGCAAGTGTTCCGAAATACAAATCTCGTAGTTGCGAAGTTAAAACTTTAACACTGATGTCTTTTCTTTATTTGGTGCAGGAACCAGAAAACCACCACTTCACGGGTTAGCACCCAGAAGTCCATCACCGGGTTCCTGAAGACGTCTCCGGCTGTTGCCCCTACCACTCTAGCTCCGCCAAGTACCTCCAACCCAGCTCCCCAACCTACTCCTCCTGAGGCTCACCCCTCCCCGATCCCGCCGCCGAAACTCAGGTGGAAATAATTCCAGTGAGCAGCGAGAAAGGAGGCGGAAGCTGCTCCGCCACAAAGCGAGCTGCTCCGGAAGAGCCTCAAGACAAAGGTCCAGAGGAGGCGGAGATCACCTCTATAGATAAGGCTGAAGCTTCGGCTAAGGATGTCGTCGCATTTCCGGTGAACTTTGGTGATCCTTCCGATCTCTACGCTACACCGAAGGCGTACTCCCACAAGTTTTTCAACAAACTCACGGAAGCGGAGAAGTGGGGGCTCGAGCAAGATCTGCTAGACTCCATGCTAAGCAACGCATGGGGCAAAGCTGATGTTGAATCTTCGGAGATTCAAAATCACAAAAGGGAGATCGGCTAGTTCTTCGACCAGCTCCTCGTCAAACGCAAGGTAAACCAATCTTCCCAGTAGCCCCCAAGTATCTAGGCAGAAACTAATCGTAGTTTGCACCTTGATACTTTGAGTGAACTAACCTGAGAAATTTTTAAAGTGTCGTGGTAGCCCCAAAGCGTCATGGCGGAACATTTCCGGCAATGATGCTTCGAAAAGATCTACACTTATCTATACACAATCGGAACTTATCCTTGTTTTGCACAGTCACAGGAACAACAAGCGCTGCACCATGAGCTCCACAAGAACATCTCGCTGCAATGCCGCGTTACCCTTGGGAAGGCGGATCAAATTCATGATGCCAAGGAAAAGATTGCGGAGCTGGAAAAGCAGCTGGCGGAAGCCCAAAGTATGTCTCCGACCAAACTGTCATTATTCCAAATTTCCGAATTTGAACTTACTTTTGCTTGAATTGAACAGATGCATCTTCCTCCCTGGCAACTGCTTCCTCAGAACTAGAGAGCCTGCGCTCCGCCCACCAGGACTTAGAGTCAAAACTGAAGGAGGCGGAAAAAAAATGCGAACTCGCTGAGAAGCAGTTATCGGAGAAGAATAGCGAGTTTATCAGGGAAAAAGCTGATTTGGTGGCGAAGCGGAGAGTTGACAGCGACACACTGAAAAAGTTCCAAACTGAAATCCAAGGACTCCGGAACTACATGACGACATCAGAAAAAGGCTAGGACCTGCTTAACTCCGACGTCATGGGTAAGTATCCGAATCCTAAAACCAGAACAATTCTCCGTGACCCTGAATAATGCTTAACTCTGAACAATTTGTGGTTTTGCAGAACCACTTGGATATGATGAAGCCCAGCGCGAGATGTTTCTGCGTGATGATTTGATCAGGCTGGTCGGAGATGACTGCAGAGACTTGATCTTAGCCTATCGTAAGATCTGCCATAACTTGGCAATCAAGGACAACCGAACTTGCGATGTCCGTGATCTTATCCAGAAGATGGATGTCTTGCCAGAGCTTGTCGTCGATCTCCAGGCTTCTTCGGCCCGAGGTGCTGCTACAATGTCATTGGCAATGTGCCTAGCCCATGCTCCGGATCTCGACATTGATCTGGCCACTACTGGTGTGCCTCCGGATGCGGATGTAAATGCACTCTTAGATGCATGCACCGGCTATGACACCCGGATCGCACGGCGTATCCGTCACGAAGAATTCTACGACAAGGTAGTGCTTCCTGCCGACGAGCATCTCGAAGCAGAGCTTGAGAAGGAGCGTGAGGCGGAGGCAAGACCAGCCGGATCCAGTGACGGAAGCCAATTTACCTGGACCAGCTCCAAGGATGCTGAGAAGAACAAGTCTAAGGGCGTTGATGAAGGCGCTGCATCTCCGGCTAAAGAAACTGATGATGATGCCGTTTCTTCTCCGGATAAAGAAGCGAAGAAGAACCAAGCACAAGCTGACGATGAGGGTCATTCTTCTCCGACCAAGGAGAAGTAAAAAACTTGTTCCTGCGGGAAAAAATCAAACACTGCATCATTTTGACCCAATTGAGGGTTTGTAATATAACTTAAATATTTCTAAGTAGCTAGGACGAAACGAGTGCATGGGCGGAAAAAACTTATCCTGCTATCCATTCGAATATATATGCATGTTTCGTTATTTGAAAGCAAGTGCTAGTTTCTAAGTTTTTCGGCTTGTTTATTTGACCTTCCACGAGCCGGAAGACCTTTAGCCGGAAACGCCACCGGCGAAGCCTAATGGCAGTCCGTCCATAACCGCGGAAACAAGCCCCCAGCCAAGGTGCCGGAAGTCGCTACCAGGAATCCATAAGTTTGCAACAAAAAACTCATCCACCAGAAAACTTAAGCTCACGTCCTAAAGGACGATTTTGAAAATCTCAACTTTCATACACGCCTAGGCGGAAAAATCCAGCTCTGCGGCTTTAGTCGGAAAACATACACGATCCAAAAATGAACAATTAAAGGAGGTAAAAGACTCAAAGATTGAACCATATGCTTTATTTCATTGATCATGTATCATAGATATTACAAAGTATGTAATGCAAAGATTGCTAAGTGTGGAAAGGACGTAGCTGTGCTATATTCCAGGGACGGTCTGTTTCATCGTATATGTCATCCGGATCCTCCCGTTTGCGTTTTCGGTGCCAATTGGCAGGTCTATCCTTTAACTCGCGGAAATCAACGAGATAATAAGATCCGTTATGCAACACTTTGCTGATGACGAAAGGTCATTCCCATGGAGATTGCAACTTATGCTCTTTCACCTGTCGAAGGCGGAGGACCAAGTCACCTTCCTTAAACGAGCGGTTCCGAACTCGACGACTATGATAGCGTCGGAGTTTCTGCTGGTAAATGGTGGAACGTTGGTCAGCTAGATTCCGAGCCTCTTCAACCAGGTCCACAGATAGCTGTCCTCGTCAGCAGTTGCTTCATTGTAGGCGGAAACTCGCGGGAGTCATGGATGATGTCGGAGGACAGCTTCAGATCCATATACTAGAAAGAAGGGTGTAAATCCAGTTGACTGTTAGGGGTAGTTCGTAAACTTCACAAAACAGAATCTAACTCCTCAGCCCAAGCTCCGGCTGCACGGCGCAGTGGTTCTTCAAGGCGAGGTTTGACTCCGGATAGTATGAGGCCATTGACTCGCTCGACCTGCCCATTAGATTGTGGATGAGCCACAGAAGCAAGGTCAAGCCGGATCCCTACGTCATTGCAATAATCCTTTAACTCTCTCTGGGCGAAGTTCGTGCCATTGTCTGTGATTATGCTGTGTGGGATGCCGTATCTCACTACGAGGCTGCAAACAAATTTTAGTGCCGTAGTACCATCGGCTTTTCTCACTGGCTTTGCCTCGATCCACTTACTGAACTTGTCAATAGCGACCAAGAGGTACTCAAAACCGCCAGAGATGATCTCTTAACTTTCCGACCATATCGAGCCCCCCAGACCGCCAAGGATGGTTTGATCAATTCGGCTTTGGTTGAGTAGCATAGTACTGACAACCTCGACAAGTTTTCACTATTTTCTCAGCATCTTCTTTAGCTGTTAGCTAGTAAAAACCTTGCCGAAAAGCTTTTGCAACGAGAGATCCGGGAGCGGCATGATGCCCACAATCACCTGCATGGATCTCTCTGAGGATTTCGATGCCATCTTGACTTGAGACGCATTTCAGAAATACCCCGTTTGCACTTCGTTTATAGAGCTGTCCATCAACTATTGTGTAGGATCTTGCTCGATGATGTCGTGCGAGGACTTCGTCCTCCGGCAACTTCTGATCAATGAGGTAGTCCAGGAAAGGCTCCGTCCAGGCCGGAATGATAACCATCACCTCCTTAGCCGGAGATACTGCCACATCTGGTTTTCCGGGTTAGCGCCCTTACGAGGGTATCCGTAAGTGCTCAAGGAAAATTCCAGGCGGAATGGGTTTCCTGCTGGATCCGAGCTTGGATAGCATATCAGCCGCTGTGTTGTCATCTCTCCTGACGTACTTGACTTCGTATCCGAGAAAGCACTTGGCGAGCTCATCAACTTCATCTCTGTAAGCTGCCATGACGGAGTTTCTGGCGTTCCAGGTTCCGGCTACTTATTGTGCCACCAGGTCTCCGCAGCATATGATGTGCTTGATCCCAATCTCCTTAGCGATGCGACCGTGTAGTAGAGCCTCGTATTCCGCCATGTTATTTGTAGCTTCGAAGTGAATCAAGACGTACTGCAGTTCTTCTCCGGTAGGTGACTTCAGGGTGACTCCAGCCCCCGAGCCTTGGTATTGCTTGGATCCGTCAAAGTGCATGACCCCAGCTTTAGGTTTCGGCACAGGTGTGCCCTCTGGCGCTTCAGTCCAATCGACGAAAAAATCCGCCAAAATCTGAGATTTGATGGAAGTTCTAGCTTTGTAGTTGATGTCGAAGGCGGGAAGTTCTATTCCCCACTTCGCTATGCGTCCTGTTGCGTCGGAGTTGTTGATGATCGCCGACAATGGAGCTTTGCTCACAACTGTCATGGGATGCTCTTGAAAGTAGTGTCTCAGCTTCCGGCTACCTAGGAACACTCCATAGGCTAGCTTCTAAAAGTGAGGGTATCTTTGCTTGGATTCCGTCAGGACCTCGCTGATGTAATAGACTGGCCTCTGGACTCCGTACTCATATCCTTCTTCCTTTCGCTCCACCACGATGACGAGACTGATGACCTTGTTGGAAGCTGCCAGATAGAGGAGCATAGGCTCTGACTCTTCTGGAAACACCAATATAGGTGGAGAAGAGAGAATTTCTTTCAACCCCTGAAGTGTTGCGTCTGCTGCGTCGTCCCAGACAAATTTGTCTGTTTTCTTCAACAGCTTGCACAAAGGTAGTGCTTTCTCGCCAAGACGGCTAACAAATCTACTGATTGCAGCAACGCAACCAGTTAATCGTTGCACATCTTTGAGACAAGTTGGCCTCTTGATGTTCAGGATAGCCTTGATTTTTCCGGGTTTACTTCAATGCCTCTGTGAGACACAATGAAGCCAAGGAGTTTTCCGGCTGGTACGCCAAAGACGCACTTCAACGGATTCAACATCATCTTGTACCGACGGAGATTATCGAAGGTTTCCTTGAGGTCGCTGATCAAGTCGGATCATTTCCGGGTCATGACCGCGATGTCGTCGACGTATGCGTGCACGTTCCGGCCAATTTTGTCCTTCAGACATCGCTGCATCGCTGGTAAGTGGCACCGCATTTTTCAAACCAAAAGGCATGGTGACATAGCAGAAAGGGTGTGATGAACGAGGTCGTCTTTGGTCGGACTTCTTCATCCAGATCTGATGATACCCGAATATGCGTCAAGAAAACACAGTTCCGCCCCCGTCGAATCAATGACTTGGTCAATGCGCGGCAAGGGGAACGGATCCTTCGGACAGTGCTTATTCAAGCCGGAGTAATTGATGCATATTCTTAGTATTTCAGAATTCTTTTTGGGTACAAGAACGGGGTTTGCGACCCAATCAGTATGGATAACTTCTACTACAAATCCTGCCTCTAGTAACTTTGCTAATTCCATCCCTATGGCGCGACGCTTCTTATCTCCAAAGCGTATAGCTTGCTTCACCGGTTTGCCCGGATTTATGTTGAGGTAGTGTTCGAGTTCCCTTGGTCCGGACATGTCAGAAGGTTGCCATGCGAAGATATCCATGTTAGCTCGGAGGAACTCGATGAGCGCGCCTTCCTATTTGGGGTCCAGGCCAGCTCCGACAGACACCTGCTTGGAATCGTCGCCTTCCACGAGGTAAACTTTCTTGGTGTCTATCGCGGCCTTGAACGAGTTCTTCTGTTCGGAGATCTGCTTCTTGGTGGTATGCATCTCTTCGGATCCACCGCGGCCCCAGCCTGCAGCTCCTCTCAGATATCACCGATTCTGCAAAGGCGGCTTCGCCCTCCTCGCAGTCTCGAGCTTTCTTGTAGTCTCCAGATATGGTGATCATACCATAAGGACCCGGAATCTTGAGCTTGTTGTAGATGTAACACGCTCTCGCGTGAAACTTGTGGTAGGTGGGCCTGCCGAAGATGACATGATAGGAGCTCTTAAAGGGCACAACCTCAAACGTGATCATCTCTTCGCGGAAATTATTAACATCGCCGAAGGCCACGGGAAGTTTGATGCTGCCTAGAGAGTTTGCCTTTTTACCCGGAACTACACCATGGAATTCCGTGGTGCTGTGTTTGAGCTGTTCCTTGGTAAGGTTCATCTTCTCCGGAGTCTCCAGGTACATGATGTTCAGGCTGGCTCCGCCGTCCATGAGGCACTTGGAGAAGTCATACCCGTCGATGCGGGGACTCACAACCAAAGCATATCACTCTTTGGGGATGACAGTAGGATGGTCCGTCCTGTCGAAGGTGCACGGGTTTTCCGACCACTTAACGTACTGTGGCACGGCCGGAAGCGTGGCGTTTAGGAGCCAGAGAGCTGATTTCTTGGCCTTGACCGTCGGAGTTCCGAGGAAGGTGTGGTATGCACCCGCACTATTTTTGACAAAGGGGTTGGATTTGTTAGCTGCGGAACCCTCTTTGGGATCCGGCGAAGCGTCATCCCCATCCATCGCCTCGGAACTGTTCTCGTCCTTCTCCTTGTTCTTGCCCTTGCCTCCTTTGCCGCGCGGGCGGTTTCCGGCACGCTTGTATCCTGCTTCCGGGTCAGTTTTCAGATCATTGACCCACTTGCAGTTGCGATAGGTGTGGGAGGACTTGCCAGTAGCCGGATCAATATGGGCCAAGCACGACATGTCCCTGTATTCTTCGTAGGTTTGGGGAGCGCGGAACCCAGCGACGGTGACCTCGTCACCACGTTGCTGGCCCTCCGCCACCACGGCCGCGGCTCTTCCGCCTCCTTGACCTCCGCCGTCATGGCGACCATGTCGGATCCGCGCGCTTCCGAGTTTGGTTTGCTTTTGCTGGTGCAGCACTCTGTGAGTCTTCGTCTTTTGCCGATCATGTCGTCCTTCAGATTATTCTCGGAGGCAAGTTAACGTGTGCCGTCCCAATGTGCAAGCATGCCGAAAGTGCATATCGTGCGGGAAGGTTAAACCTTGTTGCTAACCACCGAGTAGGAAAGCTTCTTCGTTTTTTGAATATAGTAGTAATGTTTGTGGTAGTCCCTTTTCTCGAAGGCTATCTTCAGGTCGAAGCAAAAGATGGAGTTTTCCTCAAGGTCCAATACGGATAAGGAGCACTAAGGGTCCCTCATCTAGTAGAAGTGATCACTTCATGGAGGATAGCTCTCCTCTTTGGCACTTTTCTTCCATGTACTTGGAATTATCGTAGCGAGCGTTCGGGCGGGGGCGGCGCGCGAGCGAGCGAGATCTCTGGCCTCCGCCTCCGCCTCCACCTCCTCCACTGGGTGGTGGGGAGGGAGATCTGCGAGGGGGCCGATGGGACCTTTTGCTTCCGCCTTCAGATTCTCTGCGCCCTTCCTGCTGCTGACTCCGGCTTCGGTGGCTGCCTTCTTCCTGCTGGCGGTCGCCTCCCTCATTCCGGCTTTTGCGTGGCTCCGGCTCGCGTTCTTCGTTCCAGCTCCGACGAGGCTCTGGCGTGCGCTCCGTGTTCCGATTCCTCTGAGGAGCCACGTTGTCGCGGATGTTTATTCCACCAGGCCCATGGGGTTTGGTGTTTCCGGCTGGACTACGTCGGCGAGGTGGAAGAGGAGGACGCGAGTTCCGGGGCGGAGGTGACGGGTTCCGGTGCTTGTCCCTGCCAGTATACATCGGATCCTTTCCCTTGTTTTTGTCCGTCGGAGGTGTTGCCGAGGGTACAGGGATTTGGATGTTCCCTGGTTCTTCTTCTGCGCTCCGTGGATCCGGTGCGCGATTCTTCGTCATGACCTTCCCTTCCCGAGGCGTTCTTCTGCGCGGTGGATACGCATACCCCAGGTTGGATTCCAACCTGCGCGAAGTATCTGCCTTACTCTGTTGCTTCTGAAGCTACGAGTGTGCGGAGGTGGTTGATGTCGATTTCCTCATCGTTCTTGGCCAAAAGCTCCGCAGCCTTCTTCATATTGTCCTTTGGAGTTGTGAGCGGCTGCTGATCGGTGGGGGTCGCAAAGTTGATCTTGCGGGGGCCAATAGCTTCCCGTCGGATCCTATCTGCTTCCTTGTGGGCATCGCCCATCATGGATTCCCACCGCTATCGGAGTTTTTTGGCCTTCTCCAAGGATTCTACGGCTGCACGTTCTTTTTCCTCGATCTCTGCCATCACTTCCTTTGCATCTTGCCTCTCCTCCAGCATTACTACTACGGTGTTGGCAAATCTTTCAGCAGTGGCCAGCAGCTCCTTCCTTTTGGCTTCTAGAGCTACCGGATCTGCGACTTCTTTCGAAGTTATTGGTTTTGTCAGGATCTCCGAGCACGCTACAGCTCCTTGGCCTGCTGCCCTGGCGAGCTCTTCTATGGACAAATCTTTCCCGTGTTCGAGAACACGTCCTTCTCCAGGATCCGGCACGACGCGATAACGCATACGATGTGGGGTTTCCGAGTTGGACGGTCCTGGAATTCTGTCGCTGGACGGAGTTTCATCTGTGTCAGCTCCTTGCTCCAGCCCAGTTATGGTCGCGAGGACCTGCTTGGGTGGGGCGGATTCTGCTTCAGCTTTCTCATCATCTTCCAGCTCCTTCATAGCACGGTTGTATTCCGCAGTGTCCATGGATGAAGCGTCGTCAGATAGCGGGCTTAGGTTATCCAGGATTGTTTCTTCTTTATCTCCGGCATCCTCTTGATGATCCGGAGCGTTGTTGCCTCCGGCAACCTTTTGCTGATCCGGAGTATCGCTGTCTCCGGTAGCCTCAACCTGCATGGGTCCAGCTCTATCCTGAGGAGGGGCGGTTCCTGCGGTATGTGCGAGGTAGTGCATGAAGTGGTACCTTTGCTTCTCTAACACCTGGGAGACACGAGTTACCTAGGTTCAGATCTCATGCCCGTGGCGAGATCCTACTTCCCGCTATAAGTTCACTATAAGGGCAACACGTGTGTGATTACGGTGTCGTGATTGATCTGTCCCTAAGGGCTCCCGTAGGCCGGCTTATATAGTCGCACAGTCGTAGGGTAGAAGGAGAGTCCAAGCCGAATCGGTAACAGAGTCTTATATGGAAACTATGTTGTCTTGTCCTCCAAGGCGTCGGCTTCCGTAAGGCGGTGGGCACAATCTTGGCTGGACCTATGTCTTGTGTATCAACAATTGGGTCGCCCGGCTAGGCCATGGGCCTAACCACCATCTGTGGGACACACGGGCTCGCCGGTATGGGACCACATCGCTGGTATATATACATGTTTGGTATATCCCCAACTATCACATCCTGCTAGACTACGACACCATGAAACCCTCGACAAGATCCTCACGAACTAGAATGAGTTGGCCAGCTTGAACAGGGCCATCCCATCAATGAACATGCTTGTGGTGGTGCAACTTGACACATTTTGGTTCCTGGCTGGCCATGTAGTTGAGTTGCAGAATTGTTGTGCTCTTGTTGGATGTTTTGCTTTTCTTTAGACAACACAGTAATATTATGTCATTATAAGACACCAACGCGTTAAACATGAGGTTTGAATGTTTTGTTCTTTGTTTCGACTTTTAGCATTGGTCGGAACACTTGTGAACGGGTGAACTCTGGCCCGTGTTCGTATAAACAAAAAAGTTCAACACTTTATTTCGTGTGTGTGTGGGGTGGGACGGTGGGGGGTGAATTGCACATCCTTGTTTGGGGCACTTAATAATCTTCCATTTTCCAGACTCTAAATAATCGCCCACAATGTCGCACATTGTACGCTAGTAGCTTCTGATCCTACTTATCATGGCTGATTAGTCATGTTAATATTTAATATAATCCAATCATAGAGGCGAACATGGAGATAGTGCTAATGCACAACAAACTAATTGCCCAAGTCAAGGCACCCCAAGTGACTCAACTGTACCCATTCTTGATCTCATGAGGGCAAGTTCTTCCTTTCCGTCTGATTGATTATGCTTTGTACTAAGACGCCATCCTATGCACAAGTCAAAGGGTGGTAATTGATATGTTTCAGTAACGTGTACATGTCTACTGCTCCAGCCTGATAAAAATGTTAATTGGTGGAGTCAATGTTTAGGATCAGAAAAAGTGGTGGACCTTCAGCATCTGTATCGATCGATGCACGCATCCATAGCTATCGATGCATGCATCCATAACTATTTCGGCTGATTAATAATAAACAGCAACATAGTAATGTTGCATTTTTATGGACAATTACATCGTCGTGATGACGTAATTGGGAGTGAATGGCAAATAACGAGAAGTGATGGCATAAGAAATTTGTTTGACACTGACTTGTATTTTAGGCTGGTAAAAAATAAGAAATTTGTTTGACACCCATAGCCACACATTGATTATGCTTTGTACTAAGACGCCATCCTATGCACAAGTCAAAGGGTAGTAAGCAAGAGCAGAATTGAGGACAGCTGTGAGTTGGCCAATGTAATAGTATTTGTTTGACACTGAACTAAAAATCATTCCGTAGAAGCAGCTAGGTACTCCCTACTTGAATGGGCACAAAGACTTGTATGGATGCACGTCTCGAGAACAGGCAAATGGCTCCCGAGCTCCACATTGCTTTTAAAATCTTCGAAAATATGATTTGAAAGTTTTAATCAGAAAAATAATCGTAGGCGCAGATAATGATGAAATATAATAGTGTGCAAAAAACAATCCCGAAATTTGTTGTATTTTAGGCTGGTAAAAAATAACAAATGTGTGGCTATGGGTGCGTTGAACAGTGCACATTTTCAAAACTTGAAACTTTGTCAGATTAGTTATTTTTGTGTAGCCTACAATATAGCGAATTTAGAAATGAGATTTTGCACAAAGGTAGAGTTCAACATTATCCGCACCTAGGATTCTGGTTATGAAAATTTTGAAACTTCTGAAAGTTGATTTTGAAATTTTCGAAAAGACGACCACCATGAAGCTCGGGCTCCATTTGTGGTCTCCATGCACATCTTTTCCTTATTTGTTTGGACACAAATCATGCTGCTGCCAAACTGTCCACGACATGGAAGGTGGGAGCCATGTCTACCACATACATGTATATACACACTAGCCACTCCAGCTACCACCAAAGTATGAAAGAAAACTCCACACAAAAATATGTTGGCTGTTCTTATAGATAGAGCTAAAGAGGACGATCAAATCAGAGGGTTGGTACCTCACCTTGTGGAGGGTGGGATATCGATTCTTCAATACGCGGACGACACTATTTTATTTATGGAACATGACTTAGAAAAATCCATAAATATGAAGTTAATTCTTTCTTTCTTTGAACAATTATCCGGTTTAAAGATAAACTATCATAAGAGCGAAATTTATTGCTTTGGTAAGGCTAAGGAGGTAGAGCATGATTATCGAACAATATTTGGTTGTGAGGTAGGGTCTTTACCTTTTAAATATCTCGGCATACCCATTCATTATCGGAGGTTGCTGAATAAAGAATGGAAGCCTGTCGAGGATCGCTTCGAGAGGAAGCTGGCGTCATGGTTAGGAAAGATGCTTTCCTACGGTGACCGCCTTGTCCTGATTAATTCTGTTCTAACTAGCCTTCCGATGTTCCTTTTATCTTTTTTGAGATACCCAAAGGGGTAAGGAAAAGATTGGATTTCTATAGGTCTCGCTTTTTCTGGCAAAGTGATGACTTAAAAAAGAAATATAGATTAACTAAATGGAATATTATTTGTAGACCGAAAGATCAAGGGGGTCTTGCTATTGAGATACTCGACATAAAGAATAGATGTTTACTTAGCAAATGGTTATTTAAACTTCTTTCTGAAAAAGGCGTGTGGCAGGAGCTGCTGCAAAAAAAGTACCTGCAAGGTAAAACGCTCTCACAAGTGCAAGCCAAACCCGCCGACTCTCCTTTTTGGAAGGGGATTATGGGGGTGAAGGATGATTTCTTTCATCGAGGATCATTTATCGTAGGAGATGGTAATAGTATTCGATTTTGGGAAGATATTTGGCTAGGTGATACTACTCTTTTTGAACAATATCCATCTCTATATAATATTACTCGATCTAAGAATGTCTTAGTATCAAACGTTATGTCTTATGCACCTTTGAATATAGGATTTACTCGTGCACTCACACATGATAAATGGGAGACTTGGATTGTTTTAGTCCGTAGACTTATGGATGTATCTCTTAGTAATGAACCGGATAAGTTCAAATGGCACTTAAGCACTTCTGGGATTTTTTCGGTAAAGTCCATGTATGCCGATTTCTTGAATGGGCATACAGTTTTCCTGAAAAAATATATTTGGAGGATAAAGGTACCACTGAAGATTAAGATTTTCATGTGGTTCTTGTATAAGAAGGTGCTATTAACCAAGGATAACCTTGCAAAAAGACGGTGGAATGGGTGTACGGATTGTGTGTTTTGTGGATCTAAAGAAACAATTGATCATTTGTTTATTTCCTGTCCGTTCTCTCGGCTTGTTTGGAGGGTGGTTCATTTCACTTTTAATATTCCTTCCCCCGCTAATATTACTAATCTGTTTGGCAATTGGTTAAATGGGATTGGTAAAAAAACTAAGGCGCTCATTCGAGTAGGGGTTTGTGCTTTAGTTTGGGCGATCTGGAATTGCCGTAATGATGTTGTTTTTAACAGGTTTGCAAAACCAAACTTCTTACAGGTTATCCACAGGGCTGCTTCATCAATTTACATGTGGTCCTACCTTCTTCCCACGGAGCAGCGGGAACCTTTGGATACTGGATGCAATCGGCTGATGGCGGTTGTACGGGCTATCTTCAGCCAAGGTGGTTGGCTTCATACTAAACGTCTCCATGATGCATAAGCGAGCCATGTTTTTCTTATTTCGTTGGCTGATCTTTATATCAACCATTTGTGATCCATGAGTTGTAAACCTTGATATTTGATACTTGTGTTGCCATTAATAAGTAAAAAGCCGTGTGCATCGTTTCGATGCAGAGGCTGGGGCTTTGCTCCCATTTCGAAAAAAAATCTATCTTGTGATCGCATATGAGATCATGCGAAAATTCCATTTCAGGGCACAGAGAGAGATGGATGTTAGTCAGAGAAAGATTTTTGGTTAGTTAGAGAGTGATATTAGGGGAGCAGTTGAGTACACCGTCTCCACTACTAGGCTACTACTGCAACTGCAAGCACACACAAAGTATACATAGCTGCAACTTACAGGAAAGGCAACACCGCAACAGCCGTAGCTGCAACAGCCATCCAACCAACTGACCTCTGACTATTGGACAAGTTTCATTTTCACTTTCTTTAAGTTCAGATTAAGATGCCAATCACTTGCCATCAACGTGTCGAGTGTGCAGTGATTCTGCTAAATAGAAGGACCAGGCCGACAAACCGTGGCAGAGTTTTGGAGGCAGTACGTTGTACTTACTTAACACTAACACTTGACTGGCTCAGAGACTAGGGCGAAACGAGTGGGTGATTTAGCCCTAGGTAGAGGTCAGTCTCTTACGATGTATAGCCATGTAAATTGTTTTTTCAAAATAATAAAGAGGACGACATTATCACTATTTTCTTCGTAATGTGTAGCAATTCATAATTTTAGTATCCTGTTCCACACACTAGTTTTCTCAACTCCATCGACATTTAAATGATGAAAAGTGAAACTAATATTGGTTGACAAAATAATTTCTCTCAGCACGCGCTATATATATAAGATGTGGTTCCAAAGCTGGTATACTTTCGTTGTCTGCCAGAATTACTGGAATTCACACACACTAGTATTACAATATCTTGTCTACTCTTTCCCAAATTTACACACGTCCCAAAATAACAGACTTGGCTAGCTTGCTTTCAGCACGAAGTATAGTTTGTTGCCAGTTCTCCACGGTGCCAGGCATTCACAGTAAGGCTCAGCCTGGCCTTGTTGACATCTGCCACTTATAATCTATTGTTAGCACCAATCACGCCAGTTCACCACTTCCTTCCTCTCAACCCACTCTCTCTTCTTCTATATGCTCCAGTTAAGCAAACTCCAGCAGATCGTCACCAACCTTCCCTCCATCGCCTCGTGTCCTCCTCCCTCCCTTCATTGTTTCTCACGCTCACTCGGCTGACCGTGCTGGGAGCTAGCGATGGGTGTGGAGGCCGGCGCCGGCGACGACTATGACCCGGCCGCGGTCGTCGTCTGCAAGGGGAAGCGCAGCAAGCGCCAGCGCGTGCACGCGGCGCCACCCCCGCCACCGGCGGATGTGGCGATCGCCGAGGCCGAGTCGTCGTCGTCCTCCGTGGCCGAGGATGACGGGTGGCTATCCTCCGGCGTCGATCAGGAGGCCGCCTCGGGGTGCGTCACCGAGGAGGAGGAGGACATGGCGCTCTGCCTCATGCTCCTCGCCCGCGGCGGCCGCGCCGGATCGTCGTCGTCGTCGTCATCTACGCTGCTTGCGGTGGCTCCCGACGCCGCTGACTCCACTGCGACGGCGGCCAAGGAGGGCAAGTTCCGGAGTCGGCGACCGGCGGACGGGGCTGGCGCCGGGGCGGGGGAGTTCGTGTACGAGTGCAGGACTTGCGGCAGGTGCTTCCCGTCCTTCCAGGCGCTCGGCGGCCACCGCACCAGCCACAAGAAGCCCCGCCCACTCCTCCCGCCAACGCCGCAGCTCACGACCACAGCCACCGCGACGACGACCAATGAGAAGAAGCGACCACGGCCGCCTGCAGCCGAGGTGAAGACGCCATCGCCGGCCGCGAATGCGATCGCTGATCCGATGGTGCTGCGGATCCCGGCGACGCCGCACAAGCACGAACCGGCCGTGGTGACGGCGACCGGTGTCACGAGCGGCGCGTCGAGGCAGCAGCAGGGGAGCAGGGTGCACGAGTGCAGCATGTGCGGCGCCGAGTTCGCGTCCGGGCAGGCGCTCGGCGGGCACATGCGCCGGCACCGCCCGCTCCTGCCAGCCTCGTCCTTGTGCGCGGCGGCAAAGGAGGACGACGAGGTGGGAGCGACGAGGAAGGAGAAGAGCTTCCTGGAGCTGGATCTCAACATGCCCGCACCCTGCGATGATGCCAGCGTCGACACGACGTCGACGGTGTCTTTCACGTCCGCGGCGGTGGTGGATTGCCATTACTAGCGAGCAGGCAAACATCAAGGAACAAAAAAGCACAATTAAAGGGTAATTAGCTTCTCCGTTTAGCATTGATCCTATACATATATACATACATACTCCGTACTTGATACTACCATTCATACATACCTTGCTTTTCTACAAAAGCACATTCTTTTTCCTCCCCCATTAATTATTTCTTTCGGTCCCCTTCTTTTGTTCAAATTATTGGGGGCCTGGTGATGTAAGTTTGTTGGCCAAAATATGTTTGAGAGTTGACATTATGTGATTAAATCCTATTGATTAGTTCGTTGAAATTGATTGACCAAGCAATGTATGTTGCCTTTTCTTATGGTTAGTTTGCTTGCAAGACTTGAATTGCTGAATACTAGTACTCCCTCCGATGCATAATAAGCGTCAGAGCTTCAGTTCAAGTACATATTTTCTTTTGATGAAGGGCTACTAGGTACTGCATATACCAGGCATCATTGCATTTTCTTGTGAAGTGTGTGATGATCAGCTAGCTAGCCTAGCGAGTGTGGTGAGCTGACGATAATTGCAGACGAGTGTAAAGTGTCCAGCAAGCAATGCAAGAAAGAGAGCTGAAAAAAGGTGTGCTCACAACTCACATAAAGGGAGTGAGTGATCTTGTACAAGAGAGTACGTATAGATAGTTAGCTTTGGTGTTGATCTGGCCATTGCTCTACCACCAAGAAAGGAAGGCCTCACTGTCCACTGATTCTTTTCTTCAACTAGTTTCCCCTTCGCATGTTGCCCAACTCCAACTAAACCCAGCTCAACTTCGATGCCACATTACTCTAGCTACCTAGCACACATTTTTTTCCCAGTCGGATAATGGAAGAGCTTTATTGTTGTCGCCTCCTCTGCCTCGATCCATGCACACAGTTGCAACAGCCAGTGTGTACTTGTGGAGTGGCACGTGATCATGGACTTGCTAATTTGTGTGTTGCACTGGAATGAATTGTGTATGAGTGAAGAAACATAGACAGCGACTTCAGAGGGTGATTAGTTGGGAGGTTAGTAGGAGTGTGGTGGAGGTGCTGAGAATCAAGGTGAGGTCTTGCGGTGGGGTATAGCTAGTGATGGACAACCAGCGAACTCATGAGGCAACATGGTAACTAACTTAGCAGGCTGACTGAGGCTGACAGGCCGGCCCCACAACTATGGACAACACAAAAGCAGACCTGTAATGTACTGGCTCCCCACTCAGCTACTCACTCCACTCCCCTGGCTAATCTATCATTGTCAACGGCTGAGATACTATTCTTGAGAGTTTTTTTTTTGGACATGGGTACTTAGAGCAAGTACAATAAATCCTAGTCAGCTGGCTATAAAGATTAAAATAGTATATTATTGCTTAGTTGGAGGAGAGAGAAGAGGAGAGAGAAGGAAGGTGGGCTCTTATGCAATAGCCAGCTCTTGCACGTACTCCTAGACACTTTGTGAGAGTGAAAGGTGGAACATATATTAGTAAAGTACTTCATTCTTATAGCCAAATATTGTACATGTTAGCTATATGGTGACTACAAATGACATGGCATCTTGTTATAGCCAGCAATTGACTATATTATTGGAATTGCTCTTATGGACCCTTGTCTCCATTGGAACTTGATGTATCTGGAAGTTTATAGAGTTCATGAGAAACAATTATCTAGCGATTTTTTAACTTGTGAAGACTTCAAAAGGTAGAAATTTATACTAGTTAAGTTTCAAAAAGAGTCAAGAATACCCATGTCGCGAAAGACATTTTACTTCTTTCCCAAAGATTCGTTCGCATGAAAACTGATCTTTTCCATGATTCGTACTCAGATAAGGGGGGTATAAATTCATTTCTACCATGGGAGGAGCTTTTATTTACATTGGGCTGTGATATGAAAATACACATGGCTCGGTACGCATGTGCTCACTGATCGCAGTTTGCAATTACTGAATTGGTCCAGGTGGAAAGCCTCGTGAGTAGCGAAAATTTTGTACTAACTATGATCAGCTAGAATTATTCTTGATTAGTTCACGAACTCAGTAGGGCCGCTATACTAGAGAAAAACACGCGTACACCTACCCCCGTGGAGACTACCCCTGTGGAACTCTTCCTCCTTGAGCCCTCTCCCAGATTCCCTCGTCGGCCTCTCCCCCCTTGCCGCCGGCGGCCATGGTGGCCGGCGGTGAGTGGGAGAGCGGTCTGGTTCTCTGTAGTTGTAGGTTTTCTTGTGTTTAGTTTCTCTCAGGAAAATAAAGCGGTGGCTGGATCTGGATCCACATCATCTGGGCTTCAATCTCCTCTATCTCTGGTTCATGGCGATGAGGAGTGTTGCTGCTGCGTTGGGGGGTGGCTCTTATGCCAGCACCGCTCAGCCTAATCCATGGCGAGGCTTATCTTCGGCTGGCCTTGCTCCCCCAATCCTAACTATTTCTTGCTGCAATAAAATTCCTTGCAGGCTGTTAGATGGTGGACAAGATCTGAGACTTGTTTCCTCTCATCGTGGTGATGTTGAGGAGGGGCCTTTGGATGTTGTTTGTGATTTGGCCGTTGCATCGATGTGAAGCTATTCCCATCTTTCTTGATGGGTGGAGAAGTGCGGCTGCAACTATCTTCTGGAGAGTTCATCGGCGGGGGACCGATGCCGGCGTCCAAGCCTTGCCCCTGCATCCTATAGCTTAAGGGGAGCTACCTTCCAGGAGTTCAACCTCCATCTGGAGGCCCTTATTCTGGCCCAATCGCTGGAGCTCGCCATCGACCCATCTCCAAGTGGTTTGTCCCCGGAGATGTGAAGAAGGCCGGCGTCTTTGGCTCACCGTCGTCAAGAAGAGAAAAACGAGCATCTCTCTCTTGGATCTCTGCGTGGCTCCTGCCCGGAGGTCGTCGACGAATGACGGAGAAGAAGCCCAGGCACCGGATTGCTTAGAATTTTTTAGTGCCAGGGTTCTTTTCGTAAAGTGGAAGCCCTTTTCTGTCATTTCTAGATCTTATAGGGCAGTAGAAGTTAAGGGGTCTTCCTGTAATTCTGTACCTGCCGGTTTTTAATGCAGCTTCTAGGCCTCTCGAGGCCGATCTCTATTCAAAAAAAAACTAGAGAAAAACACCTAATAGTTTGTGGGACTGGTCAAAATCAATTCCCGTTCCTGCGGACAAACCGTGTAGCTTATTAGGTTAGATAATCACATACACAACAACAAGAAGTCTCCCTCCAACCTCAGGAGGGCCCAAAGGGAGGAAGAAGGATGTGATCATAGAGAAAGTAGTAGAGGTGGCATATTGCAAGGAGATTCTTAATGGTATTTTCAACACAAAGAAAGGAGTTGGCGACTCAGACAATTCAAACACGGTTGGGGTTCTCAATTGTGGAGAAACGAGAAAAGTTAGCCAGGTAGTATGAGGCCAAGGAGAATGATCAGGAGCACATAGCCGCCTTGCCCTCCGGCATGGCAAAAACTGAGGAGTTCAAGCTTGCTCTTGAGGAGGGGAGAGAAATAAGTGGGGGTGAAGAATGAGGACGAGGCAGAGATTATGCCATGGACCCAAAGGGATTGCTAGAGCCTTTTCAGAGATGGCTCATGATGATGTTTTGGCTTGAAGATACTGGAAGAAACACTTTGGCGGAGGAAGTAGCACTGAGAATTTGTAATGCTCACTTTAAGTAATGTTAGGTGTTCATTTTATTTAGATGATGATAATGTATTTGGGATGATTTGAGGCATATTCTTGTTCATTTATTGCACAATTGTTTTTGAATTTTGAAAATCAGGAATTTAAAATATTGTTGGTTTTGTGTGGTCGAAACATGAAGTTTGATTTGTTGTTATATTAAATAGAGCTCGGATGTCATTTATATGCACACTAGATAATAGGTGGAAGAAAAGGAATCCACCTACTATTAATTTTTTGTCTATAAGATTTGCACTACAAGATTTCTATAGAATTAATTACATGAGATATGTTTCTGTGAATCAAACAGTTTATGTCAAAAATTCCAATGGTAACTAAATCCTACAGAATTCCTATACAAATCTTACGAGTCAAAGGAGCCCTAAATGAAATCAACAGGAATTAATTACTCATCTACGTCAGTAGTATTCATCTTCTTTTGAAAAGTTGCTCGAAATGGGCATTCATACACGAGTTTGTCCTTTTGAAACTAGAAAATATTGCATGTGAAAAATCATGAAAAATATTGACGCGTGTTGAAGTATGAGGTCTCTGGTTCAAGTCCAGGATGGCCCAGCTGCGCCAGGGAAAAGAATAGAAGAAGCATCTGACTCTTTCATGGATCGCAACTACCTTAGTATTCTACAGAGAATAAACAACTGGCAATGTATGCCCTGTTCAAAAAAAAAAAAAAACTAGCAATGTATGCAATGGGTTTGGTCAACATCGCCTCACCTTCCAACAACAACACAGCCCACCGCACGGCTCAGTCCGCGACGCTACAGCTGCGCTGGAAACTGATGGAACATGCGAGCACACACACATAGCGTTTGGTGTGCGTGTGAGCGAGTGACCTTGAAGGTTTCCACACGTTCAAGCAGCACCTCGTTCTCACTAACCAGCAGGCTTAGGTTGGCCTCATATATGAGATAATCCAGGAGCGTGCTAGCAGCTAGCTAGACACTCATCAGGATTTTTTTTTTTTGTTCTGTTAAGAAGATATGTTAGTTAGTAGGAAGTAATTGTTCAAAACAAGTGCCGACAATCTGACATTAATTTTTTTTAAACGATGTCTCATATATTACGTGCTCCAAGAGGCAGAGACATGAATGATGGATCATGTAACGTTCGTCACATCATGTTGTTGGCGGCTCAAGAGGGATCCATAATACATTACATAATGTCTTCCATTTAGGAGGTTAGCCTCAGGTTTGAAGAGATCTTCAAACAGGGGTAGGCTTCGTGCTAAGACAAGTCTGAGTTAAAGAAAACTCATCAGTAGCTACATTTTTTTCTTTCCAAAAAAGGCGAAAAGTAATCGTGATGAGCATATCCCCCTTCACCCTCTCATACGTAGTTCGTCAACGGCCCTAGATTAGACGATTGTTGAATCATGTAGCTTGTTATCATTTCCTCCTTCTTGACAAGTTGGTCGGTACTTCCACATGTACATCTTCAGCTGTATGCGTGTCGGACATAAAGGCGGCACACTTTTTTCTTTTTTGCATTAAAAAAGTCAAAAAAAAAAAAACAGAAGTTAAAATGTATCCCTATTTGAAAAAAAAAATCCGACGATTTGTGAGATTGGTACAACTTCCAAAAGAAAATACTGTAGAGTTTTGAAATTCATTCGAGTTTTCAGCGCTGTGGAAGGATGACATGTTGCATCAGTTGGAACCACCTGCGCCTGCGCCGAGTCCACCACCCCCTCCGCGCTTTGGGTTTGATCTCATCCTCTCTCTCTCTCTCTCTCTCTCTCTCTCTTCCCCACCGCCGCACGCCACCCCTCTCCTCCCGCCGGACGCGCCTCCGCCGGAGATCTCGTCGCCCCTTCTCCGTGGTAAGCCCCCGCCTCGCTCGCCCGCCCGCCCGCCCGCTAGGATCGATCGATCGACCTGGGATCAACCTGCTCCCTCCCGTTCCGCGCCGTCTACCACCCCTAGCAGTAGCAGGGAGCCCGATTCCAAATCCGATCCAGGTCGGAGGGTCTCCGCTCCTCTCCCGGTCCGATCCCGAGGAGGGTCGCGAGATCCACGCCGCACCTGCGCGGCCATCTTCTTCGGTCCCCGCAAGTCTGATGCGCTTTGGTCGGTCCCTCTGATTTGCAGTGACCAGGTTCTGCGGGCATGTCTGACAGCGAGAAGGATGCGGCGGAGGGGGGCAGCGCCGCCCGGGGCGCAGACTGGGAGGTGGTGACGCTCACGGCGTCGGCGTACGCGGCGGCGCCGGGGCCTGGCGGGGGTCCTGCGGCAGAGGCCGAAGGCAAGGGCCACGGCGCGGGGTCCTCGTCGGATGCGCTGCTCGTGTCCGACCACTTCGTGTTCCCCCCGAGCGAGCACGAGAACCTGCCCATCGAGACCTCCGCCCCTGCTGGAGAGGACGCCGTGCAGGAAGAGAGTACCAGCGTGGAGGACACTGGTTTCAGGACTGGGTCCGAGAGCGTCCTGTACTACGACGAGGGGAGGAACCTGTCGGCTGATGAGGCGGAGATGCTGGGCGAGCGTGGTTCGTTCCGCGCCCAAGACGACGGGCATGGCTCTGCTGTTCATGACGACGACGACGATGGTGGTGATTCCCAGGACAGGTCTAAGGCGACTCCGGACAGCAAGAGCCGCTGCTCTGGTGGTGCCTCTGGCAAGTACTGGCTGAAGAAGCACATGGCGTGCCTTTATGACCAGGCCAAGGAGACCAACGCTCTCTGGTCTGTCGTGGTCGCGGCTGCCTTCGTCGGCCTTGTTATCTTGTGGCGCAAAGACAAGCTGCACATTGGCTGCCTTAAATGGCGCGCTAGCTCGGCAGTGAGGTATGCTGATTCTTCCATGTAGTGATAAACTCACTTTTGGGTGATCACTTTTGTTTCGAACTGTTGGGATAGTTCATTTCTTACGCATTTTGGGTGATCACTTTTGTTTCGAACTTTCAGTACGAACTTCCATGTAGTGATAACTAGGGATCATGAAATAGTTAAATCCAATGATATGCAGTTTACATGTTAAAAGGAAAGTGGGCATGCTGTTTCTGAGAAGTGGGCATGTTCACCCATATTTGTCATGTGTTAGTCTGCCGCAGAGTGGTGGTGGATCCTATTTAAACATGTTTGCAAAACTTACATGCAGTCACTAGATTGGTCATCCTAGTGGCATCCATCCTTGTCTCAACATTTTAACATCTCATCGCTTCATTTTCTTTCAATTCGTATAACCTTGAAAGATACACTTCACCTGCCTCAAAGTGCATCGAGATCTTATCTTTGTTAAGAAGTTAGTGTGATGGAGCTTTTATTGAATGTTTTTTTTACAGATAGTGGGGCATGGTTAAGATTGTGAGATTTCACTTTGGTATCATTATGAACTATGAAAATAGTGATAATTATGGATAATGAAGGAGCAATTATCCAATATTAGTGGCACCCTATTTTTTTTTAAAAAAAGGAGATGCCCTGATAGTGGTGGGTGCAATTTCAGCCCTTTAAATATTAAGTTAGTTTACCACGGTAACATGCCTAATTTCGTTTCTTTTGCAATATTATGATACCCATGTGTTATCTTTATGTCATTCAACATGTTTGCTGTTGCATTCATGGTCACAGTGTAATACTTTGTATCATTCACTAAACTTATGTGCAGTCACATGATTGGTCTTCCTAGTATCCTATGAGGACCTTCTTGTCTTTATCTTTTTACATCTCATCATTTATTTTTTTAAGTCTACCTTGGAAAGATACATTTTCATCCTGTAACAGTGATTGTTAGACTGTTTGCTTTGATGCAATGCTGGTTCAAAAAAAAAAAAAGCTACATGATAGGTATATTACCTTGTTTCTTATCTTCTAAATTATAATAGTTTGCAACGTGCATTTGCAATTTTGCACCTGTGTATGCAGGAATGATCAATGTATTTTTATGTTCTGTTGCTAATTGAATATTTGTTCTGGCAGATGATGCTCCCCTGTGCTGCTTGGTCCGTTCGCCACTGTCATCTTTATCGATACACCTCTGATGTGTTTCGTGCATCGCCCTGGAGTTATAACCAAGAAGATGGCCGTGGGCCATGCCAATATGATTGTGACAATGACGAAATGGATATATATCTAGTGTAATAATATGAAGTTTGACGGGGATTTGCTTCTGGGATGCCAAAAGTTTCTTGCTCTGTTGTGCCATCATACGGTTGCACTTTTCGATGTGGCACACACTTTTTAATTTTGACAAATGGCTGTTGGAATGTGCAACTGCAAGCTGTGAAATCCAAGATAACCTTCATGTTCTTGTGCTCGAGAAATGAAACCTGGGAGTCTATTTAGTTTTATGATCCTTCCAAAGCACTCATCTTATTTGTGTTAATTGTTTAGAGTGAGAATTTATACATAACAGATATTGTTTTTTCAGCCAGTTCTAGCTGTTGGGTGACCGATTTGGGGGAGTAATTGGTTGCCCAGCTGGACCATCCGATATTTGTGCTTTAGCACGTGGTGGACCCAGTCAACAAGAATTGATAAAAAAAATACTACACATGTAGCATCGTAACTGAAACTTACAAGAAGAGTAATTATAAATTCTGTACTTCTACATATACTAGTATGTAGCATTGCAACATCACTGTGAAAAAAAAAGTATGTAGCATTGCAACATCACTGTGAAAAAAAAGTATGTAGCATTGCAACAAAGTTAACAACAAGAACCATGATAGATCCAACTTTGTTGTATGTTTACACAACATGATATTTGTACTTATACAACCAAAAAAATATGTATGCAGCATTGTAGCAAAAGGTCACAATGAAACTATCGAAACGACTGAAGCAAAATTGTTAGATCATCAACAAAAGAGCAGTAAATTTCAATATTAACCATTTTTTTTTTCATGCAAAATCTCTTCCTAACAATCATGAGTCATTTACAAAAAATACAACAATTTGAACAAACAAATGTAACAATTTCAACATCAACAATTTCCCGTACAAAACCTATTTGCATCATAATCTGCAAAAAAGACACCAGCGATTCCAACATCATCAATGTTTTCAACATTCGTTTTGACAAATCAAACATGGCAAATTCCCCTGTGGAAAACCCTTTGCAACTTACATCCAGTGGGCAACACCGCTGGCTTGTAGCAGCTCCTCGTCCCGACCGATGGCTTGCAGCATTGGCTCAACGCCCCTTGAAGCATTGGTGGCGCCTTGCTACACTTGGCTATTGACCTCGTAACATCATCACCAATGATGCAACAAGACCACCAATGGCGATTGCTTTGAGCAGCACCGCCTCAAGTTTGATGTAGCAGTGGCAGACGGTGGCAGTCGAGAGAGATGATGGTGGGAAAACAGCGGCGTGTGCTGCTTGGCTGCAGCAGTGCAAAGGTGACACATGCCCTTGGTGGCGGCACCGGCAATAAGGGCACATCGGCGACCATGGAAGGAGAAATAAGGAAGAGATAAGAAAAAAAGATATAAGGTTGGTGTAGATAAATGCAGGAAGTAACGGGAGGGACACATGTTGCGTGGCCCTAGTGGGAGGCATTGCGACAGCAAGAAGCGACCGATCTTTTTCTTGGATTGTCGCCTGAGGGTTATCTTTTTTTGTTTTTGTTTTTCTTGTTAAGCAACTATCTTTTTGTCCTTTGAGCCACAGTGCCAAGTATCAAGTATCTCAACCCTCCATATTTATAGTAAATCTATTGCTGATAATTACACAAGACATACATGCTTTATTGAGCATAGATCCATATCACGTTGCTGCCAGAAAATGAAGATCCATATAACATTCCAAATAATAATCAATTGATGTAAACTTAATCACTGTAAAATCAACATTTGTATTTACATTGGGAAGGCAGATTTTTTTATATATACTCCAGGCTATTCCAACAAACATACTTACTACAAGATTGACTACCTTCAAAATTCAGAACTTACATCTCAAAAAAAAAAAAATCAGAACTTTACATAACCAGTCTCAAGCCTGTCAATAAACATATGTGATGCTATTGGATGCACCTAAAAGTAACTATCCTACGCCCCTATGCTGCCGAGCCAGAAGAACAAGGGGAACTGCACGATCGCCATAAATAGCAGGAAGTAGTGCTGCCGCGTCGAGCGTCTCTCGCTGCCCCTCGTCTCCGCAAAGAGCACCCGCTTCATCGTCCTCACCAGGAACACCCCCATGCACAGGCTCATCCATGGTACCATCACGTAGTAGGAGTACGCCCACAGGAGCCTCGCGGCCATGGCGAGGGAGAGCCCCGCGAACAGGTACCCGCTGTAGGCCACCAGGTCAAGCAGCGGTACCTCGCCTCCGCCCATCGAGTAGAGCAGCCCTTTCAGGAACACGATCTGTAGGCCCCACCCAATCAGTCCCCTTGTGAACTGAAGATTTATTGCTTCTGGAGTGAATCTGCATGGATGGATATCAATCAAAGTGCTTTAGGAACACCTGGTTTGAAGTGCTGCCTAAGAAAGTAGGAGAAAGAAAACTCACTTTCCCATGAAGCCTAATGTGAAGCCCGCGAGGACGATGAAGGTACCAAAAGCCATGAAAGGGATGTACAGGTCTGGCGCATTTATGTCGTACATTGGAGGCTTGTACGACAACCGTCCACCAACAGGCTCACTTATCCGAGTCCAGTGCCCCTGAAATGGCATTGCAAATACTTCTATTTCAGTATACTACAACAGATAGAAGAACAAGATAGATACTCAGTGAAGCTAGGAAGAAAATATACCCTGTGAAGGAACGGAAACAATATGACTTTCAACTTGTTCCTGACATACTGATCATTGACATGGAAGTAATACTGTGGGTTGGAGAAGTATCTACTAATCTGCAAGAGCAGAGTCAAGTACGTGAGCGATTTGAACACCCAGGATACAAGGTTCTTAGGAGGGCTCCTTACATTGCTTTGCATGAATTCTGAGCTGGAGCCGAGGAACTTCTCCCCGTATAGTCCTAACCCAGTTTTAATTAGACCCGAGCCCGGGCCGTAAAGTGTATTGTCAAACTGGCCAGGCTGAGGATTTGGCGGGGGCATCTGCATCCCAGGAGGATGGGGGTTCCTGTAGTTATCATACATGACTGCAATAAAGAAGAAGCGGAGTTAAAATAGAAGCCATGCCAAATGGGTAAGTAGATATATAGATACTAATGTGCAGTGAGGTCACAGAAGATTGTGAACATAACATGAAGTTTTCTGGTACACTGCTACCGTGGTAAATTCCATTTGCTTAAGAACCAGGCAGCTGATTCCTGGAGACTATTTAGAACCGCAAAGATCCCATTCTACAGCGCAACGTAAACAAGATATAAATTGTAAGGAAAACAGAGAAAATTTACACACCATCCGGTATGTTTGCCATACTGCTACATTACAGCTCGAAACTCACCACCAGAAACGACAATATCTGCTATGATACCCTCGATTAGTTTGTTCAACGATGGTATGAACAAATAAGCAGACCCAGAACCACTAGGCGCTTTGCGTCGCGTCTGACCAATCAACCGAGTGTCTGGCATCTAATTACGCGGACAGCATCAGTAACCGTCTTTCATCATCGAACAACAGGCGAATATGAAAAAAAAAATGACATCCTCCAGCTAACTTCCTACAGCCAGTCGCACCGAGCTAACGGAAACAAACTTCCCAGGATTTAATCAATACACAGCAGCCCGCCTTTTATTTGGCAAGAAGAATGAATAAGCAGCAATTTGCATCGCATTCCAAGAACAGGCATACAATCAGCCGAGAAAAAAAAGCCTCCCATGAGAACAAGATTATGGACGACCCTAGTATTTCCCTGCCCGTGGGGACTCTCCGAGAGGGCCCTGCAGCCGATGTGCTGCACGCGCCCTGTCCGTCGGCAGGCAGGGAGATCCTTTGCCTCTCCGTTAGGAGGGTTGTCGTCCAGGCCTGAATTTGCCCACGGAAATTGGCAGGCAAAACAGTTCCGTGGTTCCCACAACGAAACCGTCGGTGGAAGTGGAATTCGATGGGACCTAAGAGTACCCGAATCGTTAACGAGCGGAGGAACACGGCGGGGGAGGGGAATCGACGGGGAGGTACAGCACCACACCCATCCGATTGGTCGCTCGTCCCGCAGCAACAGAGCGGGACGATCGATGAGGGAGAGGCAAGCAACACGCAGCGGATGGCTGAACGGGGTCGAGATCTGGTAACAGTAATCCGGTGCGTTCACCGCAGGCGATCGAGAAAAGGAGGAGGAGGTCGGCGACGCTCACCGGTGGTTCGGGAGGACGGCGCGCGCGGCGGGGGCGGCCGGTGGAGGCGAGTTCCCTGGGCGGAGGCGTTCCTGGCGGGCGGCGAGGCGAGGATGGCGTTGTGGACGGAAGTCGGGGTGGGAAAAAGGGAACAAAGCCACGCGCTCCGGCCAATAGGAGCTAGTTCTGCTTGTGGTGAGATGTTTGATTCGAACCCAAGTTTCTTCTGCGAAACACAATACACACATTCACCCGTGAAAGAAAGCATCCCATGGGTCCTGAGATTGACCAAGTTACCGCAGGCCCCCGTCTCGCAGTCGACGGCAACGTCGCCTCCCACTGAAGAATATTTTGCTTTAAGGATGTTAGACATGCTATTGCGCGTGTATCGCTATGTATAATTGTGTATCGGTAGCTTCCATGTATATGAGATCCTATCCATGTATATGAGATCCTGTCCACACAATCGTATCATAGCTTGATCACGATCTGATTGTAACTTTGTTGTACAAGTTGATTATATGAGTATAAATAGAGATGAGGCCCTATGAGGCCTCGTTGGTCAGATGACCCAGCTCACGACTTCGGCGGGCGTATGGGCCTCGCCGCACGCCATGTTCACCTCGCAGAACCGCGCCCGGGTGATGCAAATCCGCTACCAGCATTCGCAAGAGGGACCTCACCGCCACCAAGTACTTCAATCGCGTGAAGGCCCTCGTCGACTCCATGGCGGCCATCGGCTCGCCCCTGGGAGATGAGGAGGTGCTCGGCCCGGAGTACGAACCGCTCGTCGCCTCCCTCACCACTCGCGACGTGGCGGTCAGCCTCGGCCACTTCTACGCGTACCTAGTCGGCGCCGAGCTGCGCCTCGAGCAACGAGCTGCTATCACCGACATCCACTCATCCGCCAACTCTGCCGCGCGCCACCTCGATGGCAGTCGCGGCCCTCCTCGTGGCGGTCAAGGATCTGGTGGGCAAGGTGGTGTCCAAGGCGGTCACTCTGGCGGTGGGCAGGGAGGCGGACGTGGCGGCGGTCAGCAGCGTCGCAATGGCCCCAAGTGCCAGGTCTGCTCCAAGTTCGGGCATGATGCTCTTCGCTGCCGTCAACGCTTCAACCACGCGTTCCAGCCCGAGGACGCCCGTGATCGTGGTGAGCGCTCTGGCAACTCCGCCCAAGCAGGCGGTGATCGCTCCTACCACGTCGACCCCCACTGGTATATGGACTCCGGCGCCACCGATCATCTGACGAGCGACCTTGATCGCTTGCACGTCAGCTAGCGCTACACCGGCAAGGACACTGTCCAGGTCGCCAACGAGCAAGGTTTGCACATCTCTCGCATTGGTCACTCATTGATAACCGGTTCTTCCAAGCCTTTGTATCTTCAGCACGTTTTACATGTTCCTAGGCTTAGCAAGCATCTCCTTTCTGTCCAACGACTCGCTTATGATAATGATGCTTTTGTTGAATTTCATCATTTTTGTTTCTATGTTAAGGATCGAGCCACGAGGAGGGTTCTTCTTCGCGGTAAATGCCATGAAGGTCTCTACCCGGTGCCAAGCTCCATCTCTTCCATGTTAGCGTCCCATCGTAATGGTCTCTCCGGTGCCAAAGTTTCCTCGGATCGGTGGCATCAGAGGCTCGGTCATCCATCTAAAAGCGTCGTCGAGTCGGTCCTTCGGACAAATAAAATAGCTTGTGCACCTTCGAGTGATTTTCTAGTTTGTGATGCTTGCTGTGGTGACCCTGCATACCACTGCATGTTGTAGTATGCCAGTCGTTGATATAACATTCGCGAAGTACCAATCCGCAAATATTACATCCCTCAGAGTAGTACAAGAACATAGCTGGTCCATAACTCATTCACACATTATTACAAACCAAACATATACATCATCTCGGAGCTCCTCCTGGGTCCAAAGAGGGGTTGACCAACTTAACTTACAATCTTAGAGTAGCAATTATCTTAGAGATAAGTACTAAAGTGTACGCTCGGTTACTACTAATACCGGTAGTCTAAGATTGTTCTCCTTCCCCGAGGTAGACGATAAGGTAGTCTACGCCTACCGCCTGAGAGGCTCCTCGAGCAGCCTCCTCGCTCCGCCTTGTCCGTCAGTTGCCTCCTCGAGGTGATTCAGAAGCAAGGGATTATAAGAGGTATGAGTACGAGCGTACTCAACAAGTTCATATTAGGAAAGAGGTGTTTAATGCACTAGCTACGATATTAGACCAGAAAATCTAATACCAATGCATGTTTTTATAACCATTTCATCAAAAGGTTGCTTTTATTCAGAAGAACTATGTCCGTCGGCCTTCACCGGTTTAATAGAACTTCATGGAGTTCCTTTCCGGCAGCGTTCGCCCATATCCCGAACAAGGAGTGACAGTCACGATTCATTACACTCTGCAGAGGTGTGTTGCTTTACCCATAAGAGATCTTAACATTGGTGCCAACCGGGCAGCTTTCCCGTCCACACTTCCGTGGTGTGAGGCCCGGTATAAGGTGCTAGCCAAATTATACTCCTTCACGACCTCCCACCCTTTGTTGCAATTCCGACCTTGGGTCCTCGCCGGTCAGCGTACCCCTATGGATACCTTCCGACCTCGACAACAACCAGGTTCTCGACCTGATTCCTTCGCCGGTCGTTGCAACCCATCATAGACCGCATTACCGTGGGGACTTAGAGGTTCCCCACCCCTCCGGTTGTTCTCGCAAGGTACAACTGCTACGGTAAGCGCATCCGTTGATGTACGAGAGGAAGAAGTACAATTGACTACTCCGTCCCAGATCTTATGGTTAACACGAGTTTTACAAGAATCACACTGACGACATTTGTTATTTAATCCTCGATGGATACAAACCCTTGCAATGGAACCTCCACCATACTCATACCATGGTTCCATTGCCCACCATTTAGTCATATTCATAGTTATGAAGATAGCAATTTTACTTTTCATGCAAGAGTGATAAGTATAGTAATTTGCAAGTAATTTGGTAAAAATACTCAAATTGACATGAGCAAGCGATGAACTTGCCTGAAGACTGCAAAGTGTTGCGATGGTGTGGACCCTTGTCCTCTGTTTGAAAGATAGGGCAATGGTTAAAGAAGCAAATATGCATGCTTTCAGCTTTTAGGGTTTGGTTCCCCCCTTCTCGGTGTTTTATTATTTCATGTCAGATGTGATTACTAAGAACAATTTAGGAATACTCCTTAAGAGTAAAATACTACCTTGAAATATTGCCAAGGTGTTTTTAAGCCCAAATGAATTTATGGACTTATTTTTATCATTAAAAGTATGGAGTGTGATTTTTAATGATTATAATATTGATTCCTTGCATTTAATTATGACTCAATTTTTAATTGTCTCAAAAATTCCATTTCATATTTTATTATGATAGATAATTTCATGCTGAGTGGTTTACATATTTTTATTTATTTTTTAGAGTTCTTTTCCATTTTCTAAATTTGTTCAAAGTTTCTATTTTAAAGTAATTTGGAAATTACCATTTTGCCCCTTGGGCCCACTTGTCAGTGGAGCCCAACGGGTTGGGTTAGACCCACTCGGGTCCAACCGACCCGTTCGGTCGCTCACACAACTTCTCCTCTGTGTCGCCTCGACGAACCCTAATCTCCCCGCACGCTCTGGCGACCCGCGGTCACCGCCGCCGTCGCCGTATTGTTCCGGCCGCTTCCGGCCATCTCCGGCGATGAGATTGGTCGCGGATGAACCGCCTATCGACGGCGCACCTATCTGTCCGCGTCGATCTGCGATTTGCTGATGTCTCCGCTCGCCCCCAACTCCTCTGCAGCGCGGGTCGCACAGTTCCGCGGCGATTCGCCGCCCCCTGGCGGTCCTGGTGCTATGGCGCCGCCGTGAGCCCCGCGTGGTGGTGCTGGGCGCGGTGGCCTGGCCTGGCTTGGCCTGGCGCCGCCGTACCCCCGGCGTGTGCCGCCGTGGCCGCCATGGCTGCGCTCCCCGACCGTCTCGCCTGTAAGTGCTCCACCTCATCTCTCTCTCATCTCTTCTTCTTCCTTTTCGTCTAGCTTGAGCTGCGGCTGCTCTTCCTCATGGAGATGCCATGCCGTGCTGCTACTGCTCTACTGGCTGCTGCTGCTGTACTTGATGCTGCTGTGCTTGCTGCTGCTGTGCTTGCTGCTGTTGTGTTGTGCTAGCTGCTGCTATTGCGCTACTGGCTCTATCCTATGCCATGCTGTTGCTACTGCTATGTGTCCTGGCTTGCTGTCTCTGTGCATCCATGCTGTTGTGCATGCTACTGATCCTCTAGATGCTTACCTGGCCAGCCCAAGCCATTGCTGTTGCTTAATTCTTGTGCTATGTTATTGCTCTGGCTTTCCTGGCTCACTACTGTGAGTAGTTCTTGCATTTAGCAAGTGCCAGTGCCCCTGGTGTATTGCTCATTGAGTTATAATTCATGGAATTGCTCTATTGTGCTTGGTTGTGGGCTAGATAGCTCCATCCCTCGATAGTGTGCTTCTGGATACAATTATATATCAATTATTTGATTATCTGTGATGCAATTGTTAATGAACTGTGGCTATTTAATTTATATGATTCATGGATTGGTGCTAGGCTTGGCTCTAGAATGTACTTGAATGCTCTGGGAAGCCCTGATGATCATATGATCACCAGTTGCTTGGTGGTTGCCTACTGTCCTATGGCTTATGTCTCACTGGGGCTCTTCCTTGTGTCTGTGTGACATTCTAGCCTGTGCTGGTGCATGCTCTTGCTTACTCCAGCACCTGCTGTTGCTTGCAGTGATCCTCTGGATCATTTGCAATGGTCTGGTGCACTGTTTAGTTATGCATCTCATTTATCTGTGTAGCCTTGCTTGATTGAATAGATAAATGAGGTGAACTGCTTGGCAGTGATGATCCTATTGACTGATAAATTGGGCTAGAGGAATGCCAACTACTGTTGGGGACCCTAGCCCTTCTTTGAACCCATTTGGGTGATGATAAGTGTGCATAGCTTGGTGGTTTGGATGATTGTGTGGTTGAGGTGGCCTCAACAGTAATATCCTGCTGTTTTGGTAGCTCCCACCTCTGGTGGCTTGTTGTGAATGGATAAATGCTTACTGGTTGATCCTTGATTGGATTACCAGTAGCTTTTGTTGTTGAAAAATATGAATAGACAATAACTTGTTTATCTATCTGATGGTGTAGCTAGCTATAGGTGCTATGTGATTCTGGTTGGCTTAATAGGATCAAATCCTTGCTGGATTTCCTTGGTTGTGTCACTGTGTTGACACAACCAGTGTTCCCTTGGATGAATTCTTGTTGGCTTATCCCAAGTTTTGTTTGAACCAAATGGCTAGTAGCCAAGTGATGATACAAACAGGGTATTCCAACCCTTTTGGCTTATGTTATTTATGCATATGCTGATTTATGAGCAAAAAAGTTGCTTGCTCATGTTTATCTATGTATACCTCACTCCAGCTCCTAGATTGTGTGCTGATGTAGAGGTTTTGCTTCTGGTTGATGTTTAAAGCTTGCCCTGCTCCTCCTTGCTGGCTTGTGATGATTCCCCCCTTGTGGCTTGCTCTACAGCACAGTTCTTGGTGGAACTGTTCTGGATGGTTTGGTGTTCTTCCTGTTCTATAGGTTCTTGCTGTTCTTACCCTTGGAGATCCTGTAGATGGATTTCTAGGGTTTGCTGGTGAAAAGGTTATATACTGTCCCACTTCTTGCTCCTTTGGTCGACAGCAATGCATGTACTGGGGTTCTTCTCCCCTGGCTGTGTGTGTGTGTGGAGAGCATGCAGCTATCCTTGTGAGCTGCCTGTGTGCTCTAAGGTTGGGACTTGAGCTTTGGCTTGGTTCAGCTCGGCAGGCTTGATATTATCCATCAAACTTCTAGTTTCTTTTGCTAACCTGCCAAGTGGCATTGCCACTTGGCATAATGTGTATCTTTGTCTTGTTGTTTATTTTGCAGGGATCCAAGGAGTGATCAAGAAGTTCTGCATCAAGTGTTGATCAAGAACTACTTGAAGAATTTAGCTACTTTAGGCATTTGCAACTCTTTGTAATTTTCATTTTCCTTTTTCATTTATTGAATTTCTGTAATGTGTTGTAATAATTATAATTCAATTGGATTAATGTAATGACAATGTATCATATGTGTTAATTCAATAAAGCTCAAGTTTTCTCTAATGAGCTTTGATTATATGTCCAATTACTTTATATTCTTGATTTATCAAATTGCTTAATGAATTGTCTCATATTTGAATTATAATATGCTTATTTGATGTTTGAATTTGAAATTCAAACATAGTTTGTTTGAATTCAATCATGCAACTTAAGTTAAAAGATGAATTATTCCCCTCTCTTAACAAAACCCTAAATTGAGTTTAGATAGGTCCAAGTTTATCGCACTCTCGAAACCCTAACCCTATCTGGTGTCGAGAGAGAAACTTGTCCCTCCTAAGATGCAGTTTTTTTCTTCAATAAAGCGCGAAATTTCCCCAGATTTTACGATGCAATGCACATCCCTTTCTAAATTCTACCCGCAATCGTCTCGAATACTAGGATATTACAGCCTTTCCCCTTAAAGAAAACTTCGTCCCGAAGTTGTGGTTATACCGAAGAGGGATAGGATTTCATCAGGTCTTCCTCTTTCTCCCAGGTGGCTTCTCTCTCAGGATGATGTTTCCATTGGATCTTGCAATACTTAATAGCTCTGTTCCTGAGTTGTTTCCAGTTCTCCTCGAGAATCTTGGCTGGCTTCTCGATATAAGTCAAATCTGGCTGAAGATCTAGCTCATCATGAGATACTGGCTCGTCTGGTGTCTTTAAACATCTCCGGAGTTGTGACACATGGAATACATTGTGTATCTGAGCTAACCTTCCCGGTAGATCCAATTCAAAAGCTAATCCACGGTTCTGACTTAATATCTTGAAAGGTCCGATGTATCTAGGGCTAAGTTTCCCCTTTACTCCGAATCTCTGTAGACCTTTCATCGGACTAACCTTTAGATATACCATGTCTCCAACTTTTGGTTCCCATGTCCTTCTCTTTTGATCTGCATAAATCTTCTGTCGGCTTTGAGCTATCTTGAGTCTGTCCCTTATGACATCAATGATCTGCTGTTTCTCCTTCACATAATCTGGATCAAACTCTTTGCTCGAACCTGCTTCATACCAACAAATTGGTGACCTACACTTCCTTCCGTACAGAGCTTCAAACGGTGCCATCTTGATACTGCTTTGATAGCTGTTGTTGTAAGAAAACTCCGCTAATGGTAAGTGTTCCTCCCATGATCCTCCAAAGTCTAGGGCACAAGCCCTGAGCATGTCCTCAAGTATCTGGTTTGTCCTCTCAGTTTGTGCTCCTGTCTGAGGATGATAAGCTGTGATGTAGTCCAACTTGGATCCTAAAGCTTCGTGTAATTGTTTCCAGAAGGCTGATGTGAACACAGATCCTCGATCTAACACTATCTTCTTGGGAACTTCGTGTTTACTCACAATCTCTTTAATGTAAAGATCTATAAGCTTCTCACCGGTATCCTTCTGATTTACCGCTAAGAAATGTGCACTTTTGGTTAACCGGTCCACGATTACCCATATCATGTCCTTCTTTTTATTGGTCATGGGTAGTCCGGTGATAAAATCCATTCCTATCTCTTCCCACTTCCATTCTGGAATTGGTAAAGGTTGCAAAGGTCCTGCGGGACTTTGATGTTCTGCCTTAACTCTCTGACAGGTGTGACATTCTGCCACATACTGAGCAATTTCCCGCTTCATGTTGTTCCACCAGAACAACTCTTTTAGGTCCATGTACATCTTTGTACTTCCTGGATGGATTGAATATGGTGTTTGATGTGCTTCTCTGAGTATAACTTCCTTAATCTCGGCATTATCTGGAACACTAATCCTTTTCTGAAACCATAAGGATCCAGATTCTCCTATATTAAACTCCGATGGTCTACCTTCTTCGATTCTTCGTATCTCTTCCACGATGAATGGATCATCCAACTGACCCATTATGATCTCATTTTTCAAATTCATGTTCAATTCTTCAGCAACTTGCAGTGCTGATAGTCCCTCATGTGCTTCCTTCTCCCAGAGTTGTATCTGTGCTTGACTTATCTCCCTCTTAAGCTTCGGTGCTATTTCTTGTTCAACTCCTCCGGTACTCTTTCTGCTTAAGGCATCAGCTACAACATTAGCCTTTCCTGGGGTGTAATTGATGGTCAAGTCATAATCCTTGATTAACTCGAGCCATCTTTTCTATCTCATGTTCAGTTCCTTCTGAGTGAAGAAGTATTTGAGACTTTTGTGATCTGTATAAAGCTCACACTTGGCTCCATAAAGGAAATGTCTCCAAGTCTTCAATGCAAATACAACTGCTGCTAGTTCTAAGTCATGTGTTGGATAGTTGACTTCATGAGGTCTCAATTGTCTTGATCCATATGATATCACTTTCCGATCTTGCATAAGTACACATCCCAATCCATGCTTGGATGCGTCACAATATACTGTGTAGTCCTTGCCAGTTTCTGGCACTGCTAACACTGATGCGGTTGTTAATTTCTCTTTTAGAGTTTGAAAACTCTTCTCACACTCATCTGACCACACAAATGGTGTGTTCTTCGTTAACAACTTGGTCATTGGTCCTGCTATCTTGGAGAATCCTTCGATGAATCTTCTATAGTATCCTGCCATTCCTAAGAACCCTCTGAATTCCTTGACATTCTTAGGTGCTTCCCACTCTAAGACTGCTGCAACTTTGCTTGGGTTTACTGCGATTCCATCCTTGCTAATCACATGTCCAAGAAATTCTACTTGGTCTAGCCAAAACTCGCACTTGCTGAATTTGGCATAGAGCTGATGTTCTCTTAGTGTTTGCAACACTATCCTGAGATGCTCTGCATGTTCAGTCTTATCCTTGGAATATATCAAGATATCATCGATGAACATGATGACAAATTTGTCAAGATAAGGCATGAATATCTTGTTCATAAGGTTCATGAATATTGCTGGGGCATTGGTCAATCCAAAAGGTACGACTAAGTACTCATGATGTCCATACCTTGAGACAAAGGCAGTTTTCGGAACATCTTCTTTCTTGATCTTTATCTGGTGATACCCTGATCTCAAATCAATCTTGGAAAAGACTCCTGCTCCCCTGACTTGATCAAACAGATCTTGAATTCTGGGAAGTGGATACTTGTTCTTGATAGTAACATTGTTCAAGTTCAGGTAATCTCCGCACATCCTACGGCCTCCATCCCTTTTGTCCACAAATATGACCGGTGATCCCCAAGGTGAAATACTTTCTTGTATGAATCCTTTTTGTTCCAAGTCATCTAATTGCTCTTTGAGTTCCTTCAACTCCTTAGGTCCCATCTTGTATGGTGCCTTAGCAATCGGGGCTGTTCCCGGAATTAGGTCGATAGTAAACTCTATCTCCCTATCTGGTGGCATTCCAGGTAATTCCTTCGGGAAAACATCTTGAAATTCATTGACTATTGGGATGTCGTCAAGCTTCACTTCTTTCATGCTATTCAACTGTAGCTCAACTTCAATCTGAGTATGTTTGTCGCCTTGATAAATCATCCTTCCTCCATCTGGGCTTTTCAAAGACACTGTTTTGTTTGCACAATCTATCAAGGCTCCATTCGCCTCTAACCAGTTCATACCAAGAATGACATCTATGTCCTTCATAGGTAGAACGAACAGGTCTGCGTCAAACGCACATCTACGGATCATGATGACCTGCTCTTCCTTAACGTGGGTAACTAATATCGTTCCCCCCGCAGATAGTATGGTAATGGGTGTTTCTAACTTAGTGCAACTAATCCCATGTTTGATGATGAATTGCTGAGAAATGAATGATGTGGTTGCACCAGTATCAAAAAGTACTTTGCTAGGATGAGTGAGTATCTGAAGCGTACCTATGACTGCTTTGTCTGAATTAATCACCTCCTCTAGGCTGGTACAATTGAGCTTCCCGAAGGGCTTCTTGTTCTTCCAGTTCCCTCCGGAATTCCCACCACGATTCCCACCTCCTCCTGACTTTCCACCTCCATTGTTTCTGTTAGGGCAATCCTTGAGCATATGCCCCTCCTGGCGACAACCAAAACAGATTATCTTGGGCTTACGGCAATCCTTTGAGTAGTGTCCTTTGGCTCCACAGCTACGGCAAATGATTTGAGCCATAAACTGGGATCCTGGGTTCCTTCTGTTGTTGTTGTTGTTGTTGTTGTTGTTGTTGTTGTACCTTGGCTTGAAACTCAAGCTGGTATTGGGCTTGCTACTGATAAACTTCTTCGGCTCAAACTTGGCCTTCTTTCTCTTTTCTTCTTGAACTTGTTTGAAATCATCTTCTAGAGTGATGGTTGCATCCACCAACTCTTGGAACTCAGTGGCTCTCAACATCCTGAGTTGCACCTTGTATGCTGGACTCAGTCCCCTCATAAATCTCTTCTTTCTTTTCTCCTCCGTATTGACTTCCTCAGCGGCGTATCGAGATAGCCCTGAGAATTCTCTGACATAGGTCAGAATGGCTTTATCCTTCTGTTCGAGACTCTCGAACTCTCTGCGTTTCAACTCTATTATACTCTCAGGGACATTGGATTCCCTGAACTTCCTCTTGAACTCTTCCCAGGTGAATACCTTCTCAGCTGGGTGTACCGCTACAATGTTATCCCACCATGATGCGGTGGGTCCACACAACAAATGTGTTGCGTATCTCACTTTCTCCTGATCTGAACATACAACAGTATTGAGCTTGCGCTCAGTGTCCATCAACCAATCATCCGCGTCCATGGGTTCTGGCGCATAGGCGTAAGATATTGGCTTGGTGTTCTGGAAGTCCGACAAAGTAACACCCTGATTTTCTGGCCTCTCCACCCTATTCTGTTGCAGCAATTCCTGAAAGAATTTGTTTTGCTGCTCCATAGTTGCGCGCTGTCTTTCCTCCAGCATTTGCATGTACTGGAGAAAGTTCTGCTGCGTCATCGGTGGTGGTGGTGGTGGAAACTAGTTTCTTGCAGCTTCATCTGCCTCTTCCTTTTGCTTTGCCTCGCGCTCGAGGCGTTGTGCTTCGCTCTCCTCTCCTAGCGTTCCCGACATCACCCCCTAGCTCTGAAAACACAAAGTGATACTCATAGTTACTCCATGCGCAAGTTTTCTGAGCTCAACTTTGTGCACAGAACTAGTCACGCAATGGAAATCAAGAAGCAAATCCAAATCATACAAAACATATACCATGTATATACATACTTAAGCGGTTTATTACAATACTCAGTAGTAATGTGAGTATGCAAACTCACTTATTGTAGTACAAGTTACAACTTATAAAAATATTACACACTACAATACATGTGGTACAACTGTATTGTAGTCTCGTCTCCAGTGGTGGTCTCTAGTCGTGGCTTCATTCCTGGTACATCCCAGGCTACCATCCAGTCGAACGTGTGGTCCTCCTGATAGAGTCTGGGACATATGGTCTCCCAGTCGGCTGGTAGTCCGAATCAGAGGATGATCCCAGGAAGAAATCTGTCATCATGAAATGATTATTTAATGATTCATAATCCTCCCCTGGGGTATACTCCCCTGTGACTCCATCATAGGCATTCCCTCCTTCTATGTCAGATTCGATCACTATTGGATACTCCTCGTAATCTCCCCTACTATACTGATGGTTCTGATACTGATTTATGGCGTCTTGATCTCTCTCGGGATTACATCTCACTGGATCACTATCAGTTCCCATGAATGAACCCCAACGCCATCCCGTGGAATTCTCGATAGGGGTCTCCGAACGTTGGTGATTTCCGGATTCCTCTCCGCCCTCATATCCACCTTGTGAGCTACTAGGAAAGTACCTAGGTGTTAGAGGTGTGGGTTTTGGTTCTGGAGCATCTATGTCAATATAATCACCAATTGAGTAAACTGGTGTATGGACCTCACTCTCCATCGGCTCCTTACCCTTCGACTCCTCCTTGGGCTCAGTGAACTCATCTAACATTGTATCAATTGCCCTCGACAAATGTCGGTTCAACTGAAAGAACAATGTCAGTAGGTTTCTGCAGTTATCCATGTACTTGGTGGCTTCTGCAGGCTTTCTCTTGGCTAACTTAAAGTGATTTAGAGTCGGATCATCGTCCTCCTCCATATGTGGGATATGAGCGAATTCGGATCCAATAAGATCCTTGGTCTTATGCTCGCGAATATCTGTGATGGCTTTCATTATGGCTATGTGGTAGGCTGTTCTTATAGTCCTAGCCTCTCCAGCAGGCATAACTGCACTCATCCCTAAGGATTCGGGTAGCTGAAGTCCTACCCTGCACTTCGCTAGTACAGTACCGTCGTAGTACATGTACTTCATTACCCGGATTTGGGGATCGCACCCAAATTCGAGTAACATTGCCCGGAGTATGTCAGCGAGTCCTCCGTCATAATCGTTCAGAGTAGATTCCTTCACTTTCACGTTACGTCCGGAACGTGAACTGGCCATTTTTGGCTGTGGATAAGAAAGAATATAGTATTAGTAATAATGCATCATAATAGTGATAATAAAGAATTACCGCACTAAAAGATATGAATGTTTTATTCTCAAGTGAATAGACACCATATTTTTAGAGAATTCTTTACTAATCCTATTTGACTCCTAACCTATGGTCCATTTAGGTTCCAACCTCAACCCAAGGTTTTGTGATACCAACCGGTGACCGCATGTTGTTGTATGTCAGTCGTTGATATAACATTCGCGAAGTACCAATCCGCAAATATTACATCCCTCAGAGTAGTACAACAGAACATAGCTGGTCCATAACTCATTCACACATTATTACAAACCAAACATATACATCATCTCGGAGCTCCTCCTGGGTCCAAAGAGGTTTACTCCTGGGTTCGAGGTGAACCCAACTTAACTTACAATATAAGAGTCTTAGCAGGTTATACATTTATTCCACCCGAGCAGCTAAGTACTAAAGTGTTCGCACTGCTCGGTTACTACTAATACTACGGTAGTCTAAGATTGTTCTCCTTCGGAAGCCTCCCCAGTCGCGTAGACGATAAGGTAGTCTACGCCTTCTATACCGCCTGAGAGGTCTGGCTCCTCGTAGAAGATCTCCTCTGCTCCACCTTGTCCGTCAGTTGCCTCCTCGAGGTGATTCAGACAGTCTAAGCAAGGGATTATAAGAGGTATGAGTACGAGCGTACTCAACAAGTTCATATTAGGAAAGAGGTGTTTAATGCACTAGCTACGATATTAGACCAGAAAATCTAATACCAATGCATGTTTTTATAACCATTTCTTCAAAAGGTTGCTTTTATTCAGAAGAACTATGTCCGTCACCTTCACCGGTTTACTAGAACTTCATGGAGTTCCTTTTGGCGTTCGCTTCCATATCCCAGAACAAGGAGTGACAGGTCACGATTCATTACACTCTGCAGAGGTGTGTTGCTTTACCCATAAGAGATCTTAACCTTGGTGCCAACCGGGCAGCTTTCCCGTCCACACTTCCGTTGTGTGAGGCCCGGTATAAGGTCCTAGCCAAATTATACTCCTTCGCGACCTCGCACACCCACCCTTTGTTGCAATTCCGACCTTGGATCCTCGCCGGTCAGCGTACCCCTATGGATACCTTCCGACCTCGACAACAAACAGGTTCTCGACCTGATTCCTTCGCCGGTCGTTGCAACCCATCATAGACCGCATTACCGTGGGGACTTAGAGGTTCCCCACCTCCGGTTGTTCTCAAGATACAATACAAGCGCATCCGTTGATGTACGAGAGGAAGAAGTACAATTGACTACTCCGTCCCGCTCCAGATCTTATGGTTAACACGAGTTTTACGGCACAAGAATCACTGGACGACATTTGTTATTTAATCCTAGATGGATACAAACCCTTGCAATGGAACCTCCACCATACTCATACCATGGTTCCATTGCCCACCATTTAGTCATATTCATAGTTATGAAGATAGCAATTTTACTTTTCATGCAAGAGTGATAAGTATAGTAATTTGCAAGTAATTTGGTAAAAATACTCAAATTGACATGAGCAAGCGATGAACTTGCCTGAAGACTGCAAAGTGTTGCAGTTCGATGGTGTGGACTGACCCTTGTCCTCTGTTTCTGAAAGATAGCATCATTGTCCGATAAGGGCAATGGTTAAAGAAGCAAATATGCATGCTTTCAGCTTTTAGGGTTTGGTTCCCCCCTTCTCGGTGTTTTATTATTTCATGTCAGATGTGATAACTAAGAACAATTTAGGAATACTCCTTAAGAGTAAAATACTACCTTGAAATATTGCCAAGGTGTTTTTAAGCCCAAATGAATTTATGGACTTATTTTTATCATTAAAAGTATGGAGTGTGATTTTTAATGATTATAATATTGATTCCTTGCATTTAATTATGACTCAATTTTTAATTGTCTCAAAAATTCCATTTCATATTTTATTATGATAGAGAATTTCATGCTGAGTGGCTTACATATTTTTATTTATTTTTTAAGAGTTCTTTTCCATTTTCTAAATTTGTTCAAAGTTTATATTTTAAAGTAATTTGAAAATTACCATTTTGCCCCTTGGGCCCACTTGTCAGTGGAGCCCAACGGGTTGGGTTAGACCCACTCGGGTCCAACCGACCCGTTCGGTCGCTCACACCACTTCTCCTCCGCGTCGCCTCGACGAACTCTAATCTCCCCGCACGCTCTGGCGACTCGTGGTCGCCGCCGTTGTCGCCGTATTGTTCCGGCCGCTTCCGGCCATCTCCGGCGATGAGATTGGTCGCGGATGAACCGCCTCTCGACGGCGCACCTATCTGTCCGCGTCGATCTGCGATTTGCTGATGTCTCCGCTCGCCCCCAACTCCTCTGCAATGCGGGTCGCACGGTTCCGCGGCGATTCGCTGCCCCCTGGCGGTCCTGGTGTTATGGCGCCGCCGTGAGCCCCGCGTGGTGGTGCTAGGCGCGGTGGCCTGGCCTGGCTTGGCCTGGCGCCGCCATGGCCGCCATGGCTGCGCTCCCCGACCGTTTCGCCTGTAAGTGCTCCACCTCATCTCTCTCTCATCTCTTCTTCTTCCTTTTCGTTTAGCTTGAGCTGCGGCTGCTCCTCCTCATGGAGATGCCATGCCGTGCTGCTACTGCTCTACTGGATGCTGCTGCTGTGCTTGCTGCTGCTGTGCTTGATGCTGCTGTGTTTGCTGCTGCTGTGCTTGCTGCTGCTGTGTTGTGCTAGCTGCTGCTATTGCGCTACTGGCTCTATCCTATGCCATGCTGTTGCTACTGCTATGTGTCCTGCCTTGCTGTCTCTGTGCATCCATGTTGTTGTGCATGCTACTGATCCTCTAGATGCTTACCTGGCCAGCCCAAGCCATTGCTGTTGCTTAATTCTTGTGCTATGTTATTGCTCTGGCTCTCCTGGCTCACTACTGTGAGTAGTTCTTGCATTTAGCAAGTGCCAGTGCCCCTGGTGTATTGCTCATTGAGCTATAATTCATGGAATTGCTCTATTGTGCTTGGTTGTGGGCTAGATAGCTCCATCCCTCGATGGTGTGCTTCTGGATACAATTATATATCAATTATTTGATTATCTGTGACGCAATTGTTAATGAACTGTGGCTATTTAATTTATATGATTCATGGATTGGTGGTAGGCTTGGCTCTAGCATGTACTTGAATGCTCTGGCAAGCCCTGATGATCATATGATCACCAGTTGCTTGGTGGTTGCCTACTGTCCTATGGCTTATGTCTCACTGGGGCTCTTCCTTGTGTCTGTGTGACATTCTAGCCTGTGCTGGTGCATGCTCTTGCTTACTCCAGCACCTGATGTTGCTTGCAGTGATCCTCTGGATCATTTGCAATGGTCTGGTGCACTGTTTACTTATGCATCTCATTTATCTATGTAGCCTTGCTTGATTGAATAGATAAATGAGGTGAACTGCTTGGCAGTGATGATCCTATTAACTGATAAATTGGGCTAGAGGAATGCCAACTACTGTTGGGGACCCTAGCCCTTCTTTGAACCCATTTGGGTGATGATAAGTGTGCATAGCTTGGTGGTTTGGATGATTGTGTGGTTGAGGTGGCCTCAACAGTAATATCCTGCTGTTTTGGTAGCTCCCACCTCTGGTGGCTTGTTGTGAATGGATAAATGCTTACTGGTTGATCCTTGATTGGATTACCAGTAGCTTTTGCTGTTGAAAAATATGAATAGACAATAACTTGTCTATCTGTCTGATGGTGTAGGTAGCTATAGGTGCTATGTGATTCTGGTTGGCTTAATAGGATCAAATCCTTGCTGGATTTCCTTGGTTGTCTCACTGTGTTGACACAACCAGTGTTCCCTATTTGGATGAATTCTTGTTGGCTTATCCCAAGCTTTGTTTGCACCAAATGGCTAGTAGCCAAGTGATGATACAAACAGGGTATTCCAACCCTTTTGGCTTCTGTTATTTATGCATATGCTGATTTATGAGCAAAACAGTTGCTTGCTCATGTTTATCTGTGTATACCTCACTCCAACTCCTAGATTGTGTGCTGATGTAGAGGTTTTGCTTCTGGTTGATGTTTAAAGCTTGCCCTGCTCCTCCTTGCTGGCTTGTGATGATTCCCTCCTTGTGGCTTGCTTTACAGCACAGTTCTTGGTGGAACTATTCTGGGATGGTTTGGTGTTCTTCCTGTTCTACAGGTTCTTGCTGTTCTTACCCTTGGAGATCCTGTTGATGGATTTCTAGGGTTTGCTGGTGAAAAGGTTATATACTGTCCCACTTCTTGCTCCTTTGGTCGACAGCAATGCATGTACTGGGGTTCTTCTCCCCTGGCTGTGTGTGTGTGGAGAGCATGCAGCTATCCTTGTGAGCTGCCTGTGTGCTCTCAGGTTGGGACTTGAGCTTTGGCTTGGTTCAGCTCGGCAGGCTTGATATTATCCATCAAACTTCTGGTTTCTTTTGCTAACCTGCCAAGTGGCATTGCCACTTGGCATAATGTGTATCTTTGTCTTGTTGTTTTATTTTGCAGGGATCCAAGGAGTGATCAAGAAGTTCTGCATCAAGTGTTGATCAAGAACTACTTGAAGAATTTAGCTAGTTTAGGCATTTGTAACTCTTTGTAATTTTCATTTTCCTTTTTCATTTATTGAATTTCTGTAATGTGTTGTAATAATTATAATTCAATTGGAATAATGTAATGACAATGTATCATATGTGTTAATTCAATAAAGCTCAAGTTTTCTCTAATGAGCTTTGAATATATGTCCAATTACTTTATATTCTTGATTTATCAAATTGATTAATGAATTGTCTCATATTTGAATTATAATATGCTTATTTGATGTTTGAATTTGAAATATAAACATAGTTTGTTTGAATTCAATCATGCAACTTAAGTTAAAAGATGAATTATTCCCCTCTCTTAACAAAACCCTAAATTGAGTATAGATAGGTCCAAGTTTATCACACTCTCGAAACCCTAACCCTATCTGGTGTCGAGAGAGAAACTTGTCCCCCCTAAGATGTAGTTTTTTTTTCAATAAAGCGCGAAATTTCCCCAGATTTTACGATGCAATGCACATCCCTTTCTAAATTCTACACCGCAATCATCTCGAATACTGGGATATTACACTTGCCAACGTGCCAAAGTGCACCAATTACCCTTTGATCGTTCTACTCATGTAACCCATAGTCCTCTTGAACTTATTCATTCCGATGTTTGGGGACCCGCTATTACATCTAGCGGGGGTTTTAAATATTATGTGTGTTTTCTAGATGATTTCAGCCGTTTTACTTGGATATATTTGCTCAAACACAAATCAGAGGTGGAGCATGCTTTTTACTCTTTCCAAAGACATGTCGAGAGATTATTCAACTCTAAAATTTTGGATGTTCAATCCGATTGGGGTGGGGAATATCATCGCCTTAATAGGTTCTTTCGGGATGAGGGAATCCTTCACCGCGTTTCTTGTCCTCATACCTCCCAACAAAATGGCATTGCCGAGCGAAAACATAGGCACATTGTTGAGATGGACATCGCTCTTCTTGCTCATTCTTTGCTCCCCGTTCGCTTTTGGGACGAAGCATTCCTTACTGCTACATATCTTATAAATTGCATGCCTACTCGCACGTTAAACAATGCCTCCCCTCTTTTTCGTTTATTTCATGAACAACCAGATTACACTTTTCTTCGCTCTTTTGGGAGTGCATGTTGGCCAAATTTGCGGCCTTACAGTAATCGGAAGCTTGCGTTCCGTTCTCGACAATGTGTTTTTCTTAGGTATAGCTATATGCATAAAGGGTACAAGTGCCTCGATAGGTCCACGGGACGCATCTACATATCTCGTGACGTCGTGTTCGACGAATCAGTGTATCCATTTGCAGCCGACTCTTCATCGGCATCTGCTCCCGTTGCACCATCATCTCATTTTCCTACTTCTGAACCGGTTCTCTATGATGATCGTGTGAGGAATTACAACCTTACTTTGTTGGAGCCTAATCCTGCCCCGAGCAGCTCTGTGTCCGTTTCAGGTACTGGAGGATCTGCGGCTGCCCAGACTACGTCGCCAGCGCTGCCGCGTCGTAGTGCTCTCGCGCGATCGACGTCGGGACCTCGCCCCGAGGCCAAGCACCCGATCGAGCCTGCTGCGTCGGCCGATCGTGCACCAGCTGACCAGGCTCCACGCTGCATGGGACGCCATTGGTCCGTCCGCCGTCCCCGCCTCGCGCGACGGCCCCTCCATCGCCCATCTCGACTGGGCCTGCATCGGCCGGCCAAGCTGGCGACGTGGCCAACAACGTCTCTGCGTCGGGGTCGCCCGTCGCGTCGCGGGATCCATCTCCGTCGCGCGCCCTCGGCCAGCTCCCCGCCGACTCCGCCAGCTTCGTCGCCACCGTCGGCCTCACCAGCTCCTCCACCTGTGACTCGGCCAGTCACCCTGTGCGCAACAATATCTCACCTCCGCTTATTCGTACGGACGGGACGGTGCTGTATGATCCGCAGCGGCGTGCTTTCTTCGCCGAGCCCTCCTCCTACCGCACGGCGCTGACTGATCCCAACTGGCGGACGGCTATGGAATCTGAGATGCACGCGCTGCACCAGAACAAGACGTGGACTCTTGTACCTCGTCCCCGCGACCAGAACATCATCAGTTGCTGTTTTTATTAGAACGAACTCTGAATTGGAGCTTGTATTAGTTAGTTAACTTCGATACTAGACTTAGATGCAAGGTGTGTGTGCCTTATATTGATTTTACCTAATTATGCCTATGCTTTGCTACTTGTGTAGTCAATTCATCTAGATATGATTGCTCAGCTTGAGCTCACTGTATACGGCGAGAGTTTGGATAGGCTAGAGTCTGGGTTAACCATAGCCTGGATTCGATATGATCTGCCTACCATAGCAGATCCGTTTAAGTTTACACTTTGTAAGGTGTATGGAAAAGCATGGCTAATGGAAGTGGATGCCTGGAAAAGCCTTGGCGCAAAGATAACTAAGCAGATTGTGCGGGAGATAGGATATAATGTGGATGATGTGAACTATGGTTTCTGTGACGTGGTCCGTGAGCATTTCAGAGAAATGTATCCCTTTGCTGGAGGGGCAACTTTGATGGCACATTGTGCTAGAGAAGGAGAGCGCACTGTCACTCGAGCAGATGATGAAGCGCCTTTTGAGTGTCCTCATTGAGTACGAGGACGTATTGCCTTTATCTAAGTCCAAGGAGGCAGCCCACACCGAGCTGTTGGTTGGGCGAATGGAGGAGCTTGCTGAGGAGCTGGTAAGTCTAAGGGCGATGAGAAGGGGGATTGGGGGAGAGATGAGCTGCTGCTCCCGCGGCCCTTCTGGCGACCGCGCGCCGCCGGTCTCCGACCTCACGTCGGCGGCCAACCCTAGCCACTCCCTAGCCTTAGGATCCGTCCCTCCCAGCCTCCTCCTCAGCCACGAAGCCCTGCACCTGCCCCTGCCGGCGTCGCCGTCGACGTCCTCTCTTGTCCCCACGACGGAGGAGGCGTTGACGGTTGGAGCTCCTGGCGCCGAGCCCGCACCTCCGCGCGAAGACGACTCCACGATTTCTCGCCGCGATCCTGGCGACGCTCACCGCGCATCGGAGCCTTCCCCGTCCAGAGCGGCCGGCGTGCCGCACCGGACCCCAGGTGCGGCTTTCTTGGACTCGGTTCTCTCCATGTTTCACACCATGGTCACCTCGGCGGTCGGTGGTAAGTGCGAGCCTTGCAAGTTCTGGGTTACACCGGCAAGCCTGTCCCCCAGGTTCAACTCCATCTGCGTCGCAAACGCCTTGAACTTCTCCTTCACCGCCTTCCTGGACACCTTCCTTGTCCACAGCCATGGCGGCGCCATTTTCTCTTCCTTCGCCGCCTCCCCTTTCATCCGAGACCTCATCGTCTCGCATAAGTCTGTTCGGCTGGGGCGGTCAACGTATTTTCTCCACTACTCTGCTGCGGCGGCGAAGCTCGCCGTGGCGCGCCTGCCGGCGTGGCCTCCGTGCTGGGACCTGATCCTCTACGACGGCGCTGCGGAGAGCGATGGTGGACGTGCGGGCGGGTCAAACTTTTCTCGTCTGCATGCCGACGTGGCCCTTGACCAATCTGTGGACCGTGCCCACCATCCCGTGCATGCGTTAGTGGTGGACCCCGGCCCAGACAGCCCACCCAGAGAGGAAGCGATCGGCCCCCCTTCCCCCCCCCCGGCCCACCCCTTTAGCCTAGCTGAGGATGCGTCCATCCCCTACCTCCGCCGCCCCTCTGCTTTTCCCCCTAGCTCCTCTGTCCATTTCGCCGCGAATCCGGCCGGTCAGGGCTCCGTCGGAGAGGCCGCGGTCGAGGTTGACTTCCCCTCCCGTGATGTCCTATCCTGGCCGCCCTCGTTTTCCTCCACTCCCTTCCCAGATCTCGCCGCTGCCTCGGTTTCTGGTGGCTCTCCGACCCCGGAGCATGGGCGCGCCGCGCGTTCGCCGGAGGGGACGCCTTCGGACCGGTCCTTCGCCTCCACCTGCCTGCACGCCCCCACCTCGTCCCCTCGGACCTATTTGGAGGCGCTGCTCTCAAATCCTGCACTCCATCGAGCCCCTCCCACTCCAAGGCGCCTTGTGTTCTCTCCCATCAAGGGCAAGCCCCTCTGCTTCAGGTGCCTTTCGCCGGAGCACGGGGTTGGAGGTTGCCGCGACCCTCTTCGCTGCAAGTCCTGTGGCAGGTTCGGCCACCGCCAGCACGGATGTGAGCTCCCTCCCCTCTCTTTCTCCTTCCTCGCCCCAGCTGCTCCGCCCACCGCTGTGGCCTCATCCCCTTCACCCTCCAGGTTTCGCAGGGCTGGCTCGCCGGCGGGTTCCCCGTCCACGCCGATCCACGGTTCCGCTGCGGCGACCTCCCACGACTGCAATGGGCTCCGCCGCGGCTTCCTCACCCGCCCCTTCACCCCGTTCCCGCGTGGTGGGGGCCTCCACTCCCCTTCCGCCGCTTCCTCCCCGCCCGTGGCTGCGGCCACTGTGACCGGAGTGGGGCACCGGGGGCCTCCCACCTTCGCTCCCCTCCGTGCGGATGCCCTCCTGCCGCCGGCGCCGCCGCGCCGTGACTACGCGGAGGTCTTCATGCCTCCGGCGTCGGGCGTGGCTCGCAGCCGTAGGTTTGCCTACGCGTTGTTCTCCCCTCCTGCTGCTGCGCCTGGCTACCTTCTCCGCCGGGCGCTCGAGGAGCGCGGCGGGAACCCCTCGGTTGGGCTGGCTGCCAGCGACTACGGCGCGCTCTTCGTCGTCTTCGGCACGCCGGAGGAGAGGGACGCGGCCATGGAGCTGTTCCCGCTTGACCTCGAAGGCCACCGTATCTCCCTTGAGCGGCCGGAGGAAGGCTGTAACCGGTTTGGGTGGAGCAGCTCCTGCTTCGTCCACATCTCCGCCACGGGCTTCCCCCTTGAGCACTGGGACGAGGAGGGGATTTGCACAGCTTTTCGCTCCGTTGGGAGCGTCTGCTGTGTCGATCCTCTCTGCGTCGACGAGTTTGATTTTTCTGCAGTCAGGCTGGTGCTCAAGCTGGAGAGTGTCGCGGACCTCCCCGCGGCGCTGATGGTCCGGGATGCCTTTGGAGACGCCTCCGCTCAGGTGGCCATCCGCATGGTCAGCTCCTGGCCCTGCGATGAAGATGGCGTAGCCCCTGGGTGCATCCACTACGCTTCCAGGAACAGCCGCGAGGCCTGCCACGCCTCCTCAGCGACATCGACTCTGGCTCCGAGCTTGGCCTCCCTACGTCTCCGCCTCCGCATCTGCCGCCGGCCTCCTCCGTCCTCAGTCTCTGGGGGAGGATCATCGCTCGGCGGCAGGGCGACCTCGCCCGCGCAGCCACCCTGGAGGAGTTGGATGGGCTTCCTGCCACTTCTAGCTGCCCCCTCCCCACCGGCCCTCCTGTGCCGCCGACGGAGCTCTGGGATGGCATTCTCGCGCGCCGCCTGACCACTCAGTTCCCTGAAACTGGGATGGACGCCTCCCAGGTAAAACCTTTTGCCACCCCTCCCTCCTTACTCCCTCTTCACCGACCCGCCCTAAACTCGTGCCCTCTACTCCTGCAGTGGTATGACACTCTTCGCGTGCCAGCCACACCGCTGGAGCCCGTGGTGGCGGATGATGGGGCGGAGGACCTTGAGCAGGACTCTGTCCCGCTAGAGCCCGTCGACGCCCCTGCCGCCGCTAAGGAGTGGCCCGAGGCCTGCCAGACTCCGTTCCTTGCCCCTGACGACGAGCACGAGAGTGCTGCGCGTAAGCAGCGGGTGAGGCGCAAGCGTGCGGTTGATTCCGCGTTCAAGGCCCGCCGCAGTTCTCGCCTCGCGGAGAAGGAGGCGCCGAACTTCGTCTCCGTCCTCTCCAAGGCCAAGGCGGTCAAAGCCTCTCGGTTTGATCTCTCCGACGGATCGCCGCGCTTCCGGGCTGCGGCGGAGGCCGCTGGCTTCGGTGGGTGCTCCGACCCAGGTCCCATCCCGCTCCCGCGCCTTAGGGCGCTCGCGGCGGCCTGCGGCGTCAACCCTGACGCTGTCTCCGAGGCCGCGCCGGTGGACGCTCCGGCTCCATGATCGGTGGCCGTCAAAGCGGCTCGCTGCGCCGGTCGTCTCCAGCTCGCTTTAGAAGGCCGGTGCTCCTACTTCTCACCCCAGTGCTGAACTGCTGTTGCTGCCCCTGTAACCGTGTCTGCGACACCTGGGGCTGTGTTTTCCCCTTTTTTTATTTCTTTATTTTCATCTCTGGCCTTAGGCCGTTGTCTCCCAACAGCCAGCGCTGCTTTTCTGTTCCGTGCCCTGGTGCTTATGATGTTATCCAATGAATGGGACTATTTGTTTCTCGATTGGTTCTTGGAATGTCCGAGGTTTAGGTGACAGTGGAAAATGCGACAATGTTAGGGCTGACCTCTCGGTGGCTCGCCCTAGTATTGTTGGGCTCCAAGAAACAAAACTTTCGTCCATCACTCCCTCGAAGGCCTCCGCCTTTCTTCCTTCCCACCTCAACTCTCTTGAAAACGTGGAATCCTGCGGGGCCTCCGGTGGCCTGGTTTCTGCTTGGGATTCTTCCCTTTGCACCCTTGTTGCTGCGAACCCCTCGCGTCACACTCTTTCCGTCGACCTCTCCCTCAATTGTGATGGGAGCCTGTTCCGTTTCTCCAACGTTTACGCTCCATGTGAGCATTCGGACAAACCTGCGTTCCTCCAATCTCTTGCCCTTCACAATCCCGGTGATGATATCCCCTGGATTATTGCAGGAGATTTTAACCTCATTCGCCACCCCTCTGAGCGGAACAACGCTAACTTCTCCGTGGCCGAGGCCGACCTTTTCAACGATATGATTAACACCCTGGGGCTTATCGAGCTGCCCCTGCGTGACCGACAATTCACCTGGTCCAATAAACGCGCCACCCCCACCCTTATTCGCCTCGACCGTGTCTTCATTAATCATGCTTGGAATGTCCGCTACCCCTCCTCCTCTCTCTCCTCTATTGCCAGGGACACCTCGGATCATGTGCCCCTTGTGGCCAAAATCTCCACCGTGGTGCCACGAGGTGGGCTCTTCAGGTATGAGCCGGCCTGGGCCCTGCACGCCCGCTTCCGTTCTTCCATTCTCGCTGCCTGGGGCTCCACTTTCCGTCCGGATCCCACTGCTAGGATTGTTGCTCGCCTCAGGCTCTGCCGGACCAAGTGTAAAAACTGGACCCGGCAGACCCCCCTCCGCTGAGAGGGAAAAGGACTGCCGTCTCCTTATCCACCTCCTTGATCTCTTGGAGGAGGGGCGTCCCCTCTCCCCCACTGAAAGCCTCCTCCGCAACCTTACTATGGATGCTCTCCACCTCTCCATCAAAGAGCGTTCCCTCTATTGGAAAACCAGAGCAAAAATCCGGTATGCCTTGGAGGGCGATGAGAACACGAAGTTTTTCCATGCCTCTGCCACCTGCAGGCGAAGACGTAACTCCATCCCCTCGTTGGTTGTGGATGGAGTAGACACCTCCGATCATCTCGGGAAAGCTGCTATCCTCCAGGCGTTCTTCTCTGACCTCCTTGGGTCTGTTTCCCCTACGGCTTGGCGTTTTGACCTTTCATCCCTCTATCCCAACGAACCGCCTCTGGCGGGAAGCCTTAGCGCCCCCTTCACCATTGATGAGGTCAAGAAGGCGGTGCTCTCCATGAACAAAAATTCTAGCCCCGGTCCCGATGGTTTTGGGCCGGCCTTTTTCTCCACCTTCTGGGATGCCGTCTCCCAGGATTTCAGGGATATGTTCTCCTCCTTCTACGACGGGACCATCGACCTCACCCGCATCAACAGGGCCTTCCTCGTCCTCCTCCCAAAAATTGATGCCGCGGTCCACCCCTCCCAGTTTAGGCCTATCTCCCTCCAGAACTGTGTGATGAAAACCATCACCAAGGTCCTCACAACCCGGCTCTAGGAGGCTATCCACTCTCTGGTTGACGCTGACCAGACCGGGTTCCTCTCTGGGCGGCGCATCTCGGAAAACATTGTCTACGCAGCCGACCTCCTCCGGTGCTGCCACTCCCGCAAAGCCCCAACCATCGTCTTCAAGATAGATTTCAGGAAGGCTTTTGACTCTGTTAACTGGAGCAGTCTCCTTGCCATCCTCAAAGCTCGTGGGTTCGATGATCGCTGGTGTCTCTGGATGAAGCGTATTCTCGACACTGGGCATACCGCGATTCTCCTTAATGGGGCTCCGGGTGCCTGGATCCGCTGCCGCAATGGTCTTCGGCAGGGCGACCCGCTATCCCCGTACCTCTTCATTATCGTGGCGGACGTGCTCCAACGCCTCATCGCCCATGCTTCCTCGAGCGCCTCCCTTCTTCACCCTCTCTCCCCCGGTACCCCCTGCCCCGTCCTTCAATATGCGGACGATACCCTTATCCTCTGTAAGGCCACCCAAGACGCTGCGTCTCGCCTCAAGCAGGTGCTCGATGACTTTGCTTCGGCCACAGGTTTGGTGATCAATTTCCACAAATCCTGCTTCATCCCCATGAACGTTCGTCCGGACGAAGCTGCGGCGATGGCAGCCACGCTTGGCTGCCCCATCTCTTCCTTCCCACAACCCTACTTAGGGCTTCCGCTTTCGCCCTCGAAACTCCCTGCCTCTGCATATGCTCCCCTCATCCTTTCCTTTGATCGGCGGCTTTCCGGCTGGCGCGCGCATCTTTTGTCCTCTGGGGGTAGGCTTGTGCTGTGTAATGCTGTTCTTAATAACCTCGCCACTTACTACATGTGCTCATACCTGTTGCCCCGTGGTGTTATTGAGAGTATCGATAAGAGACGCCGCGCTTTCTTCTGGACTGGGAAAGATTCATGTTCTGGTGCTCGTTGTCTAATCGCTTGGGAAAGAGTTTTGTTGTCTAAGCAGGAGGGCGGTTTCGGCGTCAAGGATCTCCACCGGCAGAACAGGTGCTTGTTGCCTAATTTTGTCCATAAATTACACCAAACTAACCCCCTTCCATGGAAGTCCTGGTTCTTCTCTCACACAGGTCGTGACTTAGGGGAGCTCTCCGCCTCCCCATCGTTCCTTGAGAAGATTGTCGCCGACTGCCTACCCCTCTACCGCGCCATCACCAGAGCTACCGTGGTTGACGGCCGCTCCACCTCCTTCTGGCTCGACAAGTGGTTGGTTGGCGAGCCGCTTGCGACATGCTTCCCCGCCCTCTTCTCCCACAGTACCCGTCAGCATGCCACCGTTGCCACCGTGGTGGCCCAGGGGCTGGACCTCCAGCCACGCCTCTCTGCCGTGGCCGCGGCCGAGCTCGCTACGATCCGCCGCTTCATCGACTGTACCCGCCTTGGTGTGGGCCACGATGGCCGGGCCATCGACTCCCCCTCGGCGCCCCGCTTCTGCTCTCGGGAGGCTTATAGGGCCCTCTCGCCGGTCCGCCCCCTCGACACCTCCGCCTGCGTTGCGTGGAGGTGGCGGTGGCGGCTTCGCCCTGCAGACCGCGCTCCGCTTGACTCGCTCCGCGCCTTTGTACTCGCGAAGGCTGTGATATGATTGTTCTCTTCCCCCACCTTGTTTTCCCTATCTGTATTTTGACTGGCTTCTTGGCTGTTTTCGAGAAATGAAATAACAAGCGGTGGGGGTTTCCCCCCCGTCTACCTCGGAAAAAAAAAGTCTAAGGGCGATGAGCCTGACCTGGACAGCGTTGATTTGAAGGTATGAACACGATCTTATTCACCTCTTAAACCATGCAATGCTGTTGCTCACACCCTGGCATCGGTTTTACACACTGACAGTCCCCGGGTTTCATTTGCAGGGCCAATGGTGTTCGGCATGCCGGCTCAAGGCATGTACTGCTTCTCGCAAGAAGCGTTGGTTGTTTCGTGTTGCAACAAGATGGCCTTACTCTCTGTAGGCAATCTGGGGTTACTTATCTTAGAACAGAGTACGAGTCTGGCTACTCAGCCTTTTGGGAACAAACCTGCTTCTGCTGTTTGAGTCCACAGCAAATGTAAATTAGTAGCTATGCGTTCGTGTCTTACCAGCGTTGCTATGCTTTTTGAAGCTCAAGCATCTGCTCTGTTTATGTATTTGCCACTACTGCTGTGTAAGTGTGTCCAAGACTTATGCATGTTATTTCAGTTTAATATGCATGTGTGCCGTCCGTGTGAAACGAGTTTGTTGTCCAGTTTCTGCTGGATTTCTTTTGTGACGTTTTTTCTTTGTTATTTTGCGTCTCTTTTAGCTACACCAGGACGGTCTGTGCTATAACGTGGTTCTACACTTATTTAGGCAGCGGCTCTGAGCTTTACAGCCTTCTCCATCGTCTCCTGCATATCCACGACGACTGCGAGCTCCCTCTCTCTGACCGCCCGCTCCTTCTCTGCCAGCGCCTGCAGCTTCTCGACACCCGCCGCCTCAACGACCGGATGAGGCTCGGACATCTACCGGCGCATGCGGACCACCGCGTCCAGTTCACGTCGTCGACAAGTATGCCGAGCCGCCACCTCAGGGCGGGCCACGTCCTCCTCTGCCACGATGACGCGCAGCTCATCCAACCGCCCACGAACCTGCAGCCTCCTAGGAACCCGACTCTCCACTATAGACACGAAGCCGCCGGGCTCCCAGAATGTCTGATAGCTTGCAGCTGAGCCACCAGCTCTCGCGGGTGCCTCTGCAAACAAGACACGGCGTCACACACGCGCCAACACGTAATCACCTACACGCATACAATTTTTTTATTTAGAAAAACAGCTCCCAAGAAGAAAAAAGCAAACAGATCAACAGAAAAAGAGCTGAAATCAAGCAGATGGAAGAATTACCCACAGTACGCTACAAACAAGCCAGATGGAAGAGCGGGCGCACCGGCTTCCACCACCATAGCCGCCCCGCGGTCACCTCCAAGGCCGCACCAACACGCGAAGACCACTTTCAAAATCACAACGCTACCACTTAACTATCCTGTTGAACTGAAGCAGAATTATAACTTGCTTGAATCACAGCTAAACCATCAGATAATACATCGCAACAAACGCGCCATACACCACGACAGAAAGCCGGCGCAGCGAAGCGCGCGTTTCATCTAGTCTAAGATATCTCCGTTGGAGCCTTTCTCTCTGCCACACGTCTCTCTGAAATTTTCTAATGCATCTACCTTGATCCCCAGAAGCAATGGCAGAAACGAGGGATGCAGATTCAAACTTCCTTTTTTTGGCACACGAGGAGGGGCTTACACTTTGCAGAAACCACCCTGCAATAAACTAGAACAGAGCAATCCGGTACAAGGGTGTCTCGTCGCCGGCGTCCTCTAGGCGTCGCTGCCGAAGAACGAGGGCCAACTGCCCGGGAGCCCTCTTCCGACGAGAACCCGCGGCCGCGGTCCAAATTAGTAGTTTCCGATGTATGGCACGCAAACTATACCATTGGATTCATCTTTAAAAGAAGTTTCCGATACTATTGGAGTAGTACTATATCTTATGTTTTGTTGATTAAATTGGTAGTTAATTTTTTTCTCGGAATACGTAATAGCCTTATAAACCAATATGGAGGGGGAGGAGGTCGGCGAGGCTCACCGGTGGTTCGGGAGGACGGCGCGTGCGGCGGGCGGGGGCAAGCTCGACCTGGGTTGGGTGGGGCCGGGCCGGGCCGGGCTGCCCATGCCACCGACTGATGACCAAACGAAAGCAGTCTAGTTATTAGTAAAGGAAAATGATCCTATTCCCCCGGGGGACGCGTGCGTCGTAACCTCCTGGTGGAGCGTCGTCCGATAGGGGTTGCATCGTCGGCTGATATTGCGCCACGTCACCCACCTCTCGTATAGGGCGTTACTCCATCCAGCATTTGCTGCATCCCACCCACCACTTGGTCAAGACGGCCGGTTCGTGTCTGAGGCTCGTGGGCTCTTCGTGGTGGAGAGGTTGGCGACGGCGGAGCGAATCCGCGCGCCGCCGACGGTTGCTGCCGCCGAAGAAGACGACGTGTTCCTCCGCTTCCTCCGGTGAGTTGCCTACCTCTTCCTCGTCTAGGACTGCATCCTCTGCTGCTCTCCCCCAAACCCTAGGGTTTTTTCCGCCGCTTTGAACGCCACGGTGGTACAAATCCGGGGCACCGCCGATGATTTGCGTTGGTGTGTGCCTCCATTGTTGCTTCCCGCGCGATTAAAACACGTTTTCGTCCAACTAATTGCTTCGTCCCCGTTGAATCCTCACTTTTCCCCTTCATTTTTCTAGGACTTGTTCACGGGAAGCGTCGCCGGCTGTCAATTCGAGCGGTTCCGAGGAAGTTCTGCCTCTGCAATCATGGCTGTAAGTTCGAGCTCGTTCTCATGTGGATTTTGTACTAGGATATCTAGGCGTTTTTTTGTGTGGATTTGTACTCATGTGAGCTACCCTGTGTATTTCTAGGGGGATATGCGTTTCTATTGCTACCCTGTGAGCTTGCTATTGCTGTATAGGTTCATAAAATTAGCTATATCCTAATTCTATTGTGAATCCTTTATATTTTTGCTACATTCTCTGTGATAATTGCTATGCAGTTTGCATGCAATGTTCATGGTTGTGCTACATATTTCGTTTGTAATGTTTTTTTGCTACGCCGGTGATGATTTTGATGTATGCTCGTGCTACATAGTTTCATTGTTTTTGCTTTATTAGTTGCTACATAGGTCTTTTGTGTTTTTAGGGTTGTTTATCATCTATGTACATGAATTGCTGCGTTATAATTTAAATATTTTTCTTGATTTTGTGTTATTCATGTTTACCAGGAAGATGGGATTGGTCATTGGGTTTCCAAGGATCGTTTTGCTGCCAAGCGTCTGCATGCCCTTGCTGCAGATCTCGATGGTCCAAAGAGACGTATTATTGAAGAGCAGAGTGCATTTAGAGCGTTGTTGAATGTATCTCCATTCAACATTCCTAATGCTCTAATAGACTTTGTTGCCTCTCATACTAGCCCTGGTTTGCGGGAGTTCAAGTTCCATAAGAAGAGGATAGTTTTCACAAAAGATATGGTGAGGAAAGTTTTTGGAATTCGATGTGGCGACAGACTTGTTGTTCAGAAGAAGGGTGAGCATCCTGAGCTGCGGCAGATGTACATAGAAGAAGGACAATCAAGCCTTTCATCCAGCATGCTGTTAAATTGCTCAAGGCTTGTGATGTTACGGATAACCTCACCATTATCAGAACATGGGATCTTCTATGTTTGGCTACGGTTATTGACCCTGGTAGCGCAAATCTGCTTAGCCTCGACTATTTGGACTGCATGTTGGACCCTCGGAGGACTCACGAGTTTGCATGGGATGAACACTTGCTTGAGTTAGCAATGCAGGAGGTTACAAAAATCAATAGCAAGACAGCAGAGGTAGTGGTACCACGAAATGCTAGGAAACATGAGTTTTGGATCACTGGACCGTTCGCCCTTCTAGCTGTATGTTGTTGAACTTACCCCATGCTCTGTTGTTTTATGTGTGTTTTTTGGTTTTTTGCTATTTTTCATGTTTAAATCTTCGCTACCGTAACTGATTTGTTTATGCTTCCATCCTTCTTTGGCAGGTTGTCTACATGGATCACCTGGATTTTCCACCAAACCAGCATGTCATTAACTACTCAGTTCCTAGAGTATGTTTTGTGACCAGTAGTGATTTCAAGTTTGTTGTACAAAATGATGCTGATAGGAAGATCCTGAATAATAAGACTGTTTTTGGAAGGCGTCCGGTGAGTTACTCATAAGCATATACGTGAGGTTGATGCACCGCTTGGTTTTTTTTTAGTTTTTTTTCTATAAGATCCTTATTTCTTCTCTTTTTTGTTGTGTAGTTTCTTGACCTGTCGAACACTCCTTATGGAGTTGCTGGTTTTTCAACCGTCATCATGTTGAGGAGCCTATTGAGCAGCCTGTTGAAGAATCTGAAGTGAATCCGTCTGCGTCGCTCAATGAATGGCTTGTGTTTCCTACTAGTCAGGATCTCGAGGTATAGTACATGGTTTTTAGCCTTTTTCCTCTATTATTTTTCATGTAATTGTTGCATTTTTTATATTGTCTTGCTACTTTACATTTAACAATGTTGCTACTATAGTTACTGGTATGTGCTACCATGGTATCATCTGAAAACCCCTAGCTTCATTAGCATTATGTAGCAAACCAATGCTTTTTGCTAACATGGTTTATATTTTTGCTACTATATTTTTAACAATGTTGCTACTATAGTTAATGGTATGTGCTACCATGGTTTCATCTCAAAACCCCCAGTTTTTATAATCAATGCAACACTTGCTCTTTTCTACTGCTTCATTAGTATTATTAGCTGTAGCACCTCCATTTTTTCCTGATGTATGTGTTATGTATCTGTCAACAGGTTCCAGCTGCGTACAAGCATCTGTATGAGAAACACAGGTCTATTTATGGTCGTGATGTTGACACCACTCTCAAGAATTTTGGTGTTGGTTTGAAACAAATGCATTCGCAGCGCATGGCAGCTTTGTTTATTGACATAGATGCAGCAATGAAAGAAGGTGATGGTCTTAGTGTTCATTTCCCAACCGGAGGTGGAGTTGAAGACGAAAATATGGATGCTGCTGACGGACATGAGGATGAAGGTACTGCCAATGAGGCTGATGAAGAAATCCCGGAGGCTGATTCTGAAGGAACAGACAACGACGAATTTGTTGTTGAAGCAAGTGCTGCTGACATGGGCACACACACACTTGTCGTAGATATGCCCCAATCAGCCGTTCTGTTGGATTCTTCTACCGGTGGAGTTGTTGCTGGTGAAAAGGTTGCTGTTGACAGCCCTATGAGGTCACCCATGAACTCACCATTTTCTCGTATACCGGAGGGTATATCTGTAGAAGCTTGGAATAGAGCCCCTGACCCTCCATCGATGGATTTATTCTCCCAGGATCCAGATGTAGTTGTTGTGTCTGAACAACACATCACTATTCCTGCAGAAGAAATTACTCTGCCTGCTGATGTTGCTTCTATAGTGAAGCTAGACGACACACGTATGTTCTTCTTTTTTTGTCTCTCTTCTTTTTCTGTGTTGTAATTGTAGTCTTTTCAGTGTCGGCTAACTATCTGTTCTTTTATTTATTTTTTACTAGCTTCTGAGCAGCCTAAAGCTATGGAGGCTACAACACCACCCATACCATCCAGGGATGCTGAAGATCACTTGGGCGAGAACGTGTCACCGCAGCATCCTACAAACACAGGTCATTTTTGCCTGAGCAAGTTTTTTTCATTTCTTTTACCTTTTTCCATTTGCTGCATTTTCATTTATTGGTTGCTACATTATGTATACTGTTTTGGCTACATTACATAATAATTGTTGCTACATTCCTTCTTTTATATGTTTTCATTAGCTATTTTTTGGTTATTACTTTTTGCCTCAATCTTAGTTTTCTTAGTACTGCACTTGCTTTTGTAGCATAAAATGGTTTTCTCTTTGTTTTTCTGCTTCAGATGTTGTCACCAAAGATGCTAGTACTGGTGCTAAAACTGTTGAAAAGAAAACTAGGCACAAGAGGGCTGCCAAGGGTGAACTGTCACCTCCGAAGCTGAAGAAGATTAATGTCTCTCAAGATGTTGTGCGTAAGTATGATAAGTATGTTTCACATGGACGGAAATTCAAGAGGAAGAAGAAGAATGAAGTGGCGTGAGTCCTCTGTGACATTATTTCTTGCTTTTTTGTTGTTGCAGGGGGTTATGTGTTTCATTTTACCCTTTTTCCTTCATTTTTTAAATAAAAGTTTTGTTTGTTTTCCATTACTGTAGCAAAGAGTTTCTGAAGATTGGTCGATTCTTTTGCTCATACAAGTCCTTCAATGGATTTCTTCGTCCACGCCAATATTTGAGCAACGTTGTGATGGCTATTTGGACAGAGAAGTTCAATCATGCAGCAAAAGCAAGTGCTGAGAAGAATCCCCGTAATCACAAGAGATATTCTTTCTCTCCGTACTTTGCGGTTAGTAATTTATTGCATTTTTTCTTCCAAGCTTGTCCCATGTTATCACTTCCTTCATCATCTTTTATTGGTTTCTAAACATACAGGAAAAGCTTGCTGTAGAAACCTCTACATTTGACCCTGCCTCTGTCATGAAAGAGTTCAAGCTTGCATGTAGCAAATTCAAGGTTCTGAAAGATGACATGGTGAGTTTCTGTGTGTGTTCTTGTATTTGTGAGCAATTTCTAGGTTTCTCATGTGTGTATAAACTTCTTCCTACTTAGTTTATCTCTCTATTTTTTATCTTTTCTTGTATGTAGCTTTACCTACCCATTGTACAAGCCGGTCACTGGATTGTATGCTGCATCAACTTGTTGTGCAAATAATTTCACATTTTTGATTCTATGATGCCAGAGGATGGTGTGAGCACCTTAGCAAATGCTGCAAACAACATGGTAGCAATTCCCACCTTTTTCTTGACTCTTGCTTCAACTAAATTGATTTTTTTCTCAATTTGTCCTTACTATCCCATGCTATTGGTTTATTCCAAAGTTCTCCAACTTCGTACGGACTGCAAACGAGTCCAACGTTTCATGGGTTGACTTTGGGAAATTCAAGCAAATCACACCTGACCATCCGCAGCAAAACACTTTGTAAGTTTGCTTCACTGTTTTTTGACAATTAAATGATACTTTCATAATGTTTTCACTGGTTTATTCTTCTTTTTACCTTGTTTTCACTATTTTTTGGATGATGCAGGTTTGACTGTGGATTCTACTGCATTCTTTACATGGAGCACTTCAATGGGAAAGTCATGCCTACTTTCGAGAATGATGCAATTCCAGATTTTCGAAGGGTGCTCGCAGCAAGCCTAATCGACAATAGGGATAACCAGAGCGAAGATGTCGACCTGATAATGAACGAGGACTTGCAGCAGGGATAGTTTAGCTGTTTTCAAATAACATGGTGTTGTTGCCTTTTGTAACTGTAACCATGTACTGGAACATGGAGTAGAAACTAGGCTTATGGTGATGGTTTTACATGTTGGACCTGTTTAGTTGAATGATCAGCACTTTTATGTTTTCTCAGTACAATGTACCAGACCTAAGTTGTGTGTTGTTTCTGGAATATGGATGATCTTTTGGGGTTTAAGTATGATCAGTATTCTCATGTTTTATGGTCTTTCCAGTATCATTTTCTTTTTACTTGCTACATAAGTTGATTTTGTTTTCTGTAAATACATAACCCATCTTGCTACCATGCTTACATATTTTTGTTGTCAACATACATGTGGTACATGCACTTCCGACATTTTAAGTGTTGCTTCACACAATAAATATGCTGCAAGTCTTGCTCTAAAAACAAGTTTATCTCCCTGACAATGTCATAAACAAGTTTTGCTTCAAACCAAATGTTACCTCACCTTTTATTTTTCCACATGCATGCTGCAAGCAATTAGGTTCAGCTTCTCAATTTTTTCCTATTCTGCAAAACAAGATGATACAGTAAAATGATTCAATGCTTGAACCATCAAGAAGTTTTCATTAATCTGTCAGTTGAAATGCTCCCTTTTTGTCCCCAGTATGACAAATAGAGTATGTCCATGACTAGGATTAATTTGTTGCTGCAAACTCATATTTATTTTGCTGTTTTCCACAAGCTATAGGTGCTGCATCTGTATCTGTTTGATGCTGCAGATTTCATGTTACACTTTCCAGGTTACAAAATCAATATAAGACAGCCAGGGGGTACAAAATAAATGATGTAGCATCTGTAACATATCTCAACATTTTTTCTTTGTATATAATTGTAAGCATCTGTAACATATTCTTTTGTATAACTATTTTTCAGAATGAAATGTATATTCCTCACTGAAGCAATCTATAACGTCAAATCTGCTCCCGCTTGCATCGCATCTTCTCTAGCCAAAGCAATTTTCATGTACTTGCATTCCTTTACAGATATATGATCTTCATCACCACAGAATGGGCACTTCTTCTTCCTGTACTTCCTCTTTGGTTTTGGATCTTTTGGTGTTTTAGGTTCACTTTGCTTCTTCCTTCTCTTCTCATTGGCCTCATCCCGCAGCTCGACCAATGTCTTCCTTCGCTTTTCTGTTATCTTTGGGCGACCTTTTGGCTTCGTACGTGGAGGATTCTTCACCTGTTGACTTGCAGTACCATCTACTGCCGTCGTTTGTTGATGTTGCTGTGGAGCTTCAGGTTTTTGCTGTCTCTGGTTCTCACCCTGTCTATGCTGATATCCTTCCCCTTCTTGCTGCACTTGACCTTTTGCTTTAAGCATTGTAGCAACAACTTTGTTTGCTTCGTCAACAATGCGGGAAACAACAACATATGTATCATCATCGAAGCATGCGTCAGATGCCAACTGGTTCATCTTTCTGCACAATGAGTTGTACTTGAGTGTGTTAGTTGTTGGGACACCAAATCTGATTGTATTTGTCCCAGGTTTCGGGGCATGTGTTGTTGCTGCTGCAGACCACCTTTCAAGCATGTATCTTCCTGGTATTTGCTGCACATTGAGGTGCACCATCACCCTAATGATATGTGGGCATATTAAACCACACATCTCAAACATGTTGCAGCCACATGTGTACCATCCTTCTTCAGGGTCAACTGCAACCCGATAAGTTTTCACATCAAGGTCTTGATTTGGAACAAGATCAAAACATAAGCCTTCTGCCTCTACATGGATAGGGTAAAATCTTGTTGAACTCTGCACCATTTTTTGGAACCTGTCGAAGACTTCCCTTGTGTGTAAAATTTCAATGCATGTTCTTCAATGCTGTAACTGCATTTTGTTTTTGTCACAAATGTAATTAGTAAATGCTCCAGTAGTAATAAAACAATGCTACAAATTCATCAGGGACAATGTATAAGTGTTGTGTAGCATGGAAGAGTCTCACCTGCCCCAAAGCTTTGTTGTCGTCGTCTCCATTGTGAAGCCCGCATTGTCTTCACGATCCAACATCAAATTCTGGCACAACTCATACTGCTGCACGAAATTCCACACGGAGTCACTAGGGCGAACCAATGTCTTGAAGTATGAGTTAAGGCCTTCCGATCTTCCAGTTGTGCTTGTGAATGGGAAAAAACTTTTCCTGAAGTAAACTGGTGCCCATGTCTTTCTGCTCTTCCACATATTATTGAGGTGATTGTTCTCTGTCATGTCGAAGCTTCGCAGCATATGCTGCCAGCAGAATTCAAATTCCTCAATAGTATCAGTTCCATAGATGCATGAGTAAAATGCATCTGCAAATGGATGGCCTTCTCCCAAATTTGGACCAAGTTTTTTCCTTGCTAGGTGCAGTACATGGTAGAAGCAGCATCTGTGTATTGAATTTGTAAATACCTTCTCAATTGCAGTAGCCATAGCCTGGTCCTGGTCTGTCATTATATGATCTGGGTGCATCTGATTCATTGCGAGCATCCACCTTTCAAATACCCACTTAAATGTTTCTGTTGTTTCATCCGGTAGCAAAGCACAACCTAGAACAATCGTATGTGTGTGGTTATTTATTCCCACAATTGGAGCAAAAGGAAGATTATACTTGTTGGTGCAAAAGGTTGTGTCGAAGAAAACACAGTCCTTGTACTTGGGGTATAGTGCTCTGGTCCTCCCATCCACCCAGAATAGTCCTCTGACAGCATTGTTTGAATCCACTAGTGTGTCATAAAAGAAATTTGGACTTTCTGCTTTCCTGCGTTCAAAGTACTCAATCACCATGCTCATATCACGATGTGATACTTCCTCTCGCAGCATTGTCCTTATGTTAGACACATCTCTCTTCACGTAGCCTAGCGTCCTTGGGTCGCCACCATGCACGCTTCCTAGACAACCCATTATCTGAGCGGTTGTAATGTTTTGATTATGTAGCGTCTCTAGGAATTGGAAATCCTCTTCTGGGACTTTCCTATGTGATCTGTAGTAGCGTCGCCTCCCTGCTAGCTTCACCATGGGGTGGGTGTGTTCTTCCTTAAAAACAGTGACAGACCAAAGGCCATTCCGCTTCCCAACAACCATATGGGCTTTACAGTCACATCGAAGCAAAATATTACGCTGCTTTGATTCATTCACGTCCATCTTAGATCCAGCTTGTTTGCTTCTTGACTTTTGCTCACCAATGTTGGTCATATCGACATACGCTTCTTTTACTTTTGCAGCAGCTTCTTTGCTTCTCGCAGCAGCATTCTTACATTCAGCTGCTGGTTTACCAGTATGTACACACTCAAACACTCTGCTCAGAATCGTGTCCTTTGGCACTCCTCGTGCTGTGCTGTACTTGGTGTTTCCAATGCGTGTGCCGAAACCAAGCTTCCATGCATAGTCATTGTATACTTGTTTTGCTACTTCAAGGTCATCGAACATCATCCCAACAAATGGAACCACAGGCTGTGAACAAATTTCTTCACCATCTTCTTCAGCAACATTGGAAGCACCTGCAGTTGTTGTACTATGTGGTCCGGGAACAAAATTTGCTGCATCATTCCCATCTTGATCAGCACCATCATAACCTTCCGTTTGCGCTGGTTTGTTGAGGTCAAAACCTTGTAGGATGCTGTCGGCAACAAACCCCTGTCGACATAACATGAATTGCTGTTATAGTCTTCTATCTAGCAGCAACTTTTTTTGTAGCAACATGCAGTCCAAAATCCACACTACCTCTGCAGCACTTTTTTTGATTGTTGAACTTTTTTTGAGAAGCATACATGATCAACTATATATGATGAAGAATATGTGCAGCACTATGTTTGTAGCAACAATTTTATATGCAGCATCATTGCTGCATGAGCACAAATTTTCTTAATACAAAGACCAATTCCATCACTTGTAGCAATTTTCATCACCTGACTACAGGGTAACTAAGTCTACAAGTTTTTTGCAGCATAGAAGCAAACTGCAGCAGCAGAACTCGTGGAGATTCAGAGGGAAGAAATCACCGATGCAGCTGGTTGGTCATCTTCGGGGTTGTGGTCGAAAAACACCGGAGGGTTGTTGAATCTTCCATGGATGGGTTGCTGCAACGGCTCTCCTGCGCTGGCGTTCGCCGTATCTGCCGCAGCTCGCCGGCGAGGACCCTGATTAGATCCAGAGCTTGAAGCAACAATTGGTGGTGGGGACTAGGTGGTTCTTATGGCCAGGAGGAGGGTACAACATGGATCGGAGCAGATGCGCCATGGATTACGCGGCGGAGGTTGCTGCAGGGCTCGTCGCCGGCGGTTGCCGCGCGGCCGTCGCCAGTGGCGGAGTTGCGCCCGAGAGTTGACGGACGAGAGGTTGAAGACACAGTTAATTTAGTTGTTTTGCTGCAATTCGACAGTTTTTGCTGCCCGACAGCAAAAGCGGGACCATGTCTACCATCCGACAAGATCCTACGGCTCAGAACGTTTAATCCTATGGCTGGCGACCCGGGGGCTGGGAAATCAGATCCCCCGGGGGACGCCCAGCACTTTCCATTAGTAAAAGGGTAAATCGAAATAGCAGAATTCTAAACATCACTTGTATTCCAATTTAAATCCACTCTAAGGGATCAACCCTAATCCCGATACACGACGGGTGGATGGAAGCACACCATTTGCACCAAGTCCCGACCGCGGCGACGACGATAGCTCCACCATCTTGATCGACGCAGTAAGGGCATCTCCAACGGGGCGATGCACCGTTTGCGTCCGGCTAGGCCAAAAAATGCGTCTGGTACACCCTCCAACGGGGCGACGCAAAGTGATCGGACCGTCCGCGCGACGCAAACCTGGCCCAAATACGCGCCTCGAATGCGTCTCTGCGGACGCTGCACCGACGCGCAAAGTGTCCACTCGCGTCTGGCGAGTTTCGTCGGGCCCGCCTGGCAGTGATCCAGGTTCGATGCGTTTTCTCAGCGACGACAGTACTGGCGCCGAGGCGCCGCTTCGGCAGTCTGCGGCCGCGTAAATGGTGATGCCTCGCATGGCGCGCGGCCGTCGCCTTCCTCTGTGCACGAAGTAATGGCGACGCTACGCGTGCCACGGTCGTCGTCTGCCTCCGGCCTATATAACAGGGGGGCGCGCATCTCATCTCCCACACTAAACCCTAGCCGCCGCACAACCTCCACCGTAGCGCTGCCGCCGCTCAACCTCCACCTTTGCCACCATGAGTAGCGCGGCCGTGGCCAGGCTGCTGCGCCTCCACCTCCACCTCCGACTCCACCTCCGCCGGCCTCGAGCTCCGACGAGGAGTTCGACGATGACGACATCACCGACGACCTCCTCCACCCGGCCAGGGACGCCAAGTTCCTGGCTGACGCGGAGAAGGAAGCAGAGGAGCGGGCGGGCGGCCAACGCGGCGTTGGACGCCGAGATGGAACACCGCAGGCCGCAGAGGACAACGACTCCGACATCTCATGGTCCTCCGATGACCCTGATGCGCCTTCCCCGGAGGAGAAGGCGGCGGAGCAGAGGGCTCTTGTCGACTCCTTCGAGACGCTCAAGAAGGCCGATAACGCCGCGAATGAGACGCTGCACCTGCGGCTGCTAGAGGACGCGGCTGTTAGGGCAATAGACTGTATATATTACAAGGGGGCCAAAGGCCACAATATATAGTACAAGTACAGGTGCAAATATGCAGGAAGCCCCCTAACATATGGGGAAACTACAATATACAAATATATACATCTAACACCCCCCTCAAACTCATGGTGGATCCACAACACTGAGTTTGGAGAGTAAGAAATCATGCTGCGCTCTGGTTTGTGCCTTTGTAAAGAAATCCGCCAACTGCAAGTCTGAAGGCACATAATGAAGCACAACAACCTGAGCCTGCACCTGAGCACGTATATAAAAAGCATCAACACTAATATGCTTGGTAAGCTCATGCTTGACCGGATCACGTGCAATACTGATAGCACATGTACTGTTAGACAAAAGTGGAGTGGGTGTCGTAACAGAGACCCCAAAATCTGCAAGCAACCACCGTAACCAGGTCACCTCAGCAATCAACAAAGCCATAGCCCGCAGCTCAGCCTCAACACTCGAACGGGAAACCGCTACTGTTTCTTCGTCTTCCAAGCAACAAGCGACCACCGAGAAACACACAGTAAGCAGAAAGTGAACGACGATCCGTAGGATCACTCGCCGTAGCATCCGAGTAGCTTGGAGCTGGAGAGAGCTAGAACGAGGAAAGAAAAGGCGACGGTGATCGTGCCACGAAGATAACGAAAAACATGGAGGAGATGACTGTAGTGAACGGTGGTAGGAGCGAGACAAACGACTCATAATATGAACAGGATAAGAGATATCAGGACGAGTGACAAGATAAACAAGACTCCCAACAAGATGGCGATAACGTGTCGGATCAGGAAGAGGATCACCATTAGTAGGACGAAGCTTAACATTAAGCTCCATAGGAGTCTCAACAGTGCGCTCATCCCCAAGAGCAGCACGAGCAAGAAGATCTTGAATATACTTTTCCTGAGAGATAGAAAAGCCATCAGAAGTGGAGGAGACCTCAATCCCAAGAAAGTAGCGAAGAGGACCAAGATCAGTCATAAGAAACTGATCACAAAGACGAGCCTTGATAAAGGCAATATACTCAGGATCATCACCAGTAATCATATCATCAACATAGAGAAGGAGAAGAGTGCGTCCACGAGGAGAAGTGTGAACAAATAGCGCTGGATCATGAAAGCTAGGAGAGAAACCAGCAGCAATCACCACAGAGGCAAAACGCTCAAACCTGGCACGAGGGGCCTGTTTTAGGCCATAAAGAGAACGCCGAAGACGACAAACCATCTCATCGGAAATAGAATACCCAGGAGGAGGCTGCATGTAAACCTCCTCACTCAACTCGCCATTAAGAAAAGCGTTCTGAACATCACAGACCAGCAGCGAACAAAAGCAACAGCAAGAAGAGTACGCACGGTGGTCATATGAGCCACGGGGGCAAAAGTCTCATCATAGTCACGGCCGTGCTCCTGCTAAAGCCACGAGCCACAAGACGCGCTTTATAGCGCTCAAGAGATCCATCGGAGCGGGTCTTAATTTTATAGACCCACTTACACGTGATAGGACGAACACATGAGGGGGAGAAACAAGATCCCAGGTGCCAGTGCGCTCAAGCGCAGCAATCTCCTCAGCCATGGCAAGCTGCCATTCAGGATGACGCTCGGCATCCCGATAAGAAGTCGGCTCGGAGGCAACAGAGAGACCATACTGACTAGGAGAGTAACGGTCTGGAGCACGACGCGAACAGGCCGTGAAGAGGGCTCATCGGCAGAAGACGACTCATCGGAAGAGAAGAAGGAACAGCAGAGGAAGGGTCCGAAGCCGGAGAACGAGGAGAACTAGCGGAACTAGACGGAGGAGAGGATGGCGCCGAGGTCGAAGGGGGTGCATCAGAACTAAGAGGTCGAGGAGAAGGGACAGGGGGAGGTGCATCGGGAAATAGAAGAAAAGATATATCATCCACCGGGTAAGTACCAGAGGTGGGGTGAGGATAGAAGGGACGCGTCTCATCAAACGTGACATCACGAGAGATGCGCATCCAACGACCAACGGGGTCCCAACAGCGATAGCCCTTATGCTCATCACTGTATCCGAGAAAAACACACTCAACAGACAGAGCGGTCAGTTTGGTGCGTTCGCGAGGAGGTAGGAGGACATAGCAAACGCAACCAAATAAACGAAGAGTCGAGTAGTCTGGAGAACTAGAGACGCTCGAGAGGAACGCCACCTTGAAGGGCAGCAGAAGGCTGAATGTTAATGAGGTAAGTCGACGTAGCGACAGCCTCAGCCCAGAAATGCGGCGGAAGAGAGGAAGCAATCAACATAGCACGGGTAGTCTCAAGAATATGACGATGCTTACGCTCGCGACACCATTTTGAGCATGCGCGGGACACTGAGCGAGAGTGCCCTCAGCAAGGACACCACGCAGGTCTGGGATATACTCACCTGAGAATCAGCATGAAACACACGAATAAGCGTGGAATACTACGAACCATGGCCGCAAGCGCTGATAAATAGAGAGCACCTCACTGCGAGAGCGCATAAAAAACAACCAGGTGTACCGTAAAAAATCATCAGTGAATAAAATATAGTATCGATGGCCCCCTTTTGAAGCAAAGGGAGCCGAACCCCAAACATCTGAATGAACTAAATCAAAAGGTCGTTGAGATACAGATACACTAGTAGGATAGGAAGCTGAATCTGTTTGCCTAACCTACAACCCCGGTTTAAAGACACATCTCCTGAGACAGACCCCAGAAGACCACGAAGGACTAATGACGATAAACGGGAGCCACAAAGGTGACCCACGATGATGCCACTGCTGAAAAGAGCCAGTGATGGAAGCAGCAACCGAGAACGGCAGATGAAGTGTCGGTGGATGGAACGCGATCTAACTCCCATAGCCCCGGAGACTCAAGGCTGCGAGGGCCAGCTCCAACCAGGGCCTGTGTACGGCGGTCCTGAACAGCACAAGAATCAGCGTCAAGAATGACGCGACAACCAGAATCAATCAGTAAGCTGACTAGCATAAAAAAGATTCATCTTAAGACTAGGAACATGAGAAACGCCAGGAACAGAGAAAGAGGGACTAGAGAGGGTGCCTCGACTGGAAACAAGAAGAGAGGTACCATCAGCCGTGATAACACGGACATGAGAAATAAGAGAGCGAAGAGCAGAAAGAATAGAAGACGCAGAAGTCATATGAAAAGTAGCTCCAGAATCCAGATACCACGGGGATGACGTACCTGACTGCGTAGAAGATGGTGGTCGCGCGGTGCCAGAAGAGCTAGGCACAGAACCAGCAGTACCCGACGAGGAAGAGCCTGTAGCAGCGAGCAGACCATGAAGACTACGGATAATGTCCTGGTCAGAGAGTGCAACTGCAGAAGATCCTGAAAAACCAGCCTGCTTACGAGCATGGTACTGCTGACGTAAATTGGGATCCCTCCTCCAACAGCTAGAGACATCGTGGCCAGGCTTGCCACAGTACGAGCAGGGAGGACGAGGAGGTGCTTTCATACCACGAGGCTGCTGAGGCTGACTCTGGCCCTGGACCGGAGGAGTGGAGAGTATCGGCGGTACTGGAGACCGCAAAAGCCGACGGCACGGAGGACCACGAGCAGGCACAGGAGGACCACGAGCAGCAAGTACAGAGAGGAACCTCAAGAAGACCAGCACCACGAAGACGAGTCTCCTCAGAACGAAGCTCAGACAGTACCTCAGAGAGCGGAACACGACCACGAGCAAGCAGCTGGGCACGACGAGGCTCAAACTCCTTGCGGAGCCGCGACAAGAACTCAGATACGCGCTGAAACTCCAGATCCGCGCACAATCAGACAGCAGGGACAGGTGGCACACACAGTATGAGAATCAAGCTGCGCCGATAGCAGCACTCTGAGTATAGAACTCATCAATAGTGGAATCACCCTGCTGAAGAGCATGCTCTGGCGAACCACAGACAGGTAAAGAGCATCCCCAGACGGCTGATAGCGCTGACGAAGAAAAGCCCACCGAGCAGCAACAGTGGGAAGACCCATGAACTCAGCAGCATACTGAGGCAGAACGAAGTGAGAACAGCAGCAGCACGAGCATCCTCATCTATCCACTAAGTGTAGTCAGTCAGATCCAGCCGGTACGTCGCAACAGAGGTAGAATACTCCTGGACCTTCCGGTCATACTCAGCCAGAGCAGTATCATCAACACTCTTGGCTGCATCCTTGACCTCCTGAGTAGCATCGGGGGCAAGGGCAACGGACGTCGGTGGAATAGGCGCCGTAGGAGCAGTGGGGCGCGGCGGACAGGGGCCCTCGCCAGAAAGCACACCCCAAAGACGAAGACCGCGCATGTGGACACGCATAAAGGCAGCGAAATCAGGATAATTCACGCTATCAAAAATCACCGGGCAGCGAGGAATCGCAAGATAGCCCGACGAGGAAGACATAGCTCTTTTTTTTTGAGACGGGATCTAGATCGGGTCAACGCCCGATCGAATCAGAGAGAAACGCAGCGCGCGGCGTACGGGAGGCGGCGCGGCGTACGGGAGGCGGCCCGGCCAGACAGAGGCGGGGCGGAGACGGGCGGGGACGATGCGGGCGGGGCGGGGTGGCGTTCTGCAGATCGAGCAGTACTAGTTGATGGAGCAGAGAAGATGAATAGTGATTTGGGTCACTGTGCGCGTTGGGGAATAAAAAAAGCCACGGACATCCTCATCTGTCCGCGTCTCCGGAGGCCGACCCAAACAGCTAAAATCGGACGCGAAAAGGTGTTCGTTTAGGTTGTTGCGTTGGAGATGCCCGATGTTTCGTGGCGACGGAAAACCATCTGCTCTGTGGTGGCGACTGATTCAGGCGTTAGCTTGATTAAAACTGAAAAGGCCGGGTTTGTGTCTACGTCTGCATTTTATTGGAACGTACGTAACGTAAAATAATAATGTATAACATGGGTTGTTCAGCTAGTCACTCGGCTCCAACCTTGCTCCCACTTCATTTTCAGAAGCAGAAGCAACAAAAACGAACGAACGAACGAACGAACGCGGGCACTCATCGAAAGGCAGTGCGATTTGTGTCAACAACCTCCTCTCCTGCACCGAGAGCCACCGATTCTTCGTCTTGTTAATCTGATTACAAAATCATCTGACCCCTGACAATAATGGAAGTCTCGTCGATCGGTGAGCGCTGAGCGGCTAGTGTCAGTCCGCCGCATGTCATAGGGGTTTTCACAAAATCATGACAAGACATATAGGTTTTTTCACCCTGAAGCTTGAGACCCGTTATTCAAAGAGCATCGTCATACTCAAAGACACCCATGTTGACTACGGAAATGCGTAGCAGCACCTAGGCGCTAGTGATCCCGATCACTGTAGTGTTGCGTATTTCGTATTTCCGTACCTCCAAAAATTCCAAATAATTTTTTGCATGTATAGGATGCACGTATGTATGTGCGTGCCAAATTTCGTACCCAAATTCAAAAATATGTACCTTAGGGAAAAATTGACAAGTTTTAGATGAATAGTATGAAGGAATTTGACCCCTCCCAAAATTTCTATAACTTAAGGGTTGGACACCATGTAACTTAATGAAATTTCTAAGTATAGTCGAATTCGGGATTGTTCTAATCAGGTTCAACAAGACCCAGGTTTTGAAAAATCGCTTAATGTTGACTAGTGTAAGAACAAGCCAAGCTAACGAGTCTCTCTCGGTTGAAAATCGTGCTGAAATCAAGTAAACTAAAATTTTCTTGTTTAATTGTGTGTGAGACTTCTTTTTTTTCAAAATTTGTTTGGAGCACTTGCATACACCAGTTGATACCAAGCATATTGCATGCAAAGATAACCATTAATCAAATTTTATGTACATTGATGTAATTATATTTAGGCATTTTTTTCATCAATGGGTATTTTGCGCTATAATTGAATCCAATGTAAGAAGACATATTTGACCACAAAAGAGTTTATATAATCATTATAAAGTTATATAAATATGCTTACCTAATAATACACAATACACGAGAAAATGCTACTCCCTCAGTTCCAAATTAATTTATTTAGATGCATCTAGACTCGGATGTATCTACACACTAAAACGCGTGTAGATAAATCTGAATCGATTAATTTGAGACTGAGGAAGTATTAAGGTATTTATTAAATAGTATGCCTTAGAGATATTTTCATAAATACATATACACTATAGAGAATGTGCAATTGGCAAAAAATGATTGAAGAAGGAAACTTTGGTTTAAATTTAGCACAAGGCAAGAGTATTTTATAATGCTTCATTACAAATTGTATACAAAGTAACACTATAGCTAATATTTAGCAACATTTCAAGTTCTTTCGTTAAGTATCCCAAATAGGTAACATAGAATTATACTCGTTAAGAATGTACAATAATAACTCTAAGTTATGTAAAAGTACAAAAGTCTAGTATAAATTTTGGTCCCTCTTAAATCCACTCGAAGCCTACAGGATCAGCCCATTCGGTAGGACGGTTTTGGACGGGATCAACCATAATCACTAGAAGGAGAGCAGGAAGATCCTCCGAGCGCCACTGGCGGAAGCGGGGCTCCGCCCACGGCCGGAATCTGGATTCCCTCCCACCTGGGGTGAACGCCGCCCGCCTGCCGAGCTTCAGAGCACCATCCAGCTCCTCCGCGCGCTGGATGAAGCCACCCAGTAGCAGCGACGACGAAGGGCGGCGTTCCGACTCCGACGCCGGCGAGGGATCCCCTTCCTCCTCCCAGTATCATTCTCACGGTGTCGATTTGTCATCTCATGCTTAATGCAGTGTCGATCTAAACACGTACCAGATTCAAATTCCTTTGCCACCCAAAATTGACCCCAGTGTTACAATGATGATTGTGGAGGAAAAACCTGATGTGACATATAATGATGTTGGTGGATGCAAAGAACAAATAGAAAAAATGCGTGAGGTATGCGAAACTATTTACTGGGATTTAGAACTTGTAATTAATCTCTGCATTCTAGTATTGGACTTCCTTCATTTACTCTTTGCTTAAAAAAATTCACAGGCTGTTGAGCTTCCCATGCTCCACCCAGAAAAATTTGTCAAGCTTGGTATTGACCCTCCCAAAGGTGTTCTTTGTTATGGTCCTCTAGCCAATTGCACAGATGCTTGTTTTATCCATGTGATTGGAGGCGAATTAGTTCAAAAGTATGTTGGTGAAGGCGCTCGAATGGTTTTTCGATATGGGAGCATTGCCCCAGCCTCTGCATCAATCGATGCACACAGCCCTTTATTAACTCAGTACGATGTTCACAAGTGCTTATTACATGAGACAAATTCTAAAGAACAAAAACGTTCAACAAAAGATGAAAAGTACACAAAACTATCCATCTTGGATTCTACTAATGTGCCGCCATCCAGTAGCCTGGAAATAGCAATCCTGGGCGACCTTGAGCAGCCGATTGCACCCAGTATCCAAAGTAGCCCGCTGGTCCTCCGGAAGCATATACGCCCATAGTTGTATCCAATGCACCCCACGAAGAATAACCTGCAAAAAATTTGTCCCCTTCTGTTTGTTAAAAATAATATCATTCCGGCTAGTCCAAATAAACCAACATATTGCCGAAATACCAATTCGAATATGAGCCTTATCAGTTTTTCCAAACCCATTTAACCAATTACCAAACATATTAGTAACATTAGATGGTGGTGAAATATTGTAGGTAAAATATATCATTCGCCAATTTTTTTTGCAAAAGGACAATGAAGAAAGAGATGATCAACAGTTTCATTGTTGTTACAGAAACAATATTTTTGACACCCTGTCCATTTTCTCTTCACCAAATTATCTTTCGTAAGCAAAACTTTATTACTAAGAAACCACATAAAGATCTTGATTTTGAGAGGAATTTTGATCTTCCATAGATATTTCCGTAAAAATATTGTATGACCATTCATAAGATCAAGATACATAGATTTAACGGAGAATACACCAGATTTAGTTAAATTCCAAGAAAACTTATCCGGCTCATCAGATAGTTGAATAGACATAAGACGCTGACATAAGTGTAACCAAAGATTATATTTATACTCGTTAAGTGTTCTCCTAAAAGCAATATTAAGAGGCGTTTGCTCCAATACCGAAGAAACCAACACATTTTGCCGTTGGACAATATTATACAACGATGGATATTGGATAGCAAGAGGAGATTCACCGAGCCAAGTATCCTCCCCAAAACGCACTGTGTCTCCATTACCCACCTTAAAAACACCTCTCTTGAAAAACTCATGTTTAACCCGCATAAGCCCTTTCCAAAAAGGGGAATCCGTTGGTTTGGCCCCGAGCTGTGCTAGCGTTTTATTTTTAATATATTTATTGTGCAGCAATTGTTGCCACATCCCATCTTCGTGAAGTAACTTAAAAAGCCATTTACTTAACAAGAACTTGTTTTTCAATTCTAATACCTCAATACCCAAGCCACCTTGATCTTTAGGCCTACAAATTATATTCCACCGGGATAGTCTATACTTTTTCTTGTCTTCATCCGATTGCCAAAAGAAGCGAGAGCGATAATAGTCAAGTCTCTTCCTCACTCCTTTAGGAATTTCAAGAAAGGATAACATGAACATAGGTAGACTTGTAAGCACCGAATTTATAAGTACCAAACGATCCCCATATGATAGCATTTTACCCCTCCAACACCCTAATTTTGACGCAAATCGATTTTCCACCAAACTCTATTCTGAATTACGTAACGTCCGGTGATGGATCGGGATCCCTAAATACCGAAATGGTAAAGCTCCAGATGTACACCCAAAAATATTTTTGTATTGGTGTTCCATTTCTGTAGCTGTACCAAAACAGAATAATTCACTCTTATGAAAGTTTATCTTAAGGCTAGAAAGTTGTTCAAAGATACATAAAATAAGTTTCATATTTATGGCTTTATCCAAATCATGTTTCATGAAAAGGACGGTATCATCTGCATATTGTAAAACGGATATCCCACGTCAACTAAATGAGGAATAAGTCCTCCAACTTGACCCTCCTCTCTAGCCCTAGCAATCAAAATAGCTAACATATCAACAATAATATTGAAGAGGATAGGTGATAGAGGGTCTCCTTGTCTTAACCCCTTACGAGTCTGAAAATTATGGCCAATATCATTGTTGACCTTAATTCCCACACTCCCCCCTTCTACAAAACTTCAAATTCGATCACACCAAATTTGGTCAAAACCCTTCATGCGAAGCACTTGCTGAAGGAAAGGCCACTTCACTTTATCATACGCTTTTTCAAAATCAATTTTAAAAAGTACTCCATTCAACTTCTTAAGGTGCAACTCATGAATTGTCTCATGTAACACGACGACTCCTTCTAATATATGCCGACCTGGCATAAACGCCGTCTGCGTAGGTCTGACTACCTTGTGAGCCACATTTGACACACGGTTAGTGGACACTTTAGTAAAAAAATTGAAACTGACATTTAGTAAGCAAATCGGCCTATATTGCTGAATTTGTATTGCATTCTCTTTTTTAGGGAGCAACCTAATGATCCCAAAGTTAAGCTTAAATAAGGGAAAGCCACCATTTTGAAAATGACAAAACATAGCCATCAAATCTCGCTTAATAACATCCCAAAATTGTTGATAGAATTCCGCCGGAAAATCATCAGGCCTAGGCGCTTTATTATGTTCCATCTGACTAATAGCCTCAAAAACTTCTTCCTCGGTGAAATTTTTCGAAAGCAACATATTTTCCTCTACAGACAATTGAGGGATATCATCAATCCGATCTTCATTCATTGTCACAGAACTATGTGCAGGTGCTCCAAAGAGCTTCTTATAATATTCAGTTATGTACACTTTCAGATTTTCATCTCCGACAATAGTCCCTTCTTCCTATTCAAGTTGGAAAATTTTCTTCTTTCTATGTTTTCCATTCACGATTAGATGAAAATATTTAGTATTATTACCACCCTCTTGTATGTATTTAATTTTAGCTCGTTGCGCCCACTTGATTTCTTCTTCCCGTCTAAGCTTATTTAGTTGTTCGTTAGCTTTCCTTAATTCTAGCCTTTCCTCATCATTCAGAGGACATGACTCGGCCTGAACATCAAGAAAATCTATAATAGATAACAAGCACTCTTTCTCCTTTTTATACTTCCCACTAATATTTTTTGCTCAACCACGTAAGAATCGGCGAAGATGTATAATTTTATTCTGCCAAGTTATTATGGGTGTATCACCTTTTGAGACAGCCACCCACTCTTTAGCAACCAACTCAGAAAAGCCTTCATTTTCAAACCATCAAAGCTCAAAAGAGAAGCGCGCCTTATTCCCTAAATTTGCAAGATCCCCCGAATCGATAAGGAGAGGCGTATGATCTGACCCAACTCGAGAAAGAGCCCTCACTGATACCAAAGGATATTTTTGTTCCCACTCTACACTTGCTAGAACCCTATCAAGCTTTTCAAACGTAGGCGAAGTACGTCTACTAGCCCAGGTGTATTGTTTGCCCGAAAGCATAATTTCCTTAAGATTTAGATTTTCAATGATGGCATTAAACATAAAAGTCCATCGAGGATTAAAATTATCATTGCTTTTGTCTTCAGGCCTACGAAGAATATTGAAATCACCCGCTAAAAGCAGTGGAAGCGTCTCAGTATCACAAACTCTAACCAATTCCGACAAAAAATCTGGTTTTCTAGCATCTTGGGCAGCTCCATAAACTGAAACCAAGATCCATTCAAAACCAGCTTGTTTAGACCTTAAATGTAATTTTACACAAAAATCTCCATTATCTACCTTCTTAACCATAAGAGTGGACATATTAATACCCGCTAGAATTCCCCCGATCTCCCACAAGGCGGAAGACAAAACTAGAAAAAATCCGCCGAACCCGCCAGACTATTCAAGAAAGTTTTTGAAAACTTGGATCTGTCCATCTCAATTGAAGCTATAAAATCAAGATCATGTTCCCGGATAGCTTCCTTGACAAAAAGGTGCTTTCCCGGGTCCTTAAACCCCTCACTATTCCAAGAAATACCCCTTAGCCCGACCATTTTAAGAGTATGATTTTTTAAATCTTATTCGGGTACTCCTACGAAGGTTAGCCTTATCGTAGGACTTTTTTTCTCTGTCTATTATTAATAATAGGGATGTCCAACCCATTTTCCTCAATAAAATCCTCCTCATCAGCTAAATCCTCACACAAACTAGATGCCCTGTTAACAATTAAACAGTGAGGTGCATCCTCTTTCCTAGATTAATTTTCCTCACTTATACGGAGCATTGTAATAGATCTAGTCAATTCATTGTCTAGAATTATTTTAGCAGATGCAATTGCCTCACTCCTAGTACCACCCAAAGAAACTCCCAAGGAGTTGGCTGTACGAATAATATGATCGGGAGAAAAAGATAGGAAAGATGGGCTTTTATTTGTTTGCATACCTGGCACCACTGTCTGACGACACTGAGCGGCATACATAGCCCGCTCCATTTGCGTGTCATCCGCGTTCGCTTGAGCTCCAATCCGAGCACTAGATCGAGCCCCCTGAACACCCATTTCTGGAATACCGCCAAAAGCAATAATTTCTTCGCGCGAAAAAGACTTTACACCCGCTGGTATCAAAACAGATTGTGCAATATTTGTTTTGTTAGAATTTTGCGCAACATTAGGAGAAGAATATTCCGAAAAACACCCGGCAGAAACTTGGGGCAGAATGATCGACGTACCTCGGTTTCCACCCTGCCCATGCATACTGGGCTGTGTGTCAGTTCGAATTGGGCTCTTACAAACAGTCCCAATCGGACCCTCCTGCCCGAGCGGCCCAACAGCCATCGCCTGCGGAGCAGCAGCGGCGACAGACGCCGTCGCAAGTGGCTGGGCCGTATGGCCCGCGTTAGCAACACCTGCTGCGTGGTTGATTGACGTCGGCGAGATTGCATGCCTCGTTTGGTGTGCGCCATGCAGCGATCGACGTCCAGCCTCCACACCAATTACATCATTGTTCACATTCAGCGGTGTATTTTGGATAGGTATGTATTCCTCCCCATGCTTAACACTAGACATAGGAGATTCAACTAAGTTAAAAAAGGGTTCAAGAATTTTAGGAGTAAAAGATTGCGAAGCAAAACAAGGACTAGAATACCTCACTGTATCCTCCACAATTTCCTTGTGCTCAACCGATACTACAGATTGGATATCTCTTTTCTCTTCCACATTCACCATCAGACTAGGAGGAACCAGAGAACGTGCAAGCATATTCCCAACATTCTGAGATGTATCATTTGTACTCTCTTCCTTATTATCCGAAACTGAATTGCTCTTGGAACGTTTTGGCTCTCTATCAGTACCATTAGCATTATTTTGACCGGCCCCATTACCTCCCAAAGCATCATCTTCATTTGGAGCATCTAGCATAGACACATCAGCCGGAGGTCGAGGTTGCACTCCCTCCGCCTCAAAGCAAAGCCGAAAAAAGTCATCCTTTATTTTTAGGTCCCAAGTAGCACATATCAGATTAGGATCAAGGCAAGTAATAAGTATACGTAATACATCGTTGGCTCTCGTAAAGACAATATCAATGTCTTTTGTCTTTACAAACACATCACCAAGAGACCATAGAGCAAGGAAATCATCAAGTGCTACAGGTGGCAAAGCATACACTCGAACCCAAATAATCTCCGGTCTCCACACCGGCTGAACCTCTGTCTTCCAAAAATCAAAATGCATGGCAATAACCGTGTCCGGTATCTGGAAGCGCCCAAAACGCCGAACTCTCACCAATTCATGTTTGCTCGGAAAGTTGACCCTAAAAACATTTTCGTCCATCCTCTGTACATCCCATTGATATTGTTCATCAGTGTCGACGATCCATCTCAACTGCTTAATAATTTCATCAATGGAAAGAGACCCTCCTGTAATTTTGATTCGACCCAGTCTAGTGTTCTCAACCCGAGGTCTCACACCTGCCGACGAGGTAATTCCCAGAATGCAAGATCTTCATGACCCAAACCATACTGAGCTAACCTCGGTCGCGGTGCCTTCAATAGCGGACACTCAACAGTAGCATGACCAGACCTCTGACAACAGTCACAAAGAACAACTTCACAGTCATTTAAACAGTGTCCTGGTTTTTTACACCTATAGCATGTCGGGCCTTTCTTTTTGGCCAAAGCTGGGGCTCCAGTAGCCTCCATAGCACCCTCTGATGAAGTGTTCCCGTCCTGCTCGGTGACACCGGCCACTGCCAATAACGCATCAACCACCCTGGTCTATACCGAAATAGTCTGCTGCACATTACTACTACCCGGATTCTGGACCGCACCCGACACAGTCTTTGGCACACAAGACTGTCGAACGGTATTTGGCGGCAGCACCTCCTTGGTAGTTTGCACATTTGGCTGAACATTCACATGTGATGAACCCCCTGTCTCGCGCTGGCTTGGACGATCCACAAATTGCCTAGCAAGAGCCTCTGCCGTCTCCTTAACCAACTGTTGTTCTCTAGCCGACAAACCACCCGAATGATAAGAGTTTCGATTAGCATCATACCGGCCATTATAGTTGCCATTGTTGAATCTTCGATTATTGTATCCACCATAGTTTCCCCCAAGATTACGACGGCCATCACCACCAAAATTGGTATTACGCACCTGGTTATTTCGGTTCCCGCCCCCATAATTGTTGGGACGAGCAGCACCTGGCCGAAACACTCCATCTCCGGAAACATTGGTGGTGCTCCCATGCCCTTGACCCTCTCCTTCCTGCCCTGCTGTACCACTTGGCCCTCCCTCCTCGAAAGCATGGCGACCTCCATTGGAACCTCCATCCCAACGGCTTCCACCACGCCCACCGGGCGGCCCCCTGCCTTGGTTGTTTGCACCACCACCGCGGTTAGCCATGGCGGCGGCGACGATCCCCACAGATGGAATCAAACGGGGAGTAGAGGAGGGTATCCAGGACGTTTTTCCGAGCCCTAGACGGCACCTCGTACCACAGGCAAAACGTGGTACTCGACGGTCTAGGTTCAGATCAATCTGATCGATGGTTTTCTCCAGGCCCAAACAGCCCTGCACATGAGCGAACCGAGGGAATCTAAAAGTGGTTCGGCCCACCTGGCCCAGCTCAACGTGCTCTCGGTTTTGAAATCGTGCGTGAGATCGAGAACAGGAAGACGAAGCCCTCACCGGCGGCGATCGGCGACGCCTTGCCCTCGTCTCCTGCTGCACCTTCCTTTTTCTTCGATGAACATACACCCATTCAGCGGCATTAAAACTCTCCAGCAGAAAGGTCGAGGGCGATAGCACAGGCAGCGCCGGCGTGCTCCTCATCCTTGACCTGCATCCATTAATCGGCAAAGAAACGTCAGCAGAAGAACTAGACATACCAGATCGAAGAGTCTGAGCCGCCTCCCGCTGTTTTCTTCGCTTCTCTTCTCGACGTCTGACCGCCGACAGCGCCAATTCCGCGAGTACACAGTTCTCCTCCACCGGCTGCCGGCAAAGGTAGGATGATACCGTCCCTTCTGGATCGCTAGTGCCCGTCGAAGAAAACGCCGGCGAACCACGAGTAGGATCCTCATCGTCTGAGATCCCGGCGATCGCCCAAAATCGCCCGCGAGTCGCCGTTAACAGCTCTCCGGGAAATTCGGACATACGAGTATGCTTCCTTTCTTGCAAAAGGTTAACGGCGCTCGAATGGTTAGGGAGTTGTTTGAGGTATACTCAGTGCTGCAGATTCCTATGGGGATTTGTCTATTTTCTTGTACTTGAATGTTCTGCCTTATCAACAATCTTTCTGATATATATATTTGTGCTATTGTAGATGGCTCGCTCGAAGAAAGCTTGCATTATCTTCTTTGATGAAGTTGACGCTATTGGTGGAGCTCGCTTTGATGATGGGGCTGGGGGAGATAATGAGGTTCAGCGTACTATGCTAGAAATTGTGAACCAGCTTGATGGGTTTGATGCTAGAGGGAATATAAAGGTTCTCATGGCCACTAACAGGTACTCATCTTCCATTCGTACACTTTCTCATAACGGTCCAATATGGTGTAATGCTCACCTCATGAACATCTTATGATTCAGAAATATGTTATTTAAAGATTTTCATGCATTCAGGAATTTATTGCAGTGATAGCACTATGGCTACGTTAATGAAGCCGTTGAGCTCACAACATTTTCTGTTTTGCAGGCCTCACACATTGGACCCTGCACTTCTACGTCCTTGTCGTTTGGACAGAAAGGTTGAATTTGGCTTACCTGACTTGGAGGGCCGCACTCAAATATTCAAAATACACACGCGCAGCATGATCTGCGAGCGAGATATTCGGTTTGAGCTACTGGCAGGACTCTGCCCCAACTTCAGTGGTGAGTACATGGACCTGCATCTAAATGGTTTCTGTTTGATTTGATTTGACTGTTTCAGGCATCATCTGGGATCCGACCTTGGTATCATTTTAGCTAGCCAATCATGTTGACATGTCCTCGTGTTCGTTATTTCAGGGGCTGATATAAGAAGTGTATGCACAGAAGCTGGCTAACCGAAAGCTGGCATGTGTCTTGCTAGGCTAGCACGTGTATTTGTTTTCTTTCTCCAAATTCATAGTTGTTGATTTGAAAACATGAATTTTTTCACTCTTTTTTCTCTAATTCTTAGTTCATCAATTTAAAAAATTCTAGGCTCGTTTTGCTGGCCCGTCCACCTTTTTGTTTCAAGCTCCACCACTGAGAGACTTATCCAACATTCTCCCCCTAAGTCTTGTATGTCGTCTTGTGGGAAAGTTGAACCATCCCGATCCTGGAGCAGAGTTCCAGGAACTTGATCCTCCCAAGGGCTTGGTGAGCATGTCCGCAAGCTGATCTGCGGTGTTGATGTAGCTTGCCTTGATGCTCCCTTCCTCCAAACAGCATCGGATGAAGTGATGCCTCGACTAAATGTGCTTGCTCCGTTCATGAAAAACGGGGTTCTTTGCCAGGGCTAGAGCGGACTTGCTGTCCACCATGAGTTGCACTGCTCTAGTGTCTCGGCCGAGAAGATCACCAAGCAGTCGAGCGAGCCAGAGCGCCTGAGTGCAGGCGGTGGAGGCCGCGATGTACTTGGCCTCGCAGCTGGATATTGCGACCACATGCTGCTTGACCGACTGCCAGCTCACGAGGCACTTGCCGAGGAAAAAGAGAATCCCTCTCGTGCTCTTGCTGGTGTCGATGTCGCCGGCATGGTCGCAGTCGATGTACCCGACACCTAGGGTAGTGGGGGCCATGGTCGAGAGTCCCCGCAACGTAACGGATGATCCTCTTCACACATGCTGGTGCTCCATCGTCGGTCGCTCCATGAACCGTCTAATGTAGCCGACGGAGAATGCCAAGTCCGACCATGTGTGGGCGCGGTAGTGAAGGCTCCCCACAAGACGCCTATACTGTGTAGCGTCCACTTCCTCCGTCGTGCTGTCGCGACTCAGTTTCAGCCTCTCCTCCATCGGAGTGAGGGCTGGCTTGCAGTCGATGAGCCAAGCTAGCTCAACGATGCGCTTGGCGTAGGCGGCCTGTCGAAGCATGATCCCGGAGTGGTCCTGGTGCACCTCGATCCCCAGATAGAAGGAGAGGAGCCCCATATCACTCATCTGGAAGGCGGCCTTCATCTCTTCCTTGAACACCGCCACCTCCGCATGTTTGATGCCGGTGATCACTAGGTCGTTGACATAGACGCCCACCAACAGGGTGTTTCCTCCACTCCCCCGTCGGTAGACACCCGCCTCGTGCGGGCTTTGCTCGAAGCCCATCGTCTTCAGCGTGGAATCTAGCTTGGCTTTCCACGCCCCTGGTGCCTGCCGTAGGCCATAAAGGGCCTTGCGCAGGCGGAGTACCTTGCCCTACTGGCCGGGAATCGTAAATCCCGGTGGCTGTTGCACGTACACCTCCTTCAAGTCGCCGTTGAGGAAGGCAGACTTGACATCCATGTGATGGACGCGCCAGCCCTCCTAGGCAGCTAGCGCAAGGAGTCGCACGGACTCCGTCCGTGCCACGGGAGCGAAGGTGTCGTTGAAGTCGAAGAAACCTCGTGCCACCAAGCGAGCCTTATGCTTGATGATGGCGCCGGTGTCATCCCTCTTCAGCTTGAACACCCACTTAAGGGTGATCGCGCGATGACCACGAGGGAGTTCAACAAGCTTCTAGGTGAGGCCTACATCGCGGCGCACCATGCCGCGCCTCTTTCAGCCTCTGCAAAAGACTGAGGCTCGCCGTCGTCACACGCAAGCTGCAGCTGCGCCTCCAGGTCGTGTGGCACCAGTCCCGGCAACGGATGGTCGCCAAGTAGGTTCTCCATCGTAGGGTACCGCAACGGCTCGCCGTCATGATACACGTCGATGCGCTCCCCGCCGTGAGAAAGCGAACTCCACCGGGCTGTGTAGACGTGCCCAGAGGAGTGAACGTCGGTGTTGGAGTACGTGGCGTCACTGACCGTGGTGCTGTTCGTGTAGCAACCACCGGGGTCGATGGGGACTTGGGAACCGAGGTAGGCGTGCTCGGCGAAGAAGAGCTGCCTACTCTCTCGGCTTCATCGAAGTGGATGTACTCGACAGTGAAGTCGCCATAAGTCAAAGTCGGGATGTCCTCCACCGCCTTACCCCACGCACATCCTCGCCCTTCGTTGAGCACAATGTCTCGTGCCGTGCGCACACACTGTGTCTTGGGGTCGAGGATGTGGTAGGCTTTCGACCCCTCCGAGTAGCCAATGAACACTCCTGGAATGCTCCTACCATCAAGCTTGCCAATGTGGCCGAGCTCCTTGGCGAACGCGATGCAGCCGAAGACCCGCAGGTGGGAGACAGCTGGCTTTCGCCCATGCCAAGCCTCGTACGGCGTGCTACCGTTGAGTGCCTCGGTAGGCGAGCGGTTGAGGATGTAGAGAGCCGTCAGCACCGCCTCTCCCTAGAAGATAGCCGGCATTCTTTTCTGCTTGAGGAAGGCCCGAGCCATCCCCACCCCTGACAGTGACGTTTAGACGAGATTTAATCGGTCCGAGACTTCTCGCATGGAATGCCTTACTGTTACGTTTGGAATCCATTTAGTTGTCTGAAGGGCATGATGAATTGCGTTGGAACTTACATTCCAATGGAAAATTCTCTGTAAGTTCTTTGTACAATGCCATTATCCAACCGGAAATACCAGTTGATAAAAACAAGAAAATTTGGAAGATGAAAATACCACTCAAAATTAAAATTTTGGCTGGTATTTGCGTCGAGGAGTAATCCTAACCAAAGATAATCTTAACGCAATTGGCATGGGAGTATGCAGTGTGTTTTTTGTCAACACAACGAGACAATCAAACACTTGTTCTTCCAATGTCGCTTTGCCAGGTCTATATGGTCATGCATCCAAGTAGGTTCTGATCTGTATCCCCCGACTAGTGTGGCCAATATCTTTGGTAATTGCCTTCATGGTATCGATCACAGATTTAGAACGTTTATTAGGGTGGGGGTGCTTGCCATTATATGGTCGCTATGGCTGTGTAGAAATGACAAACTTTTTAATGACAAGAACTGTTTTCTCTTGTAGGTTATCTACAGATGTACCGCTACTCTCCGTTCGTGGTCTGGTAGAGAACCGCGACCTGTTTACGGAGGTCTATAGACGGTTGGAGGACACGGCGAGGGATACTTTTTCCCTACATGGGTTTTTTTTTCGAAATGGGGGAAATATCGCCCCAGCTTCTGCATCCAAAGGATGCACACGGCTTTTTTTATTAGATTATTCACGAAACCTTACAAGAAACAATACAAAAGATCAAACTCGAACCAACCTTACTATACCTACAGTTGGATGAAGAGGTTGACAATACACCAACTCACATCATCCAAAACTAAATGCCTTCCCAAACCGCCCAATAGCAGGTGAGAAACACATCCAGTCAAGCAGACTCTCAGCGCACGCCAACGCACACGCCACAGGAGTTGCTCCCGCCGTCTTCCTCGACTCCATCTTCAAGAGAGATCATCGCATTAACCTTGCAAGACCTGCCGTCGATGCCACCATGACGCCAGACGGCTCCACCCTCCTGCACGTATACATCATCCCGCATCTGTCGTCGATACCCTGCAGCACCATGCCACCGAGACTCAACGCCAACAAAGTGGTAGATGAACACCACTCCACCGAAATCCGCCAACATCCAGCAGGTGCTCCAAAAACGATGCCCCAAGAGGTAGAACGCGCAGGCGCGCCGCCATCGTCCGATCCGGGAGACCCGGACCTAGGTTTCCCCGGAGCAGCACGAGTGAGAAACCGCAGACTGCGTCGACGATGCCTTCAAGAAGGTAGCGGCGCGACACGTCGCCATCGTCCGCCAACCGAGGTCGGAACACGGTTTTCACCGGCAGCCGCGCTTCCCCAACACGCCGATTGTAGTGCCAAGATGGGCAAAGATGACGCCTTCGACAAGGTAACGACGTCGACCGACGCCGCCATCATCCGCCAAGACCGAGGTCGAGGCTCAGTTTTCACCGGCCGCCATGACACCCCGGACTAGATGACCAACGCCGGAAACCTGTGTGAGATCCCATGATCCCCCACACAGGACTACCAGCCTGGCCGACCACCTCCGACGAAGAAGAAGGCCGCCTCCACCGTCGAACCCGAGGCTGCTGCCCCGGGCGTCCTCGAACCGCGGGAGAAACCCAAGGTCACCACCCCGCACCGGCGAGAAGCGGAGGAGATGGCGCAAACCGTCCCACCCAGCCATCACCGGTGTGCCACCGACGTGAGGCAAGGGAGGCTGCAGCACGCCGCCGTCGCCCCTCCTTCCTCCGACCGCCGCCGCCCCGCCATCACACGGGAGGGAGAAGGTCTACCGCCGCCGCCGTCGAGGGGAGCACCCAGCCGCCATCCCATCCGCGCACGGGGGAAGCCCGCCACCGCCGCCACGCCCCGCGGCCTTTGCCCGGCGGCGCCGTCGGCGGCGGCGGCGGGAGGAGTATTCTAGGGTTTGGGGGTGCGGGAGAGGGTTGGTTACTTGTGTATATTACATGTTCTAGTCAAAAGTGATAAGTACGTATACTAGAAAGGGAAGAATATATTCCGCCTTCACCTTATGGGTGGCAGCACAATCTACGGATTGCTCCTCCGCCTTCATCTTATGCGTTTTACATTTGTTCATGTTTGATATGTAATTCGCCTTTTTTAGCACTCCAGATTTTTGAGACTTTTTGAACGGTTGTGTGCATCTTAGCTATGCATAGGTCGGGTGTAATTGCTTCTCCATAAGTAATGAAGCGCCCATTATCAAAAAAAAAAAAACCACCAACCCTCCTGCTTATTGCAGCTAGTATCAATCTCTGCATTTTCGTCGTTCAATTGGAAAACATATGCAGTAGAAGCAGCTCATATTGCAAGCACATTCGTGGCCCGCGCATTGCAGATAATACACAAGAAAAACACCAAGTGTCAGTAATACTAATTGTCATGTAATAAGACTCCTCCGTGCCACAATATGTCTCTCTTGCAACAGGTAACTTCTAAGCAGGTTCCGTACCCTCACACAAACAGAGATTTCCTGCGCAATAAAGTAACCAATTCATCAAATCTGCACTAGCTAGTAGCTCCCCCAGATAATTCCCCTGCCTTGCAGAATTGACTCTGACTCCACAAATGATAGCCAGTGTAATTTTCAGGTACTCTCGAGTCTCGACTAGTAGTACTGAAATCCATCCAGCTGAATTTACAAACAAAGCCAACCAATAAAGCCATTGCCAGGCGCTTGTGTGAGCCCGCAGGCAGAGTACTAGATGACGAATTATGCAAAATGGCACTGGCTAGCTGGCTGCACACACTGATGATCTGACCAATATATAGTTTTTAAGCCCTCCATAGCACATCATCCAAACACCACCATATCACGCTAGAGTTGCACAGATTATTGTCATGCTCGAGTTGAGTTTCGACTCCTCGGTGGTGGTCTCCCACGACCGCGAGGAAGGAGGAGTGGTGCTTCTTCGTGACGCTATCTATGCGCATCATGGCCGACATTTCCTGTAGTTGGTCTCGGATCTGATTGCAAAGCTCACTGATGTTCCAGGCTGGAAGGGCAGCCGGTGAAACTTCCTGGATGTCGAGGAGCTTTCGTAGATGCAACGACCGTGCAAGCCAAGAGCCTGCACTGCACCACTCCGTTCCTTGACCGGCCGAGGCAGGAGGTGACTGTGTGTTGTAAGACGACACCGGTGGCTGGGTCCAAGTCACGAACCGCCGCTCGATTATCGCAAACAAGTCGCCCCTGAGGTGGCCGCCCATCTCTGGCGGCGCTTCTGTGGCCGCCAAACCAGACAGGATTCCTCGGTGGCTGGCCGGGCGGTGCTTCAAATGCCTGGGCCTTGTGCACCTCAAAGCGGCCTGCCATGGCGAAATCCGCTGCTACATGTGCTGGTACCCAGGTCACATCGCCCGTTGCTGCTCGTCGCGCCCAGCATCCTCATCCAGATCCGTCTCTCAGCAAGGGCGGCGACCGTCGCCTGCATCTCCACACCTGCTGCCCTCCATGGACGAGTTCCCACCCCTCGCCCGCACCCACTTCCCGTGGCGATCCTAACCTACGCCCGGCTCAAGGTCGCTGCCTTATCTCGCGCACAGCGGGTATGGCGGCCCTCGAGGCGGACTTCACCGTGCGTGCACTGTTTGCCACGGTACAAGGGGCCAGACCGCCGGTCTCCTCGGAAGCACTTGTGCATGTTAGCTTTAATCTTGATTTATGTATCTGCATTTGTTTGTTTCGTTCTGCCTGTAGTAGATGCTTGAGGGAGTTCTCGGGCTGGTTCACGCAAAAGGTGAGATGCCAGTGGTCGTGAGAAACGGCAAGGTGAGATGCCAGGCACTGTGCGAAGCAGTGACGTGCGTGAAGGTGTAGAGCTGGCCTGGCCGGGTAATCCGGTGAGTCTCGGTGGAATTTTTGGCACAAAGGACAACCTTACCCAATGAATTGATAAAAAGGATCACCTGTGACTACAATTGACAGAAAAGACCACCTTATCGATGGCGGCATCGCCCCCAGGCGACACGTGGCACATGCCGTCGCTGGCTCTGCGGCAGGCTCTTGCCGTCGCGTGCTGTGGCGGCATGTTTGCCGGCGACACCTGCCGTCAGTTGTTGTTGCCACTGGTAGGCCATGCCACCATGGAGAGCTGCGGCAGGTCAGCGTGGAGGTTGCCTCCACTACCTGTGGCGGCAAGCCTGCACACTTGCACGCGCATGGAAATCCTGGCCAGAGCATCGTCTCGGCAGACAGACGCACTGGGGGAGCTAGCTTGATTAGATAGCATGGGCATAATAAAAAAAACATCTTGGTGATTAGGGTATCTCCAACGGGACGGGACGATGCATTTCGAACGTCTAAAATGTCCGCGCGCATCCGATGCATAATGTTTGCATCGGTCGAAATGATCGAAATCGATCGCGCGTCCGTTTGCATCGGGGTGGCTCCAGCGGCACGACGCATTTTTTTTATTTTTGCATTTTTCAACATAAAAACATAATTTACATAGTAAAGAAAGGAAAATATAAATGTAAAACCTAATAACGCCTACGCCTACTCATCGTCGTCGTCGTCGATCACGACGTTGTGGTAGGCCAGCGCGTCACTGTAGTCGTCGTCCTGTGGAGGGGCCGGCGGCTGCCGTGTTTGATGACGAAGCAGCGGTGGACAGTCAAACGGGAAGTCCCTGTCGCCGAGGAAGCCCGCCTTACTCCTCGGATCCTTCTCGGTGTTGCGCCAGGTGCATCAGCTGTTGGAGTCGACGGCCAGCGGGCCCGATGGAAAAACGAGCGGTCACTTGGGGCGTCCGCGCAGCGTCCGCCGCGCCGCATTCCGCAAATATGCGTCCCGTTTGCGTCGCTGCGAACGGCCCGGTCACTATGTGTCACCCGCTAGACCTGGTTCCTGACGCATTTTCAGCCCACGCGAACGCAAATGATAGCTCATCATCCGTTTGCGTCGCCTCATTGGAGAATGCTGTTAACTACTCTATACATTCGTAATATGTGGAGCATCCCTCGGCCTGGAGCTAGCTGAGGGGCATCTCTCGGCCCTGCACACGCACGGAAAAACTGACATGGAGCTAGCTTGTTCTTTGCCCACTAAAATTCCTAATTAACTACCCTATACATGATATAACTATATAAAGGATTCTTGCCAAAGCCCTGGACACAGCCTACGGGCTAACGGTGACTGACGGCAAGGACTGCCGCCACCCTCTACGGTGGCATGTGGCCACGTGTCGCCTAGGAGCACTGTCGTCACGCTGGCGGTGGTCTTTTCTGTCAATTACACTCACATGTTGTCCTTTTTGTCAATTCACTGAGTAGGGTGGTCCTTTTTGCCAAAAATTCAGTGAATCAGTGAAGCTAGATTATCTTGTCACTGCATATGTATACACGAAGAGATAACTCTTTCCTAACCGCCTCCCTCTCCCGCCCCCTCCCGGGCGGCGGCGAAGGCTCCTTCCCCAGCCCCACAGCCACCCGCCGCCCCATCGCCCTCAGCCGCTGCCGCTGCCGGCCACGGCCCCGACCCCGGCGCTGGCTTCGGCCCTGGCCCCCGTGCCTCGGCCCCGGCCATGGCCCCGGTCCCGGCCTAGCTATGGCGGTGGTGGCCGCGCCCCCTCCGGCGAATCGACGAGAGGGAGAAGAGGGTTTCCACGGCGGCGTTCCATGGGAGGTGATGTAGCGCTGGTGGAGGAAGCCGGGCGGCACGACTACTTGGCCGGGGCCTGAGGCTCTCCATCGGTAGCCATGGAGGATTCGGTGGAGCGGTGGCAGCCTCCGCCCCCGGTAACGGTTCGGTGGCGGTATGCATAATCCGCGTCGCTGTCCTCTTCCTTGGTGATCCGGCAGGAGGGATTGGCAGCGTGGGGGCTGCTGATCTTGCTTTGTTTTTTGTGGCGGTCCTTGGGTTTCTCGCATGCGAGGATGAAGATCTTCCGGAGGTTAGTTTGCTTTGATCTGGCTGGAGAGATGAGTTCTGGAAAGCTCCGCTAGTGAATGGAACAGTGCATCTTTTGCAGTTTTGGATCGGGTGGTATTCGGTCGCGCGCACCCATGTTTTTATTCCGACCGTTTGGTTTCGAAAGGAGCGGCGCGAAGCTCTATTCTGTGTTGACATCAGGTGACTTTTTGGTCCATGGTGAAGTCAGAAGAAAGAATATCATGAAGGCCGGATTGGTGGATTGGCTAAAGGAGGTTCGAGTCTCCGTGATGCTGAGGATCGCTTGGCGTTCCGGGCTGCGCGTATGCATGTGGGGGGCGGCAGCATGAGAAGTTCAGTCTTACCTCTCGGGGTGAAAAGGTCTGGCCTTAACTGTTGTGTCTGGCAATGTTCTTGTTGGAGGCATTGTTTTGAGAGTGGGGACTATCTTCAGGGTTAAAACCTAAGACCTTTGGCCGGGCGACGACGGCGCTGGTGCACTATTCCCTTCTTGGAGGCGTCACTTTTGGAGAGTCTGTACTTCAGGTGTTGTCACGGTGGTGGTTGTATTGCTGTTGCTAGGTTTAGAATGTTGTAGCGGGACTTTTATTTCTTAGTTTTCTTTATTTTTTTGGCTGTGTGCATCCGTACTGCCATTAGGGTGGAGCGTTGTTGCAGAGGCTGAGTGTAATTGGTATCTTTTGATATTAATATATTCCTTTTATCTAAAAATGTATCCTGGAGTGATTCTAGGAGAAGTTGAGTCATGGGTTAGTGCGTGAGTTAGTGGGCAACACCCAGTATTCATCATGTTTATTTGACAAGAGAATAGAAAGAAAAGCTCGGCTGTGAGAGGCAGTCCGAGGCCAAAATCCTCTTCTTGTTCTTGAGTTCAGGTGTGTTGCGTGAGGCAACCCGAGGTAGAAGAAGGAGCTGCAAGTTGCAGCTCCAACAGTGCAGGCGATGGGGCGCATCTGCATGCGGCGTCATGCGGCAGCATGTGCGCGTGGAGGTGACGACCTTCCCAGCAGATTTCTTTGTCAACTGAGGACTGTTCCTGGGTGCGTCAACTGAGGACTGTTCCTCAAGTGGCGACTCCGCCGACGCTGCCCACCAGATGCCCTCGACGGGAGCTCCGGTGACTCCTCCACGAGGCTCTCGTCTCCGACTCAGGCGAACTGGAGCGTGCCCACGCGCGGCGCCGGACGTGGTCAACGATCGTTGGACGAGAGGCCTTCGGTGGGCCCACATAAGTCAAGGTCCTTGATTGACTCCGACTATGCCCGCGTTTTCCAGAGGGACGTTGGAGGCGACTGGGGGACGATTCTGGGTGATCTCCCCCGGTGATGACTCCGACGAGGACGCGCCATCGACGCCGGCCGGGCATGCCACTCCGTCCCCGACTGAGTTCTGTAGAACACCATCGGAGGAGAGCTACACCTTGTTGCCGTCGGCCTTGTCCGCCATCGTCCGCAGAGAACAGAAGCGACAACGTCATCGCGAGGCGGCGCTGCTTCTCCGATCAGGTATATCGTCGTTTTCATCTTCGCCACAATCTGCTGTCGTTCATTCTTTCGCAGGTAAGCTGGGGAGGAAATGCAAGATCGTCACACCAGTTTTGTCACCGACAACCTTTCTCCTCGAGTTCTTTGATGCGGATGAATGGATTCAAGTGCAACGTAGGAGGAGGAGGCGCTCGGCTTGGCGACGCCTTCGGGCTCGTCTGCCGGCGAGATCTGACCCATTGCCGGTACAATGGTTTGCTGCAGATCATTTTTTTTTCAAATGTTTAGACTTTGGGCCATTTGGGCTCGGTTTCTTCGTTATATTCGATGGGTGATCTGGATCAAAACGGTCGTATGGGCCATGATCTGATTTCCGCTAAACAAGTTAAGCAACGAATCCAACAATTTTCTCGTGGGGTGTCGTACCGCTTACGGTTCCTCTCCTCTCGCAAGCCGCCGGCTCGTGTCGGGCCACCGATCTCTACCTCTGTTCTGACCATGGCGAATCGGGGAGGATTCCCAAACCGTGGCCGTGGTCAGCATGGAGGACGTGGTGGCTCGGGTTGGCAGGAAGGTTTTGCTGGTGATGGAGGAGGGCGTGGAGACCGCAGGGAAAATTTCCATGAGGGAGGCCCAAGTGGAACCGCTGGGGATGGTTCTGGTTCTGGCCATGGCGGAGATCAATCGAGCTGATCGATCAAGAAATGGGACGACCTCCTCCATACTCTATTGAAGGACGGGGAAGATGGGCCGGTCGATCCAGCCGGCGCCTCCACCGGGCGCCCCATTGGCAACAAGAAGGCCAAGTCCGACAGGAATGCGGCGCCGGTATTGGAAGCCATGGACGCCTCCATCGAGAAGATGATCACCTCATTCTCGGTGGAGAACAAGGAAGCTGCCGATAGAGCCGCCATCGTGTGGAAGGCCATCCTCGACAAGCAAGACATGGAGATCGAGTTGGAGAGGGAGAGGGTGGAGGCGGCGAAGATGGAAGCTCACGCCGCTACCATGAAGGCCACCAACGAAGCGACGCATCTATCGTTGGCCAAAATGTCTCAAGAATCGAAAATTTTGATGGCCGACATGGAGAAGATGGACCCGTTGGCGCGGGCGTGGCACGAGATGTACCGCGAGTGCATCGGCCAAGAGGTGATGGTGGCGCGAGCTGCGTCAGCGTCTCCCCCGGCACCGTCCACGTTCATGTCTACCCCGGCACCGTCCGCGTTCATGTCTCCCCCGGCACCGTCGACGTTCATGCCTCCCCCGGCGACCGTGGATCCTGTTGCAGCGATGGAGCTACCGCCGATGAGGAAGTCCTCGAGGTTGTGCCGCCCGTGACCTCCTTCATGTGATCATGTGATCATCTGGTTTGGAAGCCCTTTTTTTGCGCCGGATACGGCGATCTGGTGGCCGTGTGTTGGCCCAAACTTCTTATTCAAAACCTATTCGAATTTGGTGGCCGTGTGTTGGCCCAAACTTCATATTCGTAGACTTATTCGGATTTCTATTCTTGTGTTTGAGATTTTAAATTCAAATTATCTATCGGGGCTGTCGTATGAGGCGCGCCGGTGTGGGAGCAGCTCCCCCAAATGGAGGATGCTATGCCAGCGCCCCCCCATACGACAGTGCCGGCGCCCCTGCCGACGACTATTTGGAAGGCGCCGGTGGAGATGCTCTGACAAGACATATAGGTTTTTTCACCGTGAAGGTTGAGACCCGTTATTCAAAGAGCCTTGTCATACTGAAAGACACCCATGTTGACTACGGAAATGCGCGTAGCAGCACCTAGGCGCTAGTGATCCCTGATCACTGTAGCGTTGCGTATTTCGTATTTCCGTACCTCCAAAAATTCCAAATAATTTTTTTTGCATCTAGAGGATGCACGTATGTATGTGCGTGCCAAATTTCGTACCCAAATTTAAAACTATGTACCTTAGGGAAAAATTGACAAGTTTCAAATGAATAGTACGAAGGAATTTGACCCCTCCCAAAATTTCTATAACTTAAGGGTTGGACACCATGTAACTTAATGAAATTTCTAAGTATATATAGTCAAATTCGGGATTGTTCTAATCAGGTTCAACAAGACCCAGGTTTTGAAAAATCGCTTAATGTTGACTAGTGTAAGAACAAGCCAAGCTAACGAGTCTCTCTCGGTTGGAAATCGTGCTGAAATCAAGTAAACTAAAATTTTCTTGTTTAATTGTGTGTGAGACTTCTTTTTTTTCAAAATTTGTTTGGAGCACTTGCATACACCAGTTGATACCAAGCATATTGCATGCAAAGATAACCATTAATCAAATTTTATGTACATTGATGTAATTATATTTAGGCATTTTTTCATCAATGGGTATTTTGCGCTATAATTGAATCCAATGTAAGAAGACATATTTGACCACAAAAGAGTTTATATAATCATTATAAAGTTATATAAATATGCTTACCTAATAATACACAATACACGAGAAAATGCTACTCCCTCCGTTCCAAATTAATTTATTTAGATGCATCTAGACTCGGATGTATCTACACACTAAAACGCGTGTAGATAAATCTGAGTCGATTAATTTGAGACTGAGGAAGTATTAAGGTATTTATTAAATAGTATGCCTTAGAGATATTTTCATAAATACATATACACTATAGAGAATGTGCAATTGGCAAAAAATGATTGAAGAAGGAAACTTTGGTTTAAATTTAGCACAAGGCAAGAGTATTTTATAATGCTTCATTACAAATTGTATACAAAGTAACACTATAGCTAATATTTAGCAACATTTCAAGTTCTTTCGTTAAGTATCCCAAATAGGTAACATAGAATTATACTCGTTAAGAATGTACAATAATAACTCTAAGTTATGTAAAAGTACAAAAGTCTAGTATAAATTTTGGTCCCTCTTAAATCCACTCGAAGCCTACAGGATCAGCCCATTCGGTAGGACGGTTTTGGACGGGATCAACCATAATCACTAGAAGGAGAGCAGGAAGATCCTCCGAGCGCCACTGGCGGAAGCGGGGCTCCGCCCACGGCCGGAATCTGGATTCCCTCCCACCCGGGGTGAACGCCGCCCGCCTGCCGAGCTTCAGAGCACCATCCAGCTCCTCCGCGTGCTGGATGAAGCCACCCAGTAGCAGCGACGACGAAGGGCGGCGTTCCGACTCCGACGCCGGCGAGGGATCCCCTTCCTCCTCCCAGTATCATTCTCACGGTGTCGATTTGTCATCTCATGCTTAATGCAGTGTCGATCTAAACACGTACCAGATTCAAATTCCTTTGCCACCCAAAATTGACCCCAGTGTTACAATGATGATTGTGGAGGAAAAACCTGATGTGACATATAATGATGTTGGTGGATGCAAAGAACAAATAGAAAAAATGCGTGAGGTATGCGAAACTATTTACTGGGATTTAGAACTTGTAATTAATCTCTGCATTCTAGTATTGGACTTCCTTCATTTACTCTTTGCTTAAAAAAATTCACAGGCTGTTGAGCTTCCCATGCTCCACCCAGAAAAATTTGTCAAGCTTGGTATTGACCCTCCCAAAGGTGTTCTTTGTTATGGTCCTCTAGCCAATTGCACATATGCTTGTTTTATCCATGTGATTGGAAGCGAATTAGTTCAAAAGTATGTTGGTGAAGGCGCTCGAATGGTTTTTCAATATGGGAGCATTGCCCCAGCCTCTGCATCAATCGATGCACACAGCCCTTTATTAACTCAGTACGACGTTCACAAGTGCTTATTACATGAGACAAATTCTAAAGAACAAAAACGTTCAACAAAAGATGAAAAGTACACAAAACTATCCATCTTGGATTCTACTAATGTGCCGCCATCCAGTAGCCTGGAAATAGCAATCCTGAGCGACCTTGAGCAGCCGATTGCACCCAGTATCCAAAGTAGCCCGTCGGTCCTCCGGAAGCATATACGCCCATAGTTGTATCCAACGCACCCCACGAAGAATAACCTGCAAAAAATTTGTCCCCTTCTATTTGTTAAAAATAATATCATTCCGGCTAGTCCAAATAAACCAACATATTGCCGAAATACCAATTCGAATATGAGCCTTATCAGTTTTTCCAAACCCATTTAACCAATTACCAAACATATTAGTAACATTAGATGGTGGTGGAATATTGTAGGTAAAATATATCATTCGCCAATTTTTTTTTGCAAAAGGACAATGAAGAAAGAGATGATCAACAGTTTCATTGTTGTTACGGAAACAATATTTTTGACACCATGTCCATTTTCTCTTCACCAAATTATCTTTCGTAAGCAAAACTTTATTACTAAGAAACCACATAAAGATCTTGATTTTGAGAGGAATTTTGATCTTCCATAGATATTTCCGTAAAAATATTGTATGACCATTCATAAGATCAAGATACATAGATTTAACGGAGAATACACCAGATTTAGTTAAATTCCAAGAAAACTTATCCGGCTCATCAGATAGTTGAATAGACATAAGACGCTGACATAAGTGTAACCAAAGATTATATTTATAGTCGTTAAGTGTTCTCCTAAAAGCAATATTAAGAGGCTTTTGCTCCAATACCGAAGAAACCAACACATTTTTCCGTTGGACAATATTATACAACGATGGATATTGGATAGCAAGAGGAGATTCACCGAGCCAAGTATCCTCCCCAAAACGCACTGTGTCTCCATTACCCACCTTAAAAACACCTCTCTTGAAAAACTCATGTTTAACCCGCATAAGCCCTTTCCAAAAAGGGGAATCCGTTGGTTTGGCCCCGAGCTGTGCTAGCGTTTTATTTTTAATATATTTATTGTGCAGCAATTGTTGCCACATCCCATCTTCGTGAAGTAACTTAAAAAGCCATTTACTTAACAAGAACTTGTTTTTCAATTCTAATACCTCAATACCCAAGCCACCTTGATCTTTAGGCCTATAAATTATATTCCACCGGGATAGTCTATACTTTTTCTTGTCTTCATCCGATTGCCAAAAGAAGCGAGAGCAATAATAGTCAAGTCTCTTCCTCACTCCTTTAGGAATTTCAAGAAAGGATAACATGAACATAGGTAGACTTGTAAGCACCGAATTTATAAGTACCAAACGATCCCCATATGATAGCATTTTACCCCTCCAACACCCTAATTTTGACGCAAATCGATTTTCCACCAAACTCTATTCTGAATTACGTAACGTCCGGTGATGGATCGGGATCCCTAAATACCGAAACGGTAAAGCTCCAGATGTACACCCAAAAATATTTTTGTATTGGTGTTCCATTTCTGTAGCTGTACCAAAACAGAATAATTCACTCTTATGAAAGTTTATCTTAAGGCTAGAAAGTTGTTCAAAGATACATAAAATAAGTTTCATATTTATGGCTTTATCCAAATCATGTTTCATGAAAAGGACGGTATCATCTGCATATTGTAAAACGGATATCCCACGTCAACTAAATGAGGAATAAGTCCTCCAACTTGACCCTCCTCTCTAGCCCTAGCAATCAAAATAGCTAACATATCAACAACAATATTGAAGAGGATAGGTGATAGAGGGCCTCCTTGTCTTAACCCCTTACGAGTCTGAAAATTATGGCCAATATCATTGTTGACCTTAATTCCCACACTCCCCCCTTCTACAAAACTTCAAATTTGATCACACCAAATTTGGTCAAAACCCTTCATGCGAAGCACTTGCTGAAGGAAAGGCCACTTCACTTTATCATACGCTTTTTCAAAATCAATTTTAAAAAGTACTCCATTCAACTTCTTACGGTGCAACTCATGAATTGTCTCATGTAACACGACGACTCCTTCTAATATATGCCGACCTGGCATAAACGCCGTCTGCGTAGGTCTGACTACCTTGTGAGCCACATTTGACACACGGTTAGTGGACACTTTAGTAAAAAAATTGAAACTGACATTTAGTAAGCAAATCGGCCTATATTGCTGAATTTGTATTGCATTCTCTTTTTTAGGGAGCAACCTAATGATCCCAAAGTTAAGCTTAAATAAGGGAAAGCCACCATTTTGAAAATGACAAAACATAGCCATCAAATCTCGCTTAATAACATCCCAAAATTGTTGATAGAATTCCGCCGAAAAATCATCAGGCCCAGGCGCTTTATTATGTTCCATCTGACTAATAGCCTCAAAAACTTCTTCCTCGGTGAAATTTTTCGAAAGCAACATATTTTCCTCTACAGAAAATTGAGGGATATCATCAATCCGATCTTCATTCATTGTCACAGAACTATGTGCAGGTGCTCCAAAGAGCTTCTTATAATATTCAGTTATGTACACTTTCAGATTTTCATCTCCGACAATAGTCCCATCTTCCTATTCAAGTAGGAAAATTTTCTTCTTTCTATGTTTTCCATTCACGATTAGATGAAAATATTTAGTATTATTACCACCCTCTTGTATGTATTTAATGTTAGCTCGTTGCGCCCACTTGATTTCTTCTTCCCGTCTAAGCTTATTTAGTTGTTCGTTAGCTTTCCTTAATTCTAGCCTTTCCTCATCATTCAGAGGACATGACTCAGCCTGAACATCAAGAAAATCTATAATAGATAACAAGCACTCTTTCTCCTTTTTATACTTCCCACTAATATTTTTTGCTCAACCACGTAAGAATCGGCGAAGATGTATAATTTTATTCTGCCAAGTTATTATGGGTGTATCACCTTTTGAGACAGCCACCCACTCTTTAGCAACCAACTCAGAAAAGCCTTCATTTTCAAACCATCAAAGCTCAAAAGAGAAGTGTGCCTTATTCCCTAAATTTGCAAGATCCCCCGAATCGATAAGGAGAGGAGTATGATCTGACCCAACTCGAGAAAGAGCCCTCACTGATACCAAAGGATATTTTTGTTCCCACTCTACACTTGCTAGAACCCTATCAAGCTTTTCAAACGTAGGCGAAGTACGTCTACTAGCCCAGGTGTATTGTTTGCCCGAAAGCATAATTTCCTTAAGATTTAGATTTTCAATGATGGCATTAAACATAAAAGTCCATCGAGGATTAAAATTATCATTGCTTTTGTCTTCAGGCCTACGAAGGATATTGAAATCACCCGCTAAAAGCAGTGGAAGCGTCTCAGTATCACAAACTCTAACCAATTCCGACAAAAAATCTGGTTTTCTAGCATCTTGGGCAGCTCCATAAACTGAAACCAAGATCCATTCAAAACCAGCTTGTTTAGACCTTAAATGTAATTTTACACAAAAATCTCCATTATCTACCTTCTTAACCATAAGAGTGGACATATTAATACCCGCTAGAATTCCCCCGATCTCCCACAAGGCGGAAGACAAAACTAGAAAAAATCCGCCGAACCCGCCAGACTATTCAAGAAAGTTTTTGAAAACTTTGATCTGTCCATCTCAATTGAAGCTATAAAATCAAGATCATGTTCCCGGATAGCTTCCTTGACAAAAAGGTGCTTACCCGGGTCCTTAAACCCCTCACTATTCCAAGAAATACCCCTTAGCCCGACCATTTTAAGAGTATGATTTTTTAAATCTTATTCGGGTACTCCTACGAAGGTTAGCTTTATCGTAGGACTTTTTTTTCTCTGTCTATTATTAATAATAGGGATGTCCAACCCATTTTCTTTAATAAAATCCTCCTCATCAGCTAAATCCTCACACAAACTAGATGCCCTGTTAACAATTAAACAGTGAGGTGCATCCTCTTTCCTAGATTAATTTTCCTCACTTATACGGAGCATTGTAATAGATCTAGTCAATTCATTGTCTAGAATTATTTTAGCAGATGCAATTGCCTCACTCCTAGTACCACCCAAAGAAACTCCCAAGGAGTTGGCTGTACGAATAATATGATCGGGAGAAAAAGATAGGAAAGATGGGCTTTTATTTGTTTGCATACCTGGCACCACTGTCTGACGACACTGAGCGGCATACATAGCCCGCTCCATTTGCGTGTCATCCGCGTTCGCTTGAGCTCCAATCCGAGCACTAGATCGAGCCCCCTGAACACCCATTTCTGGAATACCGCCAAAAGCAATAATTTCTTCGCGCGAAAAAGACTTTACACCCGCTGGTATCAAAACAGATTGTGCAATATTTGTTTTGTTAGAATTTTGCGCAACATTAGGAGAAGAATATTCTGAAAAACACCCGGCAGAAACTTGGGGCAGAATGATCGACGTACCTCGGTTTCCACCCTGCCCATGCATACTGGGCTGTGTGTCAGTTCGAATTGGGCTCTTACAAACAGTCCCAATTGGACCCTCCTGCCCGAGCGGCCCAACAGCCATCGCCTGCGGAGCAGCAACGGCGACAGACGCCGTCGCAAGTGGCTGGGCCGTATGGCCCGCGTTAGCAACACCTGCTGCGTGGTTGATTGACGTCGGCGAGATTGCATGCCTCGTTTGGTGTGCGCCATGCAGCGATCGACGTCCAGCCTCCACACCAATTACATCATTGTTCACATTCAGCGGTGTATTTTGGATAGGTATGTATTCCTCCCCATGCTTAACACTAGACATAGGAGATTCAACTAAGTTAAAAAAGGGTTCAAGAATTTTAGGAGTAAAAGATTGCGAAGCAAAACAAGGACTAGAATACCTCACTGTATCCTCCACAATTTCCTTGTGCTCAATAGATACTACAGATTGGATATCTCTTTTCTCTTCCACATTCACCATCATACTAGGAGGAACCAGAGAACGTGCAAGCATATTCCCAACATTCTGAGATGTATCATTTGTACTCTCTTCCTTATTATCCGAAACTGAATTGCTCTTGGAACGTTTTGGCTCTCTATCAGTACCATTAGCATTATTTTGACCGGCCCCATTACCTCCCAAAGCATCATCTTCATTTGGAGCATCTAGCATAGACACATCAGCCGGAGGTCGAGGTTGCACTCCCTCCGCCTCAAAGCAAAGCCGAAAAAAGTCATCCTTTATTTTTAGGTCCCAAGTAGCACGTATCAGATTAGGATCAAGGCAAGTAATAAGTATACGTAATACATCGTTGGCTCTCGTAAAGACAATATCAATGTCTTTTGTCTTTACAAACACATCACCAAGAGACCATAGAGCAAGGAAATCATCAAGTGCTACAGGTGGCAAAGCATACACTCGAACCCAAATAATCTCCGGTCTCCACACCGGCTGAACCTCTGTCTTCCAAAAATCAAAATGCATGGCAATAACCGTGTCCGGTATCTGGAAGCGCCCAAAACGCCGAACTCTCACCAATTCATGTTTGCTCGGAAAGTTGACCCTAAAAACATTTTCGTCCATCCTCTGTACATCCCATTGATATTGTTCATCAGTGTCGACGATCCATCTCAACTGCTTAATAATTTCATCAATGGAAAGAGACCCTCCTGTAATTTTGACTCGACCCAGTCTAGTGTTCTCAACCCGAGGTCTCACACCTGCCGACGAGGTAATTCCCAGAATGCAAGATCTTCATGACCCAAACCATACTGAGCTAACCTCGGTCGCGGTGCCTTCAATAACGGACACTCAACAGTAGCATGACCAGACCTCTGACAACAGTCACAAAGAACAACTTCACAGTCATTTAAACAGTGTCCTGGTTTTTTACACCTATAGCATGTCGGGCCTTTCTTTTTGGCCAAAGCTGGGGCTCCAGTAGCCTCCATAGCACCCTCTGATGAAGTGTTCCCGTCCTGCTCGGTGACACCGGCCACTGCCAATAACGCATCAACCACCCTGGTCTATACCGAAATAGTCTGCTGCACATTACTACTACCCGGATTCTGGACCGCACAGTCTTTGGCACACAAGACTGTCGAACGGTATTTGGCGGGAGCACCTCCTTGGTAGTTTGCACATTTGGCTGAACATTCACATGTGATGAACCCCCTGTCTCGCGCTGGCTTGGACGATCCACAAATTGCCTAGCAAGAGCCTCTGCCGTCTCCTTAACCAACTGTTGTTCTCTAGCCGACAAACCACCCGAATGATAAGAGTTTCGATTAGCATCATACCGGCCATTATAGTTGCCATTGTTGAATCTTCGATTATTGTATCCACCATAGTTTCCCCCAAGATTACGACGGCCATCACCACCAAAATTGGTATTACGCACCTGGTTATTTCGGTTCCCGCCCCCATAATTGTTGGGATGAGCAGCACCTGCCCGAAACACTCCATCTCCGGAAACATTGGTGTTGCTCCCATGCCCTTGACCCTCTCCTTCCTGCCCTGCTGTACCACTTGGCCCTCCCTCCTCGAAAGCATGGCGACCTCCATTGGAACCTCCATCCCAACGGCTTCCACAACGCCCACCGGGCGGCCCCCTGCCTTGGTTGTTTGCACCACCACCACGGTTAGCCATGGCGGCGGCGACGATCCCCACAGATGGAATCAAACGGGGAGTAGAGGAGGGTATCCAGGACGTTTTTCCGAGCCCTAGACGGCGCCTCGTACCACAGGCAAAACGTGATACTCGACGGTCTAGGTTCAGATCAATCTGATCGATGGTTTTCTCCAGGCCCAAACAGCCCTGCACATGAGCGAACCGAGGGAATCTAAAAGTGGTTCGGCCCACCTGGCCCAGCTCAACGTGCTCTCGGTTTTGAAATCGTGCGTGAGATCGAGAACAGGAAGACGAAGCCCTCACCGGCGGCGATCGGCGACGCCTTGCCCTCGTCTCCTGCTGCACCTTCCTTTTTCTTCGATGAACATACACCCATTCAGCGGCATTAAAACTCTCCAGCAGAAAGGTCGAGGGCGATAGCACAGGCAGCGCCGGCGTGCTCCTCATCCTTGACCTGCATCCATTAATCGGCAAAGAAACATCAGCAGAAGAACTAGACATACCAGATCGAAGAGTCTGAGCCGCCTCCCGCTGTTTTCTTCGCTTCTCTTCTCGACGTCTGACCGCCGACAGCGCCAATTCCGCGAGTACACAGTTCTCCTCCATCGGCTGTCGGCAAAGGTAGGATGATACCATCCCTTCTGGATCGCTAGTGCCCGTCGAAGAAAACACCGGCGAACCACGAGTAGGATCCTCATCGTCAGAGATCCCGGCGATCGCCCAAAATCGCCCGCGAGTCGCCGTTAACGGCTCTCCGGGAAATTCGGACATACGAGTATGCTTCCTTTCTTGCAAAAGGTTAACGGCGCTCGAATGGTTAGGGAGTTGTTTGAGGTATACTCAGTGCTGCAGATTCCTATGGGGATTTGTCTATTTTCTTGTACTTGAATGTTCTGCCTTATCAACAATCTTTCTGATATATATATTTGTGCTATTGTAGATGGCTCGCTCGAAGAAAGCTTGCATTATCTTCTTTGATGAAGTTGACGCTATTGGTGGAGCTCGCTTTGATGATGGGGCTGGGGGAGATAATGAGGTTCAGCGTACTATGCTAGAAATTGTGAACCAGCTTGATGGGTTTGATGCTAGAGGGAATATAAAGGTTCTCATGGCCACTAACAGGTACTCATCTTCCATTTGTACACTTTCTCATAACGGTCCAATATGGTGTAATGCTGACCTCATGAACATCTTATGATTCAGAAATATGTTATTTAAAGATTTTCATGCATTCAGGAATTTATTGCAGTGATAGCACTATGGCTACGTTAATGAAGCCGTTGAGCTAACAACATTTTCTGTTTTGCAGGCCTCACACATTGGACCCTGCACTTCTACGTCCTGGTCGTTTGGACAGAAAGGTTGAATTTGGCTTACCTGACTTGGAGGGCCGCACTCAAATATATTCAAAATACACACGCGCAGGTATTGTCTTGGTGTGTCCAGATACCACTTGGAGGGCAGAGTCCAAGTTGGCGAGCGAGATATTCGGTTTGAGCTACTGGCAGGACTCTGCCCCAACTTCAGTGGTGAGTACATGGACCTGCATCTAAATGGTTTCTGTTTGATTTGATTTGACTGTTTCAGGCATCATCTGGGATCCGACCTTGGTATCATTTTAGCTAGCCAATCATGGTGACATGTCCTCGTGTTCGTTATTTCAGGGGCTGATATAAAAAGTGTATGCACAGAAGCTGGCTAACCGAAAGCTGGCATGTGTCTTGCTAGGCTAGCACGTGTATTTGTTTTCTTTCTCCAAATTCATAGTTGTTGATTTGAAAACATGAATTTTTTCACTCTTTTTTCTCTAATTCTTAGTTCATCAATTTAAAAAATTCTAGGCTCGTTTTGCTGGCCCGCCCACCTTTTTGTTTCAAGCTCCACCACTGAGAGACTTATCCAACATTCTCCCCCTAAGTCTTGTATGTCGTCTTGTGGGAAAGTTGAACCATCCCGATCCTGGAGCAGAGTTCCAGGAACTTGATCCTCCCAAGGGCTTGGTGAGCATGTCCGCAAGCTGATCTGCGGTGTTGATGTAGCTTGCCTTGATGCTCCCTTCCTCCAAACAGCATCGGATGAAGTGATGCCTCGACTGAATGTGCTTGCTCCGTTCATGAAAAACGGGGTTCTTTGCCAGGGCTAGAGCGGACTTGCTGTCCACCATGAGTTGCACTGCTCTAGTGTCTCGGCCGAGAAGATCACCAAGCAGTCGAGCGAGCCAGAGCGCCTGAGTGCAGGCGGTGGAGGCCGCGATGTACTTGGCCTCGCAGCTGGATATTGCCACCACATGCTGCTTGACCGACTGCCAGCTCACGAGGCACTTGCCGAGGAAAAAGAGAATCCCTCTCGTGCTCTTGCTGGTGTCGATGTCGCCGGCATGGTCGCAGTCGATGTACCCGACACCTAGGGTAGTGGGGGCCATGGTCGAGAGTCCCCGCAACGTAACAGATGATCCTCTTCACACATGATGGTGCTCCATCGCCGGTCGCTCCATGAACCGTCTAATGTAGCCGACGGAGAATGCCAAGTCCGACCGTGTGTGGGCGCGGTAGTGAAGGCTCCCCACAAGACGCCTATACTGTGTAGCGTCCACTTCCTCCGTCGTGCTGTCGCGACTCAGTTTCAGCCTCTCCTCCATCGGAGTGAGGGCTGGGTTGCAGTCGATGAGCCAAGCTAGCTCAACGATGCGCTTGGCGTAGGCGGCCTGTCGAAGCATGATCCCGGAGTGGTCCTGGTGCACCTCGATCCCCAGATAGAAGGAGAGGAGCCCCATATCACTCATCTGGAAGGCGGCCTTCATCTCTTCCTTGAACACCGCCACCTCCGCATGTTTGATGCCGGTGATCACTAGGTCGTCGACATAGACGCCCACCAACAGGGTGTTTCCTCCACTCCCCCGTCGGTAGACGCCCGCCTCGTGCGGGCTTTGCTCGAAGCCCATCGTCTTCAGCGTGGAATCTAGCTTGGCTTTCCACGCCGTTGGTGCCTGCCGTAGGCCATAAAGGGCCTTGCGCAGGCGGAGTACCTTGCCCTACTGGCCGGGAATCGTAAATCCCGGTGGCTGTTGCACGTACACCTCCTTCAAGTCGCCGTTGAGGAAGGCAGACTTGACATCCATGTGATGGACGCGCCAGCCCTCCTAGGCAGCTAGCGCAAGGAGTCGCACGGACTCCATCCGTGCCACGGGAGCGAAGGTGTCGTTGAAGTCGAAGAAACCTCGTGCCACCAAGCGAGCCTTATGCTTGATGATGGCGCCGGCGTCATCCCTCTTCAGCTTGAACACCCACTTAAGGGTGATCGCGCGATGACCACGAGGGAGTTCAACAAGCTTCTAGGTGAGGCCTACATCGCGGCGCACCATGCCGCGCCTCTTTCAGCCTCTGCAAAAGACTGAGGCTCGCCGTCGTCACACGCAAGCTACAGCTGCGCCTCCAGGTCGCGTGGCACCAGTCCCGGCAACGGATGGTCGCCAAGTAGGTTCTCCATCGTAGGGTACCGCAGCGGCTCGCCGTCATGATACACGTCGATGCGCTCCCCGTCGTGAGAAAGCGAACTCCACCGGGCTGTGTAGACGTTCCCAGAGGAGTGAACGTCGGTGTTGGAGTACGTGGCATCACTGACCGTGGTGCTGTTCGTGTAGCAACCACCGGGGTCGATGGGGACTTGGGAACCGAGGTAGGCGTGCTCGGCGAAGAAGAGCTGCCTACTCTCTCGGCTTCATCGAAGTGGATGTACTCGACAGTGAAGTCGCCATAAGTCGAAGTCGGGATGTCCTCCACCGCCTTACCCCAGGCACATCCTCGCCCTTCGTTGAGCACAATGTCTCGTGCCGTGCACACACACTGTGTCTTGGGGTCGAGGATGTGGTAGGCTTTCGACCCCTCCGAGTAGCCAATGAACACTCCCGGAATGCTCCTATCATCAAGCTTGCCAATGTGGCCGAGCTCCTTGGCGAACGCGATGCAGCCGAAGACCCGCAGGTGGGAGACAGCTGGCTTTCGCCCATGCCAAGCCTCGTATGGCGTGCTACCGTCGAGTGCCTCGGTAGGCGAGCGGTTGAGGATGTAGAGAGCCGTCAGCACCGCCTCTCCCTAGAAGATAGCCGGCATTCTTTTCTGCTTAAGGAAGGCCCGAGCCATCCCCACCCCTGACAGTGACGTTTAGACGAGATTTAATCGGTCCGAGACTTCTCGCATGGAATGCCTTACTGTTACGTTTGAAATCCATTTAGTTGTCTGAAGGGCATGATGAATTGCGTTGGAACTTACATTCCAATGAAAAATTCTCTGTAAGTTCTTTGTACGTACAATGCCTTTATCCAACCGGAAATACCAGTTCATAAAAACAAGAAAATTTGGAAGATGAAAATACCACTCAAAATTAAAATTTTGGCTGGTATTTGCGTCGAGGAGTAATCCTAACCAAAGATAATCTTAACGCAATTGGCATGGGAGTACGCAGTGTGTTTTTTGTCAACACAACGAGACAATCAAACACTTGTTCTTCCAATGTCGATTTGCCAGGTCTATATGGTCATGCATCCAAGTAGGTTCTGATCTGTATCCCCCGACTAGTGTGGCCAATATCTTTGGTAATTGCCTTTATGGTGTCGATCACAGATTTAGAACGTTTATTAGGGTGGGGGTGCTTGCCATTATATGGTCGCTATGGCTATGTAGAAATGACAAACTTTTTAATGACAAGAACTGTTTTCTCTTGTAGGTTATCTACAGATGTACCGCTACTCTCCGTTCGTGGTCTGCTAGAGAACCGCGACCTGTTTACGGAGGTCTATACACGGTTGGAGGACACGGCGAGGGATACTTTTTCCCTACATGGGTTTTTTTCGAAATGGGGGAAATATTACCCCAGCTTCTGCATCCAAAGGATGCACACGCCTTTTTCTATTAGATTATTCACGAAACCTTACAAGAAACAATACAAAAGATCAAACTCGAACCAACCTTACTATACCTACAGTGGGATGAAGAGGTTGACAATACACCAACTCACATCATCCAAAACTAAATGCCTTCCCAAACCGCCCAATAGCAGGTGAGAAACACATCCAGTCAAGCAGACTCTCCGCACGCCAACGCACACGTCACAGGAGTTGCTCCCGCCGTCTTCCTCGACTCCATCTTCAAGAGAGATCGCATTAACCTTGCAAGACCTGCCGTCGATGCCACCATGACGCCAGACGGATCACCCTCCTGCACGTATACATCATCCCGCATCTGTCGTCGATACCCTGCAGCACCATGCCACTGAGACTCAACGCCTACAAAGTGGTAGATGAACACCACTCCACCGAAATCCGCCAACATCCAGCAGTTGCTCCAAAAATGATGCCCCAAGAGGTAGAACGACGCAGGGCGCGCCGCCATCGTCCGATCCGGGAGACCCGGACCTAGGGTTTCCCCCGGAGCAGCACGAGTGAGAAACCGCAGACTGCGTCGACGATGCCTTCAAGAAGGTAGCGGCGCGACACGTCGCCATCATCCGCCAACCGAGGTCGGAAAACGGTTTTCACCGGCAGCCGCGCTTCCCCAACTCGCCGAGTGTAGTGCCAATATGGGCAAAGATGACGCCTTCGACAAGGTAACGACGTCGACCGACGCCGCCATCATCCGCCAAGACCGAGGTCGAGGCTCGGTTTTCACCGGCCGCCATGACACCCGGACTAGATGACCAACGCCGGAAACCTGTGTGAGATCCCATGATCCCCCACACAGGACTACCAGCCTGGCCGACCACCTCCGACGAAGAAGAAGGCCGCCTCCACCGTCGAACCCGAGGCTGCTGCCCGGGCGTCCTCGAACCGCGGGAGAAACCCAAGGTCACCACCCCGCACCGGCGAGCGGAGGAGATGGCGCAAACCATCCCACCCAGCCACCACCGGTGTGCCACCGACGTGAGGCAAGGGAGGCTGCAGCACGCCGCCGTCGCCCCTCCTTCCTCCGACCGCCGCCGCCCCGCCATCACACGGGAGGGAGAAGGTCTACCGCCGCCGCCGTCGAGGGGAGCACCCAGCCGCCATCCCATCCGCGCACGGGGGAAGCCCGCCACCGCCGCCACGCCCCGCGGCCTTTGCCCGGCGGCGCCGCCGGCGGCGGCGGCGGGAGGAGTATTCTAGGGTTTGGGGGTGCGGGAGAGGGTTGGTTACTTGTGTATATTACATGTTCTAGTCAAAAGTGATAAGTACTTATACTAGAAAGGGAAGAATATATTCCGCCTTCACCTTATGGGTGGCAGCACAATCTACGGATTGCTCCTCCGCCTTCACCTTATGCGTTTTATATTTGCTCATGTCTGATATGTAATTCGCCTTTTTTAGCACTCCAGACTTTTGAGACTTTTTAAACGGTTGTGTGCATCTAAAAAAAAAAACCACCAACCCTCGTGCTTATTGCAGCTAGTATCAATCTCTGCATTTTCGTCGTTCAATTGGAAAACATATGCAGTAGAAGCAGCTCATATTGCAAGCACATTCGTGGCCCGCGCATTGCAGATAATACACAAGAAAAACACCAAGTGTCAGTAATACTAATTGTCATGTAATAAGACTCCTCCGTGCCACAATATGTCTCTCTTGCAACAGGTAACTTCTAAGCAGGTTCCGTACCCTCACACAACCAGAGATTTCCTGCGCAATAAAGTAACCAATTCATCAAATCTGCACTAGCTAGTAGCTCCCCCAGATAATTCCCCTGCCTTGCAGAATTGACTCTGACTCCACAAATGATAGCCAGTGTAATTTTCAGGTACTCTCGAGTCTCGACTAGTAGTACTGAAATCCATCCAGCTGAATTTACAAACAAAGCCAACCAATAAAGCCATTGCCAGGCGCTTGTGTGAGCCAGGCAGAGTACTAGATGACGAATTATGCAAAATGGCACTGGCTAGCTGGCTGCACACACTGATGATCTGACCAATATATAGTTTTTAAGCCCTCCATAGCACATCATCCAAACACCACCATATCACGCTAGAGTTGCACAGATTATTGTCATGCTCGAGTTGAGTTTCGACTCCTCGGTGGTGGTCTCCCACGACCGCGAGGAAGGAGGAGTGGTGCTTCTTCGTGACGCTATCTATGCGCATCATGGCCGACATTTCCTGTAGTTGGTCTCGGATCTGATTGCAAAGCTCACTGATGTTCCAGGCTGGAAGGGCAGCCGGTGAAACTTCCTGGATGTCGAGGAGCTTTCGTAGATGCAACGACCGTGCAAGCCAAGAGCCTGCACTGCACCACTCCGTTCCTTGACCGGCCGAGGCAGGAGGTGACTGTGTGTTGTAAGACGACACCGGTGGCTGGGTCCAAGTCACGAACCGCCGCTCGATTATCGCAAACAAGTCGCCCCTGAGGTGGCCGCCCATCTCTGGCGGCGCTTCTGTGGCCGCCAAACCAGACAGGATTCCTCGGTGGCTGGCCGGGCGGTGCTTCAAATGCCTGGGCCTTGTGCACCTCAAAGCGGCCTGCCATGGCGAAATCCGCTGCTACATGTGCTGGTACCCAGGTCACATCGCCCGTTGCTGCTCGTCGCGCCCAGCATCCTCATCCAGATCCGTCTCTCAGCAAGGGCGGCGACCGTCGCCTGCATCTCCACACCTGCTGCCCTCCATGGACGAGTTCCCACCCCTCGCCCGCACCCACTTCCCGTGGCGATCCTAACCTACGCCCGGCTCAAGGTCGCTGCCTTATCTCGCGCACAGCGGGTATGGCGGCCCTCGAGGCGGACTTCACCGTGCGTGCACTGTTTGCCACGGTACAAGGGGCCAGACCGCCGGTCTCCTCGGAAGCACTTGTGCATGTTAGCTTTAATCTTGATTTATGTATCTGCATTTGTTTGTTTCGTTCTGCCTGTAGTAGATGCTTGAGGGAGTTCTCGGGCTGGTTCACGCAAAAGGTGAGATGCCAGTGGTCGTGAGAAACGGCAAGGTGAGATGCCAGGCACTGTGCGAAGCAGTGACGTGCGTGAAGGTGTAGAGCTGGCCTGGCCGGGTAATCCGGTGAGTCTCGGTGGAATTTTTGGCACAAAGGACAACCTTACCCAATGAATTGATAAAAAGGATCACCTGTGACTACAATTGACAGAAAAGACCACCTTATCGATGGCGGCATCGCCCCCAGGCGACATGTGGCACATGACGTCGCTGGCTCTGCGGCAGGCTGTTGCCGTCGCGTGCTGTGGCGGCATGTTTGCCGGCGACACCTGCCGTCAGTTGTTGTTGCCACTGGTAGGCCATGCCACCATGGAGAGCTGCGGCAGGTCAGCGTGGAGGTTGCCTCCACTACCTGTGGCGGCAAGCCTGCACACTTGCACGCGCATGGAAATCCTGGCCAGAGCATCGTCTCGGCAGACAGACGCACTGGGGGAGCTAGCTTGATTAGATAGCATGGGCATAATAAAAAAACGTCTTGGTGATTAGGATATCTCCAACGGAACGATGCATTTCGAACGTCTAAAATGTCCGCGCGCATCCGATGCATAATGTTTGCATCGGTCGAAATGGTCGAAATCGATCGCGCGTCCGTTTGCATCGGGGTGGCTCCAGCGGCACGACGCATTTTTTTTATTTTTGCATTTTTCAACATAAAAACACAATTTACATAGTAAAGAAAGGAAAATAAAAATATAAAACCTAATAACGCCTACGCCTACTCATCGTCGTCGTCGTCGATCACGACGTTGTGGTAGGCCAGCGCGTCACTGTAGTCGTCGTCCTGTGGAGGGGCCGGCGGCTGCCGTGTTTGATGACGAAGCGGCGGTGGACTGTCAAACGGGAAGTCCCTGTCGCCGAGGAAGCCCGCCTTACTCCTCGGATCCTTCTCAGTGTTGCGCCATGTGCGTCAGCTGTTGGAGTCGACGGCCAGCGGGCCCGATGGAAAAACGAGCGGTCACTTGGAGCGTCCGCGCAGCGTCCGCCGCGCCGCATTCCGCAAATATGCGTCCCGTTTGCGTCGCTGCGAACGGTCCGCTCACTATACGTCACCCGCTAGACCTGGTTCCTGACGCATTTTCAGCCCACGCGAACGCAAATGATAGCTCATCATCCGTTTGCGTCGCCTCATTGGAGTTGCTGTTAACTACTCGATACATTCGTAATATGCGGAGCATCCCTCGGCCTGGAGCTAGCTGAGGGGCATCTCTCGGGCCTGCACACGCACGGAAAAACTGACATGGAGCTAGCTTGTTCTTTGCCCACTAAAATTCCTAATTAACTACCCTATACATGATATAACTATATAAAGGATTCTTGCCAAAGCCCTGGACACAACCTGCCGCCAGTGCATGCGGAGGCATCCCTCCAGCAGATCTGCCGCCCTCTCCTATGGCGGCATGGCCCATACGGGCTAACGGTGACTGACGGCAGCACTGTCGTCACGCTGGTAGTGGTCTTTTCTGTCAATTACACTCACATGTGATCTTTTTTGTCAATTCACTGAGTAGGGTGGTCCTTTTTGCCAAAAATTCAGTGAATCAGTGAAGCTAGATTATCTTGTCGCTGCATATGTATACACGAAGAGATAACTCTTTCCTAACCCTAACCCGCCGCCTCCCTCTCCCGCCCCCTCCCGGGCGGCGGCGGAGGCTCCTCCTCCCCCGCGCCCCACAGCCACCCGCCGCCCGTCGCCCTCAGCCGCTGCCGCTGCCGGCCACGGCCCCGACCCCGGCGCTGGCCTCGGCCCTGGCCCCCGTGCCTCGGCCCCGGCCATGGCCCCGGTCCCGGCTTGGCGGTGGTGGCGGCACCCCCTCCGTCGAATCGACGAGGGGAGAAGAGGGTTTCGGCGTTCCATGGGAGGTGATGTAGCGCTGGTGGAGGAAGTCGGGCGGCACGGCTACTTGGCCGGGGCCTGAGGCTCTCCGTCGGTAGCCATGGAGGATTCGGTGGAGCGGTAGCGGCCTCCGCCCCCGGTAATGGTTCGGTGGCGGTACACATAATCCGCGTCGCTGTCCTCTTCCTTGGTGATCCGGCAGGAGGGATTGGCGGCGTGGGGGCTGATCTTGCTTTGTTTTTGTGGCAGTCCTTGGGTTTCTCGCATGCGAGGATGAAGATCTTCCGGAGGTCGGTTGCTGATCGTGGAGAGATGAGTTCTGGAAAGCTCCGCTGGTGAATGGAACATTGCATCTTTTGCCTGCAGTTTGCTGGATCGGGTGGTATTCGGTCACGCGCACCCTTGTTTTTATTCCGACCGTTTGGTTCCGGAAGGAGCGGCGCGAAGCTCTATTCTGTGTTGACATCAGGTGACTTTTTGGTCCATGGTGAAGTCAGAAGAGAATATCATGAAGGCCGGATTGGTGGACTGGCTAAAGGAGGTTCGAGTCTCCGTGATGCTGAGGGATCTGCTTGGCGTTCCGGGCTCTGCAACATGGTATGCATGTGGGGGCGGCAGCACAGGAGAAGTTCAGAGTCTTACCTCTCAGGGTGAAAACCCAAGGTCTGGCCTTAACTGGTTCTGGCAATGTTCTTGTTGGAGGCATTGTTTTGAGAGTGGGGACTATCTTCAGGGTTAAAACCTAAGACCTTTGGTCGGGCGACGACGGTGCTGGTGCACTATTCCCTTCTTGGAGGCGTCACTTTTGGAGAGTCTGTACTTCAGGTGTTGTCACGGTGGTGGTTGTATTGATGTTGCTAGTTCTAGAATGTTGTAGCAGGACTTTTATTTCTTAGTTTTCTTTACTCTTTTTTGGCTGTGTGCATCCGTGCTGCCATTAGGGTGGAGCGTTGTTGCAGAGGCTGAGTGTAATTGGTATCTTTTGATATTAATATATTCCTTTTATCTAAAAATGTATCCTGGAGTGATTCTAGGAGAAGTTGAGTCATGGGTTAGTGCGTGAGTTAGTGGGCAACACCCAGTATTCATCATGTTTATTTGACAAGAGAATAGAAAGAAAAGCTCGGCTGTGAGAGGCAGTCCGAGGCCAAAATCCTCTTCTTGTTCTTGAGTTCAGGTGTGTTGCGTGAGGCAACCCGAGGTAGAAGAAGGAGCTGCAAGTTGCAGCTCCAACAGTGCAGGCGATGGGGCGCATCTGCATGCGGCGTCATGCGGCAGCATGTGCGCGTGGAGGTGACGACCTTCCCAGCAGATTTCTTTGTCAACTGAGGACTGTTCCAGGGTGCGTCAACTGAGGACTGTTCCTCAAGTGGCGACTCCACCGACGCTGCCCACCAGATGCCCTCGACGGGAGCTCCGGTGACTCCTCCACGAGGCTCTCGTCTCCGACTCAGGCGAACTGGAGCGTGCCCATGCGCGGCGCCGGACGTGGTCAACGATCGTTGGACAAGAGGCCTTCGGTGGGCCCACATAAGTCAAGGTCCTTGATTGACTCCGACTATGCCCGCGTTTTCCAGAGGGACGTTGGAGGCGACTGGGGGACGATTCTGGGTGATCTCCCCCGGTGATGACTCCGACGAGGACGCGCCATCGACGCCGGCCGGGCATGCCACTCCGTCCCCGACTGAGTTCTGTAGAACACCATCGGAGGAGAGCTACACCTTGTTGCCGTTGGCCTTGTCCGCCATCGTCCGCAGAGAACAGAAGCGACAACGTCATCGTGAGGCGGCGCTGCTTCTCCGATCAGGTATGTCGTTGTTTTCATCTTCACCACAATCTGCTGTCGTTCATTCTTTCGCAGGTAAGCCGGGGAGGAAATGCAAGATCGTCACACCAGTTTTGTCACTGACAACCTTTCTCCTCGAGTTCTTTGATGCGGATGAATGGATTCAAGTGCAACGTAGGAGGAGGAGGCGCTCGGCTTGGCGACGCCTTCGGGCTCGTCTGCCAGCGAGATCTGACCCATTGCCGGTACAATGGTTTGCTGCAGATCGATTTTTTTCAAATGTTCAGACTTTGGGCCATTTGGGCTCGGTTTCTTCGTTATATTCGATGGGTGATCTGGATCAAAACGGTCGTATGGGCCATGATCTGATTTCCGCTAAACAAGTTAAGCAACGAATCCAACAATTTGCTCGTGGGGTGTCGTACCGCTTAGGGTTCCTCTCCTCTCGCAAGCCGCCGGCTCATGTCGGGCCACCGATCTCTGCCTCTGTTCTGACCATGGCGAATCGGGGAGGATTGCCAAACCGTGGCTGTGGTCAGCATGGAGGACGTGGTGGCTCGGGTTGGCAGGAAGGTTTTGCTGGTGATGGAGGAGGGCGTGGAGGCCGCGGGGAAAATTTCCATGAGGGAGGGCCAAGTTGAACCGCTGGGGATGGTTCTGGTTCTGGCCATGGCGGAGATCAATCGAGCAATGTGTTCGCGGATGGTGTATTCCGTGCAGGGCAGGGACGACAGTTCTCCGGCGGAGGAAATCGGAATTACCAGGGGTACAATAATCGTGGTGATGCTCGTCGCAACTTTGGATACAACGGTAATCACAATGCTCGTCGCTTTGCACCAAATAGTAATACAAATGGATGGGTTGGCAATGGTAATGGTAGGTATGCTGCCAATACTGTCGGCTTAACGGAATTTCAGCAAAAAATGGTGGCTGAAGCGGCGGAGGCTTTTGCTCGCCAATTGGCTGGCCGACCGGACCTCTCGCAGCCGGTAGTTCAGCAGCCGACAGCCCAGTAGCAATTGAAAAAGGAGGCTTCGTCGCAATCAGGGGTAGCGGTGGTGCGTCAGCCTGGATTTGCCAGGGCGCCGCCGGTGCCTGTGCCAATGCACAACAATGGTAATGCGCAAGGGCAACAACAACAGGGGGTTCAGAGGGCTGAAGATGTGCTTTTGGCAGTGGTCGGGTGTGCAACTGGTGAGGATTTGGAATGTTTAACAGAGGGTGAGTTTGTTGCAACGACTAAAAAGAAAGGACCAAGCTGTTTTCGTTGTCGCAAGGCGGGGCATTTCTTCAATGATTGTGAGGCGGTGCTATGTGAATGTTGTCAAAGACCGGAGCATGCTTCAAAGGATTGCCCATTACTCCGTGCTCCTAGACCTCGTCTTGCTATGTATGGTATGGGTCACCCGGACCTAGCTTTTTGGGAGTTACCTCTGGCTGCTTCTGTCAGGCCAAGGGTAGAAAATACTAGACTGGGTAGAGTGGAAGTTTCTGGTGGTGAGCTCTCTGTTGAACAATTGATCAACCATCTACAGTGGATTGTCCCTGATCCTCATTATCAGTGGGAGGTGGAACAGATGGAAGAGAATATGTTCAGAGTGAATTTTCCTAGTAAAGTGGAGTTGGTAAGGGTACAGCATTTTGGAAGGTTTCATGTTCCAGACTCAAGTATTGTTCTCTTATTTGATTTTTGGAAGAAGGAGATTCAACCTTCTTGGATACCTGAAGATGTGTGGGTAAGGGTGTATGGCCTGCCACCGGTAGCTCTTGATGATTATCTAACTCTTTGGGCACTTGGTGATGTTTTTGGTAAGACAAAGGATATTGATATCACCTTTACAAGACAAAACAATGTACTGTGTATGCTTATTACTTGTCTTGATACCACTCTTATTCCTGACACATGGGATCTTAAGATCAAGCATGAATTTTTTCGTCTGCGATTTGAGGTGGAGGGAGATCAACCCACCAATAACCCCGATGTCACTATGTCGGATGCTCCTGGAGATGGGGGAGATGATGACTCTCACACTCATCTTCATGATAAGCCTAGAGGTACTGATGCTGATCGTAATGTTAAGAAAACTAAGAACACCGGGGAGAAAAATGATGAAAAAGGGCATCTAATTCTCAGCAAAATTTAAATGCAAAGTCAGCGGGTATGCAAGTGTTCAAGCCTGGTAAGGATGGTGTTGGGATAGTATGATCAAAGTTGTGTGTGTTTCCAAAAATACACCAAGGTATGATGATGTATTATTTAGTTCATATAAAGCTTGTATTAGTCCTAAACATCTTTTTTATACTTTCGGTTCCGTAGTGAAGGAGGTCGATGAGTATGTGCCGATCTCTCCTCTCACTAATCTGAAATCTGCGTCTGCCAAGATGCTCAACATGGTGTATGAACCAAATCTTCCGAGCGTCGACGATAGTGTCGTGAAGCGGACGTCGATCGCGCCCGAGCTGCATGGTGCACGCGGCCCGGGGCATGCATAGCTGGGCCGGCCGGCATGCGGCACACACGCGCCAGGGAGGTGGCCGCTCTCGGTTTCGTCGCACGGCCCAGGAGCGCCGTTGGGCGACGGCCCGGCTGCAGCTTGGCCTGTTTTGCATGGATGTGACAACCCCATGCAAACACCCAAAGCAATGCCGACGTCCACGACGATCACGTCGATCAAGAAAGTTAAGGTGAAAAAACCACCGTATGTATGTCTTGCTAAAAATAATTGTGATACAAATTTTGAGCAAACAAATCATGCTTTACAGGGAGGTTCTGTAGCTGCATCTACTCTGGTTGGTATGAACAAGGAGGTGTCGGGGCCAGTGCAGTATACTCAAGAGCAAATTGTTGCTTTTGGGGGGATTCAGGAGGAGGCGAGGCGCGATGTGCGGTCGAGTGGAAGACTGCGAACCCAGCCTAATGCCGATATGACGCAAATGGAGAGGGCGATGATGATCGCAAAGAAATGTGTGGAGACGCCAGTGATAGGTATGTCTATACCGAAACCAACCTCCATCACTTCTTTTTCGGATGATCAAATTATTGATAATGCTCTGTCGTTGGGGGTGTCTTTGGGCAATTCTCATTTTGATTGCATTAAGTCAGCTAAATTAATAAAAGATTATGAGTTACAGAGATCAATCACTATGTTAAAATGTAATGATCAATTGGCAAAAAACCATGAAAATGCTTCTCTTTGTCTGGTGGTATCACGTGCGTATGACTTATGTGATGATTTGGAAGCGGAGGAGAACTTTCTGAGAGATGATGAGGTGGAGATTCCTCAGGTTATTACTAGGGAGAGAAAAGTTCGCAAAAAAAAGTCATATGACAAGAAAAATGTTAGGAGGAGTAACCTTATTAGAATCAAACCATCAAAATTACAATGACAAATCTTAAAGGTCTGACGTGGAATAGTGAAGGGTTTAAAGATCCAGAAAAACATTTATTTGTGAAGGAATCGATAAGGGAGTATGACCTAGATTTTATTGCTTTGCTAGAGACAGGACGGTCTAATTTTGCGGTACATTTTTTTACAGGATTTAGCAGCGGGTAAGGAATTTGCATGGTTTTGTCTGCCGCCACATGGTAGGTCTGGAGGAATTCTCGTTGGGATTAACACGACCACTTTAGTGGTCAATAGGGTAGATAGTGGAGATTACTGTGTGAAGCTGTCTATCACTTCTAAAATAGATGGTTTTCAGTGGCTGCTTGTGCCGGTGTATGATGCGGCACAAGATAAAATAAATATGAGTTTCTTGCAGAATTAGTGAGGACATGTGAATCTGAAATGATACCTATGTTATTAGCCATGGACTTCAATATTTTGTGAAAACCAGAGGATAAAAGTAATGATAACTTTAATCCCCGTTGGCCATTTATTTTTAATGCGATCATTGAGAATCTTAATCTACGAGAAATTGCTTTATCTGGGCGGCAATTTACCTAGGCAAGTAGAAGAGAAACTCCTACATACGAAAAATTGGATAGGGTGCTTGCGAGTGTCGAATGGGAACAGAAATTCCCTTTGGTCACTGTCCGGGCTTTGACTCGCTCTGGATCTGACCACACTCCGATTTTGATTGATGCAGGGATTCAGGCACATATAGGTAATAAGTCGCGTTTCTCGTTTGAGTTGGCTTGGTTAGAACAGGAGGGATTTTATGAGCTGATTGCAACTGAATGGGCGGCCGACCCCATTGGAAAAACTCCGATTCAAACTTGGCAAAATAAGATTAGGCATTTGTGCCAATTTTTACATGGTTGGGCAAAGAATTTAAGCGGAAAATACAAGAGGGAGAAGGAACGGCTTTTGAACATTATAGACACGTTGGATATTAAGGCGGAAACGATGCCGCTATCACTTGTGGAGCGCAATGAGTTAAAACAAGCCAATGAAAATTTAAATAAGCTCCGACGAGAGGAAGAGATTAAGTGGGCGCAAAGGGCTAAAGCAAAGTACATCTAGGAAGGGGGCGATAGTACCAAATATTTCCACCTCATAGCCAATGGTAAATATAGAAAAAAGAAAATTTATCAACTTGAACAAGATGAGGGTACCATTGTCGTGGATGATAATCTAATGGTATACACTTCGGAGTATTATAAAAACTTATTTGGTAATCCAGAGCCTAGTTCGGTCTCGTTGGATGAAGACAGAACTGGAGATATCCCGCAATTGCCGGTAGAGGAGAATAGAGTGTTAATTGCAAACTTCTCGATGGAGGAGGTTCATGATGCTATTTTTCAGATGGAACAGAATAAATTACCTGGACCAGATGGCTTCCCTGTGGAGTTTTACCAACATTTTTGGGGGGTTATTAAAAATGATCTGATGGCTTTATTTGAGACCTTTCAGAAAGGTGATTTGCCTCTGTATAAGCTGAATTTCGGGGTGATTACTTTACTGCCTAAAAAAGAAAATGCAACTCAGATTCAACAATATAGGCCAATATGCTTGCTCAATGTGAGGTTTAAAATATTTACTAAAGTTGCGACAAACCGTATTTCTGAGGTAGCTCAAAAAGTGATTAGACCTACACAGACGGCATTTATCCCTGGAAGGCACATTCTAGAAGGAGTGGTAGTTCTCCAGAGACAATACATGAAATGTATAGAAGAAAACTCAATTAGGTGATTTTTAAAATTGACTTTGAAAAGGCGTATCATAAGGTTAAATGGCCATTTCCGCAACAAGTTCTACATATGAAGGGATTTGATCCTATTTGGTGCGATAGAATAAAGCAATTTGTGCAAGGTGGGAGTGTTGGTATAAGAGTTAATGATGTTATTGGGCATAATTTTCAAACTAGGAAAGGATTACGCTAGGGAGACCCTTTATCCCCAATTCTTTTTAATATTGTCGCTGATATGTTAGCGAGTCTTATTGCTAGGGCTAAGGATGAAGGTAAAGTGGGGAGTTTGTTGCCTCATCTGATTGACGGGGGAATCTCCATTTTACAGTATGCGGATGATACAATTTTATTTTTGGAACATGATATTGCTAAGGCTGTTAATATGAAACTAATCCTATGCATTTTTGAACAACTATCGGGTTTAAAAATTAACTTTCACAAGAGTGAAATTTTTGCCTTTGGTAAGGCGAAGGATATGGAGGACCAGTATAGACACATTTTTGGGTGTGAGTCTGGAACCTTACCTTTAAAGTACTTGGGGATTCCGGTACATTATAGGACATTGCGGAATGCGGAGTGGAGCCCTATTGAAACTCGGTTTGCCTCCAAATTGGGGTGCTGGCGTAGTAATTTGTTGTCTTATGGTGATAGGTTGGTTCTGATTAATTCGGTTCTTACAAGTCTCTTCCTATGTTTATGCTCTTCTTCTTGGAAATCCCAATTGGGGTGAGGAAGAGGTTAGACTATTATAGATCAAATTTTTTCTGGCAATCTGATGAACACAAGAAGAAATACAGATTATCTAAATGGAATATTCTGTGTAGACCGAAGGATCAAGGTGGGTTGGGAATTGAGGTATTGGAATTAAAGAACAAATGTTTACTAAGCAAATGGATGTTTAAACTTCTTTCAGAGGAGGGTATGTGGCAGCAGCTCTTATGTAACAAATACCTTAAAAATAAAACACTAGCGCAAGTAGAGGTCAAACCGACTGATTCACCTTTTTGGAAGGGTCTCGTGCATGTTAAAGAGGATTTCTTCTAGAGAGGTTATTTCAGAGTGGGGGATGGAACATCTGTTAAGTTCTGCGAGGATGTGTGGCTAGGAGATACGCCATTATCTCATCAATATCCAGCACTGTATAATATTGTTCAACATAAAAATGTGTTAGTATCGACTGTGTTTGCTAATGAACCTGTTAATATTTCTTTTAGAAGAGGTTTGAATGATAATAAGTGGGTGCAATGGTTACATCTATGCTAACGTTTAATTACAATTGACTTACATCTGAACCTGATAAGTTTATTTGGAAGCTTATTGATTCGGGTATTTTTTCAGTTAAGTCTATGTACCTTGATTGGATGAATGAGCATACTATTTATCTTCGCATGTATCTATGGAAGTTAAAGATTCCTTTGAAAATTAAATTTTTTATGTGGTTCCTTAGTAATAAGGTGCTTCTAACTAAGGATAATTTAGCTAAACGAAAGTGGAAGGGATGTCAAAATTGTTGTTTTTGTGATTCCACGGAAACCGTTAATCATTTGTTTATTGATTGCCCTTTTGCGAAGATAATATGGCGTATGATGTACCTTACTTATAACATTCCTCCACCAGCTAATATTACTAATATGTTTGGTAGATGGCTGAATGGTGTGAGGAAAGAGGACAAACAGAAAATTCGAATTGGTGTTTCGGCCCTTTGTTGGGCTATTTGGAGGACTAGAAATGATATTATCTTTAACAAACAAAGTGGAACTAATTTTTTGCAGGGCTGCTCATTCAATTCAGCAATGGGTTTTACTTCTCCCAGTGGAGCAGCGGGAGGATATGGTTATTGGATGCAACCGGATGCTAGTGGTTGCTCAGGACTTCTTTTTCCAGGCTACTGGGTGGCGGCATCTTAATAGATTAGCAAATGCATAGCTTTTCTGTTTGCCATATTTTCAGTTGGTTGATTCTTGTATCGACCCTAGCTTTTCCGTGAGTGCAATAAGTGATGATGGATTTATCATGACTTGATACTTTGTTTTTAATAAAGCAAGCCGTGTGCATCTATTGATGCAGAGGCTGGGGCTATGCTCCTTTATCGAGAAAAAACAACATAAGTCAAGGTCGACGCAGAGGGCACCTTCCAGAATCAGCAGGACTTGGAGGTGGGCTGCGCATCTCAGCTAGGCTCCTCTCATGCGCGCGGCCCGAGCAAGACTAAGCTCCCTCCTGTCGGGCCTCGCGACGGCAACCTCCAGATTGGCCCGATAACGGCCTCTGAGGCTATCTCCACAGGCTTATGCAGGTTTCCAATCCTTGTCGCTGCCAGACGAGGTGGATTGGATCCTAATCAGGAACTGAAGCGCAGAAGCAGTAGCATTGTCTAGTCGTTATGGATTCAGACTGCTTGTGTGTTGAAAGAAGGTAGAACCTTACAGGCCTAAATAATATGGCCCGGAGGAGTTCAATCTGCCTTTTTCTTACTTCTTTTAACCCGTCGATCGCTTGTGTGTGACCAAGAATCTAGGGCGCGTCTGGTTGCCTGCATCAGATTCCTGCACCACTGGCGCAGCGGGAAGGAGTCCCCTGCGCGTCGCAGACGGGCCATGGGCCATAAAAGCCACGTTGTTTGGTGGCCTGCATAGAGTATTTTTGGCCCCGTAGAGATTTGGGCTCTGCCCGTTTGGTAGATCGGTGTTCAGGCCTTGTAGCAGCCCAGAACGGCGTCCCTGTTGTTTGGTTGCAACCCATAATCTGCTTCTGCTTACCTCTTACCTTCGGTGGTGAGGTTACCCGAGATCAACAACGCAAGCAAGAACAGAATCACAGTTCAGGCAAACTTAGCACTGATCATAGTTCAAACACGGTCATATTTCACTGCACAGGACGATCATAGTTCACGACACACCATAGATGATCATAGTTCAACAGACGACAGGAACAACAACTAGACACAGACATGGTAGCAGCGAGGCAGAACCAGGTAAGCTTCAGACATAACTTTCGAAGAAGACACATCTGGTGGCATCGCCATGGTAACCGCACCTGGTCATCACCTCAGTGCAGGTGTAGTCGAAGATGACCACACTGTACTCGAAGGAGGACACCCTCTTGAAGATGAGGAATTGGCCTACCTGCAGCTGATGAGCGATAGCGAAGGCTGCCCAACCCTGGTCGATGTATACGTCATCGCCTTCTCTCGCCGTAGTCATCCTCCAGTTGCAGCCAGTGTTGGTCTTCAGGATGATGTTCGAAGTGATTTCTCTGAACCACCTGACGAAATCTTGAGGGATCCGGAGCCGGCTGAAGGTGGGCTTGAAGACGATGCGTAGGAACTGGTCCGGCCCTACGTCCGGCTGGTAGTGCCCGACGTTAGCCGCCCTTCGCTTCTTGGAGCGTCCCTCCTCTGGGGTCTCAGGTGATCCAAGCTTGAGCTTCTCAGTCTGCCACAAGAACACATACCATTAGAGATGTGCCTGCTCACAAGTATATAGATGAAACCGAATATTGAAAACATGTGATGCCTCATACATTGGATCACACGGCAGCTCAAGGGACTGCCCTCAAACTAAGTCTAGTGTGCAAGAAATCACACACAAACGACTAAGCTTGAGGGCAGCACCTTGCCTTCCAGTGTGCCATAGTTGAATTATTGGCCAATGCACTAGACAAACCAAAACGAGGCCTCATATGTAGGATCACACGGCAGGCAAAGGACTGTCCCCAAACTAAGTCTAGTGTGCCACTAATATGGCACACATGACTAAGTTTGAGGGCAGCACCTTGCCTTCCAGTGTGCCATTGTTCAATCATTGGCCAATGCCCTAGAAAAACAAAATGAGGCCTCATATATTGGATCACACGGCAGGCAAATGGACTCTCCGCAAACTAAGTCTAGTGTGCAAATAATATGGCACACACGACTAAGTTTGAGGGCATCACCCTGCCTTCCGTTGTGCCATAGTTAAATCATTGGCCATTGAACAACTGAAGAAGTACAAACATGGAAAGCAAGGTAGCATATGCCTCATACAATGAGCACATATGGAGGAGATGTTTGATCTGAACCAATGGCATGGTGATGTTTAGTCATGCCATAGGTTCTGATCAATCATCTCATCACACTATGATTACCGGTTACAATCATCGGCCTAGTTCAATCAGAAACTACAGAATCTACAATGAACTACCGCGACTCATTCCGCACAGAAATCTCAACATGCTAAACACCAGCACAAAAAACCCTTCCCCTCTTTGCATGCACAGTAAGATCTGCCAGTTTCAGCAATCCAAAGCCCGATCTAGGAAGGATATTGTCAACACCCGGATTTTTAAGTCCAGATGCCTATTATGTCATTCATCGCAATCCCAGGAATATTGTTGTTGCGAGGCATAATAGTCGAATATCATAGTCATTATTCATTACAAACCATAATGTCTTACAAATTCAGATCACATGATCCATATTACACAAATAGTTGATCTACTGATCAACATACAAACACCAGTTCATAGCGGAAGCGTAAATAAAAATGGACTCCCTAGTCCACAGGCCAACGTCGACGTCCGAAGACTCCTAGTTGTCGTAGGCGTCCTGCTGGTCATCTCCTTGGTAGTTCTGTCCATCTTCATACGCTGGCCATTTGAATAGCCAGGGACACAGCCGTGAGTACTTTAAAGCACTCGCAAACTAATACTAAGATAGGTATCAACAGTTGTAATAAAAGGGGTGCTAAGCTCTAGGTTTATTTGCATAAAGCTAGTTTTATTTCAGAAACACTTATTAAACCCAAAAACTCTTCAATTGCCTAATCTTGACTCAAGTGGGAACATTAGTGTCATTCCCACCATTCCAGTGGTGATTTCAATTCAATTCACCACGTCACCATATTTTTCAAAATCTGATACCGGAAACTGTATGGCCCTTCCAACCGTCCGTAACCGTGGACGCGGCTATTCGAATAGGTTTACACTCTAGAGGTTGCACACTTGTGCCACAACATTTGATTACATCCGTCAGGAATAACCCTGAATCATCGTACCTCAGTACGCGGATCATCAACCATAACCTTTCACTTACATACCCTAGTATAGGCACCTCTCCCCATGAGCTTGGCCTCCCAGTGAAGACACACCGTCAGCCTGGGAACTGCACAGGGCTTGGGCCGGACATTCACCTCAATTCACATCATTCCTCAACAACGGAGGCAGCCTCGGCATAACCCCTATGATGCTTGTTCAGAGGGAACCCATACTAAAATACATAAACTTCCAGTTACGCCCTACCCATAATCAGGTATTGTGGGGGTACTCAAAAATTGGAAAGGTATCGCATCCAAACCACTATCAGTTTTATCAAAAATCACTATCTTCTCTTGGTCATATACACCTTCAAAAATCTTTCCATAGAATGACTCATCACTCCAAGGTTTTCAGAAATCCTTTGTTTTCACAAAATCCCACTTAGCATAGCCCATTGCAGTTGTAGCACTAGCATCTAATCCTGAGGAGTGCTAAGTAACTTTCTAACTTAGTTAGGCTAAGTTTGATACTCTTGTATCATTCTACACTTAGACCAAAGTTAACTATAAAAGCAAGCTTTAAAATTTAAAGTAAAAGATGGTAAGAAATAAAACTTGGGATGAGATCCGTAAACATAAGGGAAAAAATGGAGGGATGCCTTGCTCATGAGAGCTTTGCATTTTTCAAGAATATTAGCTTGCCTTGGTAGTGGTCAAAGTTCTCCTCTTCCTCCTCCTGGTAGCAATCTTCTTCCTCCGGGTATTCTCCGGTGTTTGCGTCTAAATTTGAATACGAGTATAATTACTCAACTAATACAATGGCTATTCCATACATCACATAAAAACACCCAAACTATTCTATGCACACCATTAAGCTACTTAGGGTGCATTGGTGGTGTGGTGGAGGAAAATAATTTCCTCACATTACATATGTAAATAATATTTTCCATAAAGTTTTTGAGAAATAACTTCCTCTCATTGAATCTTCTTTAAGATTTAATTTCTCAAACAATCATATATGAACTTATATTGACCTAAGTCAAACATTCATCATCATTATTTGAGAGAATGATTTAAATGAGGTGGACCACCCCATACTATTTAAATAATACTACAATTGATTTAAATCTCTTAATAATTCATATAGGAGAATTTAGACCAGGGGTCCAAATATCACATGAATTCATTTGAGACAAGATTTAAGTGAAGTATAGGACTTCATACAATTTCCCTAATAGTTTTGGACAATATCTTGGGACTACAATAGCCATATTGTCCCTTATTTAAACTAGGGCATGATCATGCAAAATGACCACACCATTTTATTGCATAAACAATTAGTGTAAGTCAAATGTGAGCTATTGGAATTGGAATTAACTTAATATCTATTTTGGTTGATTTTTAAGAATTATTTGAATAGGGAAAAGTCCCTGTTGTTATTTTTGCCACATTTATTCTACAAAGAATCTGGCCATGGGACCAGTGGCATGTTGTAGGGAATTTCAGTAGCTTTCCAACAACATCAAAGTTACTAAATTTGGTTTAGCCAATTTGAATCTATGGATTTTCAAAGTGGAGGCAGTATTGAATTTTAAATGGATTTGGAAAATTCGAATTTGAAATAAACGGGCCGGCGGGAAAATTAAACGGGCCGGCCCAGCACAGCGTCCAGCGCCGCGGGCCTGCTGACAGGGGGGTCCCGCATGTCAGCGGCTATTCAAACCCGAAACGGTATGGGCGAAGCTGGGACGTTGGATTAGATCGGGGATCTACGGTCGTGGTTCATCGTCGTCACCGACGAGAACCCGACGGTGCGGCGGCGGCAGTAGGGGGTGGGAGAGCTTACGGCGGCTCCAGCGAGGGTTGGCAGTATGCTCGACGAAGTGGTGGACGACGGCGAAGCAGCTGGTAGCAGCCGGAGCGGTGCAGTCCGGCGATTTCACCAGGGCTTCCGCGGCTCCGATCTCCAAATTGGAGCAGCTCCGGCGGCGATCGAGTGAGTGGAGTGGTGGTGGCGAGTGAGAAGAGGGGAGTCTGGTGTGCTCGATCGATGAGGGGTGGTCTCCTTTTATAGGCGAGCAAGGGTGCTGCGGGGCAGTGGCAAGGTCGACCATGGCGCGAGCGTCTCCGGCTGGTCGAGCTAGGCGAGGCTATGCGATGCTCTACGGTCCAGAGCGAAGCTAATGGCGCGGCAATGAGGTCGGGAGGGCTGGTCGTGTCGCATTGCTTCCAGGTATGTCGCGGCCGTGGCGGGATCTTCTTCTCCGTCAACGGCGGCGGCGGTCTAGGGTCGGGTCGCGAGCATGTCGGCGGTGTCGTGGTGGCGAGGTGATGCTCAACGGCTAGCCGGCGGGGCCAGGCGTGAGCGAGGTGGCTGCGCGGCGCGTGGCCGCGCGTCCATGGCGCGCATGGTCGCGACGCGAGCGGCATCCAGAGCAGGTTTGGGCGCGCGTCGTCCGGGCGTTGTCGAGCTCCTCCTCGACCAGGGCGGTGCTAGGCGGAGCTAGGGAGGTGCGGTGGCGACGCTGGACAAGGTGGGCAGGGCAGAGAGTGAAGGGAGAGAGGGGAGGTGTCGGGCTCGGGACATGGCCGGCATGGCCATGCCCTAGCCTTGCCATGCTCTCCCCTTAGGGTTACTAGGTGCCAATAAGGGTGAGAGGGGGCAGGGGAACCATTTAGAGTAGGTTGGGGTAGATTAGGGTGGAGGTAGATCACTATTTGAAATAGTTGCAAATAGTGCCCAAATTTGCAAATTTCAAAAATATCCCAATTTGAAATAATTCAAATGGTGAATGTTTTTGAAATGTGAGTGTTGAAATAAGTTGTAAATGACCAGAGAGGTTTTGAGGTGGTGGTGGAAAAATTAGAATTCAAGAATTGCAAAAATTGACAAGTGTGAGATTGTTCCACTTGTTAAAATGTTGCAACTTTGGATGAGCATAGCTAATGATCAAAGATGAATTTGGCAGGGTGATCTTCATCAAAGTTGTTCACCTTGATGTTGACTTTGAAATGGTGCAAAGAGTTAGCAAGAATTGGTTTGAGAAAAATGAATGGCAAGGGCTCAAAGTGGTGATCAGGCTAAAAATGGCAGAAATGGCCATTATTTCATGTGATCCCAATTTGAGTTTGAAAAAATCATTGGATTTGTTTTTCTTTGATTCCATAGGTTGTAATAAGGGTTTAGTACCATATTACAACTAATGGTGAAGACCAAAATGGTCTAGGGTCAAAATTTATAAAAATGCCATAGAGCATAGGTGAGGGTTTTTAGGGTTTTGCCTTTTATGGAATTTCTTCCTCTTTGACTTATTTGGTGGGTGATCTTCATCTGATCACACTAGGGTTTTAGAGCATAACAAATACAAGTAGTAGCAATCCTCATGGCATATCACCCAAATGCACAAGTCCTATGCATGGTACTATATGTCAAAGAAAAGTTTTTTGTTGGTTTGAAAATTTTGCTTCCTGGAATCTCTAACTTTCTTTTTATTGAAAACTGGGATGTTACAAACCCTTCCCCCTTACAAAAGATCTCGTCCCGAGATCTAAAAAGAAAGTTTAGGTACTAAAGAGATCTGGGTACTCCTTCTTCATGAAATCCTCGCGTTCCCAAGTGGCTTCATCTTCGGTATGGTTGCTCCACTGTATCTTCAGAAACTTGATACTTCTGGTGCGGGTGGTTCGGTAAGCTTCTTCCAGTATGCGAATAGGCACTTCGCGATACGTCAAATCCTTGTTGATATCCACCGATCTGTGATCGATGTTCTTGAATACTTCGGTCTTCTCAGGGACTTCAAGACACTTCCGGAGGAGTGAGATGTGAAACACATCGTGTACAGCCGCCATTTCTTCCGGCAATTCAAGTTGATAAGATACTTCTCCTCGGCGACTGAGAACTTTGAAGGGTCCGACATATCGGGGTGCGAGCTTTCCTTTCAGTTGAAATCTCTGCATTCCTTTCAAGGGGGATACCTTGAGATAGACAAAATCTCCGATCTCAAAGGTCATCTCCCGGCGTCTCCTGTCGGCGTAGCTCTTCTGTCTGGATTGCGCCGTCTTGAGGTACTCGCGGATCTTGTGAACTTTCTCTTCGGCTTCACGAAGAGCATCGGTCCAAAGACTTGGCTCTCTCCGACTTCGACCAATTCAGAAGTACGGCACTTCCTTCCGTACAAGGCTTCAAAGGGGGCCATTTGTAAACTGGCTTGGTAACTATTGTTGTATGAGAATTCGGCGTAAGGCAGGCAGTCTTCCCACTTGGATCCATATTCCAGTACACAGGCTCTTAACATGTCCTCGAGTATCTGGTTGACTCTTTCGGTCTGTCCGTCGGTCTGCGGGTGGTATGCAGTGCTGAAATTCAGTCGGGTTCCTAATCCTTCATGTACTTTCTGCCAGAATCTTGAGGTAAATTGAGATCCTCTATCTGATACCATTGACTTCGGGGTTCCGTGCAGAGCGACTATTCTGGAGATATACAACTCAGCTAGTCTCGGGCCTTGGTATGTGGTCTTGACAGGGATGAAATGGGCTACCTTAGTCAATCTATCGACCACTACCCATATTGAATCATGTCCTTTACTGGATTTGGGCAAACCAGTGATAAAATCCATTCCTACCGAGTCCCACTTCCATTCTGGAATCTGCAGCGGTAGTAGCAGTCTGCGTCGCTGATGTTCTGCCTTGACTCTTTGACAGATGTCACACTTGGCAATGTAGCTTCCGATTTCTCTCTTCATTCCATGCCACCAAAATTGTTCCTTCAAATCCTGATACATCTTGGTACCTCCGGGGTGGATTGAATAAAGGGTGTCATGGGCTTCCTTCAGTATGACTTGCTTCAATCCTGAATCTGATGGCACACACAGGCGTCCATTGTACCAAAGAACTCCTGCGTCATCTTCGTTGAATCCAGGTGCCTTCCCTGCAGCTATCTGGCTCTTGATTCCCTCGATGCTAGCATTTCCTTTAGGGCTTCTTTGATCGACTAACCAAGGTAGGCTGCAACTCTATGCTGGCTAGGAATCCTTCACTAACTAGCTCAGTCTAAACTGTCAAATTCTTGGTATAGGCTAGGTTGTTCTTTGCTATCATGGAGTTCAACCGACATGGCAATCTACTGGGGCATCTACTACATTGGCCTTGCGGGTAGTAGTGAATTTCCATGTCATAATCCTTGATTAATTCTATCCATCTCCTCTGCCTCATATTCAGCTCCTTCTGTGTGAAAATATACTTCAGGCTCTTGTGATCCGAATAAATCTCGCATCGATTACCCATGAGGTAATGACGCCAAACTTTTAGTGCTAAGACTACGGCTGCAAGCTCTAAGTCGTGGGTTGGATAGTTCTGCTCATGTTGCTTCAGTTGCCTTGACAGATATGATATCACTTTGCCTTCTTGCATCAACACATCCAAGACCAATCTTGGAAGCGTCACAAAAAACATCAAAAGGCTTGGTGATATCGGGCATGATCAGGATTGGGGCTGTGGTTAGTCTTGCCTTGAGCTGCTGAAAACTCTCTTCACATTTATCCGTCCATTCAAACTTCTTGTCCTTCTTCAATAGCTGAGTCATGGGTCTGGCTATGCTTGAAAAGCCTTCAACAAATCTGCGATAATATCCGGCTAATCCAAGAAATGCACGGACTTCGGTCTGAGTGGTTGGGGCTTTCCATTCTGTAACGGTCTTGATCTTGGCGGGATCTACGGCAATTCCTCCTGCAGACAAGATATGTCCCAGGAATCCTACTTCCTTCAGCCAAAACTCACATTTGCTGAACTTGGCATACAACTGATGTTGTCTAAGGGTTTCTAGGATGATCTCCAGATGTTGCTCATGTTCTTCTTCAGATTTGGAGTAGATAAGAATGTCGTCGATGAAGACAACGACAAACTTATCCAAAAAGTTCATGAAGATCTTATTCATGAGGTTCATGAAATAAGCTGGGGCATTGGTTAATCCAAACGACATGACATTGTACTCATACAATCCATATCTGGTGGTAAAGGCGGTTTTGGGGATATCCGTGGCACGAATCTTCAGCTGATGATAACCAGTCCTAAGATCAATCTTAGAGAAAACTCGGCACCGTCAGTGGTCAAACAGGTCTTCTATTTTCAAGGGGTATTTATTCTTGATGGTGACATCGTTAAGCTTACGGTAATCCGTACATAAACGAGTGGCACCGTCCTTCTTATCCACAAACAAAACTGGGGATCTCCAGGGTGATGCACTGGTTGAATCAAACCTTTGGCTAGCATATCATCCATTTGCTTCTTCACTCCACTAACTCTGTTGGGTTCATACTATAGGCTCTCTGGGCTATAGGTCCGGTTCGAAGTTAACTCGATGATAAATTCGATATCCCGATCTGGGGGCATACCAGGTAATTCATCGGAAACACATCAGGGTGCGACAAACGACCCTGATCTGATCCAGAGTTGGCTTGGCTATACTCTGGTTGCAGGTAAACTTCCTAGGCAGCTTTTCAGATATGTGTTCGACTAACACACCGGTGCTACTAGTCATGGTGATGGCTTTCTTTGCGCAGTCAATCAATCCATGGTGTTTGGACATCCAGTCCATTCCTAGGACAACTTCCAAACCTTTTGTTCCCAGAACAATCAAATTTGCATAAAAATCTACTTCATGCATTCTAGGCACATCTTTGCAAAATTTTCTAGCCTTAGTGGTTGACCCAGGTATTTGAACTATCATGACATGCTTCAAACTGATAGGTTGAATTTTACTAGTGCATGCAAAATCTTCAGTAACAAACGAATGCGATGCTCCCGAATCAAACAACACTCTTGCAGGTACTGAGTTAACAGAAAACATACCCATTACAACATCGGGTGCTTCCCTGGGCTTCTTCAGCATTCATGTGGAAGAGACGGCCGTTGCGGTTATTGGGGTGGTTGGGGGTGAATTTTCTTCCGGTTGAGACACGGCGTTGCTGCTGAGCAGGTGCAGCGGCATTGGGTGCAGTCTTGGCCAGCTTCTTGGGGCACTCATTGGAGTAGTGACCCACGATTCCACATTCATAACAAGTGATGGTGGACTTGTCCTTGGGGGCGACAGGGATGGCATTGCTCCCAGTCCTTGGAGCGGTTGTCGGGGGGAAGACCCCGGGTAGGGCAAAGGACTGAGAACAGCTGGCTCAGGCCGGCTGGCCCGCGGCAAAGGCCGGCTGAGGAGCAGCCGCGGGAGTGGCCGGCTGCCTTGGGCCGGCTGATTCAAAGTCCACGCTTGTCGGCCATGGCCGGCTGCGCTATGGCTGGGCCGGCTTCAACTTGTCATATCCGGCTTCGTGGCCTCTCCCCTGGCCGGCTTCGCTCTGGTGAGCCTTGCAGGAGAAGGAACTGGAAAGGTGATCCGGCTGCCATAGGTCGGTTTGACCTCACCGGCGTAAAGTACGGGGCACTGTGGAGCAATAGTGCCCCTGCCGGACACGCCGCCATGCTGACGCCGAGCCGTACCGGCTACAGGGCCATCGATGGGACCTCCATACCGCTGACTTCGACAGGAGACGAGACAGGCCTCAACACCGCACCTGGACATCGGCGCCTCGGGAAGCAGCGGGAAGCCGGAGCCGGCCATACCGGCTCCCACGTCATAAGGACCTCTTTGTACATTACCAGCGCCTATATAAGCTGAGCAACCCCTCTCGTGTAGGGGGACGATCAATCCTTCCATTCATTCACTCTTAGAGCTGCCCTGAGAGAGAGACCTTCGTCTATCTTAGCCTCTCAGGCCAGCCGGATACAGCTCAAGGAGCACCATTGTACTGTGATACCACTTATACACTCACAGCAGGAGTAGAGGTGTTACCTCCACAGGAGGGCCTCGAACCTGGGTACGTCCTCGTGTGCTCGTGCCCATACCCGCATCCGGTTACCCGCCGTAGAACATACAGGAACCACTCTCATAAGCCACCCTATGGCATATGCCGTGCCAGAACCACGACATATGGCGCCCACCGTGGGGCCGCGCGCGTCTACGGCCGGTGTCTTCTTCCGGACGGGCCTCACCACCGCCACGGGCGAGCGAGTCGCTTCAGGCTTAGTCTGGAGATTCGGCTCCCTCGACTGCGTCAGCGACAACGCCGGCCGCTTCGCCGACAGGCCCTTCCCCGCCGGCGGCAGCATCATCTCCTTCGGCCAGCACGACGTCTACGTCGCGGCCATCGCGCCACCGCGGTACCCGCAGCAGGTGCTGCGCTGTGCAAGCCCTCCAACAGGAGCCGGCGCCAGCAACACCCTCGCCAGCCCCTGCGTCGTGCAGGTCATGACGACCGGTGACGAGAACACCACCCGTGCCACGCGCGTACGTGGCCCGAACCTGGAGCGCAACGCCGACGGCAGCGCAGCCGGCTCCGGCCCAAAGGCACCGCCGCCTCCATCCCGGTTGGACGCGGCCAGGGCCAGGCTGAGCACTCCGCTCACAGCCGGCGCAGACCCTACCACCATCGAGGCAGACCTGGAGGCGCACCGCCAATTCCTCCTAAAGCAGGCGGAAGAGGTAGCCGCCGCCCAGCGCCAGCTGCAAATCACCAGACGCGAGTTCGACCGCGCCCACGGCTTCACTCCAGCCGGTAATGCCCCCAGCCGAGCCGGCCAGATCCGCCGCAGAGGAGGCGACCTAGGCGCGGAGATTGACCGCGATGGCGCGGAATCGCCGGCTCCCTCCATGGAGCTGCCCATCTACAACACCCCCGAGAAGAACATGCGCGCAGCCGAAGCTGCCGCAGAAGAACTAAGCCGCCTGGAAGGCGAAGAGCTGCGCCGCCAAACGAGGCGGGTAACGGAGTTGCTCCACATCGCCTCTGAGCAGCAGAAAAACCCAAGGTATGCCGCTAACATTCACGTTGCAGCCGGCCGCCACGGAGGCGGCCCAAGGGACACGGCGGAATCGTCCTCCCCCGCGCCAAGCCGGCGCAGGGACTCCCAGGCCACGCACGACAGCCCAAGCCGGCAGAGCCGCCTGAGGAGCAGCGGAAGCGGCTACGGCCGCCCGCCACCAAGCAGAAGCCAGGAGCATAACTCCGGGCAACCAGAGCCAAGGCGGCCACCACAGCCGGCTCCAGAAGCAAGCGGCACTCGCCAGCCGGCCCACTCCCGCCTGGGCCCGCGCGTCGAGCCGGTTGACGCCAGAGACCGCCTCGACCGGCTCACGAAATCCCGCATCGCGGAAGAGGGAGCCGGCCCCAAGTGCTTCGGGCCGCGGATCTGGGCGAGCCGGTCATGGACGGTTTGCTCCCGAGGACACCCCCAAGTACGACGCACCGCCAAGCCGGAGGATTGGCTGGACTACTCCACCGCGGTCGGCATCGCCAAGGGCAACAAGCGCTGGGCGGTGCGCTACTCGCCCCTCATGCTGCTCGGCTCCGCCCGCACCTGGCTCAACAACCTGCCAGCCGGCAGCATCAACGGCTGGCTGGACTTCGAGGAGGCCTTCATCAGCAACTTCACCGGCACCTATCGCCGGCCGGGTCGCCCGCTGGAAATGTGCAAGCAGGAGCCGGACGAGACGGACCGTGCGTACCTGACGCGCTGGTGCGAGATGCGCAACAGCTGCGAGGGTGTGCACGAGGTCCAGGCCATTAGCTTCTTTATGGCCGGCTGCCGGCCCAACACGATGCTGTGGCACAAGCTGCGTCGCAGCGACCCCAAGACCATGGCGGCCCTCATGGCCATCGCGGACAAATACGCCTTGGCTGAGGAAGCCGGCCAGGGCATAGTCAACAACTCGCCAGCCGCGCCTCGGCGCGATCAAGCCAAGCCGGCCGAGCACAAGCCGGCCGAAGGAGCCACGCAGGGCAGCCGCCGCGACAACTACCGCGGCAAGAGGCACAGCGATCAGCCGGATCGCCGGTACGGCTCCGCCCATGTGGCAGCCGTGGCGGACAACGCGTCGGCTGGCGGAAGCCGGCGCCAGAGGCAAGACCGGGACCGGCCCTGGAGGCCCAAGTTTACGTTCGAGCAGATGCTCGACACGCCGTGCAAGTACCACAGCGGCAAGAACCCGTCCAACCACACGACCCGCGACTGCCACTTCACCAAGCGGCTGAACAGTGGTGAGCCGCTGCCGCCACCCTCCACGGCGGGCCGGGGGTGCGGCATGGGACGGCAACCTCGAGCAGCAGCACGAGGCCAACATGGTCCAACAGGGCGGTACCTCGCTGAGGACGCCGCCTACATCGTCTTCACCTCCGAGCCGAGACGAACGAGCCAACGAGCGCCGTTCCTCGAGGTAGCGCGGTCATACCGCGGTCCCCCGGTACCTAACTGGTCGAGCAGGCCATCACCTTCGATCGCCGTGACACACCGGCTGTTCGCCGAAGCTATGCCCTGGTCCTCGACCCAACCGTCGGCACGAGCCGCGCAGCGTGCGTTACCGCGCGTCCTCATCGACAGGGCAGCAGCATCAACATCCTCTACCGCGACACCGCCCGCAAGCTGGGCATTCAGGAGGCCGAGTTCGCCCACCCTACCGTCTTCACGGCATCGTGCGAGTCCTTGCTGCCAGCCGATCGGACGGATCGCGCTGGAGGTAATGTTCGGGAAGCCGGACCACTTCCGCACCGAGAAGATCGAGTTCGAGGTGGTGGACCTCGTCAGCCCTACCACGCGCTCCTGGGCCGGCCAGCCCTGGCCAAGTTCATGGCGGTGCCCCACTACGGGTACCTGAAGATGAAGCTGCCGGGTCCAAAGGGGGTCATCACCATAGTCGGCGACTACCGCCGCTCCATGGATTGCGCCATAAAGAGCTCCAAGACGGCCCAGACACTGATCATCGCCACCGAGAAGCAGCTCATCCACGACGCCGTCGCCATGGCCAAAGCCGCGCAAGCCGGCATGCCGGCTGTAGGCAACCCGGCTGGGACGACTCACTTCCAGCCGGCCAACAACACCAAGCAGATCCCGTTGGACCCGGCGCAGCCGGACAAGTTCGTCACCATCGGGGCCGGCTTGAGCAGCAAATAGGAAAGCGAGCTCACCGACTTCCTCCGTGAGAATCGGGACATCTTCGCGTGGTCTCCAAGGGACATGCCGGGTGTGCCGAGGGAGTTGGCGGAGCACCACCTCCACGTCAGGCCTGAGGCCAAGCCGGTGAAGCAACCCCTTCGCCGCTTCGCCGAAGAAAGAAGGAAGGCCATCGGTGAAGAAATCGCCGGGCTGTCGCAGCCGGCTTCATCATGGAAGTGCTGCACCCGGACTGGTTGGCGAACCCGGTCCTGGTCTTGAAGAAGAACGGCTCCCGGCGCATGTGTATCGACTACACCAGCCTAAACAAGGCGTGCCCGAAGGACCCTTCCCCCCGCGCATAGATCAAGTCGTAGATTCGACTGCCGTGTGAATTGTTGTCTTTCCTAGACGCCTATTCAGGCTACCACCAGATTCCTTTGAATCCGGCTGATCAAATAAAGACTTCGTTCATCACCCCGTACGGGGCTTATTGCTACACAACTATGCCGTTCGGCTTGAAAAATCGGCGCCACCTACCAAAGGTGCATGCAAAAATGCAAGAGCAAATCGGCAGAAATGTTCACGCATATGTGGACGATGTTGTTGTAAAGACCAAGGAGAAGCTCACTCTCCTTGATGATCTGAAAGAAACCTTCACCAACCTGCGAAGATTCCGGATGAAGCTCAACCCGGCCAAATGCACGTTCGGCGTGCCAGCCGGCCATCGGCTACCTCGTCTCTCAGCGAGGAATCGAAGCCAACCCGGAGAAGATCAGTGCCCTAGAAAAGATGGAACTGCCGCAGTGCCTCAGGACGTCCAAAGTTCACGTGCTTGGCCTCCTTGAGCAACCGTCGGCAGTGGGGAGAAGGCACTGCCCCTGTACCAGTTGCTCAAGAAGTCGGACAAATGCGGTCACGCAGGCGGATGAAGCTTTCCGCGACTTGAGCGCGTACTCTCAACCGCACCCGTCTAACATCGCCGGCTTCAATGGGCCGTGCTGTTGTACATCGCAGCCACCAACCGAGTGGTTAGCGTTGTCGGTGGTGGAACGCAAGGAAGCCGGCGAGAGAGCAGCCGGTTCAGCGCCGATCTACTACCTCGGTGAGTGCTCGGTCGAAGCAAAACTACCCCCGCTACCAGAAGGTCACCTGGCGTGTACTTGGCGAAGAAGCTCAAGCATTATTTCCAAGAGCATCCCATCAAGGTGGTGGCCACGCGCCTCGGAAATCATTGGCAGCAAGGACGCCAATGGCCGGGTTGCCAAGTGGGCCCTGGTGGCGGCCCACTCCATCCTCTACGAGCCAAGCACCATCAAGTCGCAGATCCTGGCCGACTTCTTCGTCGGTGGGCCGAGATGCGCACCTGCCGCCCGTGCTGACTCCACACCGGAAGATGCACTTCGACGGCTCGAAGATGCGCACCGGAGGGGGCCGGCATCGTCATCACCTCTCCCAAAGGAGACCGGCTGGACTACGTCCTGCAGATCCACTTCGCCGCATCCAATAATGTGGCGGAGTATGAAGCGCTCATCCATGGGCTCAAGCTGGCCAAGGAGATTGGCGTGCGCCGCATCCTCTGTTTCGGCGACTCCGACTTGGTTATACAGCAAGCATCTGGCGAGTGGGACGCGAGAGACGCCAACATGGCGTCATACCGCTTCCTCGTCCAGCAGCTAACCGGCTTCTTCGACGGCTGCGAATTCCATCATGTGCCACGGGCCAACAACGAAGCGGCTGACGCTCTGTCTAAGATTGGCTCAACCCGGCAGGCAATTCCGCCGGGCATTGCCCTACAGCATTTGCAGAAGCCATCCATCACACCGTCACCGGAGTCGGATTCCATATTCGTGCCGGCTGACTCGGGGGCTTATCAGCCGAACCCGCCGGCTCCACAGCCGAACCCGGCGACCATGCAGTCGAACCCGGGGGCTTCTCAGCCAAAGTCGGGGGCTTATCAGCCGAACCCGCCGGCTACACAGCCGAACCCGGCGACCATCAAGTCGAACCCGGGGGCTCTTCAGCCAAAGTCGGGGGCTTATCAGCCGAACCCGCCGGCTACACAGCCGAACCCGGCGACCATCAAGTCGAACCCGGGGGCTCTTCAGCCAAAGTCGGGGGCTTATCAGCCGAACCCGCCGGCTACACAGCCGAACCCGGCGACCATCAAGTCGAACCCGGAAGCTCTTACGCTGGAGGCCGTGTTGGTAAGCGTATTCGAGATAAGATGCGTACCATCATGGGCACAAGCATTCCTCTCCTACCTGGCCAATGGCAAATTGCCCGAAAACCGGGTCCAGGCCAGGCAGATTGAGAGAAGGGCCAAGGCCTACACAATCATCAACCACCAGGCTGTACAAACGCAGCGTAAGTGGGGTGTTCCAGCGGTGTGTCGAGCCGGCTGAAGGGATTGAGCTCCTCAGGGAAATCCATCAAGGAGAGTGCGGACATCACGCCTCCTCCAGAGCCATAGTAGGCAAAGCCTTTCGGCACGGTTTCTACTGGCCGACTGCGCTCAAAGATGCCGAAGAAATGGTGAAAAAATGCAATGGTTGCCAGCGCTTTGCCAAGAAAAGGCACGCGCCGGCTTCTTGAAAACCATCCCCATCACTTGGCCATTTGCCGTGTGGGGCCTGGACATGGTGGGCCCATTCAGAACCGCCCGAGGCGGCATGACGCACCTCTTGGTGATGATTGACAAATTCACCAAGTGGATCGAGGCCAAGCCGATCAAAGGCTGACTCAAGCCGTCACCTTCCTGAAGGACATAATCGTGCGGTACGGCTACCCCCATAGCATCATCACCGACAACGGCAGCAACTTCGCCCAAGGCATCTTCTCTCGCTATTGCGAGGAAGTGGGGATCCAGATGGACCTAGCATCCGTGGCGCATCCGGAATCAACGGACAAGTGGAGAAGGCGAACGCTTGATTCTAGCCGGCATCCGGCCCCGGCTGGTGGAGCCGCTCAAGCGAGCTGCCGGCTGCTGGATTGAAGAGCTGCCCTCCGTACTTTGGAGCCTGCGCACCACGCCAAACCGCTCCGTCGGCTTCACGCCATTCTTCCTCGTTTACGGGGCCGAAGCCGTCTGCCGCGATATCGAGCACGGCGCGCAAGGATCAAGCTGTACCTGTGGGCGGAAGCCAAAGAAGCTCGTGAAGATGGAGTCGACTTGGTCGAAGAGGCCCGGCTGCTGGCCGTGTCCAGATCCACCATATACCAACAAAGCCTCCGACGCTATCACGGAAGGTCAAGCCCTTAGCATTCCGAGAAGGAGACCTAGTGCTCCGGCTGATCCAACGGACAGCCGGACAGCATAAGCTTTCATCCCCATGGGAAGGTCCCTTCATCGTGAGCAAGGCAGTGGGAAACGATTCCTACTATCTCATGGACGCCCAAGAGGCCAGAAAAAACAAGCCGGACAGGGCTGACGAGGAGACTAAACGTCCCTGGAATGTCAGCCTGCTCCGCCCATTTTACACTTGAGGAAAGGAACGTATGTATCCCTTATATCCCTTTTGTAATCTACGCTAAAGGAAAAGTTTGTGCCGAATGCACCAACAACTTTTTCGCATGCTTTACCGCTTTCGCCGATTGGCTTGAACCCTCTCACTAAGCCGGATTAGTACCGTGATCCGACTCCCAGACAGCCAGCTCCCGAACCAGCAGCAGACCGCAACCCGGCTGACCGACTGCGGGAGTAGATGCTTAAGGAACCAGACACGTGAAAAACGACTAAGAGAAAGAGCAAAAGCGACTCGACTCGTCTAAATTTTCCTAAAAGCACCGGCATGTTCAACTCGGCTCGTTCGACTGAACTATTATCGGCCTCACCCAGCGGCCCGCTCTTGATCCGGCTGCAGACCGCAAATCGGCTGTTGATCGGCAAGAGCAAAGCCAAAGAGTGGGGCGGATGAAAAAAAAAAAAAAAGCAAACGAATCGGGGGAAAACAAGCCGGAGCACAATTGGCAAACACACATTAAAGTGTGACTTCATACGAAAGGAGATATTAACATTGTCTTACAGATGCACCCGGCATTCCGGGGATTTAACGAATTGTCTTGACAAGTGTAAACAGAAACAAAAAAAATCTAGGCGCCGGCTGGAGGAGGACCAGCCGGGGGAGCATCCGACGAGCCGGCTGCCGGGTCCGCTTCGGGCGCATCCGGCGCGTCCTGCATGTCTTCATCTTCGGACTCCTCATCCTCCGAAGGCGGATTCGGGTCCTCGATGAAGGTGCCCTTGTTGGCGAAGTCGGCGATGGCGCAGGCACGGGCAAGCCGGGCGGTCTTGTTCTCCGCGCTGAGATTATCCTCCACGTCGGCCCGCCGCGTCTCCAGCTGGTTGAGGTCCACCTCGTCATACCAGGAGAGCACGAAGGACAGCGCCATGTCGGCTCCAGCGCGCGCGGCCGAGTCCTTCCAGTCGAGGAAGCGGTCGGGGGCGGTCTCCAGCCACTTGATGAGGTTGGACAGCTCGCCAGGCAGCGTCTCCGTCGGCCAGAGCAACTGGAACAGCTCCTCCGCCGCCTTCCTGAGCTCGTAACCCAGCATGGTTATTGGCTCGACGCGGGCGGCCATGGATGCCAGGTAATCATCCATGGAGAAGTGCGCAGAGCTCGTCTCGCCGGTGGCTTGCCGGCGGGCCTCACGCGCCTGGCCGGCTGCTGCTAGCGCCGCCTCCTGCGCCTCCGGGAAAGCCGCTGCAAGAACAAAACATGTCAAAAAACCTGAAGATCCGACTGACCACAGCCGGCAGACATTCGCCGACTGTAATCAGCCGCAAGCCGGGGAAAGCGCTGAAAAATGCAAAATTTAGAAAAGAAAGACTGGCGGCAGCCGGCGAGAAACGCCGCCTGCCCCCAGCCTGAAGATGGAGATCATCGAAGAAAAAAAGACTGGCGGCAGCCGGCGAGAAACGCCGCCTGCCCCCAGCCTGAAGATGGAGGTCAATCGTTCAAGTGGTTTCCGCTGTCGGCTGCCAACCTAAGCCGGCAGCCGACAGCCGAAAGCCGGCAAAGGGAAGAAAGGTGGGACTCACCCGCCAAGCCACGGTCGAGCGCGCTGATCTCCGACACCCACCGCTTGGCGGTGGCCGACAGCTCGTTGGACTTGGAGGTCACCTCGTCCCGAAGCTTCAGGCGCTGCTGGTCCACCTCCTCCAGCCGCTTCTTGAGGTTTTCCACCTCCTCTCGCCCAACCTGCTTGGCGGCTTCAAGTTCGACGAGGTGGTTGGCCTCGAGTCGGCGCAGCCGGGCCAGCTCCCCGTCCGTCTCCCGCGCCTTGACGGCTGCGGCCTGGACCGCCTTCTCGCTCTCGGCGCATTGGGCACGGGCGGCCCGAAGGTCCTCCTCCAGCTGCGGGACCCGGGCGGCAGCAGCTGCAAGCCGGCAAGAGAAGCCGTCAGCCGGATAAAACCAAAAAAAAAAAAAAAAAAAAAAAAAAAAAAAAAGAGCTTACCATTGGCAACCTCCAGCTCGCGGGCGAAGTCGGCCCGCTCCCTCTTGGCCTTGTGGTAGCTGGCCACCAGCCGGTTGTGCAAGGCGGTCCGCTTGGCCTCGACCGCCTGAGAAAGTGAAAAGATGAGCATGCGAACGAAGCACGGGCCGGCTCCAAGCAGCCGGCCCACGCCTCGGAGGGCTACCAGGACAATACCAAAGTTACAAGAGCATACATACCTCGTCAGCCTTCTCCAGCCGGGCAAGCCGGGCCTCAACCTCGGCGGCCTGGGCCTTCACACTGGCACGCAGGCCGGAGAAGAACAGCTCCTTGGGCGCCACGCCTCTGTGCCCCTCTCGGCTGGTCACCTCGCAGGTGTCCGCCTGGCGCCAATCGTGCTCCATGGTGCCCGCCGAGCCGAAGCTCGAGTCGGAGGCGGACACCACGTTCAGCATCGAGGCGGCCGACGAGATATGAAGACCCCGGGGCGCCTGCGCTGGACCCTTCGCCGTCACCAGCGCCCTGGCATCCGGCGTCAGCCGACGCCGCCGGGCCCTGCTCGCCCGCCGCTCTCCCTCGCCGGCTCCGAAGACGGAGCGGCACGGTCGAACCCGCCGACCCGGTGGTCCGCGGACCCAGCGCGGTGGCGCCCGTGCGACTCGCGTCCAAGCAGCGACGGCTGACGCGGGCCCGCCGGCTCCGGCCGCGGTAGACGCTGCCCCGCTGGCTCCACTCGCACCGGACGCGCCCCCACCGGTCCCGGCCGCAGATCTTACAGGCGGGGCGCGGCGCGGGAACATGTCGTCAATGGAGGGTTGGCCGGTACGACGAGCCGGCCCGCTCCGGGAGCCGGACGGGCGCATCCGAAGAACGCGCCGAACCCGCCCCGCGGGCGCGGGACGACAGGCGGCACGATGACGGGCGGCGTGCGCGAACGCGGCGCGGGCTGCGGAGTCGGCTCCCTCCTTGGCCGCTGGAGCGGCGACGCAACGCTGGGAGTCGGCCGGGAGCCGCCGCCCTTGGAAAATTTGATGGCGGCACTGTAGGGTCGAACAAGAAAAAGATAAGCAAGAGGAAAAGAAAAAGGAATCAAATGGTAAAAGACGCGGACTCACCCTGCCGCCTCCGGAACCTTCTTGGGCCCCGCCTGGCGCTGCTTCTTCAGCTTCGCCTCCAGCTGGGCGGTGGTCCGGTCGCTGGCCCGCTTCCGTCCCTTGGGCGCGGACGAGGAAGTCGCCGAAGTCGCAGGCGGCCTCGCCGACAGAGGCACCGCGCGAATCGGCGCGGAGGCGGACGGCGCCTGCTCCTGCTGGTGCGGAGACGGCGGCGGATCGTGTGGCCCCTGGGCGGCCTGCTCTGCCGCCTCCGGGCTCTCGTCATCGCCGGCTTGGTCGGCCGGATCAACGTGATCCGGCGTCCAAACCTTGTTCTCCAGGTTGCCGTCTTCGACCGGCTGCCGGGCGAAAAGCTGCACACAAGAAAACGTCAGACACAAGCCGGCCACGCAGCCGCAAGCCGGCATCCGGCCAGAAAAAAGAGACTTACCACGGGCGCCGGCTCCGCCCGGCTGTAGGGCTCCATCCCCCAGTTCCAATTGTCGGGCAACCTCGCCTGGGAGACGAAGTTCACCCGCTTGGCGACTTGGGCGGGGGTGAGCTCCAGTTTGGATGTCCGGGTCGGATCGAACCGACCGGACATGTGACAGATCTTGTGGGCGCGCGCCTGCAAAGGCAGCACCCGGCGGGACGCGTAGCAGCAAAGCAAGTCGGCTGCGCACAGCCCGCCTTCGGTGACGCACTGCTGGAGGAAGTCCCAGAGCAGGTTCACCTCTGCGTCCGGGTTCGCCGACTTGTGGTTGACGCCCCAGTTGCGCCGAGCAGTCGGCGGCGCCGGGTTGTACTCCGGCAGGTTGACCCAATCGAACATTGGGTTGTCATTCCTCACGTAGAAGAATGACATCTGCCACTTCTTCACCGAGTCCACAGTCGGGATCTTCGGGAAGGGCGTGGCCGTGCGGGGGTAGATCGAGGCGGCGCCACAGGTCCGCATGTGGCCGTCGGCGGTCTGCGCCTTCAAATAGAAGAGCCGGCTCCAGAACTCTACGTCGGGCCACAAGCCGGCGTAGCCCTCCATAAAGGCCACGAAGCAACTCAGCGTAACGAACGCGTTGGCCGGCAGGTGGTGCGGCTGCAGGCCGAAGAAATCCAGGAACTGGCGGAGGAAGGGCGAAGCCGGCAGGCCCAGCCCCCGGTCGAAGTGCGCCCCGAAGACGACGCGCTCGCCAGGCTGCGGGTCCGGCGCCACCTCCTCCCCCGGAGCTCGCGTGATCACCTCCGACGGGATCCGGCGCAGCCGGACGAGGCGGGCGATGTCGTCCTCCTTCATATACGAGCCCTCCCACGAGCCAGCCGGGAGAGCCATCGAAGAAGAAGAAGACGAAGAAGACCAGGAAACGGAAAGGTCGAAGGGCGACGAGGAACCGCCCGACGGCGGCGAGCGCGGAGGCGGCGGAGGACGTACCGTGGAAACACGAGGACCCGTCGCGCCGGATCGAGGCGGAAAAAGCTGCGGCTCGGTGGAGGAGCTTGGCCGCGGTCGTTCGCTGGAGTCCGCCAGGAGGTCGCCGGTGAGATCGCCTGGGCGAAGAGGAGCGGAGCTTGGGCGCGAGGAAGAAGAGCGGAGCGTGAGCAATGGAGCAAATGCGAGGAAGACCGCCTCGGCACCGCCCCGCCTCCTTATATAGGCGCCTGCCACGCGTGGGACGTGGCCCAAGTGGGGGGCGTGGCCCACGATGCGGATTCATTGCGCCATAACTCCCCCCACGACCGCTACGGTTACCAGAAACGGCCACACCACGTCGCCCACTACCGCATAGGATCCGGAGGAAACGGCGATGTGACTAGACGCAACGGCCAGAGCAGTAACCGTCAGAGCCGTCAAGTCGGGCGCACGACCCGAGGCGGCGGAGACCCCGGCGCGCGCCCAGTCGCAGCCGGACGTCCCTCTCCATTTCGGCTCAAATTCTCCGAGACAGGCGGAGAAGCCTCCAACACTTGAGAAATGTAAAACCTGCATAACAAAGCAGCGTCCGGCTCGAGAGCAGCCGGATGAAGCAAGCCGAATGGGGGCGCAGCCGGCTGAACGAAAATTCTCAGCCGGCCCCTCGAGTGCTTGTCAAAACACAATCTGTGGGATCCGACTAACGGTCAGGAAAACCTGCCCAGGTCCTTCTTTGTGCAGGACCTCGCCAGCTTCGGGGGCTAATGTCGGGGGGAAGACCCCGGGTAGGGCAAAGGACTGAGAACAGCTGGCTCAAGGCCGGCTGGCCCGCGGCAAGGCCGGCTGAGGAGCAGCCGGCTGGAGCCGTGGCCGGCTGCCTTGGGAGCCGGCTGATTCAAAGTCCACGCTTGTCTGGCCATAGCCGGCTGCGCTATGGCTGGGCCGGCTTCAACTTGTCATATCCGGCTTCGTGGCCTCTCCCCTGGCCGGCTTCGCTCTGGTGAGCCTTGCAGGAGAAGGAACTGGAAAGGTGATCCGGCTGCCATAGGTCGGTTTGACCTCACCGGCGTAAAGTACGGGGCACTGTGGAGCAATAGTGCCCCTGCCGGACACGCCGCCATGCTGACGCCGAGCCGTACCGGCTACAGGGCCATCGATGGGACCTCCATACCGCTGACTTCGACAGGAGACGAGACAGGCCTCAACACCGCACCTGGACATCGGCGCCTCGGGAAGCAGCGGGAAGCCGGAGCCGGCCATACCGGCTCCCACGTCATAAGGACCTCTTTGTACATTACCAGCGCCTATATAAGCTGAGCAACCCCTCTCGTGTAGGGGGACGATCAATCCTTCCATTCATTCACTCTTAGAGCTGCCCGAGAGAGAGACCTTCGTCTATCTTAGCCTCTCAGGCCAGCCGGATACAGCTCAAGGAGCACCATTGTCTGTGATACCACTTATCACAGCAGGAGTAGAGGTGTTACCTCCACAGGAGGGCCTCGAACCTGGGTACGTCCTCGTGTGCTCGTGCCCATACCCGCATCCGGTTACCCGCCGTAGAACATACAGGAACCACTCTCATAAGCCACCCTATGGCATATGCCGTGCCAGAACCACGACAGCGGTGTTGGTGTTGTTATTGTTGGGGGCTCTTGCTGGGGCGCGGTTGAAGTTATTGTTGCTGGGGTGGCCTCCTGACCTAGAGTTTCCTCCACTCCGGTTCTGAAAACCTGGGCGTGAAGTCTGCATCTGCGGCTTGTTGTTTCTGGGGGCAAAACTTCCACTTGAGTTTGGGCGATACCTTGGGGTATTGTTGGGCCCATTCTGGTGCATCATGCGGCGTTTGCGGTTCTCATTGGCTTGATGGAGTTTTCCTTCCATCTGTATGGCGGAGTCTACTAGGGCTTCAAGGTCGGCAAAGGGAATGTTGACTAGTACGGTCTGCATCTCATCATGCAGCCCATTCAGGAATCTCTCCTGCCTCTTCTCGGTGGTGTCAGTCTCGTCAGGGGCGTACCTTGACAGGGTAAGGAACCTGTCGCGGTATTCTACCACCGACATCCTGCCTTGTTTGAGTTCCCGGAACTCATCTCTCATCTTCTTGATTAGACCCGGGGGTACGTGATACTTGCTGAACTTGAGCTTGAAATCTGCCCAAGTCATCATCTGCCCAGCATTCATGGCACGTGTGCTGGTCCACCAGGCTCTGGCTGGTCCTGCTAGGTAATGGGTGGCGAACAGGACTTGCTCTGTGGCTTCAACTCCCGCTACTTCTAAGTTGTTCTCCATTGTCTGGAGCCAGTCATCTGCATCGAGTGGCTCTTCCGTCTTGCTGAAAACAGGGGATTGGTATTCTGGAAGTTCTTGAGTTTGGATCCTGGATGATCATGGTGTCCATGGCCTTCGTTGAGGTGGGCTAGTTGTTGCAGTGCCGCTAAGTTGGCTTGTCGTTCAGCTCTTTCATTCTCTCGATCTGCCATCAAAGTCTGCAGCAGTTGCATCATGGCATCTTGGCTATTGTTGCGGGCCATCTGAACATTTGAGGTAGATCATGAGATAAGAGGGAATTTTCTATGGCTTATTTTGGGTAAGTTCGGAATTTTAAAACTTCAAGAATTTTGATATGACACACAAACACACATTCATTCATTCAACAGCACATAGTACAAGCTAACACACCCATGGTTTTAAGAACCATTTACTCTTGCTACGATACAAAGGACGGGATACAAACTCACACCTACTCAAGTGATCAAGTGCAACTACTCCTCATCATCCACATCGATCGGGATGAAGTCATCTTCCAGGAAATCGTAGTCCTCAACATCGGTGTTCTCGTCTTCCTCAAAATCCTCATCATCACTCAGGAAGGCTTCTCCTCCCTGAATGTCTTCCCCATCTTCTTCCATTTCCCTCAGCTGGTCCTCCTGGGTCTTGACAGTTGCTTCCAGGGATACTATCTTGGCGCGAAGGCGTGCGATGGTTGCATCTTTCTTGGCACGCTGCTGGCGGAGTGACTTGCGGTCCTTCGCAAGCATCTTGAGGGCATCAGCATGCTCAGACAAGTGGAGGTGAGTTTGGTTGGCGTAGACGCGAGCGTTGTCCAGCTCCTTCTGAGTCTCGTGCAGCATGAAGTCCAGATGCTCCACGTGATACCTCAGCACAGGGTGTGCTGACAGTGCCATGGGTCCTCCAATGCTATCATGCCTGGCAAAGTGAGCAAAGCGAGTCTCTCGGAGCTCAGTCACGTGCTGTCCGCACAGACGGGCAAGTGCTTCCTGCAGAGCACGAGCGAGTCCGTCAAGCCAGTTGCTTTCCCTGATGGAAAAGAGGATCCTCTCAGAGGTAGGAGGCTCCATCTTGCCCCTCGAGTCAGCGGTGATAACCCACTGAAGTTCCCCTCCTGGCTGGTCGTTGACTTCAACTCCGTGAAACTCCGGGTGCGGGCGCCCGAGAAGGTCAGACAGGGCGTCCAAATCCCTCTCGAACACCAAACTCCCGCCATTGCCCAACTGGTAAAACTTGGTCTGGCGGAGTGGCTCCATCTGTCAGTGAAACGGGAGAGTAAGTTAGAGAAAAGAACCAGTGTGTCAAAATTTTATGTAGATTCCTAAGGAAGAGCATGACTTATCATTTTTAAAAAGATCTCAAGGAAAAGAGAGTGAATAATTTTTGCTAGACATATTCACTTCATTTATTTTTGAAACTAAGTTTTTCTAACGTCCATTCTAACTAGGGTCTCCTAAGGTCAAACAATGGCTCTGATACCAACTTGTCAACACCCGGATTTTTAAGTCCAGATGCCTATTATGTCATTCATCGCAATCCCAGGAATATTGTTGTTGCGAGGCATAATAGTCGAATATCATAGTCATTATTCATTACAAACCATAATGTCTTACAAATTCAGATCACATGATCCATATTACACAAATAGTTGATCTACTGATCAACATACAAACACCAGTTCATAGCGGAAGCGTAAATAAAAATGGACTCCCTAGTCCACAGGCCAACGTCTGACGTCCGAAGACTCCTAGTTGTCGTAGGCGTCCTGCTGGTCATCTCCTTGGTAGTTCTGTCCATCTTCATACGCTGGCCATTTGAATAGCCAGGGACACAGCCGTGAGTACTTTAAAGCACTCGCAAACTAATACTAAGATAGGTATCAACAGTTGTAATAAAAGGGGTGCTAAGCTCTAGGTTTATTTGCATAAAGCTAGTTTTATTTCAGAAACACTTATTAAACCCAAAACTCTTCAATTGCCTAATCTTGACTCAAGTGGGAACATTAGTGTCATTCCCACCATTCCAGTGGTGATTTCAATTCAATTCACCACGTCACCATATTTTTCAAAATCTGATACCGGAAACTGTATGGCCCTTCCAACCGTCCGTAACCGTGGACGCGGCTATTCGAATAGGTTTACACTCTGCAGAGGTTGCACACTTGTGCCACAACATTTGATTACATCCGTCAGGAATAACCTGAATCATCGTACCTCAGTACGCGGATCATCAACCATAACCTTTCACTTACATACCCTAGTATAGGCACCTCTCCCCATGAGCTTGGCCTCCCGGTGAAGACGCCCACTGGGAGGCTGCACAGGGCTTGGGCCGGACATTCACCTCAATTCACATCATTCCTCAACAACGGAGGCAGCCTCGGCATAACCCCTATGATGCTTGTTCGGAGGGACCCATACTAAAATACATAAACTTCCGGTTACGCCCTACCCATAATCAGGTATTGTGGGGGTACTCAAAAATTGGAAAGGTATCGCATCCAAACCACTATCAGTTTTTATCAAAAATCACTATCTTCTCTTGGTCATATACACCTTCAAAAATCTTTCCATAGAATGACTCATCACTCCAAGGTTTTCAGAAATCCTTTGTTTTCACAAAATCCCACTTAGCATAGCCCATTGCAGTTGTAGCACTAGCATCTAATCCTGAGGAGTGCTAAGTAACTTTCTAACTTAGTTAGGCTAAGTTTGATACTCTTGTATCATTCTACACTTAGACCAAAGTTAACTATAAAAGCAAGCTTTAAAATTTAAAGTAAAAGATGGTAAGAAATAAAACTTGGGATGAGATCCGTAAACATAAGGGAAAAAATGGAGGGATGCCTTGCTCATGAGAGCTTTGCATTTTTCAAGAATATTAGCTTGCCTTGGTAGTGGTCAAAGTTCTCCTCTTCCTCCTCCTGGTAGCAATCTTCTTCCTCCGGGTATTCTCCGGTGTTTGCGTCTAAATTTGAATACGAGTATAATTACTCAACTAATACAATGGCTATTCCATACATCACATAAAAACACCCAAACTATTCTATGCACACCATTAAGCTACTTAGGGTGCATTGGTGGTGTGGTGGAGGAAAATAATTTCCTCACATTACATATGTAAATAATATTTTCCATAAAGTTTTTGAGAAATAACTTCCTCTCATTGAATCTTCTTTAAGATTTAATTTCTCAAACAATCATATATGAACTTATATTGACCTAAGTCAAACATTCATCATCATTATTTGAGAGAATGATTTAAATGAGGTGGACCACCCCATACTATTTAAATAATACTACAATTGATTTAAATCTCTTAATAATTCATATAGGAGAATTTAGACCAGGGGTCCAAATATCACATGAATTCATTTGAGACAAGATTTAAGTGAAGTATAGGACTTCATACAATTTCCCTAATAGTTTTGGACAATATCTTGGGACTACAATAGCCATATTGTCCCTTATTTAAACTAGGGCATGATCATGCAAAATGACCACACCATTTTATTGCATAAACAATTAGTGTAAGTCAAATGTGAGCTATTGGAATTGGAATTAACTTAATATCTATTTTGGTTGATTTTTAAGAATTATTTGAATAGGGAAAAGTCCCTGTCTTGTTATTTTTGCCACATTTATTCTACAAAGAATCTGGCCATGGGACCAGTGGCATGTTGTAGGGAATTTCAGTAGCTTTCCAACAACATCAAAGTTACTAAATTTGGTTTAGCCAATTTGAATCTATGGATTTTCAAAGTGGAGGCAGTATTGAATTTTAAATGGATTTGGAAAATTCGAATTTGAAATAAACGGGCCGGCGGGAAAATTAAACGGGCCGGCCCAGCACAGCGTCCAGCGCCGCGGGCCTGCTGACAGGGGGGTCCCGCATGTCAGCGGCTATTCAAACCCGAAACGGTATGGGCGAAGCTGGGACGTTGGATTAGATCGGGGATCTACGGTCGTGGTTCATCGTCGTCACCGGCGAGAACCCGACGGTGCGGCGGCGGCAGTAGGGGGTGGGAGAGCTTACGGCGGCTCCAGCGAGGGTTGGCAGTATGCTCGACGAAGTGGTGGACGACGGCGAAGCAGCTGGTAGCAGTGGCGGAGCTCGAGGTGGTCTGGTTCGCCGGCGATTTCACCAGGGCTTCCGCGGCTCCGATCTCCAAATTGGAGCAGCTCCGGCGGCGATCGAGTGAGTGGAGTGGTGGTGGCGAACGAGTGAGAAGAGGGGAGAGTGCTGGTGTGCTCAGATCGATGAGGGGTGGTCTCCTTTTATAGGCGAGCAAGGGTGCTGCGGGGCAGTGGCAAGGTCGACCATGGCGCGGCGTCTCCGGCGGCTGGTCGAGCTAGGCGAGGCTATGGCGATGCTCTACGGGTCCAGGCGAAGCTAATGGCGGCGACAGCGGGGTCGGGGAGGGCCTGGTCGTGTCGCATTGCTTCCAGGTATGTCGCGGCCGTGGCGGGATCTTCTTCTCCGTCAACGGCGGCGGCGGTCCAGGGTCGGGTCGCGAGCATGTCTGGCGGTGTCGTGGTGGCGAGGTGATGCTCAACGGCTAGCCAGCGGGGCCAGGGCGTGAGCGAGGTGGCTGCGCGGCGCGTGGCCAGTACGCGTCCATGGCGCGCATGGTCGCGACGCGAGCGGCATCCAGAGCAGGTTTGGGCGCGCGTCGTCCGGGCGTTGTCGAGCTCCTCCTCGACCAGGGCGTTGCTAGGCGGAGCTAGGGAGGTGCGGTGGCGACGCTGGACAAGGTGGGCAGGGCAGAGAGTGAAGGGAGAGAGGGGAGGTGTGTCGGGCTCGGGACATGGCCGGCATGGCCATGCCCTAGCCTTGCCATGCTCTCCCCTTAGGGTTACTAGGTGCCAATAAGGGTGAGAGGGGGCAGGGGAACCATTTAGAGTAGGTTGGGGTAGATTAGGGTGGAGGTAGATCACTATTTGAAATAGTTGCAAATAGTGCCCAAATTTGCAAATTTCAAAAATATCCCAATTTGAAATAATTCAAATGGTGAATGTTTTTGAAATGTGAGTCTTGAAATAAGTTGTAAATGACCAGAGAGGTTTTGAGGTGGTGGTGGAAAAATTAGAATTCAAGAATTGCAAAAATTGACAAGTGTGAGATTGTTCCACTTGTTAAAATGTTGCAACTTTGGATGAGCATAGCTAATGATCAAAGATGAATTTGGCAGGGTGATCTTCATCAAAGTTGTTCACCTTGATGTTGACTTTGAAATGGTGCAAAGAGTTAGCAAGAATTGGTTTGAGAAAAATGAATGGCAAGGGCTCAAAGTGGTGATCAGGCTAAAAATGGCAGAAATGGCCATTATTTCATGTGATCCCAATTTGAGTTTGAAAAAATCATTGGATTTGTTTTTCTTTGATTCCATAGGTTGTAATAAGGGTTTAGTACCATATTACAACTAATGGTGAAGACCAAAATGGTCTAGGGTCAAAATTTATAAAAATGCCATAGAGCATAGGTGAGGGTTTTTAGGGTTTTGCCTTTTATGGAATTTCTTCCTCTTTGACTTATTTGGTGGGTGATCTTCATCTGATCACACTAGGGTTTTAGAGCATAACAAATACAAGTAGTAGCAATCCTCATGGCATATCACCCAAATGCACAAGTCCTATGCATGGTACTATATGTCAAAGAAAAGTTTTTTGTTGGTTTGAAAATTTTGCTTCCTGGAATCTCTAACTTTCTTTTTATTGAAAACTGGGATGTTACAGATATACCGCAATCCGATACTAGAGTAACAGATCTAAGCAAATCGAGACCGTGAAAAGCAAGAACTGGACAAGAACATCAAGAAATGGGGACGAACACCTTGCAAACGTCAATCTAACCGCTATCCTAACGGAAACCCTAGCAGATCTAATGTGCATGTCGTCGAAAATGCCCGAGAATGGCATGTTCTGCCAGAACGAGTACGAAGGTGAGAAGGAGAGGTCGTTACCACCATTGTTCCGGCCGAGGATGAGCTCGAGGTCGCGGGCGACCTAGAGATGCCGATGAAGACTGCGGAGAAGGTTGCGGCCGATGTCGCGGTGCTGCTCGCCGATGTCTCCTCCTCCGGTACCGGTGCTCCTCCGTGCGGCGGTGCGGCGGATTGGTCGGCGGGAGGGGAACCGCCGGGTGATGTGACAGTTTGGGGGAGGTCGCGAGTGAGAGGAAGGAGAGGGAGCGGTGAGCCTAATTATGTCGTGTGTTCCTAAAGGGACGCGGCGTTTCCGCCTCCCTTCTCCACGCGTGCAGGATTGTGGCCGCAACGGGCCTGACCCTAGAGAAACAACCATTCCGGACGTTCCTCCGGAGCCTGTCCTGGGGGTGCTTTAAAACCCGGTTAATGCAAGAACGCAGTGGGCTGCAGGTATCCAAACGGACTGAAATTTGTTGGGCCATACGAGCCAAGGTCCATGCAGTCTACCAAACGCGCCCCAAGTCACAACTGAAATGACGGCTCATCTGTGTGCCGAGCCTGAAACGTGTCGCACGGTGGCCATGCATGTTCGGAGAAGGAGATGCTTCTCTGCCAGATTCGTTGTCAGGAGTTTGATGTCCCCAAGTCTTGTCCACCGATGCACACCTTGCTTTTTTAGCCAACAAAATGTGGCGCTATTGATTATTAGGTAAGACAGATCAAGACACTGGTTCTTAACAACAAGAACCTGCTTCGATCCGAAAATCACACCGACCCTCTTGGAAGTTGGAAATTGTCATTTTTTTCTTGGATTTCAAGCGTCTGATTTTTATTATGTCTCAGTTGATTCCTTATCTGTTAGATAGATTTTCCTCGTGATTCGTTCTGAGATCTTTTCTAGTTCCAAATGAGTTGTAAGTGAGAAAAAAATCAATATAATTGAATTTGCTTTAAGATTCGTGATTGCATATGAGTTGCACATGAGGTAAAACTTGTTTGTAACTGAAACTTAATAACGTTACATTGACTCTGAGATTTAGTTAAGTCTAAGTTGATTGAGATCTATATGTGCCTTTTTTTTATTCCAAAATCTAAAAAGGCAAAATCTGAATAATACCTTGCTTGTTTTTCCGAAGGCCAATTCAACGCTGAAAGGACATGGATGCCGCCTATAAGGGGGGGGTGAATAGGTGGTTTAAAACTTTTACGAATATGGCTTAACAAATGCGGAATAAAACTAGCGTTTAATTTGTCAAGCACAAAACCTATATAACTAGGGTTCACCTATGTGCACCGACTTATGCTAAGCAATTCAAGCAACTATGTGATAGCAAGATATATAACTTCAAGCACGAAGGCTATCACAAAGTAAAGTGCATAAGTAAAGAGCTCGGGTATAGGAATAACCGAAGTGACGCGGAGACAACGATGTATCCCGAAGTTCACACTCTTGCGAGTGCTACTCTCCGTTGGAGAGGTGTGGAGGACAAGTCACTCCAAATGCACGAGGGCCACCGTATTCTTCCCACCAAAAGGGATGTCCTCGATCCACTATGGAACATTAGGGTGGTCACCGAACCCGCACAAAGCTTAGGGCTATCTCCACAACTTAATTGGAGGCTCCCAGTAAATCGCCACAAAGGCCTTGCCCTTGAAGAATCTTCACGGCTTAATTGGAGTCCCCAAGAACACCACAAAGACCACAAAGACCACTAAGCCATCTAGGGTCCAAAGACCCAAGAGGAACAAGCTCCGGGAACAAGCTCCCGAAGTGAATATCTCACGAACTTTCACCTCCACGTATCACTGCGGAGAAGTCAAACCGATGCACAAAATGCAATGGCAAGAACACCACAAAGATGCCCAACCCTTCACTCTCAAATTCCAACAAAGCTACTAAAGCTATTGGGGGAATAAGAGAGGAAGAACAAAGAGGAGAACACAAAATTCTTCAAGATCTAGATCCCAAAGATTTACTCACAAAGAGATGATTTGGTTTGGTCAAAGTGTGGATCTAGATCTCCTCAATCTTTCTCTCAAATAGATGCAAGAATCATGGGATGGGGAGAAAGATCTCAAGCTCAAATATGAACAACAATGGTGGAGAGAGAGGCTTGAGAGAGAGGAGGAAGAAGGAAGAAGCAACCCAAGAAAGATGGGGGAGAAAGACTTAAAAGGCTGGCCCCCGTTGGGGGTCTCGACTTGGGGCTGGTAGTACCGGCCAGCTAGGGGCGGTACTACCGTCCGAGGGTGCTGCGCGTGGAAGAGAGAGCGAGGCGTGCGGGGCGTGGAGGCCGGGGGGAGACCGGAGGCTCCGGCCGCTGCCGAGCGGTACCTCCGGCCCCGGTACCGGTCGGGGTACCGGCGAGGGCGCCCAACTCCCTGGAATGTATATTGTAAGTTTAGCCAAATTTACGGTACCCTGGGCGGTACCTCGGGCGGTACTACCGGCCGTGCACAGGCGGTACTACCGGCCGTGCTCGGGCGGTACTACCGGCCAGCCCAAACTCCTCTCTTTGGGCAAACTTAGAAAATCAATAACTAGAGTTTGGAAACTCCGATCAACATGAAACCAATTTTGTTGGAAAGAGGATGACAAGAGCTACCCCAACAAAGAGTGAAAATATGGAAACTAGTTGGGGATGATTTTCTATTATTTTTAGAGTGAAACCTCTCAATACGAGAAACCGGAAAAATCACCGATATCGAAAACGCAACAAGTGATAAACCCGAAATCCATTTTCGATGAACTAGAGCTTGTCATGGAAATAAACACAAGCTCTAAAACACCACATGGATAAGATCCAAATACAACCAAGAAATAAAATACAAGGATGCAAAGGTTTGACCGCACTCCGAACGATACGATCGAGTTACTCACTCGAGAGCCCCTTGATAGAACGACCACTATCCTATCAACCGGTCTCCCAACTAAACCACGAGACCGGTAAAAAAGAAACCCTATCAAGAGCAAACCTTAACATTGCGCCTTCCACTTTAGCTCGATGATGATGATCTTGACCGCAACAAGAATGTAACGCCGTTCTTGATTTTGCTTGCTTGATGTCTTGCGGATTGCTCCCCCATAATCCACTATAGGAGAGCTTCTTCTTCGGTGCATCTTCACATATCCATGAGCACATATGAATGGCAAGCTTCAAGCATGTGAGCTCTTCGAGTTGACTCATCTTGAACTTGCACCTCATTTCTTTGTATTGCAACCTTGACGCCAACTAATCGTTCAAGCATTGCCTATGGACAATTCCTACACATATAACTCAATGCAACCATTAGTCCATAGGGATTGTCATTAATTACCAAAACCACACATGGGGGCTCTCTATGCACTTTCAATCTCCCCCATTTTGGTAATTGATGACAATCTCTTTGAGAGGGTTTATATAAGGAATTTAAGTAGCGAATAAGTTGAATACATAGAGCAAACTCCCCCATAATATATGCATGTGTGAATGAACTTTGAATTCCATTGCATATATTGGCAATCAAAGCCTAGTGGAGTTTCCTCTAAATATTCAACCAAGTAAGGCAACAAGATGCAAAGCATGAAGGGTAAATACTTTGACACAAAGTAAGAAGCATAAACCCGATTCCCTTAAACCCTCGAAACTTCTCCCCCATTGGCATCCATTGCCGAAATGGGCGAAAAGTCTAGAGAGGTCAATATAGTGAGACTTCCTCCATAAAGTGTGCATTTCTCATATTGTTAGTGGAATCAAATGCACGTATCCAATGATGAATACTCGAAGGGATTCAAACTATATTTAGGATCAAAGATTGCAAAAAGATAACAAAGTCAAGAAGCTTCAACACATGAAGCAAGCAATCAAATGAACCCAAACATGGAACCAAATGAATGATAAATATTATGATAAGATCAAGAAGAGTACTCTAAATCATATAAGGAAGCTCCCCAAGGTTTGTGCACAAGGATAGACACTTTATTGGAATATAGATGCACAAACATGATATCATCACTCCCATAATATCATTTAAAGAAAAAGATACCAAGTGAAATAAAGTCTTATGATCACCACAACATAGTGCTTTAAATAAAATGAGGAAGCTCCCCAAGGTACATGCATAAATTAGATTGTTGTATTTGAATACAATATGCATAACATGGTCTCCTCACTTCCTCATTACCACTTAAAACACACAAAAATTGAAAGAGACCATAGATAAGAATTTAAGTTTGACACTTGGAGTCAATTAATTGAGCAACAAGTAAGAGACACATTAATAAAAAGGCTCAATCAAAAGGATATGTGAGAGGCATGACAAAGCATATTATAAGACTAATACAAGGATGAGCAAATAGCATCATCATAGTCTTCAAAGAATGATTTTGCTTAGCATGACAAATCAACACATATCAATTCAAAAGATATCAAATGGAGATGTATTCTCTCTCATGTATATAAGTTCCTCTAAGTAGACAATATCACGAAGATATATATCCACAAAGAAACATGTACACATAAAATAAATACACAAGAAGTAGAATCATGATATCCAAAAAATGAAGTCATGCAATATACCAATAAGATCTTTGCTTTATAGCATGGCCAAAGGCTCAATTTTATCTTATTGTACATTAATGAACTTCAAACACAAACACATCAAAGACATCACAAATATCAACAAGGGAAAGAAGATAGTTGGGATGATTTGAGAAAAGCAACAAGTATCACAACTAAAGGATACCAAATGAAAGAACTCAATTTGCAATAAGGAGGTTTCATTAAGGCATTTGCAAATAGAGAGATTCATGCCAAGATGCAACCACGAGGTTGGATACAAGAAAAGTATGCATGAAAAGATACTTGTTACCAAGATAGCATTGGTGTGGATGTAGTAGATATGAGTTCGTTGATCATCCTAGCTTGCCTCAAATAATCATTTAGTAAGCACTTCTTCCTTATGAATTTGGCAAGCATCCAATGCATGTTCATGTACCTAAAACAAATTTAAGTACAAAATGGTTCCCAACCTAAGTGGGTCCAAAGTAGTTAGACACTACAACATATAGGACAAACTCCACATAAATATGTGCATATTGATATGAAATTGAATTTCATGCATATCTTAGTCCAATTAGGATTTGTTGGAGTTTACCCTATATATTGGAACAAGAAAGCAAAGCATGCCATAGAATATACATATGTTAAATATGCATGCATGAGACTCTCAAGAACCAAACGTAAATACAATTTGGATGAAACACCAATTAAATCAAGAACAATAGTTGTACAAATTATATCAAAGAATCAAATCAACACAAGATTTATTCCAAAGACTTATCTCATTACAGAATCTAATTAAACCCAAAACAAGCAATGAGATAACCAACTCCCAAGAGAGCAAGGTTCCAACAAATAATCCAAACCCTCACACTTTTCATGATGGCACAAGTGCCGAAAAGAAAAAGGTTTGTCTTCCAAAATCAAGTACTTGATAAAGATCAAGCAATGAAATGATAGGATCATAAAAGTGGCATTCTAACACAAATAAGAGAGCTCCCCCAAGATTACTGCATTGTTTAGGATTTTGCATTTGAATACACAATGCACAAAAGTGGGATCATTACTCTACCCATATTTAATAAAATGCTAAGAAGGTTCAAGTAAACAAATTATATCCATAAAATGCAAGGAAGACACATGGGAGTCAAAGTCAAAACCATTTCATGGCAAGAAATAAAGCAATTAAACACAAGAGCCAAGGTAAAGATGATCAATAAATATCTACCTCATCATAGATTACCAATTGTCCTAGGACAAGAGGTATTTGGGAAATATTTCCTGGTGGTAGTTTCCAAGTATATCCAAGATCATCTTCACACCAAAGAAAGCATATGGTAAAAGATACGAGTTAACCATCATGCAAAGAGAGTTTCTTGATAGCTTCAATTAATTACACCATCGTGCAAAGCAATGAATGGCATAACTTGAAGCACATGATTTCCCAAAAAGGATATGAGACACACATTGTGGAAAACCATGTCAAGAAAAGCTCTCACAAACAAGATCCACAAGGATATTAGCAAAGAAGCCATTTAAGCAATTTGGACTTGTTTGAGCAAACCATGCCACATAGGAACGAGATAATTTACAATATCAATACTATGTGACACAACCTCAAATATACACATTTTCATGGCTTGTAATATGCACAAAGCATAATACTCCCCCATAATGTGATATAGAATTTATTTTCACAAGAGGCAACAAGGAACCAACAAGAGATAATTAATGGACATTATAGAATTTGAATTTCTCATGAGGGTGACATACCACATAGAGACTAGATAAACTTGTAATATCAATTCTAAGTGGTATTCCTCATGTACACACATTTTTAGGGTTGTGACATTCCCAAGGGCATATCACTCCCCCAAAATGGGATAGTCCATTAATCACTCCCAAGAGTCATTATAAGATACAAAAAGATGCAAATAGGCTCCAACACAAACACAAATACATGGTGTGCAACCTAACATACATAGACTTGATTTCTCAAGATAAGTCAAGTAGGAAGCACAACATATACAAGCATATGCAATGTACAAAACCAACATTTGCAAAAAGGGGCGAGTAACTTTCAATGTAAACAAGTTAAGTACAAGTTACCGCAAGGAGGAACATTGGATAAGATAGAAGTGAGATAACCCAAATGACTTGGCTTGAGACAATATAATTGATGAAGATCCCTTATTTCTTCATGATATAGCCAAGTCTCCAATGCCCTCCAACATCCACCTATTGATCAAGTTTTAGCTTGTTGGTCCCCAACCAAGTTGGGTCCTAAGAGGTTAGTCACAATAGGCTTGGCAACCCAAATAGTTCTTTTCTTAACACCACTTTGAGCACCAACATATTTGGCAAACACATTGCCAACCTCATCCTTACGAAGAGAATAAACATCATCAATGATGATAGGGTTGGATGAGGTACCAATAGTGCAAAAGGAGGAGATGTGGCCCTTCTCACTGCAAATGTAGCAAGTTCTTCTCTTCTCCTTCTTCTCACTTGATTTCTCCACAATGGGAGCATTAGCTTCATACTTCTTGGGAAGTGTCTTTTCTTCAACCCGAGGTTGGGCATTGCCTTGAGCTTGAGGCCGCTTCCCTTCTTGTTTCTCACTAAGAGGCTTCTTCTTTAATGGGCAAGATCTAACATGATGCCCTTCAATTTTGCACTTGAAGCAAGTAATCTTGGCCGGGTCTTTGACTTGTACTTGGCCCTTCTTGTTCTTGGAGCTTTTGGACTTCTTCTTGTTTTTGGAGATAAATCCAAGTCCGCTCTTGTCATTGGGGGATTGTTGCACACTCAACATCTTTTCAAGTTTGCATTTCCCTTCATGACCCTTTTTCAAGTCTTGCTTCAAGGAAGTGACTTGAGCCTTGAGCTCTTTGATTTCCTCTACATGGTTAGTAACAACACAAATACTAGAGGAAGTAGAAACTTCATTGTTAGAGCAACAAGGCAAGGAGGATAATTCATCACAAGATTTTGCAATACTATGAGTAGATGAATTAATAGGACTAGCACATGGCAATATAGCATTATGAGAATTAGTGCTAGTATCCACATGAGGCTCACAAGATGTTACCTTTGACATGATAGCCTCATAAGCTAACTTTAGCTTCTCATGGGACACTAGAAGTTCATCATGGGAGCTAGAGAGCTTTCCATGACTTTCTTCCAAAATCCCATACTTGCTAGTTAGCAATTCAAGTTGGGCCCTTAGCTCAACATTCTCCGTCAAAATGGATGCTTCACAAGATGTAGAGTTAGTAGCACAAGCATCATCATTAATAGCAATAGGAGAAGGCAAGTTGGCATGCTCTTTTAGATATGAAGCTTTAAGTTGCTCATGAGACTCGGTGAGTTTGGTGAGCGCACTCTCAATGACCCTAGAGCCATTTTTGAGTTGCTCAAAATCCTCAAGGAGTTTAGCATTCACAAACACAAGCTTATCATTTTTTAGCTTTAGATCATTTGCCACTTCAAGATCTCTATCATGGTTTTCCTTTATTCTAGACAATTCTAAAGAAAATGTCTCCTCAAGAGATTCTTTGGTGGTTTGTTCTTCTTTAAGTTCATCCTTTAGAGAACCTATTTCATCGGCATACTCGCGTTCAAGGACACCCATTTTTAATATGGTGTTCTCATGCATCTCAATAAGTTTTTGGCTCTCAATAGCACAAACTAAAATTTCAACAAATTTAGAGCAAGAAATTTTATTTTTGCTAAGAGCACGATGAACAACCTCACCCTTGTCGTGTAAAGAGGCAATCAATTCCTCTTCTTCTTCGTGTACTTCATCCTCATCATTATGAGAAAGATTAGCTTCCGAGGTATGAGATACCGTAGAAGCCTTAGCCATAAGGCATATATGAGAAACTTGAGATGATGGAGAAGAAGAGATCCTTGAAGCTCCATTCAAGATCTTGTTATTGCCAATGGATTCTTTGGTTTCCTCTACATTGTTAGACACACAACAACTAGAGGAAATAGAAGCATTTATATCACGGTGACAAGAATTAGCAAGCATATCACCATGGCATTTAGATAAGCAATTAACACATGATATGCAAGGACTATCAACACAAGTGTTTAAATCATTTATAGTGCTAGATGTGTTTAAGTCCAAAGATGAAGCATTGCAATGAGATAGAGATGATGGTTCATCAAGAATAGGCTCACCATCAACATTGCAATGGTCATCACCACTCACCTTGGCATTTCCTTGTGTCTTGCAACACAATGGTGAAGTGGATGAAAGTTCATTACGGCCGGAAGTGGAGGGAATACAATCATCCACAATAATGATGGACACATCATATTTTTCTTGAATCTTTGTCCATAAATCATGAGCGCTCTGAAAAGGCAAGATTGCAAGAATATCTACATTGCTCAAAGCATGAACAAGCACGTTAGAAGCTTGAGCATTGAGATATAAATTTTTCTCATCCTCTAAATATAGATTTTGGGAATCCATCGGAGGAGAAAAACCTATATCTACAATTCGCTCCATATGAGGGTCAATGGACCGAAAATGACTAAGCATGCGAATTTTCCAAACATCATAATTTGTGCCATCGAATATAAAAGTGTGATCATGCACTAAATCTCTAGACGACATCCTTACTCTCAAGGCGGTGAAGCCTAGAATGAGAGACCGGGCTCTGATACCAATTGAAAGGACACGGATGCCGCCTAGAGGGGGGTGAATAGGCGGTTTAAAACTTTTACGAATATGGCTTAACAAATGCGGAATAAAACTAGCGTTTAATTTGTCAAGCACAAAACCTATATAACTAGGGTTCACCTATGTGCACCAACGACTTATGCTAAGCAATTCAAGCAACTATGTGATAGCAAGATATATAACTTCAAGCACGAAGGCTATCACAAAGTAAAGTGCATAAGTAAAGAGCTCGGGTATAGGAATAACCGAAGTGACGCGGAGACAACGATGTATCCCGAAGTTCACACTCTTGCGAGTGTTACTCTCCGTTGGAGCGGTGTGCAGGACAAGTCACTCCAAATGCACGAGGGCCAACATATTCTCCTCGAGAATTCCCACCAAAATGGATGTCCTCGATCCACTATGGAACCTTAGGGTGGTCACTGAACCCGCACAAAGCTTGTGGCTATCTCCACAACTTAATTGGAGGCTCCCAATAAATTGCCACAAAGGCCTTGCCCTTGATGAATCTCCACAACTTAATTGGAGTCCCCAAGAACACCACAAAGACCACAAAGACCACTAAGCCATCTAGGATCCGAAGACCCAAGAGGAACAAGCTCCGGGAACAAGCTCCCGAAGTGAATATCTCACGAACTTTCACCTCCACGTATCACTGCGGAGAAGTCAAACCGATGCACAAAATGCAATGGCAAGAACACCACAAAGATGCCCAATCCTTCACTCTCAAATTCCAACAAAGCTACTAAAGCTATTGGGGGAATAAGAGAGGAAGAACAAAGAGGAGAACACAAAATTCTTCAAGATCTAGATCCCAAAGATTTACTCACAAAGAGATGATTTGGTTTGGTCAAAGTGTGGATCTAGATTCTCCTCAGTCTTTCTCTCAAATAGATGCAAGAATCATGGGATGGGGAGAAAGATCTCAAGCTCAAATATGAACAACAATGGTGGAGAGAGAGGCTTGAGAGAGAGGAGGAAGAAGGAAGAAGCAACCCAAGAAAGATGGGGGAGAAAGACTTAAAAGGCTGGCCCCATTTTTTCTGCCCGTTGGGGCTGTCTCGACTTGGGGCTGGTAGTACCGGCCAGCTAGGGGCGGTACTACCGTCCGAGGGTGCTGCGTGTGGAAGAGAGAGCGAGGCGTGCGGGGCGTGGAGGCCGGGGGGAGACCGGAGGCTCCGGCCGCTGCCGAGCGGTACCTCCGGCCCCGGTACCGGTCGGGGTACCGGCGAGGGCGCCCAACTCCCTGGAATGTATACTATAAGTTTAGCCAAATTTCTGGTACCCTGGGCGGTACCTCGGGCGGTACTACCGGCCGTGCACAGGCGGTACTACCGGCCGTGCTCGGGGCGGTACTACCGGCCAGCCCAAAGTCCTCTCTTTGGGCAAACTTAGAAAATCAATAACTAGAGTTTGGAAACTCCGATCAACATGAAACCAATTTTGTTGGAAAGAGGACGACAAGAGCTACCCCCACAAAGAGTGAAAATATGGAAACTAGTTGGGGATGATTTTCTATTATTTTTAGAGTGAAACCTCTCAATACGAGAAACCGGGAAAATCACCGATATCGAAAACGCAACAAGTGATAAACCCGAAATCCATTTTCGATGAACTAGAGCTTGTCATGGAAATAACCACAAGCTCTAAAACACCACATGGATAAGATCCAAATACAACCAAGAAAGAAAATGCAAGGATGCAAAGGTTTGACCGCACTCCGAACGATACGATCGAGTTACTCACTCGAGAGCCCCTTGATAGAACGACCACTATCCTATCAACCGGTCTCCCAACTAAACCACGAGACCGGTAAAAAAGAAACCCTATCAAGAGCAAACCTTAACATTGCGCCTTCCACTTTAGCTCGATGATGATGATGATCTTGACCGCAACAAGAATGTAACGCCGTTCTTAATTGTGCTTGCTTGATGTCTTGCAGATTGCTCCCCCTTAATCCACTATAGGAGAGCTTCTTCTTCGGTGCATCTTCACATATCCATGAGAACATATGAATGGCAAGCTTCAAGCATGTGAGCTCTTCAAGTTGACTCATCTTGAATTTGCACCTCATTTATTCGTATTGCAACCTTGACGCCAACTAATCGTTCAAGCATTGCCTATGGACAATTCCTACACATATAACTCAATGCAACCATTAGTTCATAGGGATTGTCATTAATTACCAAAACCACACATGGGGCTCTATGCACTTTCAAACGCGGCATTATACTTGCATACCATTCCACCTCGAAGTTGCGATGTGGCAACTTTATATCTGGCAGTTTCCAACCGCCACCGTCGTTGCTTGGAAGATCAGCAGTTTGCCAATTCGTCCGCTCCATGGGACTAGGCTCACATTCTGTTGGTAGGGTTGCCTCTCATGCTAAGGATGTGATTCACAACATTAATGAAGGAAGTTTGTGTCATTATACTTCTATCCTTAGAGAAATAGATAGTAGAAAGAGAGTTTTTCTTTTCCTTTAGTTACTTTTGTTTTTGAAGGTAGAGAGAACAGCCAAGACGCTCATAACCTGGTTCGTAATGCTCTGTATTTCTCGCATGACCGGATTAAGAGAGATAAGTTACGTCGGTTGCCAACATGTTTGACTTGTTGAGCCATGGATCGACTCCAATGTACATGTGATGATTATTGAATAAAGGCCGTGTTTACTTCTAAAATAAACATCTCTAACAAAGGATTGAACTTCTATGTTTTTTCTGGATAAATGGAATGTTTTAAATCAAGTTGATATGAAGATAACCTGGCATCTGCAATGGCGCAATGTTAAGAGTAGTTATGACATTAATATGTACCCGACCAATTTATTTAAAAAACAAGAAGAAGGGAAAAGAGTACGAATGTTGTGTTCAAGAAGGAAACAGCATCAACAACTACCCTAAGAACACACAAATTGTGACAAAGGTTTCCCAAAAGCAGTGCCTCCATGAAAGGGAATGGATCTCAAGCACTGCAATCACCAGTTCTAACCACTAAAGCTCAGATCAAGATTTTTCACCCTTGAGAAGTAAGCTCGAGAAATCTCCAAGAAATTTATTTTAGAAGGGAATGACATAGGGGTTTTCACAAAATCATGACAAGACATATATGTATTTTCACCCTGAAGCTTGAGACCCGTTATTCAAAGAGCATCGTCATACTGAAAGACACCCATGTTGACTACGGAAATGCGTAGCAGCACCTAGGCGCTAGTGATCCCTGATCACTGTAGCTTTGCGTATTTCGTATTTCCGAAAATTCCAAATAATTTTTTTGCATGTAGAGGATGCACGTATGTATGTGCGTGCCAAATTTCGTATCCAAATTCAAAAATATGTACCTTAGGGAAAAATTGACAAGTTTCAGATGAATAGTATGAAGGAATTTGACCCCTCCCAAAATTTCTATAGTTAAGGGTTGGACACCATGTAACTTAATGAAATTTCTAAGTATAGTCGAATTCGGGATTGTTCTAATCAGGTTCAACAGGACCCAAGTTTTGAAAAATCGCTTAATGTTGACTAGTGTAAGAAGAAGCCAAGCTAACGAGTCTCTCTCGGATGGAAATCGTGCTGAAATCAAGTAAACTAAAATTTTCTTGTTTAATTGTGTGTGAGACTTCTTTTTTTCAAAATTTGTTGGGAGCACTTGCATACACCAGTTGATACCAAGCATATTGCATGCAAAGATAACCATTAATCAAATTTTATGTATATTGATGTAATTATATTTAGGCATTTTTTTCATCAATGGGTATTTTGCGCTATAATTGAATCCAATGTAAGAAGACATATTTGACCAGAAAAGATTTTATACAATCATTATAAAGTTATATAAATATACTTACCTAATAATACACAATACACGAGAAAATGCTACTCCCTCCGTTCCAAATTAATTTACTTAGATGCATCTAGACTCGGATGTATCTACACACTAAAACGTGTGTAGATAAATCTGAATCGATTAATTTGGGACGGAGAAAGTATTAAGGTATTTATTAAATAGTATTCCTTAGAGATATTTTCATAAATACATATACACTATGGAGAATGTGCAATTGGCAAAAAATGATTGAAGAAGGAAACTTTGGTTTAAATTTAGCACAAGGCAAGAGTATTTTACAATGCTTCATTGCAAATTGTATACAAAGTAACACTATAGCTAATATTTAGCAACATTTCAAGTTCTTTCGTTAAGTATCCCAAATAAGTAACATAAAATTATACTCGTTAAGAATGTACAATAATAACTCTAAGTTATGTAAAAGTACAAAAGTCTAGTATAAATTTTGGTCCCTCTTAAATCCACTCGAAGCCTACAGGATCGGATCAACCCTAATCCACTAGAAGTGAGCACAATGCCAAGACTAGTGCGCAAGGTGACCGGTTTAAAAAAGCAAATAACATAAAACATGTCGCTTTTTTGCTTTTGGCAATGTCATCGCAGCACTCGCTTCCAGCCACAGCCACATCCCTTATAAGTTTGTAGTTTCAACCAACAAATTTGCATCTATGCTCTTTTGGTGAACTATTCTCATATCATTTCGGAAACAAGGATTCCAAGCTGACTTACTTGCTACAGGACTTTTTAGGTAATCATCTGCTATTCCTAAAGAAAGCCGTTTCAACAATTGATTTCTTTCTTAATTTGTTCTTTTGTGTTCTTGTGGGACATTTGTAACAGGAGGCGATTCGAAAGCGCTATTGGTTGTGCAGATAAGCCCATCCGACAATGATCTTGCAGAAACTGTTGATTCGCTAAAATTCGCTGAACGTGCTATGGGCGTTGAACTGGGCCCAGCAAAGAGGCAGGTTGACGCAAAAAAGGGCTGGAAAGTTAGAAAATAAGTTAATCGAGTTGCAACACAAGGTACTTTATTGTTTCGACGTTAAGAGTGTACCTTAATGGTAAAGCCCAACTTCTCTTAACTAATATAGTGCAGTTTGCTCATGAATTGGCTGCTTTTAACATTTCTACCAAATGTTCAAGGAAAAAATATTACATTGTGTTAAGACATTATATACTGAAAACATTTTCATCAACCGTAAGGGCGAAAAATGAAATTTTTATCTCTACTCCTATATCAACAGCGCTTTGCTATCTGTGGTTCCTTTCTTCGATAGTGAATCATATGGTAAAATTGTCCAATTTGTACATGAGGAAAGTTTAGTTTTCAGCCAGGGGAGTCCGTCGATAGTAGTGTTGTTTATTTATAGCTGTTCGCAAAAATAGCTCCTGTTGAACCTTCTAATGCCTACAGTTTCAGGGATCTGATGACCGTCCGTCTTGCTGCTCTGTCTACCGCGTCTCCAGCTCACCGGGCACCCTCCTCGTCGTCCTGCGTGACGAGTTCTTTGGATGTTATTTTCAAGTACCATGTGGGATGTCGGAAGTCAACATATAGCGATGAGGCCGTCCCCTTTCGCATAATTAGAAGTTCAATGGAGAAAGGGGATCAGATTGCCCTGCACTTGTTCTCTGAAAATATGCCTGAAAGTTTACCTTTTGATGTGCAGCCAAAATAACCACGTTTGGTTTATTATCCTTGTAACTAGCACTAGTCTTTTACTGTATGCATTTGCTGGCATCTCTGAACTACACACACTAGTGTAGTTTGCTGTTGCTTAAATTTGGGTTGAATCGGTATATTTGATGCCAACAATTTATTAAGGTTGGACGTAGTGTGGAGCATGAGTTAATGTGCTTGCATATGGCTCACTTAGTTGTTTGTTGTCTGAAAGATCTGTTTTATGTACTTTTTTTTTTCTAACTCGTCAGTGAATTAGTCGGGACTGAAAAATGTGAACTACCCGGGATACAAAAGTGATAATACTGAAATCAAAAATGTGAACTAGTATTATGACTGTCCAAGGGGCTCCATTGAAGAATTCTGTGAAAATACAAAGTAATCTGAACTCCAGCAGTAACGAAAATAGAATAGCCAACAACAACACGTCCGGAACCATTGAGCAGCAGAATCTTTGCAAAAGAAAATAGCATGCAGTTCAGTTCACTGGAAACCATCAGGGTTATTGGCGCATATGGCGATGCACCCAGTGGATCAGAGGGATTCGCGTCACGGCGGGGCATGCTGTCGTGCACGGCTCGGAGGGCGGCCTGGTGAGGCTTGCGAGATGCGCCGTGTTCCCGCCATGATGTGGAGAGGGCGGCGTTGCCGCATAGCAGGTGCAGGAGTTGATCCAATCGACGACCAGCCAGCCCCCATGGCTGCGGCCTTCAAGCAGCAGGGCACCCATTGCGAGCGAGTTACATCTCTCTCTCTCTCTGCATCGCCCCCCGATCTGGGATTTTAACTGCCGAGCGGCGCGCAGGCAGTGAGTCTAGGCGGCAAGTTGGGCAAGGCTTCCAAATCAACAGCCATGCCCGCAAGGTGTTCGACAGCAGGCTCGGCTGTCAACGTCGGCAGCAACCATGTCGCGGTGGCATCTCTGGCAAGTGGAACGGCGCATCTCCATGCCACGACCTCAACTGATGCCGGGAACAGCAGGCTGCAAGGTGTGGTCAAGTCTGGCGCCGGGAACAACCAACTTGCTGATCAGATGCTTACTGAAGTTGGAGATCTGTCCATTTTCAATGAATCTAATTTGGACAGTCACCGGGAACATGATAGAATTATCGACACCACAATACCAAAAGAGGAAGGAAAACAAGAAGCTGTGATAAAGGCATTATTTGGTTTGCAACCCCATGCTGAAACATCTGCCAGTCACTGCAATTTCTGTGTCACTAGCAGATCAAGGAAAGGTGCCAAAGCAATGCAATTGCCCAATGATCATTTCTTGAGTAAGATCCCATCTTGGAGGCGAAGTGGTTTCAGCCCTGGATACTATTTGCAGACACAATTGGGGGTAACGCCATCAGGTAGCAGGGAGCTCCAGATACGTGTGCTCCATTATTATCTGAGAGGGAGACAAGAAATTGAACGTCTACAGGCCGCTCTTAACTGGTTATTAAAAGTCACAGAAATCAACATTTTCAAAAGTGCCATTTTTAGCAACCAAAACAAGATGGAGCCATGTTTCTTCAGTAAATTGCTCTAAGTAGCTAATTCTTCTTTCACTGCCCAAGTGTAGTACTGAAACCAGATAAGACAGACCAAGCAACTCCTTGAGAACAGAGGTAGTACATAGTACCTTAGGAGGTAAGGGTTCGTTCTCTGAAGACGACACTTCAGTCAAAAATGGGATCTTCAGTAGCAAAGTTATTATCACGAGTCGCACCAAATTAGCCTGAGTGGCAAACATAATACAAAGAGATGATGAGAAGCTTATTTTTACAATATCATATGCCTTCTCCAGCTCTGCGTTGTGCGTTGACCCAGCACGGCAGTTGAGCCTCTGAAACAGAAACGACAGTCACATACCGAAGATAAGACATTCCAATGTAACTACGGGGCCAAAGAGCATGGGAGAACAAGCCCTGTATCTGCATCACCTGGTCTCGCACCGACAGCTTTGCCGCATCGTTCTTGTGCCGGGCAATGCAGTGCGGCACATTGAACGGCACGTCCTGACTCGCAAACCCCATGCGCACGTTTGTAGATCCTGCAGAGGGCAGATGCTGGATCAGTTGGCAGTGGCCATAACTCGGCAAAGATTATAGCCAAACATTATTGTTTCATAGATGTTCGTCACTTCTAGAACCTCGAACATCCAACCTCCTGACCGAGCATTATGCATTCCACTCACTTGGAACTCAAATTAGACGTAACCGGATCGGAACAAGCGTGCAGAACAGCGAAGACAAATGCACATCGAGAAGACGGGGCGAGCGATTAGTGCGGAGGGGTAGGGTTTCCTGCGAGGGGAGGGGGGAGCGCACCTGGGTTGATGACGCCGAGGTTGGCGCCGCGCTCGGCCATTAGCTGCGACGGCACCACCGTCTTGAGGTAATCCTGCGCCGGAAGCGGGGGTCACAGAAAGCAAAGCGTGAGCAAGATCGGCTACACGCTAGGGTTTCTCGGGATGGGTTTAGTTCGCGAGACAGATCGAACTCGCCGGATTCGGGCGGTCCAGTGAGGGACGCTGAGAGGGGGTGGAGGAGCTTACCATCTGGTCGGCGGTTGTGGCCCGGAGGCCCGCAACGGCGGCGGCGGCGGAATGGGGCGTCGGAGTTGAAGGCGGAGCATCGGGTTTGGGGCTTTGGGCTAATGCTCCCCGCAGTTCAGAGAGAGGAGGCGACGACCGCCGTTCGATCATCTTCTTTTGAGACAGTCCGATTGGCCTCCTCGCAAGGAGGGGGAGGAGGCCGGCGAGGCTCACCGGTGGTTCGGGAGGACGGCGCGCGCGGTGGGGGCGGTCGGGGGAGGCGAGTTCCCTGGGCGGAGGCGTTGGTGGCGGGGGGGGGGTGTGGGTGCCGGCGAGGCGAGGATGGCGTTGTGGACGGAAGTCGGGGTGGGAAGAAAGGGACACGCTTTGGAAGCCACGCGCTCCGGCCAATAGGAAGGGCGCCGGGCTAGTTCCGGCGAGATGTTTGATTCGAACCCAAGTCTTTTTTTTTGCGAATACGCTACATATACACACATACACTCACCTCTATGAACCACCTTCGAGAGACTGCGTCCAAGAAACTTCATCCGACGGGTTTTGAGATCGACCAAGTCACCACCCGCAGGCGCCTCGCTATCGACGGGAACGTCGCTTCCCAACGAAGAAACATCAAGCAGTATAATAAAGCAAAGTAAGGAAAAAGAATTCTTTCTCTCGGCGGGCGGAGGCAATCTAAGATATCTCCGTTGGAGCCTTTCTCTCTGCCACACGTCTCTCTGAAATTTTCTACTGCATCTACCTTGATCCCCGGAGGCAATGGCAGGGATGCAGATTCAAACTTCCTCTTTTTTTTTTGCACACAAGGAGGGGTCTAGAAGACCCCAGAGAAACCATCCATTAAAGTGGCATGAATGCGATTTGCAGCAAGCCCCTCGCATGAACTCGATCTAAAAACCTAGTATTTGAATTTCTGTTTGGGGGACGCCCATGCCCCTGACTGAAAGCAGTCTGTAAATAAAAGGGTAAATCGAACGACCGCCATAGCAGAATTCCAAACATCACTTGTAAATCCCCAGAAGAATTTTGAAAATTGTTCAACAAAGAGGTCTTGAATTCATTTTATATTAATTGTTGCTGATTTAGGTGTACCTAGACGCATTTTCGAATAGAATCAAAGAAAGTACTGTACATGGATAAGCCAGGAGTAATCTGTTTTTTTCGAAATTTACACGCGGAAAACCATTTCCAGTTTATCTTGTACTCCGTATTTCTGGGTTGGAAAGTGCTGGGCGTCCCCCGGGGGATCTGATTCCCCAGTCCCCGGGTCCCCAGCTGTCGGATCAACCATCTGGACGGTCAGATCTACATGTAGCAAAAAACCACCCCCGGCAGCAAAAAATCAACCCCGGCAGCAACTTCTTGTAGCAAAAAACGGTTCGTCTAGAAAAGAAAATAAAAAAAACTAGGCTGGCCGGAGACGCGCCGGAGACCGCGTAGCAAAAAAAATATGCTAATGTAGCAAAAACCAATATCGTCGGAGACATTGATGACGGCCTCGCCGGAGAACCTCACCAGAGACACCGCCGGAGACCTCATAGCAAATTTTTTATACTAAAGTAGCAAAACAACAAAACAAATATAGCAAAAATAATATAGCATCACAGCATTTTTTACAATGTCTCCAGCGAGGTCATTGCTATTGTATGAAAACAGACTTCACCGAATACATCACCGGAATACTTAGTAACAAAATATATACACTAACATAGCAAAGCCATCTGACGTGGGTGGACCCCAGGTCGCTTTCGTCTCCGCTAGCTATGCACAGCAAAAATTCCCCACCCGTCTATCCATCTTCATAGTGGCCCCCTAAAAAATGCCGGCACAACTCCGGCGAAGTTCGCCTCGCAGCAGCGCCGCCTCCGCTTGTGGCACGGACGTCCAACCCTGGCATCAGCGCCGCCAGTCGCGAGTAGCGCTGGTGGCTGGCAGTCGCAGCAGCTCCGCTCAACCCTTGCAGCAGCCGGTGGCCAGCTGTGGCAGCTCCGCCGCCCGCCCCTTGTAGCGCCGACGATCGACCCTTGCAGCATCGACGCTTGCCGCTGGTACCAGCAAGCTTTACATCACGCTTGTTGCCGGTGCGAGCAAGCTTTACAGCACCGGAGCTTGGTGTTTGTTGTCTCCTCGCCGCTTGTAGCAACGCCGCTGAGCAATTGTAGTAGCGCGGCGGGACGATTGTAGCAGTGCCGGCGGCGGCTTGTAGCAGCAGCGGCGGTGGCTTGTAGCAGCGCGGCCCACAACTTGTAGCAACGCCACCGGACCATTGTAGCAGCTCGGCCGGATGATTGTAGCATCCAGCGCCGGCGGCGGCTTGTAGCAGGGCGGCCGGGAGATTGTAGCAGGGGGCGTCAGACCATTTTAGCAGCTTGGCCGGACAATTGTAGCAGGTCCGGCGCGGCGGCGACGACTTGTAGCAGCGTCGCTGGTCAGCTTGTAGCAGGAGCGGCCGGGCGATTGTAGCACCGGCGCCGGCCGCTTGTAGCAGCGACGCTCACCACCGGCAGCATCACCGCTTGAAGCGCCGTTGGCTGCACCCGCCGTCGCAGTAGCCTGGCCGCACCTCGCACCCGTCGTCGCACATGGTAGAAAGTGAGGACGAGACCCACCTTCAAAATCTTCCCCAAAATCGAGGGAGAAGTTCTTCCTCCACGGCGCGGCCGCGCCGCGCGACGGCGCCTTCGGCACAGAACCACCACCCCTTCAAGCGTGAGCGCCTCCGCCGTGGTCTTCGTCTCACGCGCATGGGAGAGGGATCTCGCCCGGTTTCCGTCATCCGCGCGCAAGGGAGGGGAAAACAGAAGGAGGTGTTGGCTCCCGACGGGGCGTGGCTAGCCGGCCCGGCGGCTCGTGGCTGCTGTCCCGGCGGCCCGTGGCTGGAAGGTGGCGGTGCGGAGCTAGGAATCCAACAGGGCGCGGCGGTGCCGTTGCGGAGGGAGAGGAACGGCGTGGTGGCGGAATCCCACGGGGCGGGGCGGCAGCGTTGCGGAGGGGGATGAACGGCGTGGTGACGGCGGAATCCCACAGGACGCGACGGCGGCATTTTCAGGAGGTCGGGCCATCTGACGGGCATTGGGGAATCATGGAGAAGATGAGAGAAGATGGGGACGAAGTAGTGGTGGGACCCGCTTCTCTCATCTTCAGGAGGCGGAGGACGGAAGCGGAGGCCACTAATCATGTAAAAGGGACACGCGGCGCGCTCAGGAGGCGGAGGACGGACGCGTTCTCATCCCCCGGGGGAAAGCAAGCGTTTTCCTTCTGGGTTTTTATTTTTTTGCAAAGCACGGCTCAAGATAAATTTACAAGGACAGAGCCGAACACTTCTGCGCGCAGCCCAAGAGAGCCCCGGGTCGCCACGCATACGCATTTGCACCAAGTCCCGACCGCGGCGGCGCCGACGCACACCGCGACGACGGCGGCCGCTCCGCCATCTAGATCGACGCGCGCAGTAAGATCTCCGCTGCCTCCTGCTGCCCATCCTGACGGGGTTCCCCTCTGTGATCTGATGTTTCTGCTGATTCTTTTTCCCCCCATCTGGCAGGACCCGCCACCTGCTCGACGGAATGCCGAACACGGCTGCGGCGAGCGACAAGGATCCCTTCGACGATCTACCTGACGAACTCCTCCGCCGTATCCTCCACTTCCTGCCGGGAGATGATGCCATGCAGACTTGTGTCCTCGGAACCAGGTGGCGCGACATCTGGAGGGACACAACACGCCTGAGCTTCGCCTATCGAAAATGGAGTTCCCCTACCTTGGAGCGTTTTGAGAAGCTGGCGAATCTCATAATCCACGTCCGGGGGAACTCACCTCTGACCTACTGCGAGATCAATCCCTTCAAAGGCTACGTGGATGGTCGTACTACATTCGCATGCACCCAGCAGTTGATTGAGTACGTTCTACAGTGCCGAGTTATGTGGCTTGTAGTTCGTCCTGGTGTTTTTTTTATCATGGCGAGCTCCGCCCACTCCAACCAGAAAAGTATGATGATGATGTGCCACTGCCACTCAATGAGCGTCTCATCTCCTGCTACTTGAAGAGGATCGTATTTGAATATGTTGCCTTTGAACAATCCTCGTTGGATTTCTCGGACTGCCCAAGATTACTGACGCTACAACTGGGCCATTGCAGCATTGACGTACGCACGATAGTTTCTATATCACTCAAGCATCTGGAGATCCTTGATGAATGTGCCTTTCCTGACAAATACCGCATTCAAATTTACACCCCCTATCTTATCTCACTGAAACTAGATTGTGGTGATGGTGTTTTTGAAGCCTTCACACCTTTGCTTGAAAAGATGCCACTGCTACAAACAGCAATTATTAGGATTGGTAGCCTGTGCATCGATTACTGTCGATGCAATGGTCCTTCCTGTCCTCGTTGGGATGAGGAGTGTGTGCTTCTCAACGGGTTGTCCAATGCTGTTCACCTGGAATTGACCGCTGCACCAGAAACGGTATGCTTTGCCCTCTTTCTTAGCAGTTGTTGTATCACTATCCATTATTAGAGCTACATATAGCTGAGTTGCTTATTTTCATTACCACAGTTTCCAAACTTTGACATAGTGGCTTGATTGTATAAAATGTGATAGTTTAGGGGGGGGCCTATGGTGTAGGTTTTTGTCTGTTCTGAAAATAAAGATAAAGATTCTAACTGAAGCTCATACTAGTCTTTTGTTCATTTGCATTCTGTCCAGTCAATCTTCAGGTGGGATTTGGCATCGTGCCCCATATTTGGTAAATTAAAAACGCTGGTACTCAATGACTGGTTTATGGCTACCGACATAGTTTGCATTCTCCAACACTCTCCGGTTCTTAAGAAGCTCACTCTTATGATTGAATACACTGAGGTATATTTATTTATGGAAAGATGTTGCTGAATCAGTTAAGGTATTATCTAGTGTGCCTTTCTGAATCTTACTAATTGTTGTTATGTTTTAGATTGTTGCAGGAGCAACAGCAACAATACCCCAAGAAACAATAGAACAACCAATTTTGTGTGCGTCCCTTTTGGTCGTGAAGATTTACTGTCTTAAAATTGATCAAGGTGTTCGCGAAATTTGTAAGATCTTGAGTACCTGTGGCATACCTTATAAACAAATTAGCATCAAGGAGGTTGCACTGAGATTGTAAGTTGCCTTTCTCCATATCTAGTACTCCTTATTTGTTCTAACTTGTCTGCTTTAATTACACATCAATTAAATGGAAGCACGCTTCCATCAAGTGCATCCATATTTTGTAGTATCTTAAATATAAATTGGGTTTGCATAATGATGGAGTTTAGCATGGCTGTAATTTTCTTCTGTCAATTATGGTTAGTACACATTTCTGATATTCCTATTAATCTGTACCATACATCAAAAATCATTTATTTTTCATTCTCTTTTCTTTATTGTTTTCAGTATAAAAATTGTTTCTTATGTATTAAATGTTTAACCGTTCTCATCTTGAAATCCATTTTAGCTCTGTTCTCATTCAGTTGGTACTAAGAGTAGATAGAGGGTAGAAGGTACTCCCTTTGTTCAAAAGTATAAGATGTCTGGTTATGTTAAAAGTTAAAACAACCTACCAAAACATCTTATATTTTTGGGACAGAGGTAGTACAATGGAGTACAACGCATCTATCCAGAAAGGGCTGCCTTTTCCTTGCTGTATTTACTGTTGTTTGGGCCTTTCTGTCAGTCAGTTGTGTTATAACAGAGATTGGTACCCAAATTACATGCGTTCCAAGCATTAAGCCTTCTTCAGTCTTGCGGCCTCTCTGAATGGTCATATTTGTGTTGGTGTTGCCCTAAAAAAATGAACTCTTCCGTTAACAACAAACCATTTTTGTCTGGCTGCCGGATAGTTCCTCTACAAAAACTGCAATCCCAGTGGATAAGTCCTCAAATACTCTTCCCCAAAAATGCACTAGTATGATGAAGAGTTTTTGGTTTAGGCAAAAAATATGGAGATGGGAGGGGATATCTCGGGATTATTTCGTTTAAAACCAGAGAAGTAAACGGACAAGCGGGGATTTTTCGGGATACGAAATAATCCCCTCCGATCCCCATAAATACACTAGAAGTAACCAAGACCTTAGAGTTTTGGATAAGACAGTGCAGTCTGAAACATGAGGGTGGGTTCAGTTTTGTTTAGACACTGCGTTCTCGGTCAGGTATCAACCCACCCACCACACCTGGAGACCAGAGCTTTGACCACATGAATTTGCGCCGACACTAGTCACCTGTCTCATTGCCGCGTCCTCCGTGAAACCGCTGACCCAAGTACACATCCAGCTGAATTACAAAGAAAAAACAAGTACGGCCAGCTACACACACTTTCTTTACTCTGTCCAACCACGATATCCAAGGACAATATATTTGTTTCACTCCATTTCTGAAAACATGGCCAACAAGTTGTGCCAAAAGAAATGTATATTAAGTAGTTGATTAACACCTGCTCATGTGATTAAAGAAGATTCATTCACATGTTGCCTCTTCCTTTCGATCGGCAGATGGGAGCCCTCCAACGAACACAAGATCTCACAGGCCAACCAACCAAAACCGACACGCCTTAATTGAGTAGAAAAATAAGTAAAATGCAGTTCAGATCATTTATTTGACCATTATACAAAGATATGTAGTGAATGCTTTTATATTGAAAAAAAAGATATGTAGTGAATGCTTAAGCTACAATTCCAGCTTTGCCACATCGACGACTGTCCATACACAAGGGATAGCCACCTAACCATGCAAGAAAGCATTTCACATGTACAACCAGCTAAATTACCAAGAAAAAAGACAAGACCAAAAGAGAGAGATGTCTTGAGCAGTGATTAACACCGCTCATGTGATTAAGGAATATTCAACAACCACAAGATATGGCAGGACAACCAAACGCTGACGACGATCATGAACCTGCATCGATCAGTCCTCGTCAGTTGTGCAGAGGGTTGGGCCCTTGAGGCACCACTCTTCTTGAAACACCTAATGATGGAGTTTAGAATGGCTGTAATTTTCTTCTGTCAATTATGGTTAGTACACATTTCTGATATGCCTATTAATCTGTACCATACATCAAAAATCATAAGACACATTGGTCATTCAACTTTGCACACCCCACATAATTCTTTGCAACTCAAAAATATTCTTCATGTTCCTAGTGCTTCCAAAAATCTCTTGTCTATTCATAAACTTGCACGTGATAATGATGTCTTTGTTGAATTTCACGCATATTTCTTTCTTATTAAGGATCGGGCCACAAGGAGAATTCTGTTTAGAGGACCATGCTATGGTGGACTTTACCCACTTGTGCCTCTCGCAACTGGGACTTCCAAGCAAGCATTCATCACAATAAAGCCTTCATCTTCTACATGGCATCTTCGTTTAGGACATCCTTCATCCTTTGTAGTTCAACAAATTCTTAGGAAGAACAATATTTCTCATTCGCCTGAAATAAATCCTTATGTATGTGATTCTTGTCAACTAGCTAAGAGCCATCAATTGCCATATCCTGTCTCTACTAGTGTGTCCACTGTTCCATTGGAACAAGTTTTTTCTGATGTATGGGGACCAACCCCAACCTCTGTTGGCAAGAACTCATATTATGTAAGCTTCATTGATGATTACAGTAAATTCTCTTGGATCTATTTGCTTAAAAAGCGTTTTGATGTTTATCAAGCTTTTCTCAATTTTCAACAATTTGTTGAACGAAAATTTGACAAGAAAATCATCACCATGCAAACTGATTGGGGAGGTGAATATGAAAAACTAAATAGTTTCTTCCAAAAGATTGGCATTACACACCATGTATCTTGCCCTTATGCTCACCAGCAAAATGGTTCTGCTGAGCGTAAACATCGTCACATTGTTGAGGTTGGGCTTGCATTACTTGCCAATGCATCTATGCCTCTCAAATTCTGGGATGAAGCCTTCCTTACAGCCACCTTCCTCATTAACCTTCTTCCTAGTAAGGTTATCAATGGTGACACTCCTGTAGAACGTCTCCTTCAAACAAAACCCAACTATGAGTCTCTTCGAGTTTTTGGTTGTGCTTGTTGGCCCAACCTTCGCCCCTACAACAAAAAGAAACTATCCTATCGCTCTACTAGATGTGTGTTCATTGGCTATAGTCCCAGACATAAGGAGTCAAGTGTCTTGACACGTCTACTGGTCGTGTCTATATTTCCCGCGATGTTGTCTTTGATGAAAAAGTCTTTCCCTTTGCGTCCCTTACTCCCAATGCTGGCAAACGTCTGAAAGATGAAATTCTCCTTTTGCCTTTTGACTCACCTTCCATCACATCCAATAGTGGGGTTGCAAATGTTGATGATTATATGCCTTTGCCTTATGTACCAAGTGTCACTAATCCACTTCAAGTTGCCCCAGAAAATGTTGTTACTGCAGATGCTACCAGTCCTATGCTCACACCGGGTGCAAATTCTGATTCAAATGATGCTCAAATGCCTGAAAACAGTCATTTTTCGGATTCACAAGAAGACAAAATGGACACTGAAAGCGAGGACGATTCTGCTGCAGATCCCGAACCTGCTTCGCCTGCTACCTCGGATCACGTGCACTCGGATCCCGATGGTGAATCGACCTCGACTGCCTCGCACATGCATGCGCAGGCGACGTCTCCGTCCCGCCCTCGGTCGACGGAGCAGCCCGCTCCAACCTCGCCACTTGCTGCCACTCCAGTGGCCTCTGCCCGCCGGTCCCCGCTGCGGTCCCCGCCACACGTGCAGCCGACGTCGTCTGATTCGTCCACGACGCCCGGCTCTGCTCAGCTGTCGGCCGACAGCAATCATGGGTCTGTAGGCTCCCCTGCCGACTGCAGCTCCTCCGGATCTTCTGTGGCTTCACCTGCTGCATCGCCTCCTGTGCCTCCGGTTCCTCCGCCACCTCCTCCGCCGGTGCTTGAACCTCGTACACGATTACAAAAAGGTATCAAAAATCCTAAAGTTTATACTGATGGCACTATCCGCTATGGTATGCTTACATCTACAGGTGAACCCCGCACACTTCCTGAGGCCCTGCGAACTGATCATTGGCGTCAAGCTATGCAAGATGAATACAATGCTCTCATGGAGAATAAAACCTGGCATCTTGTTCCTCCAAATCCTTCTAAAAATCTCATTGACTGCAAATGGGTATATCGTATCAAGAAACATGCTGATGGTACAATTGATAGATACAAGGCTCGTTTGGTTGCAAAAGGATTCAAACAGCGATATGGTATTGACTATGAAGATACCTTCAGTCCAGTGGTTAAAGCAGCTACCATTCGTCTTGTCTTGGCAGTTGCTGTCTCTCGTGGCTAGAGTCTACAGCAGCTAGATGTTAAGAACGCGTTTCTGCATGGCGTTCTGGAAGAGGAGGTATACATGAAACAACCTCCTGGTTTTGAAAATGCTCAAACACCTCATCACATATGCAGGTTAGATAAAGCACTCTATGGTCTCAAACAGGCTCCTCGTGCATGGTACTCTCGTCCTAGTACAAAACTTATTGCCCTTGGTTTTACTCCATCCAAAGCTGATACTTCCCTGTTTCTCTACAACAAGTCCAGCATCATAATTTTTGTGCTCATTTATGTTGATGATATTATAGTAACAAGCTCATCTACCAAGGCTATTGGTGCACTCCTTCGTGATCTTGCTGATGACTTTGCTCTCAAAGATCTAGGACCCCTGCACTATTTTCTTGGTATTGAAGTTAAATCTACCTCAAGTGGCTTGCTCCTCACTCAAGAAAAGTATGCGGCCGATCTGTTAGCCAAAGTTGGTATGCATAATTGCACTACCTCTCCTACACCACTGTCCTCTACGGAAAAGCTCTCCCTGGATCATGGCACCCCTCTTGGACCGGATGATATCTCTCAGTATCGAAGCATTGTTGGTGCTCTCCAATATCTTACATTAACCCGGCCTGACATTTCCTTCTCAGTTAATAAAGTTTGCCAATATCTGCATGCTCCCACTACATCTCATTGGACCGCTGCTAAGCGTATATTACGTTATGTGCAAGGAACTTTGAAAATTGGTCTAACTTTTGTTAAGTCTGCTTCCAGCTTACTCAGTGCATTCTCTGATGCTGATTGGGCCGGGTGTTTGGATGACCGCAGATCTACTGGAGGTTTTGCCGTCTTTTTGGTCCGAATTTGATCTCTTGGAATGCCAGGAAGCAAGCTACTGTGTCCAGATCCAGTACAGAGGCTGAATATAAGGCTATTGCAGATGCCACAACTGAAATTATATGGGTTCAAGCTCTTCTTAAAGAACTTGGTGTTGTTCTTCGTCAAAGACCCTGTCTATGGTGTGATAATTTGGGTGCCACTTATCTCTCAGCTAATCCTATTTTTCATGCCAGAACAAAGCACATTGAGATCGATTATCACTTTGTTAGAGAAAGAGTGGCTCGTAAGATGCTGGACATCAGGTTTATTTCTAACAAAGATCAAGTAGCTGATGGATTTACCAAGGCGTTACTTGTCAAAAATCTTCAGGACTTCAGGCGTAATCTCAACCTTTCAGCAGGTTGTGATTAAGGGGGGCTGTTAGACATCTATGTATTTTCCCTTTTATGTATTGAGTATGGAGTAGTACTCCACCTCTCTACGTACCCCCTTGTACTGCCACCAATGGGGCTTTTACATCGCCTATATAACACGTACCCGATGCCCTCAACGGGGCTATCGTTTCCCTCCTAGATCGATCACAATTACAACAGATGGTTAGCACTAAATTATTGAAGAACATAGGGAGATTGGATATAATATTCCAAATGAAAGTTACAGATTAATAGATCAAGCAAGGTGGTCCATCGCCTGAATTAATGTGCATGCTTACCAGATCTGTTGCCTACTCAGTCCCAAGTTGAGCACACCGCCCTGTCCCCTGACCATGGAAGGGGCTGAGGTTGTTTGTAGACAAAAGCTGGTCTGCCGGCGTCACTCTGCTGCTAGAACGATTGTGGTCTCGCGTCGCTAATCGCTAAAGGAAGACGAACTGCCGCCCCGCGCTCGGCCGCTCGAAGGTTGTCTCGCGGGGTCAGTGCATCGATCGAGGAGACGAGGACCGCACACCTAGTCGTCCGGGCCTGACGCCATGTTTTTTTCTTCCGAGAATACACCTAGGAGGTGTATTGCTCACATAGAAGAAGAAGAGGCCACAAGGCCCACACCACTTAATACATGTTATCAAGAAGGGTGATAGCTCCTAGAGCGAAGCCTAATCTCCATCCCTCCATGAAAAAGGAAAAAGGCTTAGGAAAACAGAAAACCTCCGAGCGAAAAAGGCTAACTAGACGCCAACTATGGAACTCAACCTTGATCCTACCCCTAATAGCTCGAGCCTCCGGTGCATCGCCATTGAACACCACATCATGTTAGATGGCTAGTCTTGGTCAAGGCTTAGCTATTTTTAGTCTAAGATAGGTCAAAAACAGCTAAGACATACCAGTTTGTTTGACTCCTTCCTTAGGTCATGCCATTTTAGATGGCTAGACTCAATGGTTTCAAACCCCCTGAATAATTCTCAGACCATCTAGGTTAAATAAATAGCCAAGTCAAGCCGTTTTAGATTGCTGGACTCAACAAAAACTAGCCAAACTTAATGGAGTGTCATGTATATCAGTTAAGCATCCAACATGATTTAACCAATAGGAGCCATGGAAATTTTCAAATTTGGAAGGAGAGGCCATAGGTGGTTAATTTAGAGTTTGGAAAAAGACATTTAGGTTAAAGAGCTCCCACGTCACTTGTGAAACTGTTATGTTTCTCTTTTCAGCTAATATATTCTGGTGGAATTACTCTCTCCCCGGGTGATTCTTTAAAACAAAAGTCTGCAACAAGAAGGTGGATGGAGATAACACCGACCGCTCTTTGGCCGGCAGTGCAGACCCTTTAAGGCATGTATAATGGTATAAAAGGCACACCTTCTCTTAGTAATCCATGTCATCGATAGAAGACAATAAATATAAGGGGTATAATGTATTATCTTTTATTGTCATCCCTAGCAATACATGAGAATTAATTGAAATTTTGTAGAAAATTGTGTGGCTAAGGGAAGAAAGATGGTACAATGGAGAAAACAACTCTCTCTTATTTCATAAAAGATCAACCTCATGTTCTCGGTCTGATGTGAAAGCTCAAGTGGCCCTTCCCGGCATTTGCTATTTGTCGTGCATGTTAAGTGACTTCTGACGGTGATGGATGCTGCCACGATGCCAAGCTTGTGCTCCTGATGCGGGCTTAGTTGATCGGTCCCCTTCAATGTCGGAAGTGTCACTACTTTCCCCGCAAGTGCTATGTGTTATCCCTATGGAAGAGGAGTCATGCTTCAGTGCGCACCTCTCTTCAAAATGAAAAGCGCAATTAGGTCTAATTAATTATCTAATTAGTTATGGAGGGTCACCAACATACAAATCCAATAGTCATGTATACCTAATCGTATACGACGCTCGTTCCCCACCCTGCATCGGCACGTAACTCTTGACCCATGTCCTGCCGATCGCAGGCGTAGCCACATAGCAGGTAACCTCCGGAGCCGCCATCGTCACCATCTTTGGCGGCTACCCTGCATCAGATGAGTGGGACCCGGACGCAATATTGACTAGTGTGACGATAGCCGGATGAGAGGATAAGGCAGCGCGGGCGCGCGGCCGATGATCCACACAAGTGCCTATACCTAGTAGCATGCACACACACGTACTAGCTAAGAAATGGGTCGCCCATACCATGGCGGGAGTTTGACGGCGGCTGGGTTGTTTTCTCGTGGTTGCCGGAGGGCGAGCTGGGTTGCCGCTAAGGTCGGCCATGCATGAGAATCAGTAGGAGGACGTGCAACCACTCGCCACCGCCATCGCTCGTGCCTGTCACCGCCGCTCGCTGCCGAGGAGATGGAGGCACCAAAAGTGATGGGCAAGGACATGGCAACCAGAAGTAGTGGGCCACAAGGGAGAGGCTATGCAGATCATACTGATTCGTGTAAATATGTATGTACTAATTTAGTTAATTATGACTTATTATTTTATTAATTATAAAGTGGTATCAATCGATCTCAGTCGCTATTGTGTTCGAGTTTGAAGAGAGGGTGCACACTAATTAAAGCAAAAATGATGACAGAGCTATTGGACAAGGTGAGTGAAGTCTAGTTGCATCTCCGCGTTGTAATGCCCTTCGAAGACATTTGGTAACTTCTCTTCTCAATGTCGTCTCGCGGAGCAAGGCCCTTCGATAAAGCCTACAACACTCTTTGACCCGTGTTCCTCTGGAACCGCTAGCTCGTGGATGACCGGTTGTGTGCAGGTTGACTGGCATTTGCAAGATCTCAATTGTGTCTAGTGGCACTTCTCAGTTTTGTGCATGTGTGTTGTCTCCTCTTTTAGTCAACACCATAGCAACTGTTCAGGAGGTGCAAATGAGAAACACAATTGAAGGGTTCGTTACATGGAAAACAAAAAATTTCTACCGTGAACATGAACAAAAACCAAGATCCAATCTAGGAAGAAGCAAGATCTAATCTACCAAGATCGAAGCAACGAGAAAAGTATGAGACTAACCCTCGAAGATTCCAAAGCCTACGAGATTAGATCTCGTTGTTGATGTAGTCGATCGTCCCGTCTTTGCAATCCGCGGCACTTCCGTACTCGGTCGTGCGTACGGTGTCGATGAAGCCCGTCCTCTCCCGGCGGGCAGCGGATGTGTGGTAGATCCCTCGGAATCCCAGCAGCACGACGGTGTGGTGGTGGTGGTGGAGGAGAAAAGCTGCAGGGCTTCGCAGCAGACTTGCGGTGGAGGAGAGAGGGGGCGGACTTTGGTGTGAAGGGGCAAGTCCCCTCTCCTCTATTTATAGAGGGAGGGCGGCCAAGGCAGCCCCTTGGGCCCCACCAGCACAGAAGGAAAGGGGCATCATCCCTTCCAAGTTTGCTTCCCCTTCCAAAGTTGCTCCCTCGATTTTAGGTATTTGATCTTATCCTCCGGGATTTGATCTTATCCCTAGGGGTCTGGCCGGCTGGGCCTTGAGGGCTTGGTGCCCCTGGCCCATTAGGCCAGGATGCACTCCCTTGGCCCATGTGGTCCCTCCCGGGGTGGTGGGCCCATCGGTGGCCCTCTAGAACCTTCTAGAAGCTCCGGTCAAACACCGAAACTTTTCCGAACCCCGGAAATAACTTCCCTATATGAATCTTATTCTCCGGACCATTCCGGACCTCCTCGTGATGTCCTGGATCCCATCCGAGACTCCGAACAACATTCGGTCTCCATCTCATATTCCGAAGCTACTATACAACATCAAACCTTAAGCGCGTCACCCTACGGTTCGTGAACTATGCGGATATGATCGAGACTCCTCTCCGACCAATAACCAATAGCGGGACCTGGAGATCCATAATGGCTCCCACACATTCAGTGATTACTCAGTGATCGATTGAACCATTAACATACGATACCGATTTCCTTTGTCACGCGATACTTTACTTGTCCGAGGTTCGATCATCGGTATCTCCATACCTAGTTCAGCCTCGTTTTTGACAAGTACTCTTTACTCGTTCCGTGGTATGTCATCTCTTGTGACCTAGTCACATGCTTGCAACCTAATTAGACAACATTCCACCGAGAGGGCCCAGAGTATATCTATCCGTCATCGGGATGGACAAATCCCACTCTTGATCCATATGCCTCAACTCGCACTTTCCGAATACTTAATCCCATCTTTATAACCACCCATTTACGCAATGGCGTTTGATGTAATCAAAGCATCCTTCCTGTAAGTGATTTACATGATCTCATGGTCGAAGGATTAGGTAACTATGTATCGAAAGCTTATAGCAAGTTGAACTTAATGACTTGATCTCATGCTACGCTTATTTGGGTGTGTGTCCATTATATCATTCATCCAATGACATAACCTTATTATTAATAACATCCAATGTTCATGATCACGAAACCATGATCATCTATTAATCAACAAGCTAGTTATACAAGAGGCTTACTAGGGACTTCTTGTTGTTCACATAACACACATGTATCAATGTTTCGGTTAATACAATTATAGCATGGTATGCAAACATTTATCATAAACACAAAGATATGATAATAACCACTTTATTATTGCCTATTGGGCATATCTCTAACAACAATAGCCGAAAACTGCAGGTAATATGACCGTTGGAGATAGCGGTTTTGGCGGAGGCGATTGGGATGGCGATCTCGTCACCCCATCGCCAGCAAGGGAGATCTCGCTGAAGTGGCTCCGGGGGAGTCGCTTCTGGCTTCTCCAAGCATCCGATGACGAGGAGGAAGCAGCAGGCGAAGAGGAGTTGTCGCCGGGAGCCGATGATCTCGACATGTCGATCAGGTACCTGTGCCGCACCCCATCACCGGTGAGCGGCATAGACATCGTAGACAACTCGCGAGATCTTGTGCGGCGGACTCTCAAACGGATCGAGAAGCATGATGCACAAAGGATGGCGACCAAGGCGTCCATGGCGTTCGAGTTCACGGAAGGTACGACTTCTTTTTCTCAGTTGCCATTGGGCAAGGGCTCGGCAAAAAACAAGCAGATAGTAAGGCCGGTCATGGAACCGTCATTGTTCATGGATGATAACGACGGCGGTTGGATGGTGGTTCGCCGGAGGCATAGGCCACCGGTGATCACTGGCAGGATCCACGAGCCGAACTCTGTGGTTAATTCAAAAAATTCTGAAAAATCGTGTCTGGGCCTGACTGGATTGCGGGCTAGCCCAACCAAACTGTCCGTTCATTGGAACCCCTCGGTTGCGAGGAATCGATTCTTGATGCGGGCACGATCGGACAGGGCTCACGAGCCAAGGCAAGTTAGGGTCGGGGCCTCCATCGCGGGCCAAGCGTTCAGAAAACTGCTAGGGTTTTCCTGGCGTAAGAAAGAGCCAGGCGAACCATTGTGGTGGTCGCGCGTTCTGCCACCGGCGATGAACGGAGATGGCGGCAGCGGTGGGTTCAACCCGGGACGTGGAGCCTTCAACGCCGGTCGTGGAGGTTTCCAGGGTCGGGTTGGCTACCAGGGTCGCGGATACCAGGGAAGAGGAGGCTTCCAGGGACGCGCTGGCCTCCAAGGGCGCGGCAATGCGGCTCCGCGTGGCAGGCAAGGGACTGGTCGTGTTGGTCATCGCCCATATCAAGGTACGGCTGATCAGCATGGACTCGGAAGGGGTGCTGATTTTGTGCAGGGTGAAAGTAGTGGCATGGGTGGTAGGAATACTGATCATCAGCGACAATCTTGGGCTGGAAACTATCAGAGAAACAATGGTTACAATTCTGGTAATAATGGTGGCTATGGTGGGAATCAACAGCGCTGGCAATCTGATCGTGGTTACCAATACCGTCCTCGTGACAATGGTGCTAGCATGCAATCTAGGGCGGGTATCGACGCCGACTTACTACAACAAACAGTGCAGGCAGTTGTAGCAGCGGTTACGGCAGCCACCAAGGTCACTGAACCAACTCAGGGTGCACCTTCTATGACAGCTTTGACAGGGAGTACGGAGCATCATGCAATGACGTCGGTTGCGACGCCTAATGCATCTCCGCAGCCAACACATGAGGTACAACAAGATCAGGGAACAGGAGCTAAAGCTAAGGATAATGATGGACAAGGTCCTTAGAAGAATAAGAAGGAGGAAAAGTCAGGGTGTTTTCGGTGCAAGCAACCTGGACACCACATTGACGATTGTCCAACTCCTTTTTGTGATTTATATGAATCTGTTCATCATGCTACCCATGCTTCCCATCTTCACCAAGCTACTAAGCCCACAGCAATTCTGCATGGATATGCAAATGAGGTCCTGATGTTCTTTATGCTTGCTTGTGGTGCTTTTAAAGCCAAGGTGGAGAAACCAAGATTAGCTAAGGTCACTGTTGATGGAGATGCTATGACTATTCCTGAGCTTATTAATCCACTAAAGAAGATTGTTACTTCTGACAAATTCAATTGGGAAGTGTTTCATTTCAAGGAGAATATTTACAGGGTCAAATTACCAAGTAAACAGGAAGTGCAATGCCTCAAAAATCTTGGTATTTATATTTGCAATGATAGGGAATGTTGCTTAGCTTTTGATCTTTGGTCCTCATTGGAGGAGCCAATGTATACATTGCCAGAAGTTTGGGTTCGTGTGTCTGGTTTGCCAAGTGATATTAGATATGATTACTTATCCTTATGGGGCGTGGGGTACTCTTTTTGGAAAGACTCTAGATGTGGATATGGCATACACTAGGAGAAACAAGGTGCTTAGGACCAAGATTGGATGTTTGGACCATAGTATTATTCCTAAGGACTGTGATATGTTTATTAGAAGGGGCTTTTTTAAGCTACGTTTTGAGGTAGAGGAAGCTTTTGGGTCTCAAGAAGTTGATATGGTCGAGGTCAACAATGGAGGTGATGGAAATGATGATGCTCATAATGGTGAACAAAATAAAGAAGGGGGCAATGCCATGGATATGGATCCCAAAGGACAAGATGAAACAAATACTTCTAATAATGGTGGACAAGATGGTGCTTCTATAAATGATGGAGTCCAAGGAATGCAATTGAACGCTAAAAATTTGGATGGGATTAACATTGGGTCTATTATGGTGCCACTTAGCCCCACAGGTACTCCTACATGTGCCCAAAATTTGAGTCAAAAAGAGCATTTTTCCAACAATTTATCTCATATTCAAATTCAGCTAAATGACAAATCTGTTGCTGATTTTCATGTTGATTCTGTGCCAGGTGTATCTACCTTGGGATTGCCCAAGGTAGCCTCGGGATCGGTGATGCCAGGCTGCAGCGAATCGGCGCGCAGCAAGTCAGAGGAGAAGCTGCAGTCGGCCTTGGGCAGCACGCTACTAGCAGACAGGCGCGTCGACATCACTGCACGCCGGGCGGGCGAACCAGTGGCGGCCACGTGTGAGCGCGCGCACTACCGACGCTTTGACCAACGCGGGATCGTCTGCGGTTGCTGGAGCGGATATGGACGTTGGAGTGTGGGGGCTCTCGATGCAGAAGATCCGGGTGCAGCGGTCGGAGCCAAGTGGACTGACTCCACTGTGGGCCACTGCAGGGGGAACAGCTTGATGCTCAACGCGCATGCGGCGCCGTGGCCGCAGAAGATCTTGACAGCTAGCGGGCAGGGGCCCGTGTTAGAGCAGCAGAACAGTTCCAATCATTGGCTCATCAATGGCCAATCATTGGGGACTGAGAATGCAGCGCAGGGCGGATCTTCTGTGCATCCTGGCCGTGTAGCTCACGGTATGGAACAAGATTCATTTTCTCCATTTAATTGTATGAATTCTAAGGTTGATGAAAATGAATTTTTTATGGCTGGAGGGAATATCTTTAATACAAGGAATATTTGTCATACTCCTTTGGATTTCGCAAAAGAGAATGCAGGAGAAGATTTCATGTTGCATAAAGTAGAAGGGAAATTTAAGATTGATGATTAGAGTAGGGTGGAGATTGCTTCGCCTCAGAGGGTCACTGGTAATTTCTTTACTCCAGTCACAAATGAACTAAATTATTCCTTTTCTCTTAAGCTTATTGAGTGTTCACCGGATAATGTGCCAGTTAATCATACCATGGAGGAGGTAATTGCTTTTCGGGGTATTCCAAAGCCCTCATCTGGAGGGAGGTCCGCTACACGGCTGGGAGGCAAGATGCATGGGGATTTTCCACTGATGGAGAAAGCTATGAAGAGGGCACAGATGCGGGATGATCCTTCTAATGCGGGTAACTTGTCAATTCCAAAATTTTCTATTGTTAATATTCCCGAGTCTGATATTATACATAGAGCGGAGTCTTTATGAGTGTCTTTGGGAAAACGGAAATGGAGGTGGTAAATTCTATTAAGGGTATAAAAAGGTTAGAGGAGGAACGTATCTTAACAATTTTGCAGAAAAATGTAGAAGAGAATTTGAATAAGGAGGAGGGCCCATCGACTCTTGTTATGTCCAAAGTGTCTACCCTATATGAGGACTTAATTGAGGATGAAAGTATTCCACTGGAGTTGGATGATTCATTGGAACATCTAAAACCGGTTATCAAGGGCAAAAAAACTAGGCAGAGGAAGACATATGATACTAATAATATTCGCAAAAGCACTAGACGGAGAATTAAAAAAACAGTTTTCATAATGCAGAATCTAAAAGGCATGAATTGGAATCCAGGGGGCTTTGGAGATACTGTGAAGCATTTGTTTGTCAGAGAGGCCATTAGGGAACATAAGTTAGATTTCCTAGCCTTGTTGGAGACTGGGAAATCAAATTTCTCTATTCCTTTTTTGAACCAACTTGCTGCGGGATACAATTATTCTTGGTTTTGTTTACCTCCTCATATGGTAGATCTGTGGGTATTCTAGTGGGAATAAACTCAGACCCCCTACAAGTGATAAAGGTAACTACTGGGGATTTTTGTGTAAAACTTCATATAAAATGTAAAAGGGACGTTTTTGAATGGATTTTGGTGCTGGCTTATGGGGCTGCCCAAGACACGCACAAAGGTGAATTTTTAGCAGAGTTAGTGAGAATATGTGAGTCTGAAACATTACCTATGTTGGTAGGTGGTTATTTCAACATTATTCGAAAGAGGGAAGAAAAGAATAATAATAATTTTAAAGCTAGATGGCCCTGTGTGTTTAATGCAATTATTGAACATTTGAACTTAAGAGAAATTGCTCTTTCGGGGAGACAATATACGTGGGCGAGTCGTCGAGATGAGCCTACTTATGAGATGTTAGATAGAGTTCTAGCATCCATATCTTGGGAACAGAAATTTCCTTTAGTGTCTATTCGTGCATTAACGAGGGCGGAGTCTGATCATACACCGATTCTTATTGACTAAGGGGTTAAAGCACATCTGGGTAATATCTCAAAATTCTCCTTTGAGCTTCATTTGTTGAAACAGGAGGTTTTTTTTAGATGATAGAGAAAGAGTGGAATTCGGTAATAGCTGGAGTTAGTCCCATAGATGTTTGGTTAAACAAATTAAGGCATTTTAGAAAGTTCCTCAAAGGCTGGGAAAAAATCAAAGTGGGATATATAAAAAGGAGAAAGAGAGATTATTAGCCGTTATAGATCATCTTGATATAAAGGCATAAACAAACTCGTTGAATCCGCATGAAAGAGAAGCACTTAAAAAAGCAAATGAGGGATTGAATAAGCTACGACGGGAGGAAGAATCTAAGTGGGATCAACGCGCCAAAGTTAAGCATATTCAAGAAGGAGGAAATAATATGAGGTATTTCCATTTGATTGCAAATGGTAAACATCGAAAGAAGAAATTTTTTCAGTTAGAACAACAAGAAGGAACAATTGTTGGAGAGGACAACCTTAAGGTTTATATCACCGAATTTTATAAAAAACTATTTGGGCCGCCCGAGCCAACTAATATCACGTTAGTAGAAGGAATGGTGCATGATATTCCACAGATTTCAGCTAATGAAAATGATATTCTAACAAATCCTTTTACTGAAGAGGAGGTTTTTGAGGCGATCTCACAGATGGAACGTAATAAAGCACCAGGATCTGATGGCTTTCCGGCGGAGTTTTATCAAAAGTTTTGGGAAGTAATAAAGCGGGATTTAATGGCACTTTTTAATGAGTTGAGTACAGGAGATTTGTCTCTTTATAAACTTAATTTTGGTGTCATTACTCTATTACCTAAGAAATAGGATGCGGTACAGATACAACAATATAGATCCATTTGCTTATTAAATGTGTGTTTCAAATTTTTTACTAAGACAGGAACAAATAGAATAACGGGGATTGCCCCAAAAGTTATTAGACCAACACAAAATGCATTTATGCCGGGTAGAAATATTTTAGAAGTGGTTGTCATTCTTTATGAGACGATTCATGAGCTGCACACTAAGAAACTAGATGGGGTATTATTTAAGATTGATTCTGAAAAAAGCATATGATAAAGTCAAGTGGTCTTTCTTACAACAAACTTTGAGAATGAAAGGTTTTGCTACAGAATGGTGTAGTTTAATTCAGCAATTTGTGCAAGGGGGGAGTGTGGGAGTGAAGGTAAATGATGACATTGGTCACTACTTTTAAACAAAGAAAGGATTGCGGCAAGGGGATCCTTTGTCCCCAATGTTGTTCAATATTGTAGTAGATATGCTTGCCATCTTAATTGAACGAGCAAAAAATGATGGTCAGGTTGGAGGGCTCATTCCTCATCTTGTTGAGGGTGGCATCTCCATACTACAATATGCCGATGATACGATCCTATTTTTGGAACACGACCTCATCAAAGCTGTAAACATGAAGTTAATTCTATGCATCTTTGAAGAACTTTCGGGACTTAAAATTAAATTTCATAAAAGCGAACTCTTCTGTTTTGAAAAGGCAAAGGATGAAGAGGATCAGTATAAGCAGATCTTTGGATGTGATGCTGGATCTCTTCCCTTTAGATATTTAGGTATTCCTATACATTACAGAAAACTTAGAAATTCTAACTGGTATCCAGTTGACACACAGTTTGAAAGCAAACTGGGATGCTGGAAAGGAAAATTATTGTCTTATGGAGATAGATTGGTCCTTATTAATTCAGTGCTAACTAGTCTACCTATGTTCATGTTATCCTTTCTAGAGATACCTGTTCGGGTAAGGAAACGATTGGATTTCTATAGATCTAGGTTTTTCTGGCAATCTGATGAAAATAAGAAAAAATATAGGCTGACAAAATGGAATATTGTTTCTCGGCCTAAAGACCAAGGTGGATTAGGTATTGAGGTTCTCGAACTTAAAAACAAATGCTTATTGAGTAAATGGTTGTTTAAGTTGCTTAATGAGGACGGGATGTGGCAGGAGTTGTTACACAACAAATACTTATGACACAAGACCCTGTCGGCAGTACAACCTAAGCCCACAGATTCTTCCTTCTAGAAGGGATTAATGCGAGTGAAGGACAATTTTTTTAATGGAGGTTTTCTAAAATTGGAAATGGAATGAATACTCGGTTCTGGGAAGATATTTGGTTAGGGAAAACCCCTCTAGTGAATCAATATCCGTCGCTATATAGTATTGTGCGTCATAAGAATGTAACGGTAGCTCATGTGTTGGCTCAAACACCGCTGAATATTAGTTTCAGACGGGCGTTGTTGGGAAACATATGGACTTTATGGTTACAATTATGTCAAAAACTAATGAGGGTCAATCTAAATGATGAGCATGATCACTATGTTTGGGGTTTGACAACAAATGGTAGATTTACGGTGAAATCTATGTATGAGGATCTTAGGAGTGATCACACCCCATACCTGAGAAAATATTTGTGGAAAGTTAAAGTCCCTCTAAAAATAAGAATTTTCATGTGGTTTCTTAGTAATAAGGTCTTATTAACTAAAGATAATTTAGCTAAGCGGATTTGGAACGGATGTATGAAGTGTGTTTTTGTGGGGAACATGAAACCGTCGAACATCTGTTCATTCAGTGTCCATTGGCTAAACTTCTTTAGCGTACGGTCAATTTCACTTTTGGTCTTCCACCTCCAACCAATATTTCAAATATGTTTGGTAATTGGTTAAATGGAGTAGATAGACAATCTAAAGCTTTCATCCGTATTGGAGTTTCTGCTTTATGTTGGTCTATTTGGAGGGCAAGAAATGATATTATATTAAACAAGAAACAATCTTTTCATTACTTGCAGGTTATCTATATGATGGCACACTGGGTTTAGCTACGGGCTCTCCTTTCGCCGGAGGGATAGCGGGCTGCCATGGTGTCTGGATGCACACGGCTTCAGACGGTCGCTCAAGATATCTTGTGCCAGACTGGCTGGCGTCATACTAGGAAGCTATAGTGATGTGTAGTTTTACTATGTTTTTGTGGTTTCACTGGTTGATTTTTATATCAACTGTAGACGATGATTGAGATACTCGAGTTGTAAGATTATATACTACTACTTTTTAATAAAAGGCCGTGTGCATCATCATGATGCAGAAGCCGGGGTTAAACTCCCCATTTCGAAAAAAATAGCAACTGTTCAAGTTCTTATGTCGCGATCCTCATCTTTTCTAATGTCACAAACTATATATCCTAACCGATGTCAACCAGAAAGGGTGGACAAGGGTATATGGTCTTGTAACGCTTTTTTGAAGCAATATATTTTGAAGCAATATATTTAGGAGGGGAGTCTTTCCTCCCGGTGGAAGTTTCAAATAATAGCCTTCTCTTTCTTCTGCTGTGTCGACGAAGACGCTTCTCAAAATGATAATCACTGCAGCCCTGACATCTGCCAGAACACGCCGGGGAACTGCGGCCGTTCATGTTACCCATGAAATTAGCCTTTCGAACAGAAAAATAGCTTTTGAATTAGCTGACATGTGTTCTCGTCGTGCGGATCGCGCCAATCGTTATCCACGATAACACTTGCCGTACGTGATCTAGTCTTCATTAGATGGCGGGGTTTACTTGGATCCAACGATTGATCAGCTACTGATTTGACTAGGCGCTAGTGCGCTACGCAACAAGCTGGAAAATATGCCGAAAGAGAAAATCTAGGTGATAGGAGCTAGTGAACTTACGTCTGTTCCGATCAGATTTTAGCTTCTAGTGAAGATGCCGGTTTCAAGCCCATCTGCTACTTAACTTTGCACGCAATATGGACGTTTAATTCACGTACGTCAGCGTTGGTGTCTTGAAGAGTCTCTACTCTCTACGGGCGTCTTTGGAAGGCTCGCTAAATTTTGCGCTGCCACATGAAGACATCTGTATACGTAGATGCCATTTTGTTTGGTTGCTTGGTGCCATTTTATTTGGTTGCTTGTATGTTTTATTTTAATCTCACCTCATGTTCAGATGCTGACATTACCTCTCACCTATTACAACATCTGCGCCCGTTGGTGTTTGTCTCTACGGGCGTTTTTGGTAGGCTGGCCAAATTTACACTGCGATGAGGCATGTTTGTTAACCCGTCGGCCAAAATGCGAATTTTATTGTCGGCCGAAAATTTGGCATGACCTTTGCTAATTTTTGGATCTAGGAGCCCCATTTCTCAACCGAAACAGAAGTGAATCAACCTTTCGGGAAAAATGGGCAGCTTATTTGAAATTCTTGCAACAATTTCACATAGAAAAAATGCACATACACATGCTGATTTCATCCAGATTTCACAAATTGCATACACCCAGATTTCATCCACATTTCAGCAGCATACACATGCTGATTTCATCCAGATTTTCATCCACAAACTGCATACATCTCATCCCTGCATAATCTTTCAGGTCAATCCACATACAACGATCACTCAAAAAAAAAAATCCACATACAACATCAACTTAAGCTTTGTGATATTCTCCTTTGATGCTTTATTGGTTTGACTTGGCGCATGCTTACACCATGTTATGACTATAACCAGTCAACTAAAGATTCTATGATCATTTAGTTTTTGACTTGTAATATCACTTTATACTTTGATTGATAATGTTTTGTCGCTATGCATGATTATGGCCATTATTGCTCTCTTAGTTGGTCGCTCTCAGTCTTTTGCTAGCCTTCGCCTACGATGAGTATGATCACTACTTGTGCATCCAACCACCATGAAACAAAGTTTGCTAATTTTGTCCACCGTATCTACCTAGTAGCATTATTGCTATTCCAAGTAATTCATCATATTTTTATCTTCCAAATTAAATCTTGGCATGAGAAAATCAGTCAGTAAAGCTCTCACGAACTTGATGGCACATTTACTTTCTTGTACTTAATAAATTTGATCATTGTGCCTATCTTATGAAGTTTATATGTTTGCAAATTGCGAGTTGGGACTTAGTAGAACCATGCTTTCATGGGGAACACTTTCGACATTGCACTTATATTTGGTTGATGTCATGTTCTTTTGTCTATGGATGCCTAGCGGTGTGAAATAAAATGGAATCTTATAAGTCCATGGAGTTTGAATATGAGTTAGGAAAATGCCTGGGCCGCTAATCTAAGCCATGCATTATTCATGGTGGAAATTTACAGCTAAGTCATAGTGAGCATTCTATGAAGCATTTCCAATAAAAAGCTATACCAATAGTAAATAAAAAAATTGTTGAGGTGCTCACTGTCTGTTTGTCTTGTCATTTTGGCATGGGATTGCTCCACAAGAGTACCTCTATATCATCGGGCAAGAGGTACCCCATTGGCGGTTCTCAATGATACATGTATACTTACAATGACAAGAACTTATTTGGGACCTAAGTTGAGTAGCATGAGGTTTAGGTACACTATTCAAGGGGCATGAGATTTTCAACTTGTGATTTGCAAGCATAAAGCTCATTTTTTTACTCACATTAACTTTAACCATTCAAGATGCTTATGAGATAGGGGCAATGAGAGCTCAAAGCTAATAAGTACCATACTTTTTGGAAGGTTTATAAAACTTGTTTATCTTGCTTACTCTTCAAAGGGTCTCTCTTTTACTTTTATGTTGAGTCTTCATCATCTACTTTATGCACCAATTAAGAGAGCATAGTTGTCATCCTTAGTGCAATGTGCATAGTTCCAAAATTATTATTGATTGATTCATGATTGTGCTATTGCTTGCTCTCAAATTACTTGTATCTAGTCACCCTCTGAATTTTGAAGGTGTCCTTGCATTTATGTTTTGCTATTCCATAAGGACATGTTGAGTACCACTTTATTATGTTTACTCTATGATCATAAACACATAGTTACTTTCAATGCACTATTATTCATGATCCTTTGTTTGAGTTACTCTTCATGTTATAACATAGTTGCTAAGTTTAAATGAATTATATCTATCATGCCTATATTTAGAGTACTTAGATCCCAGCTCACAATTCTTTACATGCTTGATCAAGATTGTGTTGGCTTCATGTCACCTCAAAAATTATTTTGTTATCACTTACCTACTCGAGGACGAGCAGGAGTTAAGCTTGGGGATGCTTGATACGTCTCAAACGTATCTATAATTTTTGATGCTCCATGCTTGTTTTACACCAATTCATATATGTTTTGTTTACACTTTGTTGCACTTTTACATGATTTCCGGCACTAACCTATTAACAAGATGCCACAGTGCCAGTCCTGTTTTTTCTGTTTTTGTATTTCAGAAAAGTTGTATAGGAAATATTCTCGGAATTGGACGAAACAAAAGCCGAAGTCAATATTTTACCGAAACGAAGATGAAGTCCAGAGGGGGTCGAAGAGGCGCCACAGGGCGACCAGACCACCCCATGGAGCGGCCTAGGACTGGCCCGCACCTAGGGGGGTCTGGGCCCACCAGGCGCCCCACCAACCTAAATCCTCCGCCTATTTATAAATCTTCTCGGGAAAACCCTGGATACCCGAGCCTCCATCCACGAAAAGTTCGTCGCGGCCGCCGCCATCGCAGAACCCATCTCGGGGGTTCTGAAGCTCTTCCCGACACCCTAGGGGGAAATCATCGCTGAAGGCATCTACATCGCCATGCCCGCCTCCGAAGTGATGCGTGAGTAGTTCATCCCTGTACTATGGGTCCATAACAGTAGCTAGATGGTTGTCTTCTCCACCTTGTGCCTCATGTATCGATCTTGTGAGCTGCCCTACATGATCAAGATTATCTTTATGTAATCCTATATGTTTGGTTTGCTGGGATCCGATGAATATTGTATACTATGTTGAGATTGATAATATATCGATGTCATATCTTATTTGTGATCTTGCATGCTCTCCGTTGCTAGTAGAAATTCTGGCCAAGTGGAAACTTGTGACTCCAAGAGGGGGTACTTATGCTCGATAGTAGGTTCATGCGTTTAGTTTTATGGGAGAGTGACTTTATAACTTCTAAGATTGTAGATGTGTTGTTGCTACTAGGGAGAAAGCAACAATGTTTTATCCAAGGGAAATTCTATTGTTTACTTTACACACATTGCTTAATGCGATAGTCTATTGCTTACAACTTTATACTGAAAGGGGTGCGGACGCTAACCTGAAGGTGGATTATTAGTCATAGACGCAGTTGGATTACGGTCTATGTATTATGTTGTAATACCCATATCAAATCTCATAGTAATCATCTTTTCATGTATTGATCGATATTCTGTCAATTGCCCAGCTATAATTTGTTCACCCAACATGCTATTTATTTATGGAGAGACACCTCTAGTGACCTGTGGACCCCGGTGCTATTTCCTTCTTGAATTCAATCAATTATGTTTACTTTCTGGAAACATCTCTTTGCATTCGATACGTCTAATCCTTTGTGTTCAGCAAACCGGTGAGATTGACAACCTCACTGTAAGTTGGGGCAAAGTACTTTGGTTGTGTTGTGTGCAGGTTCCATGTTGTTGCTGACCGTAGTGCGCCCGCCACTAGTCAGCCAGCAACACCTTCAGAACGCCTTTCTCCTCTGGTCGATTAAACCTTGGTTTCATACTGAGGAAAAACTTGCTGTTGTGCTCATCACACCTTCCTCTTGGGGTTCCCCAACAGTGTGAAGTCGGCGTAACGATAAGAACCATCAATGATGTCATCCACTACATGGACAAGCAGATGCACCATGATGTGGAAGAACGTGGGAGGGAAGTAAATCTCGAGCTCGCATAGTATCTCGACGATCTCTTCCTGTAGCATGTTGAGCTGCTTCACGCTGATGGACTTCCTAGAGATGACGTCGAAGAAGTTGCAGAGGCCAAACAACATCTCACAGACGTGCTCGTCCATTAAACTTCTTCTTCGCTACGTCCAGATATATCCTTATCTTCCCAGAGTAACCATGAGGAACTTTGACTCCTAGGAGGCACCTGAAAAACCCCTCGAGCCCCTCCTCGCTCAGAGTGAAGCAGGCAGCTTTAAGCACCACCACCTCATTCTTCTTAGCCCTTTTGTGGCGACCCTGAGTTGTTTCCACATGTTCATCATCATCATCACTATCGGGGTACAGAAGTTCTTTCTCGAGGCCAAGCAACTTCAGGTCGGTTCTTGTTTTTGTACCATCCTTGGTCCTCTCCGGCATGTTCATTAGAGTGCCAAGGAGGCTCTCGGTAACGTTCTTCATGATGTACATGACATCGAGGCTATGGGGCGTGTGGAGGAACTTCCAGTATGGTAGGTCCCAGAAAACATACCTCGCTTTCCATACGCCCAATAGCGGCGATTCCCTCGGTCGCTTTTTTCCCGGCGTAGGGCACTCTTCCCAATTTTCCAAAAGCTCGTAGATTTCTTCGCCGCTCCTCGGTCGTGGGGCTCTTCTGAGCTCCTCTTTGGCATTGAACATGTCTCTGCGTTTTCTCCACGGGTGATTGATACGTCGTAAACATATCTATAATTTTTGATGCTCCATGCTTGTTTTACACCAATTCATATATGTTTTACTTACACTTCGTTGCACTTTTATACATTTTCCGGCACTAACCTATTAACAAGATGCCACAGTGTCAGTTCCCTATTTTCTGCTATTTTTGTATTTCAGAAAAGTTGTACAGGAAATATTCTCGAAATTCGACGAAACAAAAGCCGAAGTCAATATTTTTTCGTAACGAAGACAGAGTCCAGAGGGGAGACGAACAGGAGGCACAGGGCGACCAGACCATGCCTTTGCGCGGCCAATGTCACACCCCAACTTTTGCAACCTTGTTTAGTTGTCCATAGTGCAAAAATCAGGGGGAACAAAAACTTTTTCTAAAGACTCTTAGGATGAATTTCCTTGATCTGTCTGATGAATTGCCTTGATCTGTCTGTTAAGATGAATTGCCTTGATCTGCTGGTAGTTGAATTGTCTTGTTTTGCTTGTTGAGTTTTGTCTTGAGCTACCTCAAAGAACAACACCTCTAGTGGTCAGACAAACAACTCACCTAATAAAACACATGTGTGACTTAGGAAAAATTGTTTTCCTTTTTACTACATCAAACTCTTCTCCTGATGGCAACATGAGTGTGCCATCTTGATTTTCCTCTTTGTGCAATCTAGCAAATCATCCTTAATTCAAAACTTGGAATCATCTACTCCTTATCATATCTTTCCCTTGCAATCTAAAGCAATGCACTTGGTCCTAAACCTACCATATCTTGAGCACTTCTCAACCATGTCCTTGCCTTGAACCAGATCACTCATAGGCCCTCTTATCATTGATGGTATTGAAGCCAAGTTAATAAGATGCCTTGGCAGGCTTTAAATATTCAAACTTTGGCAGTTGATTTCTAGCACCCACAACTGTTATTGGTGACCTCAATGCATGGATCTCATCTATGCAACACCCTCTACAACTTCCATGTCTTGCGTGTCCCATTCTACCTTATATTCACTTGATTTTGTACCATACCCAATGTTTAACAACTAGATCACTTCTTCTTCTTTTACCTCTTGTTTTTATCCAAAGTTTGCTCTTCACAAAAACCAATAGCGGGAATGATGGGTACATTAAGTAGCCACCATCTACCCTTGAGATCACTCCTCCCAAAGTTAGTTTTTTTTCTCTTTCTCAAAACCCCATACCCCTCTAAGTGGCTATCAAAGTATTTCTAGTTTTCAAACTATCTTCAAAACCTTCCTCAATTTAATTTTGGAAAGTATTTCTGATTTTCCTATCATATCTTTTCCATTAAAAATTCTAGTTACTAAAAAGGCCACTTTTGTTTTCACCAAAATGCATGTTATTGGTGCACATGCCTACTTGAACTTTTTGCCATCAAATATATCTCAAGAAAATCTACCATGCTTAGTTGTACATGTGCCTTTACTTTTTACCTTTGAATTCAAAGTTTACCTTGCTACTCTCTAAATCTTCAAAGTATATTCAAATGTTTTTCATAAAAAATTTTCCATAGACATGTGAAGTGATTCAAACAATTCTCTTTTGACCTACACCTACATCTCCCCTTATCTCATCTCCACCTCACCAAAATCACCACCATCTCCCTCTCACTTTGTCTTAAAATTTCCTAACCATATTGGACCAACATGATCTTGGGATATTTTCAAAAGAATAATATCCTTCTCCTCTCTCCTTTATCTTTTTTTTTCTTTATCACCTCCCCTCCACATTTCTTATCCTTCATCATATAGTGGCATTATCACCACCACCCCATCTCTTTTCCCCTCACCCCCTTTTATTTTTATTTTTTTCTTTCTTTGACCTTTGGCATGAACACATCCTTGCCTTTGCATGACACCCTCCCTCTCCACCTACCCCTCCACCCTCTATCTTCTTTCTCCTTTCACAAACCCTAGGAGGGAACCACCCCCTCTCCTTCTTTCTCTCTTTTCTTCTCTCTTTTCATGGCCGGGGCCAAAGTGCTCTGCACTTCCCTCCCTCTTGCGCCCCTCCAACCTTTTGGCCCAAGCCTAGGGACCCCCTAGACCACTATCCCTTCCTCCACAGGCCCAAAAACGAGCAGCCCACATACCACACCACCCCAAAAACCCTACACCGTGACAGCACACACGCGCTCTGGAAACATCTCCCGCTCGACCCCTCCCTCTTTCCCGCGCCTGTGCCCCACCCTGCTGACGCCAGTACCTCCTACGTCACCCACCAGCGCCCCCCTGACGTCAGCCCTCGCCCTCCGGTTGGCTGAAGCCACCGCCCACGCACCACCGTCGCTCCTCGCTGGCCTATAAAAGCACGCCCGCCCCAGCCTTCTCCTCTCACTCCCACCACTCATCTTCACTCCACACCACCCCTCTCTACCTCCTAGAGCTCCCCCTGAGCACGCCATAGCACTCCCCTGGCCGCTGCACGCCGGCATGATCACCACCATCGGTGGTCACCGTGGTGGGTGACAAGGACGTCGCCCCGGGCCCTTTCCTCCCCCTCTTTTTCCGTTCTGCTCACCATCTTATGCAAGCCCTAACACGCATCCCCTCAACGCCCAGGACCCTCCGTAGCCCCCGCCGGCGTCGTTCGTCCGGGAGCCTCATCGGAGAAGCCGCCGCCAGTACCTGCGTTTGGAGACGCTCCTGCTTGTTCCGGGGCAGCTGCTCGACCGCCTTGGACCACCGCTGCACTGCCCCACCCTCTCCGTCGATCGCCGCAGCCTCCCGGTGAGTCTCCGCATCGCCCCGTCCTCCTTTCTTCTTCTCCCGAGCGCGTGCTGGCGAAGGAAGGAGACGACCCGATGCGATCAGGCGTGCATGGCCAACCGGCCACGTCGGCCCATGCACATGGGCCCCGCACCGGGCCCTCCCTCCCTTCTTTTTTCTTCTTTTTTTCAAGCACCAGCCGGAAATCCTCCCCTGGGCCGGCCCAAAACCCCACCGCCGCGCGGCCCAGAAACTTTCCCGCCCGTTTTAAGATTCCAAATTTCTGTTAATTTGTGATTAAAACCAGAGAACTTAATTTGTTAATAACTCGAGATTCACAAACTCAAATCCAGTGAAACCAAGTGCATTAGTTCACAATTTTCAATATCTTTCAAATGCCACTGGTCCCATATTTTTAGGATTTGTTTTACAATTTTTGGTGAATTAAACTTGTTCTATGTGTACTGCAGACTCTAGATAATTCCTAAAATTGTAGGATTAATATTTTTGGGTGAATCCAATTGGGTTAGTCTTGTTTTAGTACTGGCCATCTAGGAAAAATATTGTTAGTCTCTGTTCATGCATATTTGTTACTGTTAGTAATATGTGTGTGCCACATGAATTGTTGAACAAAAACTTTTTGTTTATTTAAAATCTTTGACCACTCTTTTTAATAAAAATGGTCAACCTATGTTTTATTCCTGAAAAACAAAACCTTCTGAGACTTAAAATTAGTTTCAATGTTTTGCATGAGTATTCAAAATAGTGTGGCATATTGTTTACCTCCTAGTTTGGGTAGGGGTTTTGTTAGCAAGATAAAATAGTAAAAATGTTTTGTGCCTTTCCAAAAATGTTTGAAAATCAACTATGAATGATTTTGATGCAAAAACAATGCACTTGTCTTCTTGGTGGTGTTATCTACCAGGGGGTATATAATTTATGCCTTGGTGATACCAATAGAGGCATTTGTTTATTTTTTATGCTCTCATGCCTTTGTTAAAAAAGATCAATTGGTTTTCTTTTAAAGTTGTTTTGTAGTAACTATAAGTCCTTGGTATGTTAGTCCTTAGTAGAGTGGTTAGCTTCTGATTGTTGCATGTTTGCTTTGTTGGTGCAATGTGTTGAATGTGTTCCTTTTTAATTCACGGCGATAGATACGGACATTGTCGGGATTGAAGGAGGGGGAGGATTCGAAGATCTTTGAAGAAGTCCAGGGACAAATAAGCCAACCAAGGCATGCCATCTTTTGATCTCCTGCTATTTATCCTTCTTGTTGTGATTCTTTGTTCCATTATATACTTTGTTCCTTGTACCTGGCGTTATGTTTGGTCCTCTACGCTATGCATACTTACTCCCAAGTATGTTGAACCCCTTGTTGATGTTATGCATGCTTACCCTGAGCATGTATGCCCCCTTGACCACCTATATTATCATCTTCTTAGTGGTATGATGATTAACATCATGACCCTTGTTGAATCATCCTACTTATGTTGTTCCTATGCATGCTTACCTTAAGCATGTATGACCCCTTTGACACCTCAACCATCATCTCCTTAGTGGTATGATGGTTAGCATCATGCCCTTGTTGATAGCTTAGTTCTCCACAATAAAAGCTTAGGTTGGGAAACCCCGATGATTTATGTTTTGATAAGTTTTTGAAAACCTTGGGAAGATGTTGTCTTGCCCAAGTGGTGTTTCAAAAGAAAGGTCTTGATGTTTCGGAAAATGGTGTATGGTTGGTTGTTGACAAACAAAGGAAGTGTGGGTAAAATGCTTTTTAAAAGAGCACTACGTATAAGTGTTCGCCATCCCAACTTTTTATCGCGCAACCACATTACCCTGGGGTGGGAAAGGGCTTAGCTCGTAGTTTGTTCCTCTTAGCATGGGACACCGCACAACTATATAAGGGTCAGGTTACCCCCGAGTCCGGGTTGTCGTTGGTGGAGACAATAGTATAACGGGATGCCTTCGGGGCTACCCGTACGGAAGACACTATGGGTCTCCTGGCTTGGTGGTGGAGCCACGCTCAAAGTGAGGTGAGCTGCCACGGTGCTGGGGAGGTACATACTCCATAGGGTAGGATCCCGTGCTAAGCCGAATAGGCGAAAGGTTATGTCCGAGTTTTTGTCATGGCATAGTTGATATGCGGGGATGATGCCCACATGATAGACTCGCGGATCTTGTGGGGAAAGTGCGCAAACTCTGCAGAGTCAAATCTATTCGAATAGCCGCGTCCGCGGTCATGGACGGGTTGAAATGGCCATACTTAACCGGGGCTAGTTTTTTTTTAGAAAGTCTTTACAAAGAAAAAGAGAAAGTTGTTTTCGGAGTACCGGAAGGGTACAGGGAAAGTTGATGACCATGTGAAGATGGTCGGAAAGGAAATAAAAAGGGCTACTCCCATCCTAGTGTTTTATGATGTGGAACTCTTTTGTAGTATCTTGTTCAATAAAGATATAGAGATGTCATAGTTTATCTTTTGAAGTATCTTCTTCAATAAAGATATAGAGATGTCGTAGAATCCTCTTAGTGTCCCCTTCAACTGCGATGTTGGGATGCTATATCCACAAGAGAAACTGATTCTCTTCTACATGCTATTTCCACAAGAGAAATTAGCTCTTCCCTCTTGTCATCTAGATTAGCACTTGTTATCTTGCACTCTTGCAAAGTACCTTCTTGATGGTTTGCGAGTACAATTCCAAATGTACTCACGGCTTTGTCCCTGGCTATTTACTTGGCCAGACTTGAAGGAAGTCGACAAATGAAGAAGGATTGGACGACGTCTATGCGAGCTAGGAACGTTCTCCCAGTCAGTTGCCTGTAGGGTTATGGCAGATGACTTGGGCTCCGCGCTGTTGAAGTGATGTTGCTACTCTGATGATTAGATTAGGCCCTTCGAGGCTATTATGTAAGTATGGTCATGTGACCTTATTGTAATTTTCTTATTCCGCTTTGTAATGGATGGTGTAATTTTGATATCAGTTCGGTTATGTGTTCACGGCGCACTGATCATGGGATCGTGAACTGTATACATAACGGGTATTTTGGACAGCTAGTCCGGGGTCCCCACTGAGCTGGTATCAGAGCTATCCTGACTGTAGGAGACCTTAGTTAGCATGGACGTTAGTTAGGAAAACAAGTACTTGGGAAAAACTATTTACGAAACAAATTCTTTCTTTAGTCGGAAGCATAGCTTCTATTCCTCTTAGTTATTCAAAGCTTCCAAATTCTTATCTCTCCGCTTTATAAAAAGGTTTGAAAATTCTTAGTCTATTGTCTCATCCACTTCAAACCTACATACTGGACGATGTCCCCGACTCAGACCCGGAGACTCGAAGTCAAAGATGGAGCAACCTTTAAGGAAGACTCATGTATCTCCAACAGCAGCTATTGAAGATTGGATGCCGACTTAGTGTGCCCACAAAGGGATAATTAGATCATGTCTTTGGTTCTCACCAAAGTCTGTCAGGGAGCTGACCTTGTTCCTCTTTGGGCTCGCACTTTTGCAGTCGTCAAGGATCAAGTCCTCAATTTCTTGACTAGTAATTTTTAGGTTCGTCACGAGAAGTTGTCGTCTATGGAGCTCTTCAGCCATTAATCCTCCGAAGACCTCACATCCCTGGGATGTTGAGACCAGAAGTTCTACGCAGTTTTCGCCTCCACTTCAACATCGAAGACTCAACACCAGGCTACTTCACTACCAACTGCTTCAAGAATCCTTGTTGAAGTCAATGTCAGCTAGATAAAGACATCGACATATGTGACCAGCCCCAAACCTATAGGATGGATAGGACAAACTCAATCGCTTCGATTGAGCTACCCCCCCCACGTATTAGGTATCCCTAGATACTTAGAGTGCCTTGTTTGGTGTGATGTTTGCTTGTTGTTTCCTAGTGTGCTGCCTGGAGTGTTTTGATCTGTTTGTTGTGTGTATGGTTGTCTTGGTCCTTCGGTTTGAAAAACACTCTTAGTGTGACAACCCAGCATAGGAAGCCTCCCTAAGATGTTTTCACCCCATCTACCTTGCCGATAAAATGCTAACTGCTAGTCAATTAGATAAGCTAACCCTGCTAACAGTTGATTTTTAAACCTCAAAAAAAAACTAACCCAGACCCCTATCTACGCTAACTACTTCCAAGATCAGCTGAAGCATCTCTACTACGCCAAGAAAGCAGAAGCCCGTACCTTCAAAAGTGACTGCACCTCTGCAAGAAGCCATACTAATTTGGTCTAAGCTTGGAGCATAATCAGGCGCTAACCTCGAGGATAACTTTTTGAAACCACCCTCTAACACACCGTCTAACAAGCTGAGAGAACAATAGCGTCAAAGCCAAACTACATCACATGGTTAATCTGGTCCTCATCAAGTGAAGCTCATGAAGATACCTCAAGACGCAAGATTAGGCGTAGTTTACTCAACCATTTCTTAATGGTTAACACCGTGAGTGTCTCTTGAAACTGTGGACTACACATCACCCATGAAGATGTTTCGACTCAAGACGAGAGATATCACTTCTTCAAAAGCACCGACAAGACTCGTGGCAGAAGCTCTGAGTTTCCAGGACCCCCGCTGAACAATCCTAAGGGTGGAAGACTTCGTCTTCCACTAAGTGGAGCTAACCCTGAAATTTTCAACCTTTCTAAAACACCGTTGGGATACACTAACTCTCCCAGAATCATGGACCCCTCTAGTATCTTCAAGAAGCTACAGATCAAACACCATATAGGGTAGTCAACCTCTTCATGAAGCTTGCCCTCGGCAGGAATCCATCAGGTCTCCGAGAAGATGAAGCAACGACCTTCTCGATAACTTTGTGTCTACAAGAAGACGAGTCTAACTTTAGTCAACTTTGAAAACCCCTCTAGTCCTACGCTTTGTAATCTCAAGACGAGATTATTTTAAGGGAGGAAGATCTGTCACACCCCAACTTTGCAACCTTGTTTAGTTGTCCATAGTGCAAAAATCAGGGGGAACAAAAACTTTTTCTAAAGACTCTTAAGATGAATTTCCTTGATCTGTCTGATGAATTGCCTTGATCTGTCTATTAAGATGAATTGCCTTGATCTACTGGTAGTTGAATTGTCTTGTTTTGCTTGTTGAGTTTTGTCTTGAGCTACCTCAAAGAACAACACCTCTAGTGGTCAGACAAACAACTCACCTAATAAAACACATGTGTGACTTAGGAAAAATTGTTTTCCTTTTTACTACATCAAACTCTTCTCCTGATGGCAACATGAGTGTGCCATCTTGATTTTTCTCTTTGTACAATCTAGCAAATCATCCTTAATTCAAAACATGGAATCATCTGCTCCTTATCATATCTTTCCCTTGCAATCTAAAGCAATGCACTTGGTCCTAAACCTACCATATCTTGAGCACTTCTCAACCATGTTCTTGCCTTGAACCAGATCACTCATAGGCCCTCTTATCGTTGATGGTATTGAAGCCAAGTTAATAAGATGCCTTGGCAGGCTTTAAATATTCAAACTTTGGCAGTTGATTTCTAGCACCCACAACTGTTATTGGTGACCTCAATGCATGGATCTCATCTATGCAACACCCTCTACAACTTCCACGTCTTGCATGTCCCATTCTACCTTATATTCACTTGATCTTGTACCATACCCAATGTTTAACCACTAGATCACTTCTTCTTCTTTTACCTCTTGTTTTTATCCAAGTTTTGATCTTCACAAAAACCAAGAGTGGGAATGATGGGTACATTAAGTAGCCACCATCTACCCTTGAGATCACTCCTCCCAAAGTTAGTTTTCTTTCTCTTTCTCAAAACCCCATACCCCTCTAAGTGGCTATCAAAGTATTTCTAGTTTTCAAACTATCTTCAAAACCTTCCTCAATTTAATTTTGGAAAGTATTTCTGATTTTCCTATCATATCTTTTCCATTAAAAATTCTAGTTACTAAAAAGGCCACTTTTGTTTTCACCAAAATGCATGTTATTGGTGCACATGCCTACTTGAACTTTTTGCCATCAAATATATCTCAAGAAAATCTACCATGCTTAGTTGTACATGTGCCTTTACTTTTTACCTTTGAATTCAAAGTTTACCTTGCTACTCTCTAAATCTTCAAAGTATATTCAAATGTTTTTTATAAAAAAATTGCCATAGACATGTGAAGTGATTCAAACAATTCTCTTTTGACCTACACCTACATCTCCCCTTATCTCATCTCCACCTCACCAAAATCACCACCATCTCCCTCTCACTTTGTCTTAAAATTTCCTAACCATATTGGACCAACATGATCTTGGGATATTTTCAAAAGAATAATATCCTTCTCCTCTCTCCTTTATCTTTCCTTTTCTTTATCACCTCCCCTCCACCTTTCTTATCCTTCATCATATAGTGGCATTATCACCACCACCCCATCTCTTTTCCCCTCACCCCCTTTTATTTTTATTTTTTTCTTTCTTTGACGTTTGGCATGAACACATCCTTGCCTTTGCATGACACCCTCCCTCTCCACCTACCCCTCCACCCTCTATCTTCGTTCTCCTTTCACAAACCCTAGGAGGGCACCACCCCCTCTCTTTCTTTCTCTCTTTTCTTCTCTCTTTTCATGGCCGGGGCCAAAGTGCTCTGCACTTCCCTCCCTCTTGCGCCCCTCCAACCTTTTGGCCCAAGCCTAGGGACCCCCTAGACCACTATCCCTTCCTCCACAGGCGCAAAAACGAGCAGCCCACATACCACACCACCCCAAAAACCCTACACCGTGACAGCACACACGCGCTCTGGAAACATCTCCCGCTCGACCCCTCCCTCTTTCCCGCGCCTGTGCCCCACCCTGCTGACGCCAGCACCTCCTACGTCACCCACCAGCGCCCCCCTGACGTCAGCCCTCGCCCTCCGGTTGGCTGAAGCCACCGCCACCGCCCACGCACCACCGTCGCTCCTCGCTGGCCTATAAAAGCACCCCCGCCCCAACCTTCTCCTCTCACTCCCACCACTCCTCTCCACTCCACACCACCCCTCTCTACCTCCTAGAGCTCCCCCTGAGCACGCCATAGCGCTCCCCTGGCCGCTGCACGCCGGCATGATCACCACCATCGGTGGTCACCGTGGTGGGTGACAAAGACGTCGCCCCGGGCCCTTTCCTCCCCCTCTTTTTCCGTTCTGCTCACCATCTTATGCAAGCCCTAACACGCATCCCCTCAACGCCCAGGACCCTCCGTAGCCGCCGCCGGCGTCGTTCGTCCGGGAGCCTCACCGGAGAAGGCGCCGCCAGTACCTGCGTTTGGAGACGCTCCTGCTTGTTCCGGGGCAGCTGCTCGACCGCCTTGGACCACCGCTGCACTACCCCGCCCTCTCCGTCGATCGCCGCAGCCTCCCGTTGAGTCTCCGCATCGCCCCGTCCTCCTTTCTTCTTCTCCCGAGCGTGTGCTGGCGAAGGAAGGAGACGACCCGATGCGATCGGGCGTGCATGGCCAACCGGCCACGTCGGCCCATGCACATGGGCCCCGCACCGGGCCCTCCCTCCCTTCTTTTTTCTTCTTTTTTTCAAGCACGAGCTGGAAATCCTCCCCTGGGCCGGCCCAAAACCCCACCGCCGCGCGGCCCAGAAACTTTCCCGCCCGTTTTAAGATTCCAAATTTCTGTTAATTTGTGATTAAAACCAGAGAACTTAATTTGTTAATAACTCGAGATTCAAAAACTCAAATCCAGTGAAACCAAGTGCATTAGTTCACAATTTTCAATATCTTTCAAATGCCACTGGTCCCATATTTTTAGGATTTGTTTTTACAATTTGTGGTGAATTAAACTTGTTCTATGTGTACTGCAGACTCTAGATAATTCCTAAAATTGTAGGATTAATATTTTTGGGTGAATCCAATTGGGTTAGTCTTTTTTTAGTACTGGCCATCTAGGAAAAATATTGTTAGTCTCTGTTCATGCATATTTGTTACTGTTAGTAATATGTGTGTGCCACATGAATTGTTGAACCAAAACTTTCTGTTTATTTAAAATCTTTGACCACTCCTTTTAATATAAATGGTCAACCTATGTTGTATTCCTGCAAAACAAAACCTTCTGAGACTTAAAATTAGTTTCAATGTTTTGCTTGAGTATTCAAAATAGTGTGGCATATTGTTTACCTCCTAGTTTGGGTAGGGGTTTTTTTAGCAAGATAAAATAGGAAAAATGTTTTGTGCCTTTCCAAAAATGTTTGAAAATCAAATATGAATGATTTTGATGCAAAAACAATGCACTTGTCTTCTTGGTGGTGTTATCTACCAGGGGGTATATAATTTATGCCTTGGTGATACCAATAGAGGCATTTGTTTATTTTTTATGCTCTCATGCCTTTGTTAAAAAAGATCAATTGGTTTTCTTTTAAAGTTGTTTTGTAGTAACTATAAGTCCTTGGTATGTTAGTCCTTAGTAGAGTGGTTAGCTTCTGATTGTTGCATGTTTGCTTTGTTGGTGCAATGTGTTGAATGTGTTCCTTTTTAATTCACGGCGATAGATACGGACATTGTCGGGATTGAAGGAGGGGGAGGATTCAAAGATCTTTGAAGAAGTCCAGGGACAAATAAGCCAACCAAGGCAAGCCATCTTTTGATCTCCTGCTATTTATCCTTCTTGTTGTGATTCTTTGTTCCATTATATACTTTGTTCCTTGTACCTGGCGTTATGTTTGGTCCTCTACGCTATGCATACTTACTCCCAAGTATGTTGAACCCCTTGTTGATGTTATGCATGCTTACCCTGAGCATGTATGCCCCCTTGACCACCTATATTATCATCTTCTTAGTGGTATGATGATTAACATCATGACCCTTGTTGAATCATCCTACTTATGTTGTTCCTATGCATGCTTACCTTAAGCATGTATGACCCCTTTGACACCTCAACCATCATCTCCTTAGTGGTATGATGGTTAGCATCATGCCCTTGTTGATAGCTTAGTTCTCCACAATAAAACCTTATGTTGGGAAACCCCGATGTTTTATGTTTTGATAAGTTTTTGAAAACCTTGGGAAGATGTTGTCTTGCCCAAGTGGTGTTTCAAAAGAAAGGTCTTGATGTTTCGGAAAATGGTGTATGGTTGGTTGTTGACAAACAAAGGAAGTGTGGGTAAAATGCTTTTTAAAAGAGCACTACGTATAAGTGTTTGCCATCCCAACTTTTTATCGCGCAACCACATTACCCTGGGGTGGGACGGGGCTTAGCTCGTAGTTTGTTCCTCTTAGCATGGGACACCGCACAAATATATAAGGGTCAGGTTACCCCCGAGTCCGGGTTGTCGTTGGTGGAGACAATAGTATAACGGGATGCCTTCAGGGCTACCCGTCCGGAAGACACTATGGGTCTCCTGGCTTGGCGGTGTCGCCACGCTCAAAGTGAGGTGAGCTGCCACGGTGCCGGGGAGGTACATACTCCATAGGGTAGGATCCCGTGCTAAGCCGAATAGGCGAAAGGTTATGTCCGAGTTTTTTTCATGGCATAGTTGATATGCGGGGATGATGCCCACATGATAGACTCGCGGATCTTGTGGGGAAAGTGCGCAAACTCTGCAGAGTCAAATCTATTCGAATAGCCGCGTCCGCGGTCATGGACGGGTTGAAATGGCCATACTTAACCGGGGCTAGTTTTTTTTTAGAAAGTCTTTACAAAGAAAAAGAGAAAGTTGTTTTCGGAGTACCGGAAGGGTACAGGGAAAGTTGATGACCATGTGAAGATTGTCGGAAAGGAAATAAAAAGGGCTACTCCCATCCTAGTGTTTTATGTTGTGGAACTCTTTTGTAGTATCTTCTTCAATAAAGATATAGAGATGTCATAGTTTATCTTTTGAAGTATCTTCTTCAATAAAGATATAGAGATGTCGTAGAATCCTCTTAGTGTCCCCTTCAATTGCGATGTTGGGATGCTATATCCACAAGAGAAACTGATTCTCTTCTACATGCTATTTCCACAAGAGAAATTAGCTCTTTCCTCTTGTCATCTAGATTAGCACTTGTTACCTTGCACTCTTGCAAAGCACCTTCTTGATGGTTTGCGAGTACAATTCCAAATGTACTCACGGCTTTGTCCCTGGCTATTTACTTGGCCAGACTTGAAGGAAGTCGACAAATGAAGAAGGATTGGACGACGTCTATGCGAGCTAGGAACGTTCTCCCAGTCAGTTGCCTGTAGGGTTATGGTAGATGACTTGGGCTCCGCGTTGTTGAAGTGATGTTGCTACTCTGATGATTAGATTAGGCCCTTCGAGGCTATTATGTAAGTATGGTCATGTGACCTTATTGTAATTTTCTTATTCCGCTTTGTAATGGATGGTGTAATTTTGATATCAGTTCGGTTATGTGTTCACGGCGCATTGATCATGGGATCGTGAACTGTATACATAACGGGTATTTCGGACAGCTAGTCCGGGGTCCCCACAGCCAGGCCTTGTCCCGCGCCAAGGGGTGGTGTGGGCCACCCTGGCCTCCACCGACCTCGCCTTTCCGCCTATTTATTCACGATCTCGGGAAAATCCTAAAGACCCGAGCCTCCATCCACGAAAAGTTCCGTCGCGGCCCCCATTGTAGACCCTAGCTCGGGAGGGTTCTGAAGCTCTTCCCGACACCCTGTCGGAGGGGGAGATCATCGCCGGAGCCCTCTACATCGCCATGCCCACCTCCAAAGTGATGCGCGAGTAGTTCATCCCTGGACTATGGGTCCATATCAGTAGATAGATGGTTGTCTTCTCCAATTTGTGCCTCATGTTTAGATCTTGTGAGCTGCCTATCATGATCAAGATCATCTTTATGTAATGCTACATGTTGTGTTTGCTGGAATCCGATGAATACGGTATACTATGTTGAGATCGATTATATATACTTGTCATATGTTATTTGTGATCTTGCATGTTCTCCGTTGCTAGTAGATACTCTGGCCAAGTAAATGCGTGTGACTCCAAGAGGGAGTATTTATGCTCGATAGTAGGTTCATACCTCTAGTTTTCTGGAAGACTGACAATAACTTCTAAAATTATAGATGCGTTGTTGCTAGTAGGGAGAAAACAACAATGTTTTATCCAAGGGTAATTCTATTGTTTACTTTACACACATTGCTTAATGCGATAATCTGTTGCTTGCAACTTAATAGTGGAAGGGGTTCGGACGATAACCGGAAGGTGGATTATTAGTCATAGACATAGTTGGATTATGGTCTATGTATTATGTTGTAATGCCCAAACGAATCTCATAGTAATCATCTTGTCATGTATGGTCTTTATTATGTCAATTGCCCAGCTGTAATTTGTTCATATAGCATGTTATTTATCTTTATGGAGAGACACCTCTAGTGAACTGTGGACCCTGGTCCTTTTTACTTTACACTGATAAATTCATCTACTGCAATCCTGTTCTGTTTACTTTCTGCAAGCACTGTTCTCTTTAATTCCACTGCAAACATCTCTTTCCACTTGATACGTTTAATCCTTTGTGTTCAGCAAAACCGGTGAGATTGACAACCTCACTGTGAGTTGGGGCAAAGTATTTTGGTTGTGTTGTGTGCAGGTTCCATGTTGTTGCTGACGCCTATAGTGCGTCCTGCCAATAGTCAGCTAGCAACACCTTCAGAAGTCATTCCTTTCTCCTACTGGTCGATTAAACCTTGGTTTCTTACTGAGGGAAAAGTTGATGTTGTGCTCATCACACCTTCCTCTTGGGGTTCCCCAACGGTGTCAAGCACCATTGCCAACTCTCACGGCAACACCATCAAGATTTTCTGGCGCCGTTGCTGGGGAGAAAGAGGATTTCTGCAAGGGGAGTCTCTCATCTCCAATCTCTTTACTTTGTTATAGTTTTGCTTAGTTTATTTTATTTTGTCTTGTTTGCTTCATTATATCAAAAACACAAAAAACTTAGTTCCTATTTTAAGTTGTTTCTATGTCTATTGATGTTACTATGTCACCTGAGGAGATGATCTTCACTTTCAAACAATGGAGTGAGGAGAGTTTCAAAGGAGCTTGGTCTAGGATTAATAATTCTTATGATAAAACTGAACCTAAAATGATTCTAGGCCTGCTTCTTAGTAGCTTTTACTTCGGTCTTGTTCTTTGTTATAGATACACTTTGGATATTGTAGTGGGAGGAGATTTCCTTCAGTGTGATGGAGATCAAACTTTTAATGCCATGAAAAGTAGATTGCAACATATAGCTCACCAAGTAATTTTAATTCATCCCTTGTGAGCATCTATGCTAGATTAAATACTATTGAGACAAGTACAACTTGCTTAAAAGAATGTTATAGTATGTTTCGAGAAAATTATGATAATGTTTCAATAAATTCTGAACCCTCAAGTTGGCTCCCTTCAGTAAAAGTTGATATAGGTGGTGAATTTTTTTATGCTCGTTGCGATATTATGTCTGAGTTTTGTCTTATGCCTAAAGATATTTACAAGTCTTTAAATCTTTGGGGACTTTATGAGGGTGGAGAAGAAATATCACTTACCAATAATGATGTTATATTACCCATTGGAATTTTTTAAGGAGTTCATACAAGAATCCTAGGAAGGATGGTATCTACTGATTATCTCGTTACTGAATGTGCAGGAAAGGGACAAATCACACTTGGACGATCTCAGCTAAAACTCCTAGGAGCAAAAATAGATGTGGGGAAGGGCATCATGACTTTCACCTCCCCACCAGGTACTTCTCATTCTTTCCCTAAGAAAAAGCGTAAAGTTAAGAGGGGTAGGCATAAGGCTCCCGCCATTTATGATGTTGATCCTTCTTCACTTGATAATACTTGATGCTAGCTCTTTTTCTGCGCCTAGCTGAAAGGCGTTAAAGAAAAGCACTCTTGGGAGATAACCCAAGTTTATTTCTGTAATTTTTCTTTTGTTGAGTCTTGGATGTTATTACCTCTGTAATAATCTCTCCTTATCATGTTTATTTCGGTTTTGTGCCAAGAATAGCCTCTAATAGGATGAATGTAAGATTTGGAGAAGTTGCTGTCCTAAAAATAGATTCTGTGCTGTCACCATAAAAAATCGTATTCACAGCCAGAGCGGAATTTTGAGCTGCCAATTTTTGTTCATATGCCCCAGATTATTATCTAACTTTACTTAGTTTACCACTTTTCGATTTGAGCAACAGAAGATTTCTAAAATATCGATCTTTACCTGCTGTTCTGTTTTGACAGATTTCTGCCACTATTTGCATTTGCCTCTTAATCTCTTTCTTTTTGAGTTCATTTGATCAAAGAGCTTTTTGAAGAGGTTTCTACAGTATCTAATGCTTTAATAGGTGTTTTATATATCATATAACTGAACCGAAGTGGATTTGTTATTTTGATTGTACTAATGCTGCTAATAAGAATTGTGTGAAGTTTTGTATGAAGGAAGTTTTCAAGTGTAGGGAGAGAAGAATGATGTAATGAGATGAACATGGACAAAAGCTCAAGCTTGGGGATGCCCCTGCACCCCAAGAAATATCCAAGAGGTACAAGCGTGGCATCTCCTCTTCATCAACAAAGCAACAGATCATCTTTCTATGCGCTATATTTTTATTGTTTCATACTCTATGTGTTATTCTTGGAGCGTCCTATTTTTGTTTTTAGTTTAGTTTTGTTTTGTTTGCTGTAGCATATGGTTGGATCCCAGCATATTTGTTTTGAAGAGAGACACGCTCCATTTTAATTGCATAGAACACTATAGTTTTCGCTCTTATTATTCTGCGGGTGTTCTAGTTTTCTAGTACTGCGTTTAGCTCTTGGTTTTCTACTCTTATTTTGTTCAGAGCTTGTTAGTATTCTTTATTTATGTATGATTAGCTCTCTGGTCCATATTGATTTTCGTCTCTAAGAGCTATTTCAAATAAGTTGACTGGTGTTGGAGACGTGTAAAATGTTTCATTCTTATAGTGATGCAAAAGTAAGCTTGTCTAGACTGTGGCATAGACTTTGGCATGTCATGTTGGATGTTATTCTTGTCATATGCTTAGTATTTATTGTTGTAGCATGACTTGTCTCGAATAGCTGAGAGTGCATAATGTGCCATTGAAAGAATCATGTTTTGTTTCCATCATACAAAGCACAATATTGTGGTATTTTCCTTTGATGCTTTATTGGGTTGACTTGGCACATGCTTATACCATGTTATGACCACAACCAGTCAACTAAAGCCTCTATGATCATTTAGTTTTTGACTTGTAATATCACTTTATGCTTTGATTAATAATGTTTTTTCGCTATACATGATTATGACCATTATTGTTCTCTTAAGTTGGTCGCTCCCAGTCTTTTGCTAGCCTTCACATGTACTGAGTATGAACTCTACTCGTGCATCCAACCACTAAAAACTAAAGTTTGTCAATTGTGTCCACCATATCTACCTATTAGCATCATTGCTATTTCAAGTATATTCATCATGCTTTTATTTATCTTCCAAATTAAATTTTGTGATGAGAAAATTAGTTAGTAAAGCTCTCACGAACTTGATGGCACATTTACTTTCTTGCACTTAATAAACTTGAGCCATTGTGATTATCTTATGAATATTATATGCGGGCAAATTATGAGTTGGGAGTCAGCACAACCATGCTTTCATGGGGAACGCTTTCAGCATTGCACTTATTCCTATTTAGTTGATGTCATGTTCTTTTGTTTATGGATGCCTAGCGGTGCGAAATAAAATGAAACTTGTAAGTCCATGGAATTTGCATATTGATACGTCTCAAATGTATCTATATTTTTTGATGCTCCATGCTTGTTTTACACCAATTCATATATATTTTGCTCATACTTCGTTGCACTTTTATACATTTTCCGGCACTAACCTATTAACAAGATGCCACAGTGCCAGTTCCCTGTTTTCTGTTGTTTTGTATTTCAGAAAAGTTGTACAGGAAATATTCTCGGAATTGGACAAAACAAAAGCCGAAGTCAATATTTTACCGTAACAAAGACATAGTCCAGAGGGGAGTAGAAGGGGGTAGAAGGGGGTCCACAACTGCCCTAGGCACGGCCTAGCCATGGTCCACGCCTAGGGGTGGTGTGGGCCACCCTGGCCTCCACCGACATCGCCCCTCCGCCTATTTATTCACGATCTCGGGAAAACCCTGGATACCCGAGCCTCCATCCACGAAAAGTTCCGTCGCGGCCGCCACTGTAGAACCCATCTCGGGGGTTCGAAGCTCTTCCCGGCACGCCGGAGGAAATCATCACCGGAGGCATTTACATCGCCATGCCCGCCTCGGAAGTGATGCGTGAGTAGTTCATCCCTGGACTATGGGTCCATAGCAGTAGCTAGATGGTTGTCTTCTCCAATTTGTGCCTCATGTTTAGATATTGTGAGCTGCCCTACATGATCAAGATCATCCTTATGTAGTCCTACATGCTGTGTTTGCTGGGATCCAATGAATATTATATACTATGTTGAGGTCGATTATATATTCATTTCATATGTTATTTGTGATCTTGCATGCTCTCCGTTGCTAGTAGATACTCTGGCCAAGTAGATGCTTGTGACTCCAAGAGAGTATTTATGCTCGATAGTAGGTTCATGTCTCTAGTTTTCTGGAAGAGTGACAATAAATTCTAAGATTTTAGATGTGTTGTTGCTAGTAGTGAGAAAACAACAATGTTTTATCCGAGCGTAATTCTATTGTTTACTTTACACACATTGCTTAATGTGATAACCGGGAGGTGGATTAGTAGTCATAGACGCAGTTGAATTACGGTCTATGTATTATGTTGTAATGCCCAAATGAATCTCATAGTAATCATCTTGTCATCTATGGCCGATATTCTGTCAATTTCCCATCTGTAATTTGTTCACCCATCATGCTATTTATCTTTATGGAGAGACACCTCTAGTGAACTGTGGACCCGGTCCTTTTCTTTACACTGATAAATTCAACCACTTAAATCATGCTCTTTTACTTACTGCAAAGTTGTGTTCTCTTTAATTACTGCAAACATATCTTTCCACTCGATATGTCTAATCATTTGTGTTCAGCAAACCGGTGAGATTAACAATCTCACTGTAAGTTGGGGGAAAGTACTTTGGTTGTGTTGTGTGCAGGTTCCACGTTGTTGCTGACGCTGGTAGTGCACCCTGCCACTAGTTAGCTAGCAACACCTTCAGAAGTCGCGCCTTTCTCCTACTGGTCTATTAAATCTTGGTTTCTTACTGAGGGAAAACTTACTGTTGTGCTCATCACACCTTGCTCTAGGGGTTTGCCAACCGCTTCCACAACAACCGCCAGCAAGATTGTCTGGCACCGTTGCCGGGGAACAGAAGAAATGTGACACCACAGCCAACTCCCACGGCAATCTACGCACAGCAAGATTTTCTAGCGCTGTTGCCGGGGAGAAAGAGGACTTGTGTTGCTTAGTTTATTCTCATCTCCAATCTCTTTACTTTGTTATTGTTTTGTTTAGTTTATTTTACTTTGTCTTGTTTGATTTATTATATTAAAAACACACAAAAATTAGTTTCTATTATAGCTGTTATTTGTGTTGCTTAGTTTATTCCATGCTCACTTTCCTTGTTGATGTTTCTTGTTTTTATTTTCACTAGTAGGCTTAATGGAAAACAACAACAAAAATTAGAGAACTTTATAGTATTTATCTTGAATTAGGACATCAAGATTTGGAGAAGTTGTTGTCCTGAAAAAAGATTTTGTGTTGTTTGTGCATAGCCAGAGCGGAATTTTGAATTAGGACATCAAAAATTCTTAAACATAGCCAGAGCGGAATTTTGAGCTACCATTATTTGTGCACATGCCCCAGGTTATTATCTAACTTTCGTTAGTTTACTACTTTTCGAGATGAGCAACATAAGATTTTCGAAAAAATTGATCTTTACCTGCTGTTCTATTTTGACAGATTTCTGCACTATTTACATTTGCCTCTTAAATCTCTTTCTTTTTGTGTTCTTTTGATTAAAGAGCTTTTTGAAAGGTTGATACAATAGCTAATGCTTTAATAGATGCTTTATATATGTTAGAACTGAACCAAGGTAGATTTGTTTATTTTGATTCTACTAATGCTGCTAATAGAGAATTGTGTGAAGTTTTGTATGAAGGAAGTTTTCAAGTGTAGGGAGAGAAGAATGATGTGATGAAATGAAGAATGGACAAAATATCAAGCTTGGGGATGCCCCTGCACCCCAAGAAATATCCAAGAGGTACAAGCGTCAAAGCTTGGGGATGCCCAAGGCATCCCCTCTTCATCAACAAAGCAACAAATCATCTTTCTATGCGCTATATTTTTATTGCTTCATACGCTATGTGTTGTTCTTGGAGCGTCTTTATTTTTGTTTTTAGTTTAATTTTATTTTGTTTGCTGTAGCATATGTTTGATCCCGGCACATTTGTTTTGGAGAAAGACCCGCTCCGTTTTAATTGCATAGAACGCTCTAGTTCTCGCTCTTAATGTTCTGCGAGTATTCCAGTTTTCTGGTACTGCGTTTAGCTCTTGTTGACAAGGGATTAACTCGTTAATGCCTACAGATTGTAGACTTAGGGTTTCGTAAGAAGTAGAGGGAAAGTAGATCTCGAAGGTTTCATCCGACAAAGGTGCTTGACTAAAGGTTACGGTGGTTTTGTTGACAAAGATTCGATCCCTCGTTTCTCCCTCGGCTACCCTTTATATAGGAGGTGGAGCCAAGGATTTTCGTGTCGTACAAGTTACAAACTATGCAAGGCGTAGTGGGCCTTTCCTATTTTGATACAACATTCCTACTACAACTCTACTTTTCCTTATCCGAAGATCTCTAGGCTTCTGGGCCTTCAAAGCTTCGGGTCCGTGGGCTTCACGTCTTCTCCATATAACCCGGGTACTTTATTCGGCATGCCTATTCGGCATACCTATGTCAGTAGCCCCCGAGATTTTGCTTGAATCGCAGAGTCGAGTAAAATCTCCATCGTAAACTGTGTCGCATGTTTATTTAATAAAATTTCAAATCATAATGAATATCTTGCTCAATGTCTATTTTGTACAGGGATGATGGTAAATGGGGCTGGTTCATCTGACGGATCAGGTACCAGTTAACTGCTCTTGTGGCAAACCCGCATTAACCTACTTAAAGCTCGAGTCCCTGGACTCAACTCGGGATACCGGCGTAATTCGACACGCGCCGCTTAGGGACTTATCATGAATCGAATCCCAACTTTATTTTATCTAGTACCTAACACGTTCATCAGGATTTTTCTTCGCATCTGCTGATACGGATAAAGTGGGAGAACGCATTCGGGTGCGATGCCACGCCACACAAGACAGATCCTGGGATCTTAGCTTCGTACTCTTTTTCGAGTTACGGCATTCAAAGTTTTTTTTACAGCAGCGGACGCGCTCTGAGAATATTTTGTCGAGCGCCTTTGTACGGCTACTGGAATTCTTTATTTGTTTGAGTTGACTCGTGGAATAATATCTTGATCTCCCGATGGGAGTACATGACGAGTTATATGTAACTCGAAGATGTACGGAAGAAGTTTCTTGACTGCAATTCTATATTGACTTGTTACTTTCCCTTCTTTTTCTTCTTTATATTCATCGGGTGCGCGACCAGTGGTCCCGATGGGAGTAGCCCCCGAGGCTACAGCCAAGTGTTTGCACTTGGTTGTAGGCTCAACTACTGTTATTTTAATCAACTCTGTATTTTTTTCTTCACCACGTCATCTTATCAGAAGTATGCACAATACTTCTGATAAGAGTAGCCCCCGAGCATATGAACAGGTGCTTGCATATGGGCATAGGCTCACGAATTTTCTTTCCAGCCATACATTGCTTCAGATCTCGAAGTTTTCTTTTAACTATATTTTGCTCCATCACTCGAAGCTTTTTGATACTGATGTCGTTGCTGAGGAGAGCCATGTGTGGCCACGTTGGGAAGACACGACTCCTGGCAAACCACTGTTCTATGGGTCCAAATTTCTGCACTTCCTCCACGTCGCACAAGTGGGGCGCGCACGTCCTCCGAAATTCCTGGCACGTGCGCGGTAACTTCCTTCTGGTAAAACTAAAGTGTAAAGACCATTTTACCACTTGAACACGAGTAGGGTTCAGGATATTTTCCTTTCCATCCAACGGCTGAGCGTATCGTTTTCCACCTATATATTCTACCCTTCTCCTCACTTTTCCCCCTTCGCTGCGCCGCACATCTGCTCTCGCCTCTCTCCTTCTTCCTCCTCGAGCACCTCACACACTCATCCTCTGCTTCCCCTCTAATTCTCCACCGCGCTTCCACCATGGCTCCGCGCACCAAGCTCTGCAAGAACCGTGCCTCTGGCACTGAGGAGCGCGTCGAGAAGACCAAGATCTCCGGATGGGAGAGGTCGAAGCTCTCTGCGCAGGACAAGCGGATGCGCAAGAGGATGGGCCTGCTCAACAAGGAAGCAATGAGGATGCCAGGGGATGAAAGTTCCCCTCATCCCCCTTCTGGTTTTCAGGTAACTTTCATCGATTTCCTCATTCGCGGTTTTTCCATTCCCGTCCATGAATTTCTCTGTGGGCTTCTTTTCATCTATGGGATTCAACTTCACCAGCTGACCCCTAATTCTCTCTTCCATATCTCTATCTTCATCACCCTCTGCGAGTGCTTCCTGGGCATCCATCCTCACTGCGAACTGTGGAAACACATCTTTTACCTCCGCCGCAACAACTCGAAAAACACCATCAACAACGTAGGTGGTGTGTGCATCTGCGTCCGGCCAGAGGTCGGATATTTTGATGTGAAGTTCGCCGACTCCGTCCAAGGCTGGCGCAGAAAGTGGATTTACGTCAAGGATGAATCTTCGGATGCCCAAGAGTATGGTCTTGCTCCTTTTGACGCTTCCGAAGATATTCAGAGGCGCAAGTCTTGGGATGCAGAAGCTACAGCCAAAGAAAAGGCAGCCACTGACGCGCTGATTGCTCGCCTCCAAGAGCTCCAAAACACTCAAGGGGCAGAACTATCGGGTGTGCAAATCATTACACACTTTCTGCGGATTCGAGTGCAGCCTCTTCAGGCTCGCCAAAATCCTCACTGGATGTACTCGGGTGCTGAGGACGCTGACCGGGTTTCCGAAGATCTTCCCTTGAAAGATTTGGAGAAGCTTGTCCGTCGCTTCTCCTCCCTGAGAAAGAACAATCATCCGATATCTTTTGTATATCAGGTCTTCAATAACTTCGAGTAAAATCATGCCAACTGATGGTACGTAAGGGATTTGAGTAACATGCCCAGTTTTTCTCGATGAATCAACACTGGTTAACTGTTGATGGCAAAACAACGTTACTCTACACAGAATAAAGTCCTCGGGCATGATTCTAGATCTTCTGAAGCCTTCGAGTCCATAATTTTTATCGGGTGCGCGTCCAGCGCTCCCGATGGGAGTAGTCCCCGAGTCTAGGCACGGATGCTTGCAACCGTGTGTAGACTCAAGTTGCATTACTCGAATGGTATAAACTTATTCGGATGCTTTATCAGGAGCCGATACTTTTGATGACATCATCAATGACGTGGTCACTACGGCGGTTCAATTGGTAGGACGTGACCTTGACGGGCCCACCCTACTTCTGCGCAGTCAGTTAGGAAATGACTAGTCCTTACGCTTTGATTGAGGCGCCTCCTCGATTTCCGCGCGTGGTGGAGGAATTGTCCTTCGCTATGATGGATGTAACGACACGTGGTGACCTAATCATAGATCTCTTGGTAACTTTCCCTTTTATAAAGGAGAAGGAAAAATTTTTACTCTCCTTATTCTTTCTTTCCATCGCTCCTGCTCCTTCTCTGTTCTTCCTCCTCACAGCCATCGCGCCGCCACCGCTATTGTTCTTCAATCCTCTTTTCGTATTTCCAAACGCATCTGAAGATGGTGAAGAAGAAGGGTTCCTCCGTTGCCGCCGGTGCTACTTCGATCAATGCTGCCGCCAAGATTGCATCTGATGCATCAAAGAGGAGTACACCAAAGGTTTCTGCCGCGGCGCCAACACCTGGTGATTGGCATGCTTCGACGATGACCAAGCGCGACGAGAAGAAGTCTCGCAGCCTTGGTTTGATTTCTTTCCGACGAGGGAAACATCATACTCCCAGGTTTGGCCTCGCGCACCAATCATCCTGCCGGTTTTACTGTGATGTTCTTATCGTTCTTGTACCGTGGTCTATTGATACGTCTCAAACGTATCTATAATTTCTTATGTTCCATGCTAGTTTTATGACAATACTCACATGTTTTATATACACTTTATATCATTTTGATGCATTTTCCGGCACTAACCTATTAACAAGATGCCGAAGCGCCAGTTCCTGTTTTCTGCTGTTTTTGGTTTCGAAATCCTACACAGGAAATATTCTCGGAATTGGACGAAACAAAAGCCCACGGTCTTATTTTCCACGGAGCCTTCCATAAGTCCGAAGAGGAGACGAAGAAGGGCGACGAGGCGGCCACACCCTAGGGGGGCGTGGCCCCACCCCTGGCCACGCCGCCCTATGGGGTGGGCCCCTCGAGCGTCCCCCGACTCTGCCCCTTCGCCTATATATTCTCTCCGTCGCGAAAACCCTAGTACCGAGAGCCACGATACGAGAAAAGTTACGGAGACGCCGCCGCCGTCAATCCCATCTCGGGGGATTCAGGAGATCGCCTCCGGCACCCTGCCGGAGAGGGAAATCATCACCGGAGGGCTCTACATCACCATGCCCGCCTCCGGACTGATGCGTGAGTAGTTCATCCTTGGACTATGGGTCCATAGCAGTAGCTAGATGGTTGTCTTCTCCTCTTGTGCTATCATGTTTAGATCTTGTGAGCTGCCTATCATGATCAAGATCATCTATTTGTAATGCTACATGTTGTGTTTGTTGGGATCCGATGAATATGGAATACTATGTCAAGTTGATTATTGATCTATCATATATGTGTTGTTTATGATCTTGCATGCTCTCCGTTGCTAGTAGAGGCTCTGGCCAAGTTGATACTTGTAACTCCAAGAGGGGGTATTTATGCTCGATAGTGGGTTCATGCCTCCATTGAATCTGGGACAGTGACAGAAAGTTCTAAGGTTGTGGATGTGCTGTTGCCACTAGGGATAAAACATCAATGCTTTGTCTAAGGATATTTGTATTGTTTACATTACGCACAGTATTTAATGCAATTGTCTGTTGTTTGCAACTTAATACTGGAAGGGGTGCGGATGCTAACCCGAAGGTGGACTTTTTAGGCATAGATGCATGCTGGATAGCGGTCTATGTTCTTTGTCGTAATGCCCTAAGTAAATCTCATATTAGTCATCATGATATGTATGTGCATTGTTATGCCCTCTCTATTTGTCAATTGCCCAACGTAATTTGTTCACCCAACATGCTATTTATCTTATTGGAGAGACACCACTAGTGAACTGTGGACCCCGGTCCATTCTTTTACATCTGAAATACAATCTACTGCAATCATTGTTCTCTGCTGTTCTTTGCAAACAAACATCATTCTCCACACCATACCTTTGCTAAAGAGAAATGATCACTATGAGTCAGATTCAATAGAATTGGATCCATTCCAAATAGCAAGAATTAGGATTCTTGATCCCTCTCAATCTCTCTTTCAATTCGAGGATCTAGAGAGGTGTTTTCATAGTCATCTCCTAATATTTTCGATTTCATTTTTCTATGATATGCCTTTCTATATGAAAATTTGTTATTTACGATGTACGATGATCCCTGTTAAGCATCCATGGCTGAATGGTTAAAGCGCCCAACTCATAATTGGTAAATTTGCGGGTTCAATTCCTGCTGGATGCACGCGGGAACGTTCCATAAGTCTATTGGAACTGGTTCTCTATCCATGGAATCTCATCCATCATCCATACATAACGAATTGGTATGGTTCTCTATCCTTTGTTTACAGCAAGCCGGTGAGATTGACAACCTCACTGTTAAGTTGGGGCAAAGTATTTTGATTGTGTTGTGCAGGTTCCACGTTGGCGCCGGAATCCCTGGTGTTGCGCCGCACTACACTCCTCCACCAACAACCTTCACGTGGCCTTCATCTCCTACTGGTTCGATAACCTTGGTTTCTTACTAAGGAAAACTTGCTCTGTACGCATCACCTTTCCTCTTGGGGTTCCCAACGGACGTGTGCTTTACCGTCACAAGCAACTCTTTTTAGCGCCGTTGCCGGGAGATCAAGACACGCTGCAAGGGGAGTCTCACATCCAATCTCTTTACTTTGTTTATTGTCTTGCTTTACTTTATTTTATTTTGTCTTGTTTGCTTTCTTTATATCAAAAACACAAAAAAATTAGTTACTTGTTTTACTTTACTTAATTCGGTTTTGCTTAGTTTATTTTTATTGCTAAAATGAGTAATCCTGAAGTTGAAGTTCGTTCATTTAAGCAACAAGGGGGAGAAAGTTTTAAAGATGCTTGGCATAGAATTAGTGATGCTCATCATAGGTGCACTAAGAAACACTCCACTATTATCCTCCTTAGGAACTTTTATGTTGGTATCTCTAGCTGGAATAGGTATGTTCTTGATACTCTCGCGGGAGGTAATTTCCTAGGCACTCCTGCTTTAGAAGCTAGTTGCATTATTGAGAGTCTAGTTGGAATACCACCTGTTAATGAAGCTAAAATTGAAATCTCTCTTGAAGATGTCATGAAAAAGTTGGAGGCCATAGAGAAAAATCTTCCAAGTATTGAGACTAAATTGGGAATATTACTTGATAACACTGATAAACTTGATAAATCTCTAGGAGGAATTAATGAAAGAATTGCTGTCTTAGAAACTTGTGCTATCCATGATAATCAAACCCATAGGATTGGTGAACTTGAAGAAGCTATGGGAACCTTGGGTTCAACTTTTTCTTCTCTTAAGTTTAAGGAGAAAGCTTATGTGGGTAAGGAGCAAAAGTTCATGTATGTCTCTAAGGTGCCTAAGCCAAAGAACTATTATAAACCTAAAATTGATAAAGCCCTTAGTACCACTATGGGAAAGTTAGATAATGGAGCATCTGAGATACCTATTGTGACAAGTTGTGTTTTAAAGGAAAATTATGATGTTGATGCTTCTTCTCTTGATGTTACTTGATTTACACTTTCTGCGCCTAGCTGAAAGGCGTTAAAAAAAAGCGCTTATGGGAGACAACCCATTATTTTATTTCTGCAATTTTTGTTCTATATTTGAGTCAAGGTGCTTGTTACTACTGTAGCAATACCTTTGTATCTTTACTTTATTGCATTGTTGTGCCAAGTAAAGTCTTTGATAGAGAGTTGATACTAGATTTGGATTTCTGCGCAGAAACAGATTTTTAGCTGTCACGAATTTGAGCTGTTCTCTCTGTAGGAGAATCTAAAAATTCTGAAAAATTCGTGAGTAATCCTCAGATATGTACGCAACTTTCATTCAATTTGAGCTTCTTCATATGAGCATGTTAAGTGCCTCGAAAAATTCGTCTTTACGGACTGTTCTGTTTTGACAGCCTGCCTTTTATTTCACATTGCCTCTTTTACTGTGTTGAGTGGATTTCTTTGCTCCATTAACTTTCAGTAGCCTTTGGTAATGTCCAGAAGTGTTGGGAATGATTGTGTCCTCTCTGAACATGTGAATTTTTGATTATGCACTAACCCTCTAATGAGATTGTTTTGAGTTTGGTGTGAAGGAAGTTTTCAAGGGTCAAGAGAGGAGGATGATATAATATGATCAAGAAGAGTGAAAAGTCTAAGCTTGGGGATGCCCCCGTGGTTCATCCCTGCATATTTCAAGAAGACTCAAGCATCTAAGCTTGGGATGCCCAAGGCATCCCCTTCTTCATCAACAACTTATCAGGTCACCTCTAGTGAAACTATATTTTTATTCCGTCACATCTTATGTGCTTTACTTGGAGCGTCTGTACGCTTTTATTTTTGTTTTTGTTTGAATAAATTCGGATCCTAGCATTCCTTGTGTGGGAGAAAGACACGCTCCGCTGTTTCATATGAACACTGGTGTTCTTAGCTTTACTTTTAATGTTCATGGCGAAGGTTGAAAACCGCTTCGTTTATTGCTATTTGGTTGGAAACAGAAAATGCTTCATGTGGTAATTGGTATATTATCTTGAATAATTTGATACTTGGCAATTGTTTTGAGCTCTCAAATAGATCATGTTTAAGCTCTTGCATCATGTAGTTTGAACCTATTAGTGGAGAATTACTGTAGAGCTTGTTGAAATTTGGTTTGCATGATTGGTCTCTCTAAAGTCTAGATATTTTCTGGTAAAGGTGTTTGAACAACAAGGAAGACAGTGTAGAGTCTTATAATGCTTGCAATATGTTCTTATGTAAGTTTTGCTGTACCGGTTCATACTTGTGTTTGCTTCAAACAACCTTGCTAACCAAAGCCTTGTACTGAGAGGGAATGCTTCTCGTGCATCCAAAACCTTGAGCCAAAACCTATGCCATTTGTGTCCACCATAACTACCTACTATGTGGTATTTCTCTGCCATTCCAAAGTAAATTGCTTGCGTGCTACCTTTAAAAATTTCATTCCTTGTCTTTGCAATATATAGCTCATGGGAAAGTAGCTTAAAAACTATTGTGGTAAAGAATATGTCGCTTATGTATCTTATTTCTTATAAGTTGCTTGTTGAGCGGTAACCATGTTTCTGGGGACGCCATCAACTGTTCTTTTGTTGAATATCATGTGAGTTGCTATGCATGTTCGTCTTGTCTGAAGTAAGGGTGATTTGCCATGAGTTGAATGGTTTGAGTATGCATATTGCTAGAGAAGAACATTGGGCCGCTAACCAAAGCCATGTATCATGGTGGAAGTTTCAGCTTGGACACTAATCCTCAATCTCTTATGAGAATATTATCTTTTGAATGCTTAAGCATTAAAGAGGAGTCCATTATCTGTTTTCTATGTTGTCCCGGTATGGATGTCCTCAAGTTGAGATTTATCAAAAACGAGAAATCAAATGCGATCTATCTCCTTGGACCTTTGTACAGGTGACATAGAGGTACCCCTTTGTGACACTTGGTTGAAACATATGTAATGCAATGATAATCCATGGAAATCCGAGCTAATTAGGACAAGGTGCGAGCACTATTGGTATTCGATGCATGAGGCTTGCAACTTATAGGATGTTTTATGCATAACACATATGAATTATTACTACCGTTGACAAAATTGTTTCCATGTTTTCAAAATAAAAGCTCTAGCACATGAGTAATCTCTGCTTCCCTCTGCGAAGGGCCTTTCTTTTACTTTATGTTGAGTAAGTTTACCTACTTCTTTCCATCTTAGAAGCAAACACTTGTGTCAACTGCGTGCATTGATTCCTACATACTTGCTTATTTGCACTCATCATATTACTTTGTGTTGACAATTATCCATGAGATATACATGTTGAAAGTTGAAAGCAACTGCTGAAACTTAAATCTTCCTTTGTGTTGCTTCAAAACCTTCTATTAAGAATCTATTGCTTTATGAGTTAACTCTTATGCAAGACTTATTGATGCTTGTCTTGAAAGTACTATTCATGAAAAGTCTTTGCTATATGATTCAGTTGTTTAGTCATTATCTTTACCATTGCTTTGAATCACTTCATTCATCTCATATGCTTTACAATAGTATTGATCAAGATTATGATAGTAGCATGTCACTTCAGAAATTATCCTTGTTATCGTTTACCTACTTGAGGGCGAGTAGGAACTAAGCTTGGGGATGCTTGATACGTCTCAAACGTATCTATAATTTCTTATGTTCCATGCTAGTTTTATGACAATACTCACATGTTTTATATACACTTTATATCATTTTGATGCATTTTCCGGCACTAACCTATTAACAAGATGCCGAAGCGCCTTTCCTGTTTTCTGTTTTTGGTTTCAGAAATCCTACACAGAAATATTCTCGGAATTGGACGAAACAAAAGCCCACGGTCTTATTTTCCACGGAGCCTTCCAGAAGTCCGAAGAGGAGACGAAGAGGGGCGACGAGGCGGCCACACACTAGGGGGCGCGGCCCCACCCTGGCCGCGCCGCCTATGGGGTGGGCCCTCGAGCGTCCCCGACTGCCCCTTCGCCTATATATTCTCTCCGTCGCGAAAACCCTAGTACCGAGAGCCACGATACGAGAAAAGTTACGGAGACGCCGCCGCCGTCAATCCCATCTCGGGGATTCAGGAGATCGCCTCCGGCACCCTGCCGGAGAGGGGAATCATCACCGGAGGGCTCTACATCACCATGCCCGCCTCCGGACTGATGCGTGAGTAGTTCATCCTTGGACTATGGGTCCATAGCAGTAGCTAGATGGTTGTCTTCTCCTCTTGTGCTATCATGTTTAGATCTTGTGAGCTGCCTATCATGATCAAGATCATCTATTTGTAATGCTACATGTTGTGTTTGTTGGGATCCGATGAATATGGAATACTATGTCAAGTTGATTATTGATCTATCATATATGTGTTGTTTATGATCTTGCATGCTCTCCGTTGCTAGTAGAGGCTCTGCCAAGTTGATACTTGTAACTCCAAGAGGGGGTATTTATGCTCGATAGTGGGTTCATGCCTCCATTGAATCTGGGACAGTGACAGAAAGTTCTAAGGTTGTGGATGTGCAGTTGCCACTAGGGATAAAACATCAATGATTTGTCTAAGGATATTTGTATTGTTTACATTACGCACATTACTTAATGCAATTGTCTGTTGTTTGCAACTTAATACTGGAAGGGGTGCGGATGCTAACCCGAAGGTGGACTTTTTAGGCATAGATGCATGCTGGATAGCGGTCTATGTTCTTTGTCGTAATGCCCTAAGTAAATCTCATATTAGTCATCATGATATGTATGTGCATTGTTATGCCCTCTCTATTTGTCAATTGCCCAACTGTAATTTGTTCACCCAACATGCTATTTATCTTATTGGAGAGACACCACTAGTGAACTGTGGACCCCGGTCCATTCTTTTACATCTGAAATACAATCTACTGCAATCATTGTTCTCTGCTGTTCTTTGCAAACAAACATCATTCTCCACACCATACGTTTAATCCTTTGTTTACAGCAAGCCGGTGAGATTGACAACCTCACCGTTAAGTTGGGGCAAAGTATTTTGATTGTGTTGTGCAGGTTCCACGTTGGCGCCGGAATCCTGGTGTTGCGCCGCACTACACTCCTCCACCAACAACCTTCACGTGGCCTTCATCTCCTACTGGTTCGATAACCTTGGTTTCTTACTGAGGGAAAACTTGCTGTTGTACGCATCACACCTTCCTCTTGGGGTTCCCAACGGACGTGTGCTTTACCGTCACAAGCATCTATCTCTGCCTGCCCACGAGTTTCTCCGGAATCTTCCTCACGTGTACGGGATCCAATTATGGCGATTGACTCCCAATTATATCTTGCATCTTCCTATTTTCATCACCCTCTGCGAGGCCTTTCTGGGCATTGAACCTCACTGGGTTTGTGGAAAAAGATCTTCTTTGTTAAACGCTATAATAGCAGTAGTGGATCCTTTATCACTGGTGGAGTTGGATTCGTTGTCCGTAAGGAGGCGAATTACTTAAACTTCCCAATGAGGGAGTCAGTTCAGGGGTGGAGATTGAAGTGGTTCTACCTCAAAGACTCATTGACAGCAAAAATGCGTCTGCCAAAGTTTGTTGATGTTCTTGAGGCCATGCCGAAGAAAACTTGGAAGAATATACTAACTCCCGCAGAAAAACCTATAGTCGACAGATTGTTTGACAGAGTTCTTCGGATTAAGGAATCTGACGGCCAGACGATGATGGGTACCGAAATTGCGGCTGTTTTCCTAAAACGCCGTATCCAACCAATTATGTCCAGAGCTCATCCGATGTGGTTATATTCGGGCCCTATGGATGAAAGTAGAGTCAACGTTGCTGAGCTGTATGATAAAGAATTACTGGATGAAGTTAGACGCTTGACCCATTTTAGTCAACATGACTCGATTCCACTTCTATCCCTTCAAATGCCTTACGATTCTGACCACCAACCAGCTGAGGTGATTCCATTCCTTCTTCATAACAATATTTATATCCGATATAAGCTCTTCTTTTGTTAAACCTTCACTTGAACTGTCAGGTCCTATCAACTACCGAATGTTTTCCGAATGTGTCGGATGAAAACCTTGAGGAGGGTGATTCTACTTCCCTTATAGAATCCTATGCTGAAGAAAATGAAATGTTTGAAGATGAAGACAATGATCCTGCCAATCCTGAGGCTCTTACTACAGATCATAGATCCTTTGCTGATGAATTAAGCGATACAGCGGAGTCGAATCATGACAATCATGCTGATCATGCTCCCTTTGTTGATGCAGCTTCAGAGAAGACCACCGCTCAACCGCCGAAGAGATCTTCTGGCGGCTTCGCAGACGAGGATGATCTGCTTGAATTGTAAGTTTCTTCTCTTACTCTAGAAAATCCTTTGTGTTCGATTGCTAACTCTGATTGATCTATAATTCTTCAGCGATGAAGGCTTTATAGAGCCTCCTTCGAAGAAGGCGAAGGAAAGCCCCAACAGGCCAACTCCCGCAGCTTCTGAAGCTTCTGCTCGAGCGGCAGCTACGACTACTCAACCTTCAACAGCTTCCTCCCTTTCTAAAGGGAAGGAAAATACTTCGCCAGCTGCTACCGCAGTTCCTCCTTCTTCTGCCGAAAAACCCGTAAGTATATCATTTTCCTTGATGATGATTGTGCTTCTACTAGGCCCAGAATCTACATTCGATAGCTGGTAGTTGAGTGTGGACTTCAAAAGGGTATAGTGCTATTTAACAAGTGCTAATTCTTTGTCTTTTTCTCCTTTTTATAGGACATTCAAACAGTCATCTCTGCTTTGAAGGGTTTTGCCTCCCAATTCTCCTCGCTTGAGGCTGACAAGATTCGACTTCAAGAGGAGGTTGAATCAACTTCTTCAAAGCTTGATAATGCAGTAAAATTTGCTGCTGCTGCCCGCCAGAACGCGGATTCCTTGAAAAAGGAACTTGACCAGCTGAAGAGGAAGCTGAAGGAGGAGGAAAAAGAAAGGGTTGAATCTGAAGCCCAAAGGAAAGAAAAGGATGGCCTTCTTCGCCAATCTACTTTGGCTTTGCTTGGTAATTTTCAACGCCTTAACCTTGAACCTTCTTTTCTTAACTTCATTGTATTTCAATCTTGTATTGCTTATCTTTTGTAGAGGGTACAGATATTCCTGCTAATCCAGAGGCAAGCTCCCTGATAATTCTTCTGTCGATGCTCTGTCTATGGCAATCGAGTCTGGTGATCTCATCCATGCTCTTCTCCAGAAGAACAAGGGTGTTATGTCGAGGCTCCACGCCATGATCTTCCCAAAGGCTGATCAAGAGAAATCACTGGAGCAGCTGATGGATACTTTCGTCGTTGACATTGAAGGCACCATCGAGGTATTCAAACGTACCTCGCGTACCTATGGCGCTTTCCTTGCTTTCCAGCTTATGATGGGGCATGGCTTTAAAGACAATATAGAGCTGATGACGAAAGAGATGCGCAAGCTATTGTCCTTAGCCTTTTCAAAGCACCAACGCGCAAATGCGCACTGCAGCTTCTCGAATTGGTTTCATCCAACAAATCGACTGCTGGAAAAGCTGGCCCAAGCTTATCGACTCGGACCCAGGCTCCTTAATTTTCTTTTTGTCAATGTGTAACCTTCACCGTTTGTTTTGAACAATGCCTTTTCTTAAGGCCTTTTGATTGTAATGAATTCCATGCTGGCAGCGTTGCCAGTATTTCCTTGTTTCGCTTGCAATATTTCTGGTTTATAAATGTATGCTCCCGATGGGAGTGAGATCAAATACATATATTCCTTGATGCACTTGATGATGTATTTTGCAGGTGGCTCCCGTTCCTTCCTTTGCCGAAGGTTCCTTGGCCAATGCTTCTGAACATGATCGGCTTCAACACATGAAGACCCGCATTCTCCAATTGGAACAAGATATGCGTGGCCTCCATGCCATGGCTACTATTATAAAGAAGAAGGGCGAACTGGCCATTGATGCAGAACGATATTAAATGAATGAATTGCACAAATCAACAGAAAGCTTGAACTGTAAGTGCTTGTTTCTTCCTTAGTTTCCTTGATGCCGCCAAGAATCTCTTTCTGATGTCGTTACTATCATTGCTTTCGATATTCATAGCTCTGAATTTATCGGAAGAGAACAAGCGCGTGCACGAACGTGTAGATGCTTTGACCAGTCTGGCACATTTTGACGAAGTGTTCTGGAAGAACCAACCGAAGGATGCTACAGTCGTGAAATTTCAAGATCGGGTGCAACAAGTGCACCGATTCTTTGATAAATGCTATACTGGCTTGAGGATGATCTGGAAGACGATGTTTCCTTTAAATGAAGTTCCTCCAACATTGCTGACTTTGATGTCGAAGTTTATTAACGCCAAGAAAGTTCGTCAACTAGTTCGTTTCCAACTTCTCGCAGGAGCCGAATCAGCTTTTGCCTTTGTGCTGTCGAAACATCCTTCCTTGGACTTGATTGCAATTGCAAATGCTGACGGCGATGTAAGCCGATTTTATCCTGCAGTGAAGGTCCCTGCTTCCATTGTAATTGAGAGGCTAGAAGACAGCTCAAAAGTAGATGCCCAAGTAGAATCTTATAAGAACAAATTTGTGTTCCTATTCTAGTGATATCGTCCTGTACCCGATATTTGTTGCAGGCGAATATTCGGGTGCATTAGGGGCAAGTTTATTCATGTGTATGATGTACCTTTATTAAATCTTGTTGGAGATGTCATATTTGCTACTTTTTGGCTAAACACGACTTACTCCTAATATTTTCTTCAGGTGTCGTTGGCACATTTTTGTTATCCAAGGAGCAATTTTTGATGCTTCTTAGTAATTTTTTAGGCATCAGTATTGTGATGCTATTGTACGAAAGTTATCGGAGGAGAATTCTTTGAGTGATCAGCTCATGTTGCGGGTTCAATGAACCCGTAGTAATTGCAACTCTGCTCCATCCGATTGTGTATATTTTAGCGGCAGCCCCCGAGCGAATCGAAGGAACTACGCCTGCCATTGACTCCGTCGCTCTTAAGTACTCCTTTGTCCGATGTACCGGCATGGGTCTTTTTGTAAGTAGCTTTATCCTTTCTATCAGCAACACTCACTTGGTTTGTGAGGCTTCAGCAAAGGATAATTGTATATTGTTGTAAGTCCCATCGATTACCATTTATTGAAGCGCTCGTATTTTTCCGAGGCTTTAGATGATAACTTCCGGTAAAATCATTGCAAGCTTCTCTCGATCTTTTTCTATCGAGTTTTCTTTGTTGAAATCAATGTTCGCGGTATTGCGCGAAATAGGCTTGAAGAAATTGTTCGGGTGTCCCGAATCAACGTGGTACTCGAATAAACAAAAATTGGGTCTTTATTAATAAGTCTATGACGATAATATAAGATAATGCTGCTATGGCTAGAAAAAGCCTTATTTAAAGTAAATTTCTACGAAAGATAAAGATGCAGGTCGCCGCTTGTCTTCTTTATGCAAGAGGAGGGTCCTTCTTGTCGTGATCCGCGCCTAAGGTGCCGGTGGCTCTGGAGATGCCGATGATTTCTAATGCGGCATTGATGTTTTCCTGAGAAGTACTTGTGATAATCGCCAGAGTGCTAGTTCCTTTGGCTGAGGCCTTGCCATCAACTACCGAAGGTGCAATAGCTGGAACTGCCATTGCAGAATCATCTGGTTTCTTCTTCAACTTCTTAATGCTGTCATCCTCCTTGAGTTTGAATTCTTTATCTCGAGGAGCTAATTGTTTAGAGGGGAAGTCGATAACTTCTTGCTTCACTCCAAATTTAGCAGCGATCTTCTGAAACTCGCGATTGCAATTATCCGAGTGAGAGAAACTTCCATGAACTGTGATGTTAGTCCCATTGTTGCCTAGCATTTTTAGCTTTAGATATGCATAATGTGGCACAGCCATGAACTTAGCATAAGCTGGTCTCCCAAGTATAGCGTGGTACTGTGATTCCCAATTCACTACCTCAAACTCGATCCTTTCTTTCCTGAAATTGTCGGGTTTCCGGCCCAAAGACGACATTCAAGGAAATTCCGCCAAGAGGATACGCTGGCAAAGTAGGGACGATGCCATGGAAACATGTATCAGATTCTTCTAACATATTGGTTGCGATGCCCATATTTTTGACTGTGCTGGCGAATATCAGATTCAATCCACTTCTACCATCCATGAAAACTTTGCTCATATTGAACCTCCCGACTTGTGCTTCGACTACCAAAGCAGCATGACCTGGTTTTGGGATAGACATCGGATGACCAGCTCTGCTAAATAGGACGCTCTGCGACGACCAGTTGATGTATTCTAGAATATTCGCCGTCATACTTTCTGCGAGGTTAATTTCTTGTGTGAGCTTCTTCATCTCTCTCCTGGAAACACCAGTACGTTTTGTGAATCATGCTCATCTGTCCCCGTGGTGGAGGAAAAGCTTCATTAGAGTTGCGAGCTTGAACTTGCTGAACTTGGTGTTGAGGTGGAGGTGGTGGCGGATTCGGCTGCTGCGGTTGCCTTGTCTCATAAAATTTCTGCATTTCGATGAACTATCGACAATCTCTAAGCAGATGACCTTGACTTCTTAACATTATCCTTAGGAGCGATATACGCATGTAGATAATAGGGAGCATTTAGCTGCTCAGCAAAAGGTAATTCTGGGTCCCTTGGAGGTCACTCCTTGTAGTTGCCTCGATTTCCTCCTGAATTACTGCGATTGTTATCTCGACGATCATCACGCCTATCATCATACCGATCATCTCGTCGGTCGAAATATCCAGTGGCTACAATGTTAGTATCATCGTATCCGTGGTCCTTCCTCTTCTTGCGGCGATCTCCTCGGTGACCCGAATCATGCCTCGGCTGATCATCATCTTCATCATCGCTGCATGGACGTGGTTTCCTGACGTGATCTTCTCCATCAGCCTAGCTATTGGCAATCTCCATCAATTTGGTGATAGTTTTTGGCTTCTTTCGACCAAGCTCTTCGATATAAGATTCCTGTCGAATGCCGTCACTGAAGACATCGATTGCTCTATCAGCGGAAACATCTTCGGCAGCATTTAAAAGTTTGGTAAAGCGCCCAATGTACGTGCGCATCGATTCCTTCGGCTTCTGCTGACAATATCGTAACTCTTCAATTCCGACTAGCCTTTTGTATGTTGCTTGAAAGTTTTTGACGAAGGCGTCAACCAAATCTTCCCAGGATCTAATAGATCCTTTCGGCAAGCCTCTCAACCATGCCCATGCTGAATCTTTCAAGTAAAGCTGCAAACATTGCATTGCTGCTATTTGATTTCCCTTGTGCAAGATCACCGTTTGCAGGTAATCATCTATCCAAGATCTCGGCTCCTGTTGGCTGTCATACTTGGCTGCATCAGTGGGGTTAGGTTTGAATCTCTTCGGTAGCATTTCCTCTCGAATCTTGTAACTTAAACAATCGGCTCCTCGTAGCTCGCCATCGTATTCCTGAGTTTCCTCAGAATCGTCGCTATCATATCCTTCCCTAGCATCACGTCTTCATCGAGCTTTATCAATTCTTCTTTGCGTGATGTCATCACGTGCGTCCTTCGTGCGATGCCTGGATCCGCTGCCTTGTTGTGTAGTTTTCTCCTTCCTAGGGGCGAGTTTATCTCCAAGGATCGTGAGGCTTTCCAGGACACCTCGATGAGCTTGCGCCACAGGCCCATCAGCTGTCGGCTGATGGTTGATTAAGTAGGCTGCGAGGTTGGAAGTTGCGCCCTCGACAGTTTTCGGCCTGAGCATGCCTGCGGTATCCATGGTCATAAAGGTGTTAGACAAGTTTGAAGTTATCTCCCTTGCGTCTTCTTCCAAAATTCGAGGCATCCTTGGTTGATGTCTTCCTGAACCTCGATTGCTTCGTGAGGCATTGCCATGCGACACCCTACGTCGCTCACTGGAATGATCGCCCGCGTGTCGGTGTCGCTCAAGATTGGCTTGTTCGTTTGACAACCGCTCTCGATTCCTTTCCAAGATAGTATGGTAAGCGTTAAGAATTCCTACCAAAGTTCCAGAAGGGAGTCGAGTATTATTGGTTATAGCAGCGCGGGCAATTTCCCACTCTTCTTCGGTAATAGTATAGTCACTATTATCGTTACTGGAGTTGTTCTCAACGTTGCGGTGCCTATTGGCATGTGGGTTGCGTTCTCCTTCATCTTCGTTGACTGAGTTGAGGATAGCATAGATTTGATGGTGCGCCACCCTCCAGGTAGCTGTCCTGACGATGCTGTCGATACTTTCTTCACCCGAAGAATAATTGGCAGTGCAGACGAACGGCGTGTCATCCGAGCCCAATCCATACCTAGAGTCGCAGTTGAGGCAATAGTACGATGTTAGATCGGATGACATAGAATCATCGGATTCGAAGGACATAGATGACATAGAACGGCGCTGAGTCGATGGTGGTGAAGATGTTGATGTCAATGTCGATAGTGTAGTTGATGGATCGACCGGGACCGGAGTCGATGCGGTAGATTCTGCTGCCGATGACAATGGAGCCCTTGCTGTGTTGGACACGAACGTATCGGGCAATCGAAGGATGCCCTCGGTGTTGATGCAGTAGTGGACGCTCCCGAACGTCATATCCAGCCCGCCTTGCAGGTCCGAAAAGATCGGACGAGACGAGTCGCTGTGCGGAGTAAACTCGCAGGACCCGAACCGAGTCGAGTTCCCAGAGCTTGGCGATGAAGGGGCCGACGAGAGTGTCGGTGATGCTGATGGAGTCGTGGACGACATGACTGAAGCAACCGATGACGAGCCTTGCGCCAACAGGTTCCCCACAGACGGCGCCAATTGTCGAGGGTGCTCCTCGGCAATGCCCACCTTTTGGGGCTTAGGGTTGACGGAATCCTGCAGGCTAACACGAGACATCGGATAACAAACAAACGGGGAGAGAGATTTACCCAGGTTCGGGGCCCTCGATGAGGTAAAACCCTTACTTCCTGCTTGTCTGATCTTGATTATCGAAATTATCGGGTTACAATGGGGTAGCCGAAGGCTAAAGGCTAAGATCTCGTCGAGAGGCTAAGATTTCTAATGACCTAGCTCTAGAATTGCGGTTATTCTAGCTATGTGATCGTGTGTCTCGGCAGACCCTCTCCTGGCCCTTATATTGTGAGCCAGGTCCCGAGAGTTCTGTCCGGGTTCAACTAGGTTACAAAGAGTTCTATGTCTAAACTTTCCTTGTTCTTCGTCTTCTTGCCTTGTTCGTCAAGAATCTTTCTTCGGAACCGACGTAGTGGCCCACCTTGGTCAGTAGATGATCTTCATAGGCCCCTGGTTGGGCCGTAGGAGGTAGCATAATACGGGTTACCCGAAGGGTAATGCCCACATCAGCTAGCGTGGTACTTGTTTCAGCGCAGGGCGACAAGATGAAGTATATATTTCGGATGACCTTCCCCAATGCATGAAATAATGAAGCAGAATATGAAGCCCTTATTCATGGGATGAAGATGGCAAAAGCATGTGGTGCTACTCGCCTCATAATCTTTGGCGACTCTCAGTTGGTTGCACAACAGGTGATGAACAAATGTGATGCATTCAATGACATCATGATACCATACAAAGAGGTATACAATGAACTCGAGAAAACCTTCGATGGTTGCGAAGTAAATCATATTAGAAGACTCAGTAATGATGAAGCCGATGTCTTGGGAAACATCAGTTCACAATGTTTGCCCATACCACCTGGAGTTTTTTGGGAGGAAATCAGCGAAAGAACAACCAAGCCAAAGAAAACAACAGCGCCGAAGCAGCCGAAGAAGAAGGATGAACTCAAGAAAGGCTCGGGGGATCCAGCAACCCCAGAACCACATATTTCGGATGAAGAGTAAGAGACAAAGGAAGGCATGATGATACACATACCTTGGATGCAAACATACTTGGCATATATCACAAAGAAAGAAATACCCGAAGATCTAGTAGAAGCACGAACAGTTATACGACGATCTAAGGCATTCCCAGTGGTCAAGGGAGAGCTATACAAACAAAGTATATCAGGTGTGCTGCAGAGATGTGTCACACCCGAAGAAGGACGGGTCATATTGAAGGACATACATGAAGGTATATGTGGCCACCACACAAGTAGTCGAGCAATTGCAGCCAAAGCTTTTCGAGCTGGATTTTACTGGTTATCGGCCATAGAGGACGCAAAGGAAATCGTACGCACTTGTGAAGCTTGTCAAAGACTCGCGTCTAAACCTCATTCTCTAGCCGCAGAATTAATGCCAATACCTCTGGCGTGGCCTTTCACTCAATGGGGATTAGATATGGTGGGAAAATTACACAAGTCTTGGACAGGAGGACCCGTATATCTACTTGTAGCAGTCGACAGATTCACCAAGTAGATTGAAGCAATACCGGTAACTTCGGCAGATGCAACATCAGTAGTAAACTTCATCAAATGGATAGTTTTTCGGTTTGGCGTCCCTAACAGCATAGTCACGAACAACGGCAGTAACTTCACCTCCCGAAAATTTAAGGATTATTGTGAAGGTGTAGGCATCAAGCTGCAGTTTGCGTCTGTCGCACATCCGCAAACCAATAGCCAAGTCGAAAAAGCAAACGGCCTCATATGCAACGGCATCAAGAAATGACTGCTGACACCACTCAAAAAAGCGAGGCATACTTGGGTCGACGAGTTACCCAATGTATTTTGGAATTTACGAACAACACCCAATGCAGCAACTCAAGAAACTCCATTTTCTTCTTCCATGGTGCTGAAGCAGTGCTCCCGATAGAAATAGAGCATAACTCCCCTAGAGTTGTGGAATATGATGAAGAGGCTTCGCAAAAGGCGCTTGAAGACGATGTCGACGCAATTGATGAAGCAAGAGATGTGGTGCTCTCGAGAGTAAGTGCATATCATAAGAACCTCAAAAACTATCACAGCCGACGTTTGCGGCCCAGATCCTTCGAAGTCGGCGATCTGGTTCTTCGACTCAAACAAGATGGTCATGAAAAGCTGGAATCGCCATGTGTGGGGCCATACATCGTCACCGAAGTCATTCCAGGAGGAGCATATCGATTGAAAGACAAGAAGACATGCAAAGATGAAGGGAACCCGTGGAACGTTGCACAACTGCGACGTTTTTACGCCTAGAAGGAAGCCAATATAGTAGCAACTATGTAAACATACATTATACCTGAATAGCTTGCAAGTTTTCAGATGCACTATTTTCCTTTCAGGGCACCGAGTGGGGCTGAAAAGTTTTTAATGAGGCGGGCTTGCGATGCTTCAATATAGCATGGTTGAAATAAAAAATAGTGATGACATATGTTCTTCTTTCTTTACAATGCTTGGGGGCTCGAACCCGCAAATTTGCAATATAGTCGATTTTGACATGCTTGGCAACATACACGCTTTGGTTTCACAAGAACCTCGTGAAAACATAGTATTGTTATGTCACCCGAGATACAAGGGGGATAAATAGAAAATTACAATACAACTAGAGGAATTTGCTTTCACTCTGTAGATGTGTCGCAACATTTTACAACAAGGCATGACAATATAGCACATGAAAAATTGTCCACACAAGGACCCGGCGCTTAAAACAAGATATATGACAAGTACATACACACAACACCGCGTCCTGGTTCTAGCCTCACGCGATGAGCAATATAAAGAACTCCTATATCCACCTGTCTATATTCTCTCTTGCAGCACGTATATTTTGCGTCGAGTCATCGTATCGGTATTCTTTGAAGAAAGTGGTGTCCACCTTGAGGAGATCATCAATCATCTTCTCGGCAACAGGTGACACGACCGCATTGTGTCGATCAATATTACCCTCCTCTTGAACATCTTGAGAAGAAAACTTTCGAAGACCTTGTCAAGATCCAACTTCAAATGGCAAATTTTCAGCCAGATCAAAGAAAACTTGGCACCGGCCACCATCCGAGCCTTCACGAAGTCGTGGATATTGTGCACATCTTTAAACTTGTCCATAAGTTAAGTAAGATTCTCGGGTTGAGGGTTGCGAGGAAACATGGCATTGTATACCATGGCCAATGTACTGTTGCAGAAATCGAGAAACTCTCGAGTCTGGGTAGCTCGATCCTGAAACAGGACAATACGGCGACAACGAGTCTCGTCCGCCTAGAAATCAATGTCATTGGCCCTGTCAAGACATGTAAGGCTCTCAGCCCGCAAGTTTACCCTATGTTCTTCGGCAGCGGTATCCAGGAACGCACCTATGAGAGACAAAGGAAAAAAGCAGAATGGCACAGGGATAGATAGAGAAGAACAATGAGGAAAGAGTTGAGACAGAAGTAACAAACCATCCATATCCTGACTTGCATCAGTCATGAGGTCGAGCATATAATTTTCGAGTTGAGCAGATCAAGCGGTGTTGGCAGTCGCAGCTTCTTTCAGCTCAAGAGATTTCTGCGCCTGACGAAGAGCCGTTTGTTCCCGATCCGAAGATTTCCGCGATTGCTCCAAAGTAGTCATAGTTTGCTTCTTCATCGACTACAGCTCAAGTCGCAAATCGGACACCTCCTTTTTGATCGAGTTAGGACACGAAGAAATGTCCAAGGAAGCACTTGCAGGTAATTTCGTGTAGTGCGAGGCAGCAGGGGAGGTGTCGGACTATCCAGCCCCGGTATAGCTGTCAAAAATTAACTGGAAGGCAAAATATTATTGAAATCAATGATTCGGCAAGGCAAATTTTCCATTCATGGTCATAGCACATTACATAAAGGAGTTTTTACAATATACGGCTCATAAGGCGCTTACATAAATGGTCGGGAGCAACAAAAGGCGAAAAAATCTACAAAAGGAAGGGAGTACAAGTTCGTCTACTTGACCTCCGTTTGTGCAGTGCTCGCAGAAGCTGAAGACCTCGGATCAAGGACGGCGATGAGTTTCTTCGCGAAAAGCTTGGATCCTTCACCAGAACCTTCCACTTCTCGGTGCTCGGGCCCCTGACAGCAGCAACTTTAGCCCAGTCGACCTTTTGGCCATTGGCCGCCACGAGAGCGAGTGTCCCTTCGACTCCAATCTTCAAGCTTGCCTGGCGATGCGCCAAGGCTGGATCATCCTTTGAAAGGAAGGGCTTGATGAGCAGGTCAGATCTCTCGGGCTGCATGGTATTCGGGAAAAAGTGAGGGAAGATGCGCCCAAACACAGTCCGCGCAGACGTCAAGCACTCGCACGCTAGCTTGCAGTTCAACTCGAGGACGGTGAGAGTATCCAGGAGACGATCTTCTTCCAGATCATGGTTCCTGGTGTAATGCTCACCAATCTTCTCTGGTGAAGAAAAAAAAGATCTCGTCAATATAGATACAACGCCAACATGAAAACACATGTAATAGATGAAGAAAGGGGAGAAGTAATATTACTCGAAAATCTGGAAGATTGCGCCTCGAAGCGCACAATTAGGTTGTTCTCGTGTTGGACGATCTTGGCCTCTTTATCACTCAAGGCATCTTCGGCGGCTTGAAGTCTTCGGCGAAGATCTTCGACACCAGCGGCATCTTTTTCAGCCTTTTTGCGAGCTCTCTCGCTGGGCTTAAGCTTCTCCTCCAAGTCGTTGGCACGTTCCTCGGCAAGACGCAACGCATCTGAAGAGAAAAAATGAATGAAGGCATAAAACAAGAGAGAAACATCGAAAGCATTGGGTGCAGTAAAATTTTACCCCTAAGAGATTCAGCCTCGTCACAAAACCCGATAAAACGGGAGCCTATGTTAATCATCACCTTCATGAAGGGCTGCAAAATAGTCGACAGGTTAAAATATAGTATGAACAAGTGGAAAATTGTTCGAGTAAACAAACAATGCGACAAAAAAGAGAGAATATCTTACATCATCAAGGAGAGGAGTCACTAAAATCCCGGTGGCAATCTCCTGTTTACCACCTGCACCCTTCTTAGCCTTCTTCTTCTTGGGTGCCCGGGGGCTGCGCGCTGGAGCCGACGCTTCTGGAGCAACACACGTGGGAGGCGAAGCTTCCGACACAACATGTAGTTTTTCGGAGAGGACTAGCGTATGGGAAGTACTCGTGTTTGCTGGCCTGGAAGCTTCGGGTTCCTACTCTTCTTCATCATCTCTGTTCATACAACAGCAATTTCAGTGCACGAAAAACAAAAAAACAAGATAGTTGGAATTAAAGAAGGAACAACTTACGAGTTGACGTTGTCAGTAGCAGTGAAGGGGTCGAAAGTATCTTGTTCTTCGGGAGAAGATTCTTCAGCGGCCGGTTCAGACAGTTTAGAAGCGCCAGAATCTTCTTCGTCAAGGTTTCTCTTCTTCTTGCGCTTATCCGGAGAAGCCGCAGGAGGAGGAGAGTTTGTATGAGAAGAGCCAGAAACTTCTTCTGACTCTGATATTTTGTTAGAGGAACTCGCACTCTTTTCAGATTCTGCGGGTTCGCTCTCGCGAACAGAAGTATTTTGCGAGTCATCACTAACAATGGCTCGCTCTGACACATCCCCACCTTCAGGAAGTGGGGGAAGATAAGAGAGAGCTTGGTGATCCTGCAGACAAAAGAGCAAATTAATATCATCAAATCTGAAGAAAAAATGCAATCATAGTCGAAAGAAAAAGTGGAACTCGAAGAAAAGCACTTACAGTTGGAAGCGCATGGGCACCACTGAATGGTTCCAGCGACAGGAGGAAGGAACCTCACTTTTCTTACTCAAAGAGGTGAAGCGGCGTACTAGCTTCTCCAAATCCTTCAAAGAAAGATCTTCGGAAACCCTGTCAGCATCTTCAGCACCCGAGTATAACCAAAGGGGATTCTTGCGAGCCTGAAGAGGCTGGACTCGAATCCGCAGAAAGTGGGCGATGATCTTCACACCCGACAATTCTTCGCCTTCAGTGTTTTGCAGCTCCTGGATACGAGCAGAGACTCGGTGGCCTCTATTTCTTCGGCTGTAGTTTCTGCATCCCAGGATTTGCGCCTCTAAATGTCTTCTGAAGAATCGAAAGGAGCAAGGCCATACTCTTGGAAATCCGAAGATTCATCCTTGACGTAGAGCAATTTCTGGCGCCAGCCTTGGACGGAGTCGGCAAATTTCACGTCGAAATATCCGGCTTCAGAATGCACGCAAATACAAACACCACATACATTGTAGATGACGTTCTTCGAGTTGTTGCTACGGAGATAAAAAAATACGTTTCCATAGGCCCCATTGAGGGTGGATGCCCAGGAAGCACGCGCGTAAGGTGGTGAAAATGGAGATATGGAGAATAGAATTAGGGGTCAGCTGGTGGAGCTGAATCCCATAGATGAAGAGAAGACCACGGAGAAATTCGTGGACAGGAACAAATAACCCGCGAATGAGGAAGTCAATGAAGGTTACCCGGAAACCTGTCAGAGGACAAGGAGTACTCTCATCCCCTAGCATCCGCATCGCCTCCTTCTTGAACATGCCCAGGCTCTTGAGCATCCGGTGGTCCTGAGCTGAGATCTTAGATCTCTCCCATCCGCAGATCTTTTCCTTTTCCATGCGCTGGCTGTTACTGGGAGTGATGTGCTTGGTGAGCTTGGTGCAGGGCGGCATGGCATTGAGAAAGAGGAAGAAGAAGCTGTACGAAGGTAGGGCTCGAGGAAGAAGAAAGGGAAATGGCAGGAGTGAATGCAGTGTGCAGCGCAGAAGGGGAAAAATGACCCTAGGGGACGACGTTTATAACCTCGAGGACGATGAAGCTTGGCCGCTGGATGGACACAAGTAGATCGTGAGCCTTACACGTGGCTATGCAGTAAAAAGTTTTTTACGGGAGGAGGAAGTTACTAGGAACGTGCCGGGAATATTGGAGGACGTGTGCACCCCACTTGCGCAACGTGGGCAAAGGGCAGAACAAATGGACCCACAAAAACAGTGGTCCACCAAGAGATCGTGGCCTTCGTCAGCACCAACGTCATGGGAATAGAGATTTTCGAGCGAATAGATATATATACTGCGGGAAGTAAAATTCGGGAGCCTATGTCCAGATACAAGCACATGTACATATGCTTCGGGGCTACTTTTATCAGAAGTATTAAAAATACTTATGATAAGATGTCACGATGTTGATAAAAATACAGAGTTGGTTAAATAACAGAAGTTGAGCCTACAACCAAGTGCAAACACTCGGCTGTAGCCTCGGGGGCTACTCCCATCGGGAGTGCTGGTCGCGCATCCGATGAAATATAGATAAGAAAAGAAAAAGAGATAAAAAATAAAGACAACATAAAGCTGGAGCCGAAGAATTTTTTCGTACATCTTCGAGTTATATATAACTCGTTATCTACTCCCATCGGGAGATAAAGATATTGTTCAAATATCAACTCGAAGAAATGAGGAATTCCATCAGCCGCACAAAGGCACTTGACAATATATTCTCCGAGTGCGTCCGCCGCGATAAAAACTCTGAATGCCGTGACTCGACAAAGAGCTCACGAAGGTAAGACCCCAGGACCCGTCCTGTGTGGCGTGGCATCGCACATGAGTTCGCTCTCCCACTCTATCCGCATCAACAGATGTGAAGAAAAATCCTGACAGACGCGTTGGGTACTCGATAAAATAAGGTGGAATTCGATTTACGATAAGTGCTGAAGCGGCACTTATCGAATTAAGCTAGTGTTCCGGGTTCGAGAGTTTAGGGACTTGAGCTTGAAGTAGGTTTTTGCGGGTTTGCCACGAGAGCAATTAACTGGTACCTGATCCGTCGGATGAACCAGCCTCATTTACCATTAACCCTGTACAAAATAGATATTAAGAAAAAATTCGGCACGACTCGATAGTTTATTTAAACAGACGTACGATGGAGATTTTACTCGACTCTACGATTCAAGCAAAATCTCGGGGGCTATTGACATAGGTATGTCTGAAAGGCATGTCGAATAAGTACCCTGGATCTACAAAGTATAAAGCCCATGGATTCAGAGCTTTGGAGGCCCAGAAGGAAAGATCTTCGGGTTAGGAAAGTAGAGTTGTAATAGGGAATTTGTATCAATATAGGAAAGGCCTAACACGCCTCGCATAGTTTGTAACTTGTACGACACGGAAAGCCTCGGCTTCACCTCCTGTATAAAGGGGAAGCCGAGGGACGAAGAGGGGATCGAATCATTGTGACCCTATCCAACATAATTTCGAGCTGAGCACCTTTGTTCGGCTGAACCTTCGAGATCTACTTTCCCTCTACTTCTTACGAAACCCTAAGTCTACAATCTGTAGGCATTGACAAGTTCATCCCTTGTCACATCCATGCCCCATGCCGGCGCAAGCAACAACAACAACACAAATAAGGTTCTTCGCAAGCAAACATTCAACCACAACACAAAGCTCAATGTAGAAACATCATCTTGCCATCTCACACCGCCCGAGAGCGCGATAATATTCACCTACAAAACATCCATACACACCACGCCGACAACCGCCGGCCACACAAAACATGCATCCAATACTACTCAACCTCTCACAAATCTACCAACCATAGTGGAGAAAGATGATGGGGTGTTGGAGAGAAAATAATGGAGCAAGAGGGATGCCGGAGGAGGAAAGAAAATGGTGGTTTTTAGTACCTCTACAAGTTGGAGTGGCTTCCCCTCACAAATATGTCAACCAAAATAGGTTTAGAGCTATCAACAATGGAGGAAAGTATGACCAAAATGGAGTGGGAGGGAGGAGCAAGACGAGCTGGTTGGAGGAGATAAGAATGAAAATGGTGGTGGGATGCTAGTAGGAGAGGGGAAAGCTGCCAAAAACTAGATCTACTGTGCATATTCTGTGGCGCAGAAGTGTGGCGCATATTGGCATATGCGCCACAAAAGTGTGGCCTCGTACTGTCAGATGTGGGCCCCCACAAGGAATTCTGTGGTATTTGGATCTTTTTCGTATTTCAAAATAGTGAAAAAGTAAAATAAGAGGTGTTAAGCTTTTTATCATTCTGGCATCGAGCTATTTTGCCGCAGGACCTCCCCTACAGTATCGTCACCGCAGTAGAGTTTAACCACCAAATTCGGGATGGATTGGTGTGGTTCCTCTACGCCTAGGACACCAGAATATCGAACCATGAACGAGGAAAGGCATGAGATAAATATTGGCTAGTAATTGTGAAGCCCCAATTCTTGACTGAACGGGACACCAAAGGCCTCTGCCCTCCCTCTCTATCTATCCAAGAGATGGAAGGGCAGAGCTTTTTTTGGTTTTTTCATCTTTTCATCAAAGAGTTGAACAATGAAGATAGATGGCAAGTGCCTGATCGATTTGATCAGGGCATGGTGGCACATGCGTCACAGATTTTCCTTCACCCATGTGCAATACTGGACCCCGCGTGAGCCCCACAGAGTTTCTATGGCGCATCCCACCACATGCGCCAAAGAAACAACAGTTCTGTGGCGCACCAATATTTGATGCGCCACAAAAGTTTAAAAATTATGTGAATAATATTAATCTATGCGTTCCAGAAATATTTTTGTGGAGCACACACTTTTAGGTGCTCCACATAATACATTCCTACCTATAAGGGTTTTTCTAGTAGTGATAGTTGTCCTGTTAGACTGAACATTTTGTTTGAATAAAAATGATATTTGTTGTATGATTAAGTTGTAAGCTCTCTATTGTGACCTTGCTCAACAGTGTGGAAGACATGGACCGGCAAGGCCCACCCCTATTTTTTAGTAGTGCCATAAACCCATAGTACAAAATATTAACACACGCGAGAGCCATGGGGAGCCCTAAAAAAAACGCGAGAGCCATGGGATGCAAATATCTAAATCGTATATCAAACTTGGGTCTTGATGGTGTGACCATCCATTTGGTAAAAATTGAATTTTTTTTTATTAATTTCTGTACATAATCGTTTAATTGGCTTAAAATCAACGAGGTGCACATCTAAATCTAGTGAGACGGGGACGGGAGGAGAGTGAAGAAGAGGTGTGGCTGGGGGGCGTGGTTTTTTTTGCGGCGTGGTTTTTTTTGCGGCGCGGCGAAACTCGCGGCTGAGCTCGACTTGTTTGGCTCGAGTCGAGTCAAACGGATCGAGCTCCAGCTATTTGTCGAGCTCCAGCCGAAACTTTTCTTTGACATATTTACCCCTGCTACCCCTTGTTTAATCTCCCGATATTTTATGATTTGTCACACTTTTCTCTGAACATGTACTGATAGGGGGTGTTCATACATGTGGCAAATAATACAAGTGTGAAGTAAAGTGTGGCAATTTCATTGTAAAATCTCCCCGAACGAGACAGCAGCACTTCCGGCGACCTGGTGCCGACCCACCATGGCGACCAATGGCCTTCTCCCTATACAAGCCGGACAGACAAGTTAGGATCAACATGTACTCCTCGTCTTGGGCGGCGGCTGTCATTTCTTCTTCAAAAATCTCGGTGAACATCTGCTCCTCCTCGTTGTCGTTGTCCATGTCCGGCCAGGCAAATGGACGAACCCCTGCCGGGCGTGTCGATGAGGCGCGACGCGAGGGATTTGCCCGACGGCTGAATATAGGCAGACGACACGACGAACGGCGGAATAGGCTGCTGGGTGGAGGGACGGCGGAGTTAAGGAAACCGGGGTGGTGCCGGTGGCGACAGAGCAACGAGAGGGAAGAGGGGGATTTGCGATGAGAAAGTGGTGGGGTTCGTGTGTTCTCTCGCCGATAGAGCGGGTCCATCCCCGCTTTTCTCTCGTCCGGAGTTCCCGAGCGCACCCTGAGGGGCCGGGGATGGCCTGTGCTCTCCGGATGTATTAAGGGCCTATTCCGGGGAAAACGATGAACCGGGGACGCGGCTGGGCCGAATAATGCCGTCCGGATGAAAAAAAAACGCCTGCCGGGAGCCTAGTCGGGGAGACGGCTGGAGGTGCTGTAAGTTGTAAGCTCTCTTTATGGCCTTGCTCAACAGTGTGAAAGACATGGACCGGCAAGGCCCGTCCCCGCTACCCCTTGTTCAATCTCTCCAGATATTTTATGATTTACCACACTTTTATCTGAACCTGTATTATTTGCCATTGTAAGTGATACTGTATTATTTGTCACCTGTAAGTGACACTGATAGCGGGTGGTCATACAGGTGGCAAATAATACAAAATAATACAAATGTGAAGTAAAGTGTGGCAATTCCATTGTAAAATCGAGGGAATTGATTATAACCCCCTCAGCTCACCTGCCTTTGATAATATGCCCCTTTGTTGGTCAGCCTCTATCATAAGCCCCCACTTCGGCTAAATATTGATGATGCCCCCCCTTTCACATTGTTAACAGGTTTATCAACGTATAACTAACAAATAGGCATAGTAAAAGACATCAATACCCTTCAGTTTAATTCTGCAACAGGTGAATTCACACACCCATTCGGCTCTTCCTCAATGCACGCTTCCCTCAAACCTCCATGTCAATCTCATCAAATTAGCACCTAGAGTTCCACGAAGCAAAGGATTGAGGACTCCCGCTCTTTCGCCTCCTGCCTCGGCGTGCTGCACAAGGAGCTCGAGGACGTCATCAAGCGCCTCTCCGCTTTCCGCATCGTCGAGAGCTCGGTACTCTCATGCTTCCCCCCTCTCCCTCTCCATCTTCCTCTCCCTCCCCGATCCCAGTACAATACTCTATCGAGCTACCAAATCCTAGTCTAACCTAGCGATTTATACTAAACATTTTTACTTCTTCATAACACTTTTTGTCGTTATATCTACATTGTTTATCTTGATATATATCACTCTACATACTATCTTGAATAATATTTAGGTAGGTACAATCATGTACATGAAGGCGATGTTAGTAATGTTCAACTACTTACCTTTACTAAAACATTTGTAGGGGATATTCACTTTGGCTCATAGGAGCATTTGCTCCCATTGTGTAAATCTACATTTTAAAGTGTCAAAAAAAATTAAAATAAAATTTTTCATGTATATCTACATATTTTATGTTCGTACACAAGTTTTTTTTAGAAAAGTAAAAATTATGTGACTCCTGAAAAAAAAGACAAATTTTGATGCTATAACACGACTACGTACAGGATATTTTTTTGTCTTTTTTGTACACGCCATATAAAATGTTGTTTCTCCACGAAAACTTGTGCACTAACTTAGAATATCACGATGTACACAAAAAAATTATATCGATTTTTTTTTTACATTTTAAGATTGTTTTTTAATTATTTTGTTTAATAGGAGCATTTGCTCCTATGAGCCAAAACGTCACCTCCCATTTGTAGGGCCTAACTAAAACTTATTTTGTCAAAAAAAGTTGTTTTTATCTGTTTTGGGGCCCTTGGATTTCGTCTTCCTCTCTCTCCGCACAAGACGCCTCTCCACTCCCACCTCCATCCATCCAGGGGACGCTCGCCGTCCTTCGCATTCGCTCCACCCTAGCCAGCTGCTTTTTTTTTGAACAAGGGTAGGGTGCTGAGCACCCTAATTGCATTACTCATAGGCATTGTACAGATACAAACATTGTTCCTGACGGTGGCAATCTGTTGATTGCTACAGATACGGGACAAGAAGATGATCTATGAGCAAGATTATTGCAAGAACATAAAGGCGAGACTCTAGGTAGAGTTTTTGCCTGTTGAGCACAGTTATGGGCAATGACATTGAGAGTTCTGTTGATGTGCATGATCCTTGGATGAAGTAGTTGTAGTTTTTCCTGAAATTGCACCGCTTGTCTTCTAATCTCCCACAGGACAGTTGGATTTGCTCCTCGATTCGCCTGAACAGCTTTTGCTAAGTTGAGATTATCTGTGAAGAAAAAAGGTTCCTACAAGAGAAGAGAAGAGGTGATAGTCGCTGCAATTAACAGGCCTTCCACCTCTGCTGTGATTGGAGTGGAGACTGGAGGAGTTTTTGCTAAAATGAAAACATCAGTTGTATGTTGGCCATTCTTCCAAGTGAGATATATACCAACTCCTGCTTTTGAAGATTGTCCATTTGCTTTTTTCTTCCAGGCTGCATCAACAAAAAAATTTGGACCAGAATATGATAGCTCCATTGGGGTTATGAGGGCTTTTACAGGTAGAGTCGGAGTTTTATGAATTTGTAGGCTATTGAGCAAGGCATTTGTTCTTATGATTACTTGATTGGGTTGTCCATTCAAATTGTTGAAGAGCTTTCATTTCTCATCTTCCAAAGACACCAAAGGAAAGTAAAAATATTTGGAATGTTGATATGCGGATGATCTAAAGCTAGGAGTTGAAGCATAGTAGTATGAATATTTTGAGAATTTTGGGTAATTAAATCCATTCTAAGGTACCAGGGAGAATGAAACCAAGCAGCTCTAGCAAAAGTGCAAGTGAAGAATAAATGGGTATCATTTTCTTGTAGTCCACACCTGCAACAAATATTTGAAATATGCCTGGAGTACCTTGATGATCTTTCTCCTGTGGGGATGGCACGTCTTATTATTCTCCATGCAAATGTCTTGATTCTTGGCAGCAGCTCTTTGTTATCCCAGATTTTGTGCAGAAGGTTTAGCGCTCTGTCATCAGGAGGAACTGGCTTAGGAGAACCTGCATCAAAAAGAGCATGCAGACAAGTTTTATAAGCAGATTTGGTGTTACAATTGCCATTTGGGGTTAGCTTCCAACATAGAATATCAGATTCATCGTAGGGAATAATCTTAATAGCTCTGATTACTTGTAATCGTGAGGCCGGCCACCCCGTAGGTCGAGGGAGGGTTTGGTCTGCATCCTTTTCTCCCTCCCCCTGTCTCTCTGTGTGCGCGTGCAGTGGAAACCTAAACAGTCCATCAGTTGATCGAGCTCTTGTAGCCGACTCGCCGACCCATACATCCAACTGTTCGCGGCCTCAGTTCCCCACCCTACGGTGCCGCCGTTCCATTGCGTTTGGAATCGGCTGTGGCGCGCGTGGGCTGGGAACCGTACGGTGTTGTCTGATGCGTCCTTGGAGGTTTGGTCGGTCGACGCTGGGTCGGAGGAGCTCCTGATCGAGCATGATTGATGTATGCATGCATGCATGGATCATGGATGTAAGTATGTACGTATGTCTCTATGGACGGATATTATGGTCAACGTTACTTTGTGTGCTCGAGCAGAGGCTGCGGCCTGGGAGCAGCAGGCGGCTCTAAGACCTCTCCTACAGTCCTCTAAGAGTATCTCCACCAGCGGCTCCCAAATAAGCGCCGGCAGGACCACCGGCACTGCATCCTCTATTTAGGGATGCTGCTCTCACACCAGCGCCCCCCATAGTGTAGCCCTAATAGGAATTTAAATTTAAAATGACATTTGAAATCCGAAATTTATACGAAATATATACAAAAGTAACTCGAATTTAAACCTAAATAAAACTTAAACGTGATCCTAATCTACTGGCAGTCGGTTGGGGCACGCGACGGGTCTGCCTCGTCGTTGTTCTTCGCATTTGCCGTCTACGTCCGTGCCTGCATCTCGTACCTTGCTTCACGCATCTGGCGATGGAGCATGGCGGCCGGCGTGGCAGGAGCTTGCCGGCAGCGCTGTCCCTGCGCTTCCAGCCTTTGCCGAGAAGCCTCGTTCTCGGCGCGCCTCGCTTGCTCGCGGGCAAACGCCTCGTAGTGGCGACGAGCGTTGAGGTCGTACAGCTTCTGTCGCTTCGCCTCGTAGTGGCGCGAGATCTCGAGGGCGTGCTCGAGGTTAGCGTCGTTGACGAACTCCCGCTGCTCATCATTCAACATCCGGAAGCACTGCGCGTTCAACGATGTCAGGATCGCCGCCTGCTCCGGGTCGGCGGGGGCCTGCGGCTGCTTGCCCCACTGCGCCACCTCCTCAGCCGCTTCAGCTTCCGCGTCTGCGACGTAGGCATCGTGCCACGCCGCGAACCGTGGGTGATGAGGACATCCTGACTACACTACTACCTCCGTCATTGCAAGATGAAGACGATGCTGCTGTGAAGCTCAAGTCCAATGAAGTCAGGATTAGACCAATGAAATGAGCTCGTGCGAAGCTACTCAAACAATAGGTGAACTTGTTCCTAAGTGATACTTTGATCGATGAGAAATTTATACTGCCTAATTCCTATTACTTATGTATGACCAGGAATGAAGAGGGAGCAAGCATCGCACGAGGAGGAGAGGAGCTGCTGGACAAGAAGCTGGACGTGAAGCTGGACATGGAGCAGGCCACGAAGCTGGACATGAAGACATCCCATGGAAGCGTGAGGGAGGAGAGGGAGGCATGCGCGAGGGGAGAAGAAGAAGTCCAGGCCGGTGCCAGGCCCGGTCAGACCGGCCGCCACGCCGGCGCGCCGGTCCCAGGCCCGGTCCAACCGGGCGCCCGACCGGCCCAGCCCGGCGCCGACCGGATCCTTAGCTTGTGCCAGCCGGGCACTATCCAGTATGCCCGGATGCTTAGCCCGGTCACCACCCGGCGCCAGACCCGGCTGAAACGGGATGGCCCGGTCCAGGCCCGGTCGACCGGCCGTATGACCGTCCGACTCCGAGTCTGTCTCGACCAGATCCGATCTGGGCCGGTTTTCTATGTATCTTTTCGACCTGAGGTCGTCCTGAACCCCTATATAAGTGCCCAGGACGCCCCCAAATTAGGTTTAGACCACGTTTAAGATAAACCCTAGTTCATAGTTGATTTCTTTGCAACTCTATTGAATCTCTACACCATATTGCATTGATTTGGTGTCAACCCCTGAAAGTCTTGTGTGATCTGCTGTTCCATTGGGAATTAGACGGTTGCAACTTACCGCTTCGTGGTCGGCGGCTACGTGCGCAAGTGTGTGGAGTTGCGAATATCTTGCAGGGTTGAGAGCTGTTGCATTGGCGATAGGGACCAATCGAGAGATCTCGTTGCGTCATACAAGTTATCATCCACTTCATCATCAAGTTATCTCCGCTGCGTTCATCCCGTGTTCATCATCACCACCGTGCTTACTGAGAAGATCGGTCCACCCCTTATCATCTTGGTATCAGATTTAAGTGTTTCCTCGGTAAGCCATCCACAATCCACCCCATAGTTGAGTTGTGAGTGTTTTCCTATCCATAAAAAGCCATACAAAGTTAGGGTTAGGGTTTGCCATAGCCTTAGATTGCACTAATTTCGAGTTTTAGTTGCTTTTCGTAGTTGTTTTTGCGTATCTTTTTCTTCCATCTAGTATTGTTAGGGTTTGTGTCTCCGCTATCATCTAGAGTCAGTTTTTGTTGCTCCGAGTACACATATCATACAGTTTCCTTGTTCCCAACCATAGACACAGCCTTTCGATATAAGTGACTAGGAACTTCCCCAGAAGAGACTAGTTTTACCGCTCGACAGGCTGCTCATTAGGGTTTTGCTTTGCAATTTCTGTTGGCCGTGTTATCCAGGAGTTGAGTCATAAAAAAAATCAAAAAAAAGTGAAAAGAGAAAAGAAGCAAAAAGAGCTACATAGCTGTGTGTTATACAAAAAGAAAATCCAAAAAGAAAAGTGAAGTGCTAGTAGAATCAAGTGAGGGCCTAAGTTTACTTTATTGCATCTGTACTTGAGAAATCTTGTGCCTGTCCCGTTGAGCTTTGCTAGTGTCTCTCGAGTGCATTGCAACCTTTCATCCACATAGTTGCATTGCCACATTTATCGCCTTGTGTGAGTATCATTGGTTGTCTACGGTCAGCGCTAGAGCTTGTTATTGGTGCAAATAGGTAGCCCACCTACAGCCCCACATATATCCTGCTTTGTCGTGTGATTTGTTCTTATACCCTTGATATTCGCTTCGCTACATCCGTTCACTAATTGTCACTACAAGTGGTAAGCAATACTAATTCACTTTGGAGCGGTAAGATTTCCTTTTCTTATCAGTTTTGAGTGAGTTGTGAGAGTACCACCATATATATTTGTTTTAGTGCACTAACCTACTAACCATGTCTTCTAGTGATGAGAAAATTGTTAACCAGAAAAACAACGATGCCGCTGATGTGATGACATGGAGGGAGTATGAAGCTCTTCGTAATGAGATGCGACGTGAATTCCGCACTCAGGACGATGATATTAGGGGGACTGTTCAGGAGATCTCCCAGAAGCTGGATACTACTAATGAGACCGTCGCCACAATGAAAGATCAAATGACGGATATCCAGTGCAGTCTTCAAGTTTTGCAACTCGCTGTTGAGAATTTGACCCAACAACAACAACACCATGAAGATGAAGATGCTGAGCTTCAAGATGAAGCACCTGGTGTTGGTCGTGGTGTTGGCCGTGGTAACCGTGGTCGTGGCTTTGTTGAACTCGGACGCCATGGTCGTGGGTTTGAGGAAGAAAATGAATTGGGTAAGCCAAAGTTCTCGATACCCAAATTTGAAGGAGGTGCTGATGTTGAAGAATACCTCACTTGGGAGCTGAAGATTGAGAAGTTATGGCGCCTACATAATTATACTGAAGATTGGAAGATCAAGCTTGCTTCTTCCGAATTTGATGGCTATGCATTGCGTTGGTGGGATGGACTTGTTCGTGCTCGAGAAGAAGATGGCGAGCTGCCTATTATCACATGGCGTGCTATGAAGGCGGCAATGCAAGCTCGTTTCGTGCCCACTAATTATTTGCGATCTATATATGATAAGTTGACCCTATTGAGACAAGGTGTGAAGACTGTTGATACTTATTTCATTGAGATGGAGATGCTTATGCAGCATGGCCGTGTCCGTGAGTCACTTGAGATGACAATGCAGCGTTTTCTACATGGTTTGAAGTATGATATCAAAGGCATTGTTCGTCATCACAGTTACACCACTATGAATGAGTTGCTACATCATGCAAGAGAAGCTGAATCACAGTTGGCTGAAGAAGCACAAGTTAAAGGTCGTGCTATGGGAGCTGGGCGCTACACGCCTAGGGCGCCCCCATCTACGGCGCCGGCGCCATCTTGCGCTCCGCACCTTATTCTACTCCGTCTAGCAAGCCGGTCTCCAATGTGTCCAACACAAAGAAGCCCGAACCTGCTGCAAGTACGAGTGGTTCTAGCATGTCTACGCGCAACCGTGATATGAATTGTCATACATGTGGTGGCAAGGGTCACTTCAAGAGAGATTGTCCTAACCGCAAGGTCATGGTTATCAATGAGGACAATGAGTATGAGACTGGAGATAATGTTGATCCATATGCTCCAGAAGATGATGACTATGACAGTGATGGTGTAGATGCTTATCCGTCTGAAGCTCGCACTACTGTTGTGTCTCAGCGTGCTCTTAGTGTGTTGCCAAGTGCATCTACTCAGCGCTGCAATTTGTTCCAAACAAAGGCTTTAGTTGTTCCTGACAAGGCTTGCAAGGTCATTATTGATGGCGGGAGTTGCCGCAATTTAGCAAGCAAGGAGTTGTGTACCAAGCTTAAGTTGAAGTATCTACCGCACACACATCCATACTATATTCAATGGTTGAGCGACAATGGTGAGATGAAGGTAAACCACATGGTGCGTGTTGAGTTTGAGATTGGACCGTATAAGGATTCCATTGATTTTGATGTGGTTCCTATGACGGTGTGTCACCTACTATTGGGGAGGCCTTGGCTCTATGACCGTTCTGTGCAACACAATGGCCGTGTCAATACATATCACTTGGAGTTCAAGGGCAAGAAAAACAACTTGCAGCCAATGTCACCACAGCAAATTGTCAATGAATCTCGTCAGAAAGTTGAAGTAAACTTGGAGGATGCACCTATAGATAGGCGAGAGAATTGTAATGTCGTGAGTGATATAACGAAAAGTGAGAGTGAATTCCTTAGTCTTATTAGCCACCAAAGAGGAAATGAGAGAATTCAGTGAGGATCCTACAGCCATGCCTCTTGTGCTCATGTACAAGGGTGAGGTTTTGGTTTCTAACGACATGACCCGTATTTCTCTTGGTGTTTCTAGTGTTTTGCAGGAATACAACGATGTGTTTCTGGAAGAGGTGCCCGCAGGACTACCACCATTGCATGGTATTGAGCATCAAATTGACTTGATCCCCGGAGCTTCGCTGCCCAATAGGGCACCATATAGGACGAACCCCGAAGAGACGAAGGAGATACAGAAGCAAGTACAAGCGCTACTCGACAAAGGTTATATCCGCATAAGCCTTAGTCCTTGTGTTGTTCCTGTTATTCTAGTTCCTAAGAAAGATAGTACATGGCGCATGTGTGTAGATTGTAGAGCGATAAACAACATTACTATTCGATATCGTCATCCTATTCCCCGTTTATAGGATATGTTAGATGAATTGAGTGGTGCTGCTGTTTTCTCTAAAATTGATTTGCGTAGTGGTTATCATCAAATTAGGATGAAAGAGGGGATGAATGGAAAACTGCCTTTAAAACAAAATTTGGTTTATATGAGTGGTTAGTAATGCCTTTTGGTTTGACTAATGCACCTAGCACTTTCATGAGGCTGATGAACCATGTTTTGCGTGATTTTATTGGCAAGTTTGTGGTTGTGTACTTTGATGACATATTAATCTACAGCCGCAATGAATCTGATCATACTATACATATTCGACATGTTTTGCAAGTGTTGCGTGATAATAAACTCTATTCTAATCTTGAGAAGTGCACATTTTGCAAAGATAAGGTCATATTTCTGGGTTATGTTGTCTCTAAGCATGGAGTAGAAGTAGATGTGTCTAAAATTGAAGCAATTCAAAATTGTCCTACTCCCATGAATGTGAATCAAGTAAGAAGTTTTCATGATCTAGCTGGGTTTTATAGAAGATTTGTGCCCAACTTTAGTACTATTGCTGCACCTTTGAATGAATTGACTAAAAAGGGTGTTGTTTTTGAGTGGGGCGCAGCCCAAGATCATGCTTTTGATCAACTGAAACGTTTGTTAACTTCTGCACCGTTGCTTGCACTTCCTGATTTCAATAAGCAATTTGAGATTGAATGTGATGCTAGTGGTATTGGAATTGGTGGTGTGTTGATGCAAGAGGGTCGCCCAATTGCATATTTTTAAACTTTCTGGTGCTAAGTTGAACTATCCTATCTATGATAAAGAATTGTATTCTTTACTTAGAGTTCTTGAGGTTTGGCAACATTATTTGTGGCCAAAGAATTTATCATACATTCTGATCATGAAGCTTTAAAATATCTGAAAGCTCTACTTTGCATAAGCATCTTGCTAAGTGGGTTGAGTTCATTGAGTCTTTTCCATACATTATTAAGCATAAGAAGGGAAAAGATAATATTGTTGCTGATGCCTTATCTAGGAAGAATATGCTATTAACTCAACTTGATGTTAAAATTCCTGGATTAGAGATATTATGTGATTTGTATGCTACTGGTCATGATTTTGCTGAACCATATCGCTTGTGTTCTATTGGTAAAGCATGGGAAAAATATCACATACATGATGGGTTCTTGTTTAGAGCAAACAAACTATGTGTTCCAGAATTGTCGTGTGCTCTTATTGCAGAAATCTCATGCTGGAGGTTTGATGGGTCACTTTGGGCGTGAGAAGACGCTACTCATGCTAGCTGACCATTTTTATTGGCCAAATATGAGGCGGGATGTGGACAGATATGTGAAGAGGTGCATTACTTGCAACAAGTCCAAGTCCAAGCCGAAGCCTCATGGTTTGTATACTCCTTTACCGGCACCTATTACACCTTGGGAAGACATTAGTATGGATTTTGTGTTGGGTTTGCCGCGTACTAAGAGAGGCCATGATTCTATATTTGTGGTAGTGGATGGATTCTCTAAAATGTCACATTTTATTGCCTGCCACAAGAGCGACGATGTGTCGCATATTGCCTGTTTTTTCAGGGAGATTGTACGTCTACATGGAGTCCCGAAGACTATTGTTTCTGATCGTGACGTGAAGTTTATGAGCTACTTCTGGAAGACGCTTTGGAGAAAGCTAGGGACGAAGCTACTTTTCAGTACTACTTGTCATCCCCAAACTGATGGTCAAACTGAAGTGGTGAATAGAACATTGTCACAACTGTTGAGATCCATGATCAAGAAGAACCTGAAGGAGTGGGAAGATTGTTTGCCGCATGTGGAGTTTGCTTATAACAGGGCGGTACATTCTACCACAGCTGTGTCCCTTTGAGGTGGTGTATGGTTTCAAACCCATTACTCCACTTGACTTGTTGCCTCTACCCATACATGAGAGAGTCAATATGGAGGCATCAAAGAGGGCAGATTTTGTGCGAAAGATTCATGTGAAGACTAAAGAGTTGATAGAGAAGAGGCAAGAGCAATGCTGCAAGGATGAACAAGAAGCGCAATGAGATGTTGTTCAAGCCTGGTGATATGTTCTGGTTACATTTTCGCAAGGATAGGTTCCCGAAGCTACGGAAGTCCAAGTTGTTTCCTCGTGGTGCTGGTCCTTACAAAGTGCTTGCCAAGCTCAATGATAATGCATACTCTATAGATCTTCCAATTGATGAGTTTGGTGTCAGCAATTCTTTCAATGTGGCTGTGTCGAGGGTACTCCTCGGCAATGCCCTCCGTTTGGGGCTTAGGGTAGATGGAATCCTGTAGGCTGACACGAGACATCGGTTATCAAACAAGCGGGAAAGCGATTTACCCAGGTTCGGGGCCCTCGATAAGGTAAAACCCTTACGTCCTGCCTGTCTGATCTTGATTATGAAAATATCGGGTTACAATGGGGTGCCGAAGGTTTCGGCTGTGATCTCGTTGAGAGGCTAAGTGTTACGGGTACCTAGCTCTAGACTTATTGTGGCTAAAGTTGCTAAGATTGCGTGTGTCCCTTGGCAGCCCCTCTCCTAGCCCTTATATAGGGGGCCAGGTCTCGAGAGATCTGTCCGGGTACGACTAGGTTACAAAAGACTCTAGTTCTAGACTTTCCTTGTATTCTTCGTTTCTTCGTCTTGTTCTTCAAGGAACCTTCTTCGGCACCGACATAGTGGCCCACCTTGCTATCGGGTGTCTTCATGGGCCTCCAGTTAGGCCGCACAGGATAGGGCAATAATAGTTACCCGAAGGGTAATGCCCACGTCAGTAGCCCCCGAGTGTCTAGCCGAAGATATTCGGGTAGAGACTAAAGCATGCCTCCTCCGAATGTTCTTCTCTCTTGATAATTCTTGTCCTCCTTGTAATAGCATCATCTCCTTTTATCGGGTGCGCGTCTAGCGCTCCCGATGGGAGTAGCCCCCGAGTCTAGGTACGGATGCTTGCAATCCGTGCGTAGACACAAGTTGTGCCACTCGAATGTCTTCTTCTGCCGAAGCTTTCTGCAGGTCTTCATAGGTCACCCGATACATTTGCATCGGGGCTTCAATTTTCCAAATAAAGGTGTAATGTGTAAAGGATATTGAGTAGCGTGCCCAGCTTTGCTGGTTAACTGCCGAAGGCAAAACAAGTCCCCGGGCATGATCCTGGAGTGCAAAAAAGTTCGTCGGGTGCGCAATCGGCGCTCCTGATGGGAGTAGCCCCCGAGTCTAGGTACGGATGCTTGCAATCCGTGCGTAGACTCAAGTCAAGCGACTCAATTTTTCTTCGAGTCTAAATTTATCGGGTGCGCGTCCAGCGCTCCCGATGGGAGTAGTCCCCGAGTCTAGGTGCGGATGTTTGCAACCGTGCATAGACTCAAGTTGAACCACTCAATGATTTTAATATTTCCTCGGATGCTTCAATCAGAGTCGACACCTTTCATGACATCACTGATGACATCACCACTGCTGTGGTTTGATTGACAAGACGTGACCTGATGGGCCCACTCTACTTCTGCGCGGGCAGTTTTAGGAAATGACCAGTGCTTGTGCATTGACCGAGGCGCCTCCTCGATTTCCGCTCATTGTGGGAATAATGGGCCGCAGGTTCCGTTTTCTTTAGGGCGACACGTGTACGACTGGATCTCTGTCCACCTCCCACGATGTGCGTGGAGTTATGGCCACGATTTCCCATCAGCTCATGCTATAAATAAGGGGCCTCCCCATCGTTTTTACTTTTCACGCTTCCGCACTACTCATCTTCTTCCTCAGCTTTTCCTCTCACCTCTGTCCTTTCTCCCAAGAGCTCCGGACGCCATGGGCAAGAAGAAGAGCTCCAGCGCATCAGGCACGAACAAGGTCAGCCGCGATTGGAGCGCCTCCACCATTTCCAATCGCGAAGTGAACAAGCTGCGCACCCTCGGCCTCATCTCTTCACCCGACAACGACATTCATCTCCCAGGTCCATCTTCTCGCCCAAAGCCCCCTAAGGGTTTACTGTTATGTTCGTCGCCTTCCTGTTTCGTGGGCTTTCTCTTCCTGCCCACGAATTTCTTCGTTCCCTTCTATTTTTCTATGGGATCCAGCTCTGGCAGCTGACCCCAAATTCCATTCTCCATCTCTCCATTTTCATCACTGTATGCGAAGCTTTCCTCGGCATTGATCCCCACTGGGGTTTATGGAAGAAAATCTTCTATGTCAAGCGTCATAACGACAACAATGGCCCTCCTGTTGTTGGCGGCGTTGGCTTTGTTGTTAGAAAAGAGGTTGATTACTTCAACTTCCCGATGAAAGAATCTGTCCAGGGCTGGCGCCACAAATAGTTCTACCTGCGAGATATCCCAGCATCTGGGCGGCGCTCCAACCTTCCTCCGTTTGAAGACGTTCTGGTGGCCTAGCCGAAGAAGTCCTGGCGAAACATCTTGTCTCCCGAAGAAAGTGTTGTAGCTGATAAACTGTTCGAACAGTCGTAGACCTAAAGAACTCAGGAGGCTTAACGATGTGCGGCACTGAGGTAGTCTCGGTGTTCCTAAAACGTCGGGTGCAGCCGCTGATGTCCCGGCCTCACCAGCTGTGGATGTATGTTGGTAAGGACGACAAGCCCAGAGTCAGCTCAGCCGACCTGTCGGATGACGAACTTCGCGACGAGGTGCGTCGTCTTACTTGCTTCAGCATGAAGGACAACATTGTCCTGACTTCGGCTCGCCCTCCATATGATTTCAAGCACCTTCCAGCTGAGGTAATCTTCACAGTACTTGCTTTAATTACTATCGTTATTCTGCTTTCTGATCTTCTACTAATTTTTTCATTTGTCAACAGGCCTCCACCGTAGCTCAATGTTATCCTCCTACACCCGAAAGTGGTGTAGAACTAGAGGACGATGATGACGACTCCGAAGAGACCGAGGATGCCCAGCACGCCCTTGAGGATAGCGACGTCCAAGGGGATGAAGCCCCTGAAGACGATGTTTTCACCAGGGGTAGGCGGTGCAGGAGGATAAATGAAGACTTGATCACAACGGCTGAATCGAGTCCTAGCGGACAAGATGATGATGCCGATGAAACTGCATCACCTCCCCCTGCTGCGACAGGCTTCTTTGTTGCCGAAGATGACTTGGACCTGTGAGTGTCTAATTTTCTCTTTGCAACTAACCTTCTTTGTTTCGCATGATGAATGTCCTTGCTTTTGAAGCAGCTCTGACGACGACGATGAACTCCCACTCGCAAAGAGGGCTAAGTTACTCTCCGGGAAAGCCGAGTCAGCCAAGGAATCGAATCCTTCGCCTGCCGAACTGACGCCGCCCTCAAGGACGACCGTGGTGAAGATTCCGGTGTCGAAGGTCATTCCTCCTGGCAACGCCCCCGTTCCACCAGCTGCCCGTGACCATGTAAATAAATCATTTAACTTGACTTTCTTCTTTTTCGGTGGTTTTCCATACTCGGCTGAAATTCTTTGACTTTTCCCTCGCAGCCAATTTATGCCACAGTTGATGCTGTGGCAGATTTTGCTGATCAATTCACTCGCCTGGAGTCTGAGAATGTTCAGCTTTGGAAGACCATCAAGATTTCAGCTGACCAAGTGCTAGAGGCTAACAAGCTCACAGTCGATGCCCAAAATGAAAACAGCTTGCTGAAAGATGAACTAAAGAAGCTGAAACAGAAGATGAAGGATGAGCATGATGCCAGACGCGAGGCTGCTACTGCTGCCGATAAAAAGGAAGGCGCCCTCCGCGAGTCTATCACGAACTTGCTTAGTAAGTTCCTTTGCATTTGAGTGCGAGATATTCCTGCGATACTGTCCTCCAGATTGCTTATTCGCCATTTTTCAGGTGCTGCCGACGTGCCTATCAATCGAGCACGCAAGCTTCGAGAGGACTCGATGTCTGACGCGCTCTCGCTCGCCACTGATGCCAATATCCAAGTTCTTGAACTGCTGCAGAAAACTAAGGGACCATTGTCCAGGTTGTTCTCGATGATATTTCCGAAGATAAAGCAAGACAAGAATCTTGGCGAGATGGCAGACGCTTTCTTCATCGACCCTTCTGAGCCTGTAGAGGTACTAAAGCGGCGCTCCCGTTTGTTTAGAGCAGTCCTTACATTTCAACTGCTGATGGGTCATGGGCTAGGCTCCGAACTAGAAAAATTATCCAAGGCGTTGCCTGTAGACGAGAACAATTGCCTAGTCAATCTTGATCCCTACAAACAATCGGCAGTGAAATGCGCCAATCAGCTTCTCAAGTTGGTTGATGAAGCGAAGACTAAAGCCACGCCTGAAGCTGCTCCTGGCTCATCATCAGCTCTCCCCTGATTAGACTCTTGCTCTATTGTTGTAATTAAGTCTTGATTTTATACTGGCTCTGTTGCCAGTGTCAATACTCTTTTGAATGTAATATATGTGCAGTGCTCCCGATGGGAGTTTCTATCATTGCTTTTCTGAACCCAGAGTTGTGCTGCAGATTCTTCCAACTTCTTCTCGTGCCGATCCTTCTTTGAGTTCTTCAACTAACGATGAATCCGATCTTGTTCGCCGTTTGCGTGACCAAATAGCCCGGCTAAATAAAGACATAGTCACCCTTCATGCGATCGCGGCATTGATAAATAGGAAAAGTGAGATTGCTACCGCAATTGAGAAACATGCTCTCGACCGTCTCCATATTGCTACTGAAAGCTTAAGCTGTAAGTGTCCGTCCATCTTTTGATTTTTATCGAAGCTTGAATACTCCTTGACTGATTTTTGCTTTTCGACAGTCGTGGCTTCTGATTCAACAGAAGAAAACAAAAGGATCCACGAAAAGATCGAGGCGATGACCAATGTTGCTCACCCGAAGCATGAATTGTGGTCCCATCGACCGAAGGCTGTAGTCATGGCCAAATTTGAGCATCGAGCAGAGAAGGTGCATTATTACTTTGACAAGTATCATGCTCATCTCTCGATGGTATGGAGGACCTTGTTTCCTTTAGACCAAGCACCCGAGACTTTATCTGCTTTGTTTACCCGATTCAAGACTCCAGAAAGGATTCGACTGTTGGTGCGGAAGGAACTCCTGGCTGGCGCCGAACTTGCCCTTGCTTCAGTTTTAGCATGTCACCCGACCTTAGATTTGGAGGCCATAGCGAATACCAGTAGGAGATTAGACCAATATTACGAAATTGCTAGAAATCCCACATATGTTATCATTTCTCGGATGGAAACAGGCATCGAGAGGGATCTGAAGGCCCGAGAAGACCAAGGAAACCTGCGATAAAGTTATGCACACATATATATGTAATGATCTTGTACTTACAAGGGGTAATCCCGTATGTAACTTAACGTGTGTTTTACACACCGTGTACTTTTTGGTGAATTTGCTAATTCAATTAATAATTCTTTGTCGAGGGCGGCTGAGTGATCAAGTAAGCCTGCTCACCCGACGACTCCGTTGTAATTGCAAGTTTATTGCGGAGTCGATGTGTAAGTTCTGTAAGAGCGACACCCGTCGATTAAACGAGGGATTTAGGCGCTTGGCTTCGTTACACGGTGCTCCGGTTTGAGCCTTGTTTGTAATAATATGCCCATCGACTGCAGCACTCGCGTATTTTCTCGAGGCTTGGATGGGTTGTTTGCATATCAGGAACTAGCGCTCCCGATGGGAGTATTAGTTAGTGATACTGTAAGGACGTATTTTTGGCCAACGCTCCTGATGGGAGTAAGATCCAATAACGAAGGACTCGAACAGTTGTTCGAGTGGTAATGCCTGAAACAATAAGGGGTGAAACCCAATCAGAAATTTTATTCATAATATAAGACAAGCTGAAGAGCTGCCATATAACAAGTAGAGGATAGCTGTATCCTATGCGTAGAATCGTCTCAAATGTGCTACATTCCAGGGATTTTCAACGTCTTCACCCGATGCTGGATTCTTGAGTCGATAAGCTCCCCCTGGTATCACTTTAGTGATGATGAACGGCCCTTCCCATGGAGATTCGAGCTTCAGAGGTCTTTCTTGTTTTAGTCGCAGTACCATATCTCCAGCGCTGAAGCTTCGATTGCGTACTCGTCGACTGTGGTAGTTTCTTAACGCCTGCTGATACACCGTTGTTCTTGCCAAGGCGATATCCCGAGCTTCGTCAAGGAGGTCCACGGCATCTTGCAGCGCGTTGTTGGAAGTTGCTTCCGTATATGCAGTCACCCGAGGGGCTTCGAATCGAACGTCGGCTGGCAAAACTGCTTCGGCTCCGTACACCAAAAAGAATGGAGTATACTGAGTCGATCTGTTGGGTGTAGTACGCAAACTCCAAAGTACAGATGGCAATTCTTCGACCCAAGCTCCAGCTGCACCCGTGAGGCGCTTTTTGAGGCCATCTCCTGTTAGACCATTGATCCTTTCGACTTGACCATTGGTTTGAGGATGTGCCACTGAGGCAAATTTTAGTCTGATACCACCGTCGTCGCAAAATTTCCGGAACTTTTTGGAGTCGAAGTTAGTTCCATTGTCTGTAACGATGCTGTGAGGCATGCCAAAACGACAAGTTATTCCCTTGAAGAACTGGACGGCGGTTTCGGCTTTTTGATTTCTGACAGGTACAGCCTCGATCCATTAGGTAAACTTATCGACTGCAACCAGTAGATACGTATGACCCCCAGGTCAAGTCCCCATTGCGCGAAGGGCCAGGCGAGAGGTATGGTCATCGGATCTGTTGCAGGAGCGTGCGGTTTTGGTGCAAAACGCTGACAAGGGTCGCACTTCCGTACCAGGTCTCGAGCATCCGAAGCTGCCGTCGGCCAGTAAAATCCTGCTCTGAAAGCTTTCGCCACAAGGGCCCTGCTGCCTGCATGGTGACCACAAGTTCCTTCATGTATCTCGCGTAGTAGAGCCTTTCCATCGTCGATGGCAATGCACCTTTGAAAGATACCAGAGATACTACGCTTGTAGAGTTCTCTGTTTACTACAGTGAAGGCTTTTGATCGTCTCAAAATTCGTCTGGCTTCCACTGGATCCTCTGGTAGTCGCTGCTCTATTAAGTATGCTAAAAAGGGTTTGGTCCACAGTGGTTCGAGGAGGAGGACCTGCTCTGTCGATTGTAATGGAGATCCTTCGACAGTTTCCTGCAGTCTTACTTCTGAATCATCAGCCGATAATTTCGGAGGTGCCGATGCTCTCTCCTTGATCGATCGTTGAGTAATAACTTCATAAAATACTCCGTCTGGAATAGGGGAGCACATGGATCCAATGTTTGCCAGGGCATCTGCTTCCTCATTGCTGGCTCTGCCGATGTGTTTGAGTTCGCACCCTTCAAATTTGGCTTCCATATTCTGGTATAATTGACGATAGGCAATCATATTATCGCTGACTACGTCGCATAAATTCATCGACTGCTGCACCACCGGATTCGAATCTCCGTAAATTTCCAGGCGGGTTGCTCCACATGCTTTTGCCATCCTCATTCCATGCAATAGTGCTTCATATTCCGCTTCATTATTTGTCGGCAGGGGAAAGTTCATGCGTAGGATATACTTCATCTTGTCTCCTTGTGGTGATATCAATATCACTCCTGCGCCTGCACCTGTACTCCGCTTCGATCCGTCAAAGTACATTGTCCAAGAGCCAGACATATCGGGTGCTGCCGGAGTTTGCGACTGGATCCAATCTGCCACGAAATCTGGGAGAACTTGAGACTTGATTGCCGTCCGATTGACATAGGTTATGTCGTGTGGTGCTATCTCGATGGCCCATTGAGATACTCGACCCGTAGCTTCTGGGTTGGTAAGTATATTCTTCAATGGTGCTTCGCTTACCACAATAATCGGGTGCTCCGTGAAATAATGGCGTAGCTTACGAGCTGTTCTCCATACCGCGTATGCCAACTTCTGGTGATGGGGATATCTCTGTTTCGCTAGCGTGAGTACTTCACTGAGGTACTAAACGGGTCGTTGCACGCCATGAACTCTTCTTGCCTCCTCTCGTTCAACAACTAGGACGCTGCTGAAGACTTGCACCGTTGCTGCTATGTACATGAGCAATGTTTCCTTTTCATGTGGAGTTACGAGTACTGGAGATGTCGATAAGATATTTTTTAAGTTATTAAAGGATTCCTGCGCCTCGTTTGTCCACTCGAACTTTTCTGACTTCTTCATCAAGTTATAGAAGGGCAAAGCTTTTTCTCCTAGCTTGGCGATGAATCTGCTGAGCGCTGCCAGCCGTCCTGCCAACTGCTGCACTTGGTGCAAATTCTTTGGCGGCTCCATGTCGAGAATAGCTTTGATCTTCAAAGGGTTGGCCTCTATCCCTCTGGCTGAGATGAAGTACCCGAGCACTTGTCCTCCCGGCACCCCGAAGAAACATTTCTTCGGGTTTAACTTGATTTTGTACCTGTCGAGATTGTCGAAGGTTTCTCGCAAATCGTCGATAAGAGTGGCGACGTGCTTGGTTTCAACCACGACATCATCGATGTAGACTTCAATGTTCCTTCCGATCTGCTCTCCAAGACAGGCTTGCATACATCGCTGATAAGTTGCTCCTGCCTTTTTCAACCCGAAAGTCATAACGTTGTAACAGAAAATGCCGTGCGGGGTGATGAACGCGGTTAACTCTTGGTCCTCTTTTTTGAGCTTGATCTGGTTATACCCAGAATATGCATCGAGAAAAGAGAGACGATCACACCCTGCTGTAGAATCGACTATCTGGTCAATACGGGGCAGCGGGAAGTGGTCCTTAGGGCAATGCTTATTGAGACTTGTATAATCGATACACATGCGGAGAGCTGTTGTATCTTTCTTTGGCACCATGACTGGATTGGCTACCGACTCGGCTTCTTTAAGCTCCCGAATGAATCCAGCCTTGCGGAGCCGACTAATTTCTTCGCCGATTGCTTTTCTCTTCGGCTCTGAAAACCGGCGCATCGTCTGCTGTACAGGTTTGGCTTTTGCGTCAACATTGAGGGCGTGCTCAGCGAGTTCCCTGGGAATACCTGGCATGTCGGATGGTTCCCATGAAAATATTTCCCAACGCTCACGGAGGAACTCGATGAGCGCGCTTTCCTATGCGACAGCAAGATCTGCCGAAGTATTGACAGTCTTCTTCGGGTCCGAGGGATGCACTTGCTGTTTCTTTGCTTCCTTTGCGACGTCAAATTCATCAGATCTTACGCTCTGATTATCGGTTGGTGGCTTTGTGTGGTCTGTAATAGCGTCGAGTGCGTTCAACTGTTCCTTAGCCCCGAACTTCGAGGCGATCTTCTGGAAATCCCTGTCACAGTTGTCTGAACGGGAAAAGCTTCCATGGATGGTTATTGCTGTCCCATTATTGCCTGGCATCTTCAATTTTAGGTACGTGTAATGAGGTACCGCCATGGATTTAGCAAACGCTGGTCTGCCGAGGATGGCGTGGTATTGAGATTCCCAATCAACCACTTCAAATTCGATTTTCTCCTTTCTGAAGTTGCTAGGTGTGCCGAAAACTACATCCAGTGATATTTTACCAAGGGAGTAAGCGGGTCGGGTCGGGATGATGCCGTGGAATCTTGTGTCAGACTCTCTTAGCATGTCAACTGTTAGGCCCATTGCTTTCATTGTGCTGGCAGATTCAGACCGCTTCCTCCATCCATGAATACCTTGCTCATGTTGTACCCTCCGATATGCGCTTCAAGGACCAGAGCAGCGTGACCAGGCCTTGGAACGGCCTTCGGGTGATCCGCCTTGCTGAAGGATATACTTTGGTCTGACCAGTCGATATATTCGGGTGCGTCGACCATGGCGACTTCAGCATACTTCACTTCCCGTGAAAACTTCTTGACTTCTCTCTTTAAAAAACTGGTTTATGGATCATGCTAACCTGTCCGCGAGACTCTGGAAATACTTCGGCTGGCACGTACTTGTCTCCTCCTTCTGGTATGTATGTTTCTGGTGGATAATCGTAGGGTGCCGCTCTTCTCTCCATCGAGTAAGCCCTTGCTGCGGCTTCGGCCCTAAGATCGTCGCAGAACTGCCGAATTTCGAGGAACTGCCGACAGTTTTTGAGCAGATGACTGGACTTTACGAGGTTATCCTTTGGGTTGATGTAAGAATGTAGATAACATGGTGCTTCAAGTTGCTCTGTAGCCGATAAGTAAGGTGTGCGAAGACGATTCTTGCTCGGCTGCACGTTGTGATATCCTCGTTCATACTGTCGGGGGCGGGTCGCAATTTGCTCCTCTTCTTCGCGGCGTGAGTCCCTTTGTATTTTCCTTTGCTCCTCTACGGCGCCGAAACTGCTTCGGCTGCTCTCTCCTGTACTCCTAGGCAAGATTGCCAAAGCTGCTGCTGGCGTAGTATCTTCTGGAACCCAAGTTCTTGGACTTGACGTGTTTGAACTAGGGAGGCGAAGAAACCCTCTGGAATCGATGATGAAGTGAACACCACCGAAAGTAGTATCCATGTTGCCGCGCGACTCTGTGGAGATCGGACGCAGTGCCTCGGCGTGCGATACGAACTCGAAGGATCCGCAACGAACTGAATTCCTTGGATCTGATGGCGTTGGTGACTCCAGCACGAACGCCGCAGACGTAACTGGCACTGCCGATGACCTGCCTTGTGCCGACAGCCCACGACGGCGCCAATTGTCGAGGGTACTCGGCAATGCCCTCCGTTTGGGGCTTAGGGTAGATGGAATCCTGTAGGCTGACACGAGACATCGGTTATCAAACAAGCGGGAAAAGCGATTTACCCAGGTTCGGGGCCCTCGATGAGGTAAAACCCTTACGTCCTGTCTGTCTGATCTTGATTATGAAAACATCGGGTTACAATGGGGTGTCAAAGGTTTCGGCTGTGATCTCGTCGAGAGGCTAAGTGTTACGGGTACCTAGCTCTGGACTTATTGTGGCTAAAGTTGCTAAGATTGCGTGTGTCCCTCGGCAACCCCTCTCCTGGCCCTTATATAGGGGGCCAGGTCTCGAGAGATCTGTCCGGTACGACTAGGTTACAAAAGACTCTGTTCTAGACTTTCCTTGTATTCTTCGTTTCTTCGTCTTGTTCTTCAAGGAACCTTCTTCGGCACCGACATAGTGGCCCACCTTGCTATCGGGTGTCTTCATGGGCCTCCAGTTGGGCCGCACAGGATAGGGCAATAATAGTTACCCGAAGGGTAATGCCCACGTCAGGCTGATTTGACACCATATGACGGAGAAGACCTTGTAGTGTCGAGGTCGACGCCTTTTGAAGGGGGGAGATGATGAGGACATCCCGACTACACTACTACCTCCGTCATTGCAAGATGAAGACGATGCTGCTGTGAAGCTCAAGTCCAATGAAGTCGATTGGACCAATGACACGAGCTCGTGCGAAGCTACTCAAACAACAGGTGAACTTGTTCCTAAGTGATACTTTGATCGATGAGAACTTTATACTGCCTAAGTCCTATTACTTATGTATGATCAGGTATGAAGAGGGAGCAAGCATCGCACGAGCAGGAGAGGAGCAGCTGGACAAGAAGCTGGACGTGAAGCTAGAAATGGAGCTGGTCATGAAGCTGGACATGAAGACATCCCATGGAAGCGCGAGGGAGGAGAGGGAGGCATGCGCGAGGGGAGAAGAAGAAGTCCGGTCCAGTGCCCGGTCAGACCGGCCGCCACGCCGGCGCGCCCGGTCCCAGGCCCGGTCCAACCGGGCGCCCGGTCCCAGGCCCGGTCCAACCGGGCGCCCGACCGGCCCAGCCCGGCGCCGACCGGATCCTCAACTTGTGCCAGCCGGGCACTATCCAGTATGCCCGGACGCTTAGCCCGGTCACCACCTGGCGCCAGACCCGGTTGAAACCGGATGGCCCGGTCCCAGGCCCGGTCGACCGGCCGTATGACCGACCGACTCCGAGTCTGTGTCGACCAGATTCGATCTGGGTCTGTTTTCTATGTATCTTTTCGACCTGAGGTCGTCCTGAACCCTATATAAGTGCCCAGGAAGCCCCCAAATTAGGTTTAGACCACGTTTAAGATAAACCCTAGTTCATAGTTGATTGCTTTGCAACTCTATTGAATCTCTACACCATATTGCATTGATTTGGTGTAAAGCCCTGAAAGTCTTGTGTGATCTGTTGTTCCATTGGGAATTAGACGGTTGCAACTTACCGCTTCGTGGTCGGCGGCTACGTGCGCAAGTGTGTGGAGTTGCGAATATCTTGCAGGGTTGAGAGCTGTTGCATTGGCGATAGGGACCAATTGAGAGATCTCGTTGCGTCATACAAGTTATCATCCACTTCATCATCAAGTTACCTCCGCTGCGTTCATCCCGTGTTCATCATCACCACCGTGCTTACTGAGAAGATCGGGCCACCCCTTATCAGTGGGTCCTCATCATCGTCAGAGCTGTAGTCCGCGTCGGGCTCCGGTTGCGGCTCCGGCTGTGGTAGTGGTGGAGGCACCGCAGGCAGCGCGCGACCGTTGAGGCCAAGCATGGAGTACGTCGTCTTAAGACGGCGCGGCATTTTTTAGGTGCAGAGGAGAGAATGGTGCGGCGGTGGTGGTGGAGATGAGAGGATAGCACCGCGGTGGTGGACGGCGTACGTACTAAATAGTGGTGGCAACTACCCGCATTTACGGCGGCGTAGGCGACTGGACGCTGCGTGGCCAGTCGCTGCCCTCGTCGCCACCTCGGTTTCCGCGCGGGAGACCATTAAACGACGACGACCAACCTTCCCGCGTCGCGGCCGATGCGAACCGTCGCGTCCTCTCGCTGACAAGGCGCCCCCACCCACGAAAACTGTCGTGCCGCGAGGCGCCGGCGCGCCCGATTCGCGCCCTACGCGAAGGGGCCGGCACGGGGCTGTCGGCGATTCTGTTGGGCTCGAAAACTAGCCGGCGCCACCGGCCCCCAAAACGCTATCGGGGCCGCTATGGGGCGCGCCGGTGGAGATGCTCTAACAACTGCAAGATCCTCTCCTCCTTCAGTCGGAGGAGAAGGTCGATGTTGTCCTTTACTTTTAATAATAAAAAAATAAGAAAAAAAAGTACAAGACTAACAACAACATGTACAACACATACAAAAAATTCAAAGGGTACAAAGAGATGAATTTGTACAAGCCTATTGATAGCCCTTTATGTTAAACACTGTTATTTTGCTATTTCTTATGGATTTTCTCCAACATCAGATCTCTTGCGATTTTCTTGTATTTTTATGTTTTGGTAAACAAGGATTAATTTATTAACAGATGCATCCAAACAACCATTAGCATGTTAGTCCTAAAAACATAATTAAATAATAAGTAAAAACAGAATTAAATATTAAAAGGATTACACACATTTTCAACATGTAGTTGTGAATTATCAGTACCTCAACTGTTGCAAAAAAAAATCAAATAGTCAAATTACATGTGTTCAAAAACTAGTAGTATATGTGGCATTTTGTTATCCGTTAATGTTTTTTTTATCAAGTGATGTTGTTTGTATACAAAGTACTCCATCCTTTTTTATTTACCTTGCGTCTTGGGTTTATTGAAAGTCAAATTTTGTATTGTTTGATCAAGAATAAAAAAAATCAACATTCATCATTCAAAATAAACATAATACAAAAATATACTTACTAATGAATCTAATACAATGGACTTTATATTGTGGATGTTGATGTTTTCTCATCAACATTCGGACAAAATTTACAAAGTTTGACGTTGACTAAACGCAGAACGCGAGCTAATTATGAATGGAGGGAGTAGTGGAGAAGCTTTCCCGCTCATTACTAAACTAGCTTGAACATAAAAGACATATGTTTGACTACAAAAGAAACTAAGTCAAGCATCATGTGAGTTATTCATGGAGAAGCTCCTCAAAAACACCACGCATGCTCTAGAATTTTCTATATGCTTGTACCAAAATTATAGGGAAAATGAAAATCACTATATTTATTGGACTATAAGCTTAAGAATGTCTCTATTGCGATATTTTTCATGCTATATCATGCAAATATAAAAATTAGTCCATCGATACAATTCCACCCCCCCCCCCCCCTTTACCATGCTCATGTTTAACGACATTCAACTGAAATATGTGTTGAATGCCTCATTTTTTATAAATGGTAAATATTCATGTACCAATAAAAAATCATTTATCACATAAAAATGTACTACTAAATAACAAATGAATAATTTTATAGCAAGAATATCATAATTAATATTCAGCAACACTAGTTTGTGGGTAAATATGTTGGTCGAATACTAAAAATGTGGAAGTAGAAACTTTGCTACATAACAATGTATAACAAATAACTATAAAAGTTTAGTATAAATATCATTCAATACTAATTTACGAGGCTACGATGCATAGTGGATTCACATTGCCGCTCCATGCTTTCGTTTCAAAGATTTTAAACGAGTTCACAATCTCACCCCAGCGCAGCTTATGAAGCACGGGTGGCTAGCGATCCAAACTTTTCTCACTCAATGTGACGAAAAGCAGCTAAAACCATCAATAGATAGTTTTTTGTACTTTTTCAGAATTTTTAAGGTACCTTCTAAGGACCCCGATAGAGATCACTATTCTTTCAGAGCCTTAGAACATGATATAATGAAAGTCCCTGAGGATAAAGAAAGACGAGATGGTCGACATGGAAAGATGGAGTGGCATGAGTGATTCTTCTTCGTTAAGTCCAAGTCAAGTGAAAGGTGGCTTTTCCCTGAGAAGTGGGCCAGAGGAGGATCCCTCAGCAAAAAAGTGTCAGCTCACCGAGGGTGACCAAGAAGTGGTTAAGGCTTTGGGCGGCAATCCGAGCGCGGATCAGTGGTTGTCGCCCGTGCTGGCTCCAACTCCAGCCTTAGGCTCGTCACTGTTTTTTGATTGATTGGAAAATGAGTAAAACTTGTTGTAGTAAATTACATGAAATTGAATTGTTCTTGTCACAAGGAAATTTCTGGGAAACTTGTGTAAAATTTTAGTCACTGAAACTTGACATGTCACTGAATTTACAAGTGTTTCTTGCTGATTTATTGTCGAGTACCCACTGAAACTTGCTTGCTTTCAATTTTCTTGTGTAACACATGTTATAAACAGAGCAACACCACACATGTTTGCTGACAGAGCATGTTTACTGAACCTGAAGCTTGTCCTACTGTCAGTGCTAAATACTGTTACAAGCAGTAGATATGCAGTAATGTGATAAATTCAGTAGCCCAAATATTTTGAGGACTGTATAGTAGGACATCATCTCTTTTGACAACAGTACTAGATTTTGGTGTCTTTTGAAATGCAATGGATATGCAGATTATTTTTCTAAGTGTTATTCCTGTCAAACATGTATAAGTGTGAGTACAAATGCAGTGAAATCATTTACAAGCATGTACAAATTGAGTGAAATCACTTACAAGTAAGTACCTAGTGAGTGAAATCATTTACAAGTGAGTACTCACTGAGTATTTAACTCACAAGAAGAACAATAGACAACAACATTCCCTTGCTAGAGCATTCCTACATGCATGATTGTAGTGTACTCAGGGATGACCAGTACAATTTATTTTGGGTTGCCATTTCCTGTTAAGCAAATTGTTCAAGTGGTGGTCTCCTCTTTGTTTTTAAAACTTTCAGGCGTTGAATTTTTTCCTGTAGGTATCACTGAATGGCTATTTTGTTGATAAAACTTGCTGGTATAATTATGTGTGCGATGGCAAATATTGTCAGTAGATGAATTATGTGTGCCTCTCTATTTGAATCACAACAGCGGTAGATAAGTGCAACAGGAAGGTAAATCTCTGATTTTTTGTTTAAATATTCAGTAACAAGATCATGTCTTCTTTCAGAGGCAAGGTAGCTTGAGAGCATGTCCTGGTCGCTGGCTGCTCGTTCCGGTGATTGACTGGAATTGGAAGTGAAGCTCGTTGTGCTGGGCTATGGAGGCACGCCTCAGCTTTTGAGTTGATGAAGGGATAACAAGCTGGGCACAGCAAAGTATAGGAGAAAACCAAAGTTCATATGGGTTCCAAGGAAGAGATTTGTAATGCCAAAATGTGTGATTAGATGAGCACTGGCAAAATGGTTATATTACCACATGCCTGTTTGTTTGTAACTACTATAGGTTATAGCCTTTACAGCTTACAACCTTCCAGTTCCTCTGCATAATGTATTGATGTGCTTCGAGGTTCACATTGACTTTGTCATTGGTCAAGAAAATAATTGAACCGAACGGATACGGCTCCGGTGTAAAATGAATGTACAGTAAAACACATATGTACATACTTCAACTGACAATTTTTTTATGATATACTTGTGATGTTGAGGATCACTAGTAGTGTTCGTCCTGCTGATGTTGAGGATCACTAGTGTCAGTTCGCTGGTGATGCTGCTGCCATATGCCTTGCGATGTTGAAGGTCACCACTGTCAGTTGTGCTTCCGCCATTGGTACTGCGGGTGAGCAGACGCAGATCCACCCAACGGCCTCCATCTTTCTTGGCGGCGCCGCAGGCAACCGCGTCGTGCCAGCACAAAGCAGCCAAGGTGGATTCGCCGAAGAATCGAGTGGGTGTGCTCTCGTCGATGGGGACAAACAGAACGTGGCGGCAACGTCAGGACGCGAGCATGGACATCGGGAGGAGAGGAGGCCCCGACCAGCTCGATTTAAGGTTAGAATTTACAAAAAAATAAAAAAGATTTAAAATTTAAAAATAATTAAAAATTTATTGTTTTATTCAAGATTATTTTTACATCTTTAGTTTTGTTTATTAAAAAATCATTTGAAATTCAAACAATAAAGAAGTGTGATATCGAGACCAACATGTTAATAGGATTGATATGATACTAGTATCAATAACATGCGCGGGAAACATTTTTTTTTTTGACAAAGAATATATATTAATATCACGAAGATACCAATTACACCCAGCCTCTGCAACAACATCATGCCCTAATGGCATAAAGGATGCACACAGCCAAAAAAGATAGAAGAATTACAAAAAAGAAAAGCCCCGCTACAGAGATCAAAAACTCTAAACAGCAACTCTCACACCACTAATACAACACCAGAAGATCAGCTTCTCCAGAAGCGACGCCTCTAAGAAGGAAACAGTGCACAAACGATGTCGTCGTCCGATCACTGATCTTAGGTTTTCACCCTGAAGAAGATCCTCTCTCTCAAAACAATACCTTCAACAAGAACATTGCCAGGCACAACCAGTTAAGGCTAGACCTTGGATTTTCACCCTGAAAGATAGAACTCTGAACTTCTCCTGTGCAGTCGCCCCCACATACAAGTCGATGTTCGAAGTCACGAAGCTCCAAGCCAATTGCACCTCACCACCAAGATTCGACCACCGTTGCTCTTCCACTGACCTCGACTTTCATGACCTTCTCTGCCAGCACCATGGAAAAAAAACTCCATGATATTAACAGCCAGCAGAGCTTCGAAGCTCTCCCTCTGAAACCAAACGGTCAGATAAAAAACATGGGTGCGCACGACGGAAAGCACACAATCCAGCAATCTTCAGGCATTGATCGCACAATGAATTTCGCTGGCAGGGCCTTCCGGAAATTGACAATCCAGCCAACCCGGTAGGAAGAAGCATCCGACCGATCTTCACTTGGCGCGAGAGGAATCCTAGGACAGCCACCATTATTCATGCCAAGCCGAGAAAAATGACGAGACACGCAAAGACGATGCCTCCGACAAGGTAACGACGTCAAGCGACACCGCCATCATCCACCAAGACCGAGGTCGAGGTGCGGTTCTCACCGGCTGCCCCGTCACTCCAAGCTCATCCCTGTCAGGATCCTCACCGCCAGAGATCAGTGTTGGATCCCAAGATCCACCACACTCGATCCCATCTTGGCCGTCCTCCTTCGGAGGAGAAAGGTGCCACAGCCATGCCCGGGGCCGCCGCCCCGACGCCCAGAAGATGCAGCAGTGCCGCCGGCCGTCGTCGCTGTCGAAGAGGAGGTCGAGACTACCACCGCGAGCTGCTCCGGCCGACGTCACGCCACGCATCTCAGCATATACAGAGGTGTGGAGGGCGCCGCCTCTCACCCCTGGCCACTCCCAGCGGGCCCCCCGCCGCCGCCACGCCGAGCAGCCTTTGGCCGGCGACGCCTTTGGCGCGGGAAACACATGGAAGCGGGATGTGAAGGAACTCGGAAGTTAGCGTGCTAGTGCTGTAGTAGTGGGAGGATGGGTGACCGAGTGGGAAGTTTGACCACGAGTAAGTAATTTGACTAAGATAAGTGTAGTTAGAGACTAATAACTAAAATATTAGAAATTGTGAAAAAAAAGAGGGAGTGGAAAATAATTAGAAAAAAATTGGATATAAAAAATGGCACCGGTAGAGGGTTCTACCGCGGCAGTGTTTTGGGGTGTGTTTTCTGCCAAGACAAACCCTTTAGCATCAGGTCTTCTCGCCCGGGCGCTCGGCAGCCGCCACGTGGTGCCCCTTTAGCACCGATTCGTAACAGATTCTTTGCTAAAGGGGAGGGGGCTTTAGCACCAGATTCTTTGCACCGGTTGAGTAACCGGTGCTAAAGGCCCTTACCAACCGGTGCTACAGCCCCATTTTCCACTAGTGCATCTAAGGAAAAAAAAATCGCCCGCTGATGCGATGTATGAGGCACGTGAGGTGAGCAGCTGCCGGACGTCCGGTGATTGGGGAGCGGCACAAACCTCTAGCTGGGAAGCTGGTGCGGAGGAGCAGCCTGGCGGAGAGGGCGCCGAGGCGGTCGGCGAGGAGGGTGGAGAGGAGGCGCGGTGAAGATGGGCTCGCCATGGGAACACGCTGCATGCTCTCGAGAGGGATATGCAAGGGGTATATATGGTGCAACCCCATGGAGCTCTCACAACGATTTGAGATTGTGGCCGTTGGACGGTGCTTCAAAACGAACCAGTCTGTTCATTCGTTTTCACCGCGCCGTATAAATGGGCCAACCCAAAGTAAAAAAAAACCTAGCCGCCTCTCCCGCCCTACCTTTCCCCATCTTCGTGCGCGGCGGCCGGCGCAGCCTAAGTCCTCTCTCCCGTGATTCTGTCCCTCGTCAGTCTCGAGCAGCTGCCGTGCGCCATCTCCGTCACTGGCGCCTCTATTCCCTCGCGTTGCTGCTGATCTCGTGTGGCTCCTATACCAAGCTGTTCCTCTTCCTTGATGCTCTTGGGGAGCTTCGATGGTCGCTTTTATGCGCTTCCTTTCCCTCCTCCCCCTCTATGCCTAGTAGGAGGGGCGCGAGGCGCCGCCAAAACGGACCAGGGGTGACACAGTACAGATGCAGAGTTGGTTTTCCTAGCAACTAGAACATATAACACATGGCCATCTAGAAGAATTTTGAAGTTTTAAATTTCTATCATTTTCTTTATTTTTTACAAAACTAAAAAGGTGATATCGATCCAAGGGGGGTTAGTAGTAGGGTGCCAGAAATGAGGCACACTACCAATATTTTGGCAGACCCACGCCTCGTCATTCATATATATTGAAAGCGGGCTAGCAAAGGGGCACGCGACTGATGTCTCCCAGGTGTAGGAGATCTATTGTAGTACCTTTCAATAACAAAAGTTTGTCGAACCCACGAAGAGTATTGGTTAGCAAATTTGCAAGTAAAACAATAAAAGGTGCAGTGGTTTTGGGTTTTGGATTTGTAGGTTACACTAGTGTAAATTACTAACAACAAATTATGATGAGTGGATGCTCTCTACGAGAGTAAGCCCAATCCTCTATGCAGTAATAAGAGGACAAGCTTAACTGTTTGTGTACTTATATGTGACAAGAGTTTCTAAAGGTTCCATGGATTTACTCAACATGAAGATTTCTAACAAATATGGTAAGTATCTTTTCAAGTTTTATTTTTAATGGACGGAACCTAAACTAGGTGTAGCCAAGTGAATGAGCAGATACTACCCTTACCATGAGTCATATGGCCATTTTCATGCGCAAACACATGAATCATTAAGACATAAATGCCCCACCATAGCAGTTAGTTCAAAGATGTCCGATATAAGCCTTCTAATGCAACTCAAAGTAGGAATACGATCATGTCATTCCGTCCCATCCAACCCTCTTCACTGCATTAAAGTGCAACCTATGTGCTCATATAAGTGAAGTACCATGTAGTCGACGTTCATATATCACCATCGTAGAATCACATACAAGATGAAAATTTGACCAAATACTTATTGCAAACGGCGACATGGGTGACAACACTAGCAACGGGAATGGGCCTTCTTTCGCTGTCCCATATGTTATTCTATTTAGCCTAGTTGAGATCATGATGCAATTTGTAATTCTAATATCTTTTAGAATTCATAATATCACATTATATGTTAGATGGCATGTCTAGTTTGTTTCCTTTAATTCGAGCCATATTTTATCTACTATTTTTCTTGTTTAATATATGCGGAAAATTGCTTATATTTCTAACGAATTCTACATTTGTTTATGTGCTACTCGTCTATCTATTTACATGCAACTTTCAGTTAGCAATCGAATTGGAGATTAGTGTACGCGCATGGCGAATCGTAACGAGCAAGTATGGACTGGAGCTAGCTACTGGGAAGGTTTCGCAGCTGCAATAAGGAGGGTTTTGCAGCTGCAATAAGCTCTAGTGGGAAAATGGACATCCGTCTAAACCTTTAGTACCGGTTCCCTTACGAACCGGTACTAAAGGGTGCATTAATACCGGTTTGTTGAGGTCCTTTTGTACCGGTTCGTTTTACGAACCGGTACGAAAGGGTTTCAGTCCATTTTTCAGGTGGAGGTGGGGCCAGAACTGCACCTTTAGTACCGGTTCATCGGTTCATCTAAAGAACCGGTACTAAAGGGTCCCAACCCTATTTTGCACCTCTCACACTCCAACAAATCTCCATTTTTCTCCACCATTTTAACAAGATTAACGGCACCCATCTATCCAAGGGTTAGCAATATCATCCTTTCTTCCGGCGTTCCTAATTTAGCTCATTTCTTTGCTAGTTTAACTCGTATTATTTTTCTAGTGCTAGCAAGGTGTTCGATGAAATGCCTAAGTTAAGGATTTCATTCTTTTTATATGCAATTTGAGCTGAAATTAAAGTATGATTTGTAGGTTTAGTATCGTCCCTGTCCTCACCGCCGTTGATCGCCAGCGTCGTCTCCTAGCTGGCACCGTACCACCTCGGTGAGCCTCTTCTTTTTTATAAAAAAACTTAGTTTTATGTTATGAATTTGAATATTAATTAAGTTGGTCACTCATATATCCATGATGTTGTGTAATTAATGATTTTTGATATACTTATATAATGCAGATGAATCGACAATGGATGTACGGTGACCGATGCCATCCCGACTTCATTACTGGCATGCATTATTTTCTCAACGTGGCTGAAGAAAACAGGCGGTCGAATGGTTTCATTTATTGTCCATGTAGTTCCTGTAAGAATACGAAGGATTACTCTACCTCAATGACCCTTCACGTCCACCTGATTGAGAACGATTTCATGCCCAGCTATAATTGTTGGACCAAGCACGGAGAAAGAGGGGTTATAATGGAAGACAACGAAGAAGAAGAGGATAGTGACAACTATCCTATGTTCACTGAAGACGGTGATAGTAGAATGGGGGAAGACGAAGCTGAAGAAGAGCCCATTTTTGATGAGCCGATTTTTGATGACCCCGATGAAGATTTGGGTCGGGCCATTCTTGATGCGAAGATAAACTGCGGAAGTGAAAAGGAGAGGTTGAAGTTGGAGAAAATATTAGAGGATCACAAGAAACTGTTGTACCCAAATTGCGAAAATGGCCAGAAAAAGCTGGGTACCACACTGGAATTGCTGCAATGGAAGGCAGAGAATGGTACTTCTGACAAGGGATTTGAAAAGTTGTTGAAAATAATAAAGAAGATGCTTCCAGGGGAGAACGTATTGCCCTCTAGTACGTACGAAGCAAAGAAGGTTGTCTGCCCTCTAGGATTAGAGGTGCAGAAGATACATGCATGCATCAATGACTGCATCATCTACCGCGAGGAGTACGAGAATTTGAATGCATGCCCGGTATGTGGTGCATTGAGGTATAAGATTAGGCGAGATGACCCTGGCGATGTTGAGGGCGAGTCCACCCCCAGGAAGAGGGTTCCTGCGAAGGTGATGTGGTATGCTCCTATAATACCACGGTTGAAACGTTTGTTACAAAACAAAGAGCATGCCAAGTTGTTGCGATGGCACAAAGAGGACCATAAGAAAGATGTGATGCTGATACACCCCGCTAATGGGTCGCAGTGGAGAAAATCGACCGAGAGTTCAAGTAATTTTCAGATGACGCAAGGAACTTAAGATTTGGTCTAAGTACAGATGGCTTTAATCCTTTCGGGGAGCAGAGCTCCAGTCATAGCACCTGGCCAGTGACTCTATGTATCTATAAGCTTCCTCCTTGGTTGTGCATGAAGCGGAAGTTCATTATGATGCCAGTACTCATCCAAGGCCCGAGGCAACCCGGCAACGACATTGATGTGTACCTGAGGCCACTGGTTGAAGAACTTTTACAGTTGTGGCGTGAAGAAGGTGTACCTGTGTGGGATGAGCACGAAAAAAGGAATTTAACCTATGAGCGTTGTTGTTTGTAACCATCAATGATTGGCCTGCTCTTATTAACATTCAGGACAGTCAAACAAGGGATACAATGCATGCACACACTGTTTAGGTGAGACTGACCGTATATATTTGGGAAACAAGAATGTGTACCGGGGGCATTCTTCCCAAACAACATCACGTAAGAAAGAGAGGAAAGCATTTCGAGGTGAGGCAGATAACCGACCGAAGCCTACCCGCCCTACTGGGGATGTTATATATGATATGGTCAAGGATTTAAAAGTGATCTTTGGAAAGGGTCCCGGACAATCTGTTCCGCATGATGTTGACGGACACGTACCCATGTGGAAGAAGATGTCTATATTTTGGGAGCTACCCTACTGGAAAATCCTAGAGGTTCACTCTGCAATCGACGTGATGCACGTGACGAAAAATCTTTGCGTGAACCTGCTAAACTTCTTGGGTGTGTATGGGAAGACAAAAGATACACCAGATGCATGGCAGGACCAGCAAAGTATCCACGAAGGAAACAACTTGAATCCAGAGAAGTATCAAGGTACTGCCAGCTACGCTATTACCAAAGAAGAGAAGGATATCTTTTTTGAAGTATTGAGTAGCATCAAGGTCCCGTCTGGCTTCTCGTCGAATATAAAGGGAATAATAAACATGTCAGAGAAAAAGTTTCAAAACCTAAAGTCTCATGACTGCCACGTGATTATGACACAATTACTTCCGGTTGCATTGAGGGGGCTTCTGCCGGAAAATGTTCGAGTACCCATTGTGAAGCTATGTGCGTTCCTCAATGCAATTTCTCAGAAGGTGATCAATCCACTAACTCTACAAAATTTGCAGAAGGATGTGGTGCAATGTCTAGTCAGCTTAAAGTTGGTGTTCCCACCATCCTTCTTCAATATTATGACGCATCTCCTCGTTCACCTGTTCGAAGAGATTGGTGTTCTCGGTTCTATATTTCTACACAACATGTTCCCCTTTGAGAGATTCATGGGAGTCTTAAAGAAATATGTTCATAACCGTGCTAGGCCAGAATGAAGCATCTCCAAGGGCTATGGAACAGAGAAGGTCATTGAGTTTTGTGTTGACTTTATTCCTGACCTTAAGCCGATCGGTGTTCCTGAATCGCGATATGAGGGGAGACTGCGTGGAAAATGCACGCTAGGAAATAAAGCAATAACGTGTATGGACGGACATTCTTTCACTCAAGCACACTACACAGTTCTACATAATTCCAGCTTGGTGGCTCCGTACATAGTGGAACACAAGAATATCTTACGCTCTGAATACCCGGAGCAACGTGAAGATTGGATTGATGGAGAACACATGAAGACTTTCGGAGGTTGGTTGCAAACACGTCTCATGAATGTCACTGATGAAGAACAACTATACTTGTTAGCCAAGCAACCATATTCGACTATATCGACTTTTCAAGGGTACGAGATAAATGGGAATACATTTTACACGTTCTCCGAAGATAAAAAGAGCACCAACCAAAACAGTGGTGTCCGCTTTGATGCAGCAGAGGACAATGGGAAGAAGGTCACATATTATGGGTACATAGAGGAGATATGGGAACTTGACTATGGACCTAATTTCAAGGTCCCTTTGTTCCAGTGCAAATGGTTCAACCTGAAAGACGGGGTACATGTAGACCCGCAGTACAGAATGACTACAGTGGATCTCAAGAATCTAGGGTACGACACCGAACCATTCGTCCTAGCCAGTGAAGTGGCTCAGGTTTTTTATGTGAAGGGCATATCTACCAAACCGGAAAAAGAAAAGCAAGGCAAGAGGACACATCATACGATGAGCCATAACTTGTGTATCTCAATATGGAAATCACTTTCCCATTTATTTTTGTGTAATGATGTTACTGTATGTAAGATATTAACAATGGAGATGGTTGGCTTGTTTTACTAGTTAAGTAGCTTTCACGGGCTTGCAGGGAAGATGCCGTAGGGCGTGAGCACCAACGACATCTTCGAGAAGCTCCGCCACAGGAGATTTCCCAACCCTTTTCCCAATACTGTTAGAGGAGATGGAGTCTTTCACGGGCTTGCAGGGAAATTTTTCCGAGGCGCAACATCCGAAGATGCCGTAGGGCATGTGCACCGACGACATCTTCGAGAAGTTGCGCCACAGGAGATTTCCCAACCCTTTCCCCAATACTGTTAGAGGAGATGGAGTCTTTCACGGGCTTGCAGGAAAAAATTTCCGAGGCGCAACTTCCGAAGATGTCTTAGGGCGTGTGCACCAACGACATCTTCGAGAAGTTGCACCAAGGGAGATTTCCCAACCCTTTCCTCCATCCATGGGGATGAAACTCTCCCTACCTGCTAGGTTGGCTTGTTGATCTGCTTGCCAAGGCGTATCGATGCTCCTTTTATAGGCACAGCTCCGCTTCTACTTTGTCTTGTTCCTTCGACAAGGCGCCGTGCGCTAAATGATTTATCTCATTGAGCAGTGCGTCCACCCACGCGTCCTTATCCTACCGACAGATTTAGTCCCGGTTGCACCCACCAGCAGGTACTAAAGGTTACCCACGCGTCCTTATCCCACCGACAGTTTGGTTAGATGACACAAAAACCACCTTTAGTCATGGTAGTACCCACCAGCCAGGACTAATGGTTGCCCGCACATCAGCCACCCCCTAGATAAGGCCCTCCCAGATAAGCCTCCCCAGATAAGGCCCCCACATCTTTTGTCCCGGTTTGATCCCCCACCCAGGATGAAAGTTTCCCGCGCCACTGCGTTTCCGCCTATTTTCTTCCCGCGCTTTCCACCGCTTCCCGCCTCCGTCTTCCCGCCTCCGTCTTCCCGCCTTCGTCTTCCCGCCATTTTTTCACTATATATATATGTAAGCTTGGCCTCCATTTACATATTACATCTAGACACATATCTGCAAACCTCATCACTCTCTCCCATGGCTTCCATCGTATCTCTAACCCCCCGGGAGGCGGAGGCTCTTTGCGCCTCGAACTACCCCTGCCCGCCGGGCTACCGCGCCCCGACCGGCTAGTTGCTTAGTGCCGGAGGCGTACCGGTCCCTCCTGTCCCTCTAGGTGTGGCGCGCCAGATGGCCATCACGAACCACTACTACTTCGAGCTCACGCCAGAGCAGCGGAGGAATGCCCAGTGGCATCCCGACTATAGCCCAACTTGGGACGACTTCTGTCAACACCCGGATTTTTAGGTCCAGATGCCTATTATGCCATTCCTCGCAATCCCAGGAATATTGTTTTTGCGAGACATAATAGATTGATATCACAACACATCATTCACTACATACCATAATCGTCTTACAACAAAGGATCACATGATCCAGTCTTAATACAACATAGGGGATCTAGAGATCCAAATACAAACACATAGCGGAAGCGAAGTAGTAGTGGTCTTGGTCCATCTGTTCCACGGCAACCGTTGACGTCGGAGTGGTCCTAGTTGTCGCACGTCCCGCTGTCCTTCTTCCGGGTTCTGGTATTCCTCTTCATAGTCCGCCATTTGAATAGCCAGGACACAGCCATGAGTACTTTTTAAAGTACTCGCAAACTAATACTAATGTAAATACTATCAACTATAGTAAGGGGGTTCTAAGCTCTAGTTTCATTTGCAGAAAGCCAGTTTTATTTCATAAGTACTTTAATAATCAAAACCTCTTCATTTTACTAACTCAACTTAGGTGGGAACATCAGTGTCATTCCCACAACTCAGTTGTGATTCAAAGTCAAAGTCACATTTCAATTCAAATCACAAGTCACCATTCATATTTTTGGAAAAGTTCTGATGATGGAACAGTATGGCCTTTCCAACTGTCCATGACCGCGGACGCGGCTATTCGAATAGGTTTACACTCTGCAGAGGTTGTACACTTGTGCCACAACAATTGCAATAGTTCGTCAGGGGTAACTGGCCCTGATTTATCGTACGCAGTACGCGAACTACCAATCCTAACCTTTCATTTACATACCCTAGTATAGGCACCTCTCCCCATGAGCTTGGCCCCCCGGTGAAAACAAACCGTCAACCCGGGAACTGCACAGGGCTTGGGTAGGACATTCACCTCATTTCACGTCATTTCACTTTCAATGGAGGCAGCCTCGGCATAACCCCTATGACGCTTGTTTAGAGGGAACCCATACTAAAATACATAAGTTTCCAGCTAAGCCTTACCCAGATTCAGGTATTGTGGGGGTACTTGTAAAATTGGAATGGTATCGCATCCGAACCCAACCGTCAGTTTTGGTAAAATTCACCGAGTCCTTCACAAGTCATATTCACCTTCAAAATCTCTCAATAGAATGACTCATCATTCCAAGGTTTTCAAAGTCATTTGATTCACAAGTTCCCATCTAGAGTAAACAATTTTAGTTTAGCACTAGCCACTAGTCATGAGGGGTGCTACCTAAATTGTAGCTATCTAGGCTAAGTTTGATACTCTTGTAACACTCTATACTTAGACCAAAGTTAACTATAAAAGTAAGCTTAAAACAACCAAAGTAAAAGCTTGTAAGAATAAAACTTGGGATTGGATCCTTGAACAGAAAAATAAGTGTAATGGTGCCTTGCTCCATTAGAGCTTTGCACTTGGGAATTTTGCAAGAGTGTTAGCTTGCCTTGGTTGGTGAGGTGATCAAAGTTCTCTTCTTCGTCCTCTTGGTAGAAGACCTCCTCCTCTTGATAGTCTCCGGTACTAGCGTCTATAAACGAATGCGAGGATACAATCACCAAACAACACTTAAGTAGGCTTAATTAGCCTTAATGGCTCACACAAATGATCTAGTATCATTACTTAACATTTATCCAAAAATTGTGCTAGGGTTTTCTTCTTAGGGTTTGAGAAAATAATTTCCTCTCATTGAAATGTGAATTAGGTTTTCTCTTTAGTGTGGAGAAATAATTTCCTCTCATTGAACCTTTGTTAAGATTTAATCTTCTCAACCACAAGGTATGATCACATGTTGACCAATGTCAACACTTCACACTTATTAGTTGAGAAACATGATTTAAATGAGATTCATCATCTCATGTGATTTAAATACCCATTGTAGTTTAAATACTATTTTGATTTAAGTTCCCCAAGTGAGCAAGTATGAGACCATCTAATTAAGGACATCACATTACTTCATAACACTTGAGAAAGTGATTTGAATGAGGTGCTACACCCCATAGATTTAAATTCCTAAAATTTGAAATGATTTAAATGGGCTAGTTATTGACTATATAGCCAATATTTTGCTTCTAGCCCATGATCATGTACAGAACCCATATCATATTTTTACATATTAAATTAGAGTTTGTGAAATGTGAATTATAGCAATTGGATTCACTTCAAAATTCAAAGTGGTTGATTTTTAATATTTATTTGAATACTGAAAAGTCTCTGACTTGTTATTTTAGCTATTCAAATTCTACACAAGCTATGAGGTTGAAACCAGTGGGGTTAGTTAGATCCTTTCATAAGCTTTCTGGAACATTTTGAATCACTAAAATTGAGTGTGTAGTTTTGAAACTATTCAAAATATAGCACAAACCAGTATTGAAATTCTCTGAAGCAATTTAATTGGAAAAAGGCTAAATGGGCTAGGCGGGAAAACAGTTGGGCCGAATTGGTTTGAAACAGAGAAACACCAGCCCAGTAACGTTTCGGGCCAGCTGACAATGGGTCCCAGTGGACAGTGAGAGTAACTCGCCGAAGCGGTACCTTGCAACGCGAGCCGTCAGATTAGAAGTGGATCGAGCGGTGCAGATGCGTCGTCTTCGTCGGGGAGAAGAGGGTGCTGCCGCGGCGGAGGTAGGGGGTCGGCGGCGAGCTGGAGCTCCGGCGAGGGGCGGCGCTGATGCTAGACGATGTTGTCGACGACGAGGAGTTGACTGGTACCGGCGGCGAAGCTTGAGGTGGACGGAATCGACGACGGCGATGAGCTACTGGTGCGGCGAGAGGGGAGCTAATTGAGGAGGGGAAGAGGTTGAGGAGGATCAGAGAGAGGAGGGGAGCTGGTTGGTGTGAAGAAATCAAGCGCGGGGGCTATCCTTTTATAGGGTGAAGGGGTGCTGCGGGGTGCCGTGGAGGGTCATCGACGGCAATGGCGCTCCAGGGCGCGAAGGGGCAAGTTAGGGGGCGCAGGAGGTAGGCGACGTCTAGGCGCTTCTCAACGTGTAGCTGGCTCAGAGAAAGGAGGAGGGGACTGCTCGGGTTGCTTCCGCGTCTGCGACGGGTACGGGCGGCAAGGGTTTGATCATGGCGACGGCGATGGTTCCTCCGCGAGCTAGCGAGCGTGTCTACGGGGTAGAGGAGATGGTGGCAAGGCTCGATGCAGAGGTAGGCGTGCAGGGGTGTACTGAGGCGACGGCACGCGCGCGTGCTCTGGCGCGTCCAGGACGGTGTCCGTGCGCGCTCACCGCGTGCCTGGCACGGGTCTGGGCGGGTCTGGGCGCGTCGAGTTCGACCAATGCCGTGCTATCTTTGGGCCAGGGAGGGTACGAGCATGCTCAGGGGAGTGTAGGCTACCTATTGGACACGGTGAGAGGGATAGGAGAGGGGTAGAGAGGATGAGTGGCTTTGGGGGTGGCATGGTGCACGGCATGGATGAATTTGATCATGGCTTCGCTTTAATCGACCAAACCAGTACAGGGCTTGATGCAGGGGAGGTACAGGAGCAACAATGATCAAGGATCAAAAGGGGTTTAGGCTAAGAACCAGAGGTTAAAAGGGTGTGTGCCAAATCTGAAAAGTAGCCTGCAAGGTGTTTGTGATAATGGCCGCAAGAGAATTTTTGTCAAATTTTGAAATTCTTTTTGGGTGGAGTTCATTTGAATAAACCAAGGAGTGGAATGGTGGTGGTGGTGGTCAAAATTGTGCTGGTTTGCAAAATCACAAAATGTGTATGATCTTAACTTTGTTTCAAAGTCTCCACTTACCTCATCTATACTGGTCAACCAAAGCAGAGTCAACCTTAGTGGTCAACACCAAAATGGTTCACCTTGACATGGTCTTGGATGAGGTGGAGAGAGTTGGCCAGGCTAGGTTTAAGAATTGCTAAGTAGAAGGGCTCAAGGTGGGGATGATGTTAAAAAGTGACAAAGTGGCCATCATCACATGTGAGAGAGATTTGAATTTTCCTTTGATTTGATTTGTGTTTCTTTGATGCAATTGTGTTTGTTTTTGATATATAAGGGTTTCACAAGCAAGAGAGCAAGCAATGGTGGCCTTGGTTGAAGATTTGCAAAAATGGCCAAAGTGTATGTGAGTGAAAATGGCATTTTCTCACTATTTGATTTCTCTCTATTTGATTTGACTTTTCTTGACTCAAAAGTGATTCTTATTAGTTTAGGAACATTTCCAAACCACTGAAACCATTCCAAAAGGTCTAGCTCAAAGATTTGCAAAAATGGCCATAACACATAAGAGGTGATATGTCAATTTTTCTTAATTTTGTAATTTGTTCCCCTTGCTTTACTTGGGCATGGGTTAGGGTCCTTTTAGGGTGAGATTAGGTTTAGAGATGGTTCCATACCATTTGGTCAAGGTATAAAGGCATAGGTCAAGATTTTGGGTAAAATGGCTATGTGTCACATATGCCTCTATGCATATGTTGCATTTGATTTTTAATTTGACTTGGCTTGACCCAATTGATGTTGTTGAGTGTTGAAATGGTATAAAGGAGTGATCCCATCATTCACAACAGGTCTTAGGGTCAAGATTCTCAAATTCACGAAATTTGCATTTTACTCTCATATGCCTCTATGGCATTTTTAGTTTCTTTTTATTTTCTTTGGATTCACTTTGGATTTGGTTTGATAAGTGCTAGGTAAGGTTTATGAAGGTTTTCCAAACCTCTCAACAAAGTAGAAAGGCCTAGGGTAAAGTTTCACAAAAATAGCCATAGGCACATAGGCCTTTTTCTTATTTAATTTCCTTTTCTTTTATTTTAACTTGGATGGTGAAGAGAGGGGTGAGGTTTAGGGTTTAAGATTATTTCAAAGTAGTTCAACAAGCAATCATGGCAATAGCCCAAGAATTAAGCATGCTCACTATGCAACAAACTTAATTTAATAAAAGTTTTTTGTTGGTTCCAAAATTTGGAAAAAGGGAAATTCATTTTCTTTGTTTTGAAATTTTTTGGGATGTTACAACTTCTTCATCAATCGGCGTGAGAGTACGCTTGCCAGGCACGAGGAGGACGGCCCGCCTCGTTTGAACTTCAACGAGGCCGGCCGTCGGCTGTGGTGGCGCGGCCGGACTCTCCAGAGCGTCATGGCCTACCGTGGCCCCCGCCTGCGCTACCCTCGCCAGCCACGCGTGCTCACCCGCCGAGGTTCGACTACCACGACCCCTATGCCGCCGACGACGACGCGACTACGACGACTACATGGCGACGTTTATAGGGCTAGGCACGAGTATGACTGAATGACTCCAACATTCGAATCTGGCCATGTATCTTAATTTTCAGTTGAGCTATGTACTTTAATTCCGGTTCAATCGTAATAAAATTTTATTCCTGCCCATTATTTCCCGCCCTTTTCCTCCCGCACAGCGTCGTGGCGGGAAACTTTCCCGCGCGGACGGCGTCGTGGCGGGAGTAAAGAAAAGAAACAGAAAATAAATAGAAAATAAATAGAAAAGAAAAAATAAATAGAAAATAAATAGAAATAGAAAATAAAAAGAAATAGAAACAGAAAGAAGAAAAGAAAAGAAATAGAAATAGAAATAGAAAAGAAAAAGAAACAGACAAAGAAAAGAAAAGAAATAGAATAGAAAAGAAAAATAAATAGAAATAGAAAAAGAAATAGAAAAGAAAAAGAAACAGAAAAAGAAAAGAAACAGAAAAGAAATAGAAAAGAAAAAAGAAACAGAAAAGAAAAATAAAAAGAAAAGAAAAAACATAAAATTAACCTTTGGCCTTTGGTACCGGTTGGTGGCTGGAACCGGTACCAAAGGGTGCCGGCACGGGTTTTCACCCCTACCGCGCGCAAAAGGGCCAAGTCCCTCCGCAGACAAGCCCGCGCCCACGCCGCCGGTGCCCGCAGCACCACGTCGTCGCCGTCGCCCGCAGCTCCCCGGCGCCACGCCCGCGACGCCACGTCATCGCCATCGCTGTCGCCCGCAGCTCCCCGGCGCCACGCCGGCAACCAGAGATGAGAGACCTCCCCTTCTCCCCTCCTTCGGCGCCCGTCGCTCCCTCCTGCGCCGCCACAGCTCCGCGGCACCACGCCGTCGCCGTTGCCCGCAGCCGGTCGCCACCACGCCGCGCGCCACCGAGACCATCTACACCGAGACCAGGCCACGGCGCTCCTCACGCTCGCCGACCAGGCTACGGCGCCGGCCCACCTCGCGTACGCGCGCCAGGTGCTTGACGCAATCCCCAGCCCGGGGGACGTCCCTGTAGACGCGAACGGACAACACCTGGCCGGCCTGGCTGAAGAGCTCCAGGTCACCGACGTAGAGCAACGTGGTCGCGACCGGCTGCGGGCGGCCGACGCCGACCGCCGCGGGAACGACCGCCATCGTCACCGCCGAGCCACCGTTCGCCGCCACCGCCGCTGCCGAGCCACCGTTGGCCACGGGTGCTGCTTGGTAGAGGAGGAGGGGGAAGGCCCAGGGTTGTTGAGCAGCGCGTCCGTGGCCGTGGCCGTGGCGCTCTCGGCGTCGGTGGAGGAACGCCGAGTCCGTGTCCGTGGCGCTCTCGGCGTCGGTGGAGGACTGCCAAGGGCAAATGCACTGCAGCGGGAGGGGGAGGGGAAGGCCTCCATCATGGAGGCGTTGTCGTCGCTGTCGGTGCCGCCGTGGTGGAAGCGGCCCTGCCGCCGCGACATCGAGGAGGAGCGCCGAGTGTTTGCGCGAGACTAGACGAGGGAGGTAGCGGAGAGAGGATGAGTATTGGCGTTTGGAAAGAAAGAAATAAAAAGGCAGCGAGAGAGCACGAGGAGAGGCGGTCGCGGAGGCAGGGCGCGCATCGCCGCCGAAGAGGAGAAGAGAGAGGTGGTTGGTTGTGTCGTGAGGAAGATCGCGAGGTGTTAGCACCGCGATGATTCAGTGGGTTCATATCGTTAGCAGTGTTGTACAATTGCTTTCGTCAATTGAATTGTTATCCATCTAGCAATCTGTTATGATCATGACATGATGAATGAAATAATTGCACTTAATTTTGTGGTGACATTGAGCTATGGAGGACGGCACCTTCATCCGAGATGAGGAGCAAGAAAAAATGGTGCAGAAAATGATATATGAGAGTGCCCGTGGACCGGAACCCGATGGAGATGACGATGATTTCGGCTCACAATTTCTGAACGATGTCGGTGAGGGACTTGAGTCTGAAGAAAGAAGAGACAACGAAGTGTCCTTAACAAACTCCGGCGAGGTGTATATTTATATATCAAGGCTATGTTCATCACTAGATGCATTGATTTATTTGTATTGCACTTATTAACGAATCATTTTTCTTTTAGCCTTCTGGATCATCGAGCAAATCTGTTAAAAAGCAACGAGGCCCGACGCAACGTCTAAAGGGCGAGGGTAGGTTAGCCCTCACCACATTTAAGGATAGTGGTGAACCGGTGGATCCCAAAGAGCACTGCCGTAAATTTATAAATCTAGCTGGAGTTCTTGTTAGGGACCATGTACCGATCAGCATTCCAGAGTGGCATAAGCCGAAGAACGCGGGGCCAGAAGCTAGTTATGTCAACGATACTCTGAATTTTTTTCTTTGGGACAGTCTACTGACACACTTCAGCCTACCTCAAGACATGACGGAAGGCCAGAAGAAGAAAGTCAAGGAATGGACTCTTAAGAAGATGGCCACACAATTCCAGACCTGGAAGAAAAATTTATGGGCCAGATATGAAGATGAAGATCAAGTATTCAATGAAAGTCTAGTGAAGATAAAAGATCACTGACCCGCATTTAAGAGGTATAAGCAATCGTCTACTGTTGTGTCCCGATCAGTCACAAATACGAAAAATGCATCTAAGTAGAAACATTTCCATCATTTGGGGTCAGGTGGCTACAAGACTGCCATTCCGAAGTGGAGAGCATTTGAAGCTAAACTGATGGAGGCAGGAATCACTCCACAGACATGGGACTGGCCTGACCGGTCCAAGTTCTGGTTGTTTGCGCATGGGGCAGGGTTGGACCCAAAGACAGAGTTGATCGTTGCAAAGGGAAAATGGAAGGAAAAAATTGAAGCAGTCACGATGCAGCTTATAGATGCAATTGAAAAAGTTAGAAAGGGAGAGTACATCCCCGATAGAGAGAATGACGAGCTGACACTCGCTCTGGGGAATCCTGAACACGTTGGACGGGTACGAGCCCTCCCAGGTGTCACCATGAAGGAAGCGTGGCCGGAGTGCGCTGACAATTATAGAAGTCGTTCGAGAAAGAAGAAGCAGGAGTCGGGCAGGTTAGCGAAATTGATAAATAGGGGTGGAGGTGCTTGAGAAAAATCAGATGACACCTGATTAGCCGCTGTTTCTACAAGATCGTCAAGCCGATGCCGCCGCATCTCAGCGAAGAAGCAGTGTGGGTTCCTCGCATCTTGACGGATGTGGAGGAAGCTACCCCGTTGCTTATGTCACGGAGAAGACAGATTGCGAGCTACATATGTCAATGAGGAACGTGTCCGTTAAGGTGGCGGTCGGCTATGTTTACCCAAATGAAGATGGAGCAACACACCATCATATGCCCATTCTAGCTGGTTGTGTTCGTGTCGGGTGGATGACGTTGTTCTGGGTTTTGAAACAGTGGAGCTTGATTTTCCTGGAGGTGACGATGAGAAGACAATGGCCGATGTCAAGAGCGGTTTCGCCCTATGGTCCAAGAAATACATCATCCTTTTGCCAAGGCCACCGACTCCTCGTAGCAGTCCACATGAGCAGCAAATTCCACATGAGCAGCAAAGGCCATCGACTCCTCCTGCTAGCAGTCCACATGAGCAGAACAGTCCACACCTACCTGAGAGGGACCCCAGCGTGAGTCCACCATCTTGATATCCTCCGCGTAAGAAATTGCCCACTAAGCGGAACGGTTTGCCGGTTAGTAAGAGACCTAGAACGGAGAAACCACTGTCGCCTATTGAGAAGTTACCTTGCGAAAAAACTATCGAGGAAAACATCGAAACCTGTAAGTCCGAGTTGAAAGCCCATTTTGCTAAGAAAGTGCCAGAGATACCTTTTGAGAAGACACTAGATCCGGCGAAAGTTGTGTGTACCGTTGAGAATCTATATGACCCTATACCATCGCCACCATCTGACTATAGGCGTTCTATTTAAATGTCATATGACGAGATGATGGAGGCGAAAATACCCAATCAATCGGTGGTCACGGCGAAAAAAGGGAAACAACAAGTGCACCAGCTCGAAGAACAACCCGTTCAATCGGTCCCCCCTCTCAAGGTGTTTGACGAGAAGGCCGTTGAAAGTTCTCGACAATACACAACCGATTACCCCATCGCTGAAGTAGCATATAAATTTGTTCAAGGGAAAGATTTGGTCAAGAATGTCAGGAAGCTACCAACAAGTATGCGTAATTTGCATGTGTGGTACACTAATGCCACAAAGAAAGGGATCGAGTCTATCATGGTGCGAGTTAAGGAAGAGCACTACTTCCAAGAATACTCTGTGAGCGTTGACTTCTGAACTTTTTCAGTTATACAATCTCGGGCCCTCGACAAATCTATCATCAGTTGCTATTGTCTGTAAGTGATTTATTTATGTAATTTGAGAAGTCTTTAGCTCAGCTCGTTCATTGTCTGCAAATTATCCTCAATTAAATCTTTTGTGCGCTATATTATGCAGATGAAGATGCTCGAATGCAAAAGGGATGAAATCACGGACATTGGGTTCATTGACCCGGATACAATGCATGAAAAAACCATAGAAGATCCCATCAATAACAGGGATACACCGGAGACTTTGCTAAGGTTTTTGAAGCAACAACGTGATAAAAAGATAATACTTTGGCCTTACAACTTCAAGTGAGTGTTACTGTCTTATAACACATTCTATTTTGCTCACGAGATGTTCAAATTTTAACTGATGACTTATACCTATGACACATCATATTTAATCTGGCGCAGGTTCCACTTTATTCTTATCATCATTAAAATGTACGATGGAGATGTTGAAGTCTTTGACTCACTAACCAAAGAGCCTATACTATACAAGCCGGCTTTTGATATGCTCAAAAAGTAATTTTAATTCTTATCGGTTTTTTCGCTAATTTCCTGATATCAATAAATTGATAACTCTTTTATGCATTTTCTTTTGTTGAGCAGTGTATGGGAAACATTCATCAAGGAAGATCAGTCCGATGGATAGAAACCGAAGCTGATATGGCGTGCGAACAAAGTAAGTAGTACTACCTAGGTCCACACACCTTTATCATACTTGATTATTGTTTGATTGAATTAGATTCTTGTACAGAAATGCGCGAAACAACCAGAGGGGACTAATCTATGTGGATACTACGTTTGCGAGTACATCCACAAGATTATCAGCGAGAGAACGAATAATCAAAGAAATAAAAAGGTACAAAAACAATATTCACAAATTTATTTTGTTACCATAAGTTGTGCTGAGTTTCAGTCATAATTATTTGATTGTGATTTGATATATGTATATACACACATAGCGCATGTATTCATTAGTATCTCATTCTTTTACAGTTGGCAAGAAAGCGGGACAGGATCTCAATCAAGGACCGCTTCAAAGCAATTGGCGAGGAATTGGCGGGATTTTTCCTTCGGGACGTCATAACACCATTCGGAGAGCACCACTATGCATGAAGATCTACATGTAACATATTGTTTGACTCGGAGAGTACCACTATGCTACATGTAATAGATAGTATGCCTCGGAGAGTACCACTATGCATGAAGATCGATCTTCATGCATGTACTACTTAATTTGCGATCTTATGCAATTACATGTGTTATATTATATGCACCAAGTTGATATGCATCACCTTGATCTTCATGTACTACCTAAACCCAAACGTGTTTCTGGCGCATCGACGCGATCCTCGTACGATGAAACGGTCCGATACCCCTAAACCCCTCCTAAAACCCTAAACCCTGAATTCTCTGCCGCGGCAGAGATTTATGCACTTTCTCTGCCGCGGTAGCCAACCTTTGGTACCGGTTCGTGTTACAAACCGGTACCAAAGGTCTCCAGCCCTGCGGTCTCCTGGGTGCCCACGTGGAGGCCCCTTTAATACCGGTTCTTAAGGAACCGGTACCAAAGGGGGGGGGGGGCTTTTGTCCCGAATCTTTTGTACCGGTTGCATAACCGGTACAAAAGGCCCTCTGGAACCGGTATTGTTGGCCATTTTTCCACTAGTGAAGGAGGGAATTGATAGAGAAATATCGGTGTCTTGAACTGGCCCTCTGGGGCTGTCCTTGCATATATTGGCCCAGAACAAAATAAGGAAGAGAATAAAGAATCATCTTGGTCAATGTCACGCGGTGGTGGAAAAATAAAAGAAGGAGAGAAGGTGGGATATGAGACTCAAATAAGGGAATGACTGATTTCAGATCAGTACATAGGGAAGTCAGAAGAAAATATAATGTCGCAGATTTGGGCAAAATAGTTTTGGGCCTTCTTGTTTATTTTCCAATTATAAAATATTTTATTGTGGCAAAATCAAGTTACTAGAAAGAAAGTATGTGTTCTCTCGTCTTCTAGGTACCGAAAGGAGTTGCCAAAAGCTGCTAGATTTCTAATACTCCCTCCATGAAACTTGTTTGAGATTTGTCAAAATTCAGACGTAAACTATTTAGTGTCTAGATATATTCAAATTTAGATAAATCTCAGACATGTTTTCATGAGACGGAGGGAGTAATAGTCTATGATATGTGACATCTAGCATTTTGAAAAAGGAGTTATTTAGAACATTATCTTATTGCATAGATTGTGAACACAAATAAATTACAGACTAGTTACACAATATAAAATATAGTTCATACAGGGGACTAGAACCGTATCCTCATCCCCACTATTTCCTCTAGGAATATTAGTGCCAGCCATCAAGATATTTGTTATGGCATGTTTGTATCGCCTCTGCCAACATAGAATGATACTCAATGGTAGGTAAAGCCGCATACATCTCGTGTTGCAAGAATTGGACTGTGGTTTCTACATTCCATGGGGTGAGGAAGTCCATTGCGAAGCTTAGAATATATTGCCGCACTGCAAGATCATGGACCGCTAGTGCATGGAGGACAGACATGACCACATTTTCCACGCACAAGAATCTATGATGGCGGATATGAGTTGCCGTAGTTGATCAAGAACTATTAGCATGTTATCGGTCATCAGAGGGGGTGTAGGTGTACGTGCAATCAAATCGCAGTAGGATCTTGCCACGACACAAGCAAGACCTGGAACCATAGAGGACATCGACAACAGGGCATCAGCACATCCACACACCACAACGGTATGCGGCGATGAAAGCGGCGAGACTATGCCCACAATGCATCTCACATCATTTACAAACCCAGGTGAACGGGGAAGGCATGCTTGCATGATCTTCAATGCACCACGTTGTGCCGGGAGGGTCAAATTTCTTAGATCTGTTGGGTCACGTAAAATGTACCCAAAGGCCTCGTCCTGCCAACAACAATCAATGGCATGGAGGACGCTATTGCAGGCCAATGAATCCATTGAGATGCTTGTGTTGACGCACGATGCTATTGTCTTCAAGGTATTACGGGTTGCATGGTTAGTTGTTGTGTCGCTATGGGACTGGCACAATATTGAGGAGAGGGTTGCAATGAGGGGATGCAATTGTATGACATCGAGAAGAGCATCGCCCTTGGTAAGGAGCACCACAATGTGTCTCATGGCAGACAACATAGCGGCAGTGTCACCTCCCTGAAGGATCGATGTGATCACAGAGAAGTCATCACATGGTGACTTATGCTCCATGACCACGCAAAATATCTCTAGAAGACTTTATGGTAACCTCGATAGTTGGTAGGATTGGTGGAGCTATACCCTCGAGGTTATAGTTATGACAGAATTTGCAATTAAGGTTGTATTGTTGTGTTGTCAAGGTTGAGATGCCAACAGATTTATTTGTTTGTTGGTAAAGAAAGGGGCTTATTTATATAATGGTCTAGTGAAACATATATGGGAAGAAAATAACTCAATTAGAGAAATAATTATAAATGGGCAATGTTGGATCCTATATCCATGAAATATATTTGGTAGAAACTTATTTCATGCCCAATGAACTATCTAGTTATGATAGAGTTCCGGCTTGATGTTGCCTATTGAAAAGGTAGAGATGCCAATGCATCTGATAATGAAAATAAAACGTTGGCTTTATATATATAGCGGTCTACAGGAACGTATATGAAAAGAAAACTAGTTGAATGCCCGTGCGTTGCTACGGGCCGTAAACTTTTTCCTACTACACATGTAAACATGTTAGCAAAATATATATGTTTTATTATCAACTTACAAAATATACTACCTTCATTTCAAAGCTTAAAGCTTATGTTATTTTTACAAAGTCAAACTATGCCTAGTTGGACCAATATTTTACCAAAAATCATTAACATATAAAATACAAAATCAGTATGAGTAGATAGCTAATGAAATGTATTTTTATAGGGTATCTACAAAATATTATATATGTAGATAGTTTCTTCAAAAAAATTGGTCAAACTTTACTTGATTTGACTTTTTGAAAAAATATTGGCCTTAAGTTCTGGAACAGAGGTAGTACGAAATATGCATGTGCATTGATACAAAACAACGAAACAGACACTCCAAACAACTGAATGAAAAATTTAAGCATGACAATGGTAAGTTTAATAAGGCCTCGCTCGCATGAGGCAGCCGACAGCTCTGCTACCCTCCGCTTGACGGGCGTGGCGGCGGATATCATAGGCGCTCGGCTTCGAACTATGAGCACCGTTTTCCATCTGTTATGGTGCGCGGTGGCGGGGGTTCTGCGGCCATCAAAGACATACAGCTAGAAGATTTTCGCTGGCAAAGGGCCAAACATTAAGATAAACACTTCCTATCGTAGTCTGATGGAAGGAAACATTGGACCTCTTCTCCACCGCAGGATTTCTTGCATCCATCCAACGTCTTGCGGATTGCCTATATAATCCTCCGAATCACCACGCTCTCACAGCCAAGACCAAGATAGGGTAACCACCACAGCTGCCGGCCCGATTCTTCCATGACTGGTAGTGGGGATCAGGAGGAGCGCGACGTTGGCGACGAGCCGAAGACATCTACTGGGAGTCTTGGATCAACGACGAGGGCCACGATGTCAGCAACGACATCGATCGGGACCGACGATGAGGAGCGCGATGGACAGTGCTGGTGGAGATCTGAAAATTGGTGAACCTGAGGACGAGAAGCAAGACCAGGAGGTGCTGCGATCTCATCAGCGCACAGACCGCAGCTTTCAGCGCCATAGCATCCGCCGGCCGTGTGCTTCCTCGAGTTGGCAATTTGGCATCGTCTGTGTTACTTCCTGCCATGGACGCCACCAGTTTCTCCAAGCCTGATCGGCTTTGTGCTTGAGACAGAGATGTTGTGCTCCGTTGTTGTACATTCAATGATTATTTTTCTATAAAAAAATCAATGCTTCAGGATACCGTGTACATTAAGTTTCCTGGTGTCTATGCATGTGATTCGTACAGGTACAGTGCTTCAGTATGTTTTCATGCATTACACAATTTTTTTCGATAAAGGGAATATATTAATATCAGAAGATACCAAATACACCCAGTCTCTGCAATAACGCCATGTCCTAATAATATTACGAATGCACATAGCCAAAAAAGAGAAAAATAAAACTAAGAAATAAAAATCCTGTTGCAGTATCTCAGCCCTAGCAACAGTAATACATCCACCACCAAGACAACACCTGAAATTCAGACTCTTCGAATGCAACGCCTTCAAACAACGAACAATGCACCAGCGCTGTCGTCGCCCGATCAAAGATCTTAGGTTTTCACCCTGAAGATGGTCTCCGCTCTCAAAACAATTCCTTCAACAAGGACATTACCAGGCACAACCAGTTAAGGCCAGACCTTGGGTTTTCACCCTGAAAGGTAAGACTCCAAACTTCACAAGTGTTGTCGCCCCCACTTTCATAAAACTGTTGCGAAGCCCGGATCACCAAGCAAGCCCCTCAACAGCGCAAAGACTTGAACCTCGATTAGCTAGTCCTCCAAATCCGGCCTTCATGATATTCTCTTCTTCTGACTTGGTGTCAACACAGAAAAGAGCTTCGCGCAGCACCCTCCAAAACCAAACGGTCGGAATAAAAGTATGGGCGCGCAGGACCGAATACCACCGATCGAGTAAACTCCAGGCAATAGAAGAACTGTTACATTCGCCGGTGGCGCCTTCCGGAACTCAACACTCTGGCTAGATCATGAAGGGCAGGCCTCCGGCAGGTCTTCATCTTCGCCCAAGAGAGACCCAAGGACCGCCGCCTTTATTCAGGTCGGGCCCCCACGCCGGCGACCATCCTAGGCTGGCCAAGGTTGCCGGCCGGAGACACGAAGTCCGGAGACGCTGCACCCGCCGGGGCAACGCTGCAGCCCCGTAGCCAGCCCTCCACCACCGGCCGCCGACACCACGGAGAAGGCAAGGTGGAGAGGACCTAGGGTTTGACCCCATCCAGCTCGCCCCAACCCGTACCTCTGCCGCCGGCCAGGCACGCCGCCGGAGGCGCCCACCACCGCTCGCCGGGCGCGAGTCCATACACCCGGAGAACCACGCGCAAGGCAGCGCCTCACCAGGTCCCGCCCCGATCCGCCGCCGCCTAGGACACGAGGGAGCCGCGAGAAACGCCCGGCCGCCACCGTCGGCCGGCCGGGCTTTGCCCGGCAACTTCCTCCGGCGGCGGCGCGGGGGAGGAGAGGCCCCGGCGGCGCTAGGTTTAGGGGAGGAGGGTCGCCCCAGGTCGCCCTTGGCGAGAGCGACGGTTTTTTTTTTCTTTCTTGTTGCCTCTGATCCTTCTTCACCGCCCATGCATTACACAACTAAATCAATGCTTCGGCATTACTTTGTTCCTGCTTCAACAATTATGAAGTTGTGCTTCCAATGGCTCGCTGCTTCATGAAGCATAGGTATTACATGTGACATGTATGCTAGCTTCAAACATAAAATCAATATGTTTCCTAGAACTCACATATGCGCTTCCTAGGGGAAACAAATTCTCGTTGCCGTGGAAGCAAAATAGCTGTTACCTTAATTTCTTGTAAATCGAACGAAATTTAGTTGTAGATTATTTGGAAACATGGCAAACAGGCGTGCTGTCAATTGTAGATTATTTAGTTGAGAATAATTAGTGATTTACATGTTTCTTTCCAAAGAAAAAAAAGTGCAGGCCAGCCGTAATACCTCCAGATGAATGGTTTAAAGAAGCGTTTAATAGCTCGCAGTTATTAGAAAAGTTTTAATTGACGAAAATCGCGCATGATCTGTTGGCTATTTCCATGTGCGGGGCTTGCTAAATATCCGACGTCCAGCATGGTTCCAATCGTACTGTAACGCACGGGTCCGATTGCAAGCTAATTATCGGATGCCGATCCTTAGCGTGCCCATCATTAAACGGAAATCAAGCGATCTTTATGTTGCAGATCAAGCGGTTATTATGGAATTCGACATAGGAATCAGAAACCGATATGAACTCCTTCAGGTAGGGAGGAAAGGTTTCAGGGCGGGAGGAAAGGTTCAACTACGGAAGGAAAGTGCCGGTTTTTGTACGTACGAAGCTCGATTCTGGTTTTTTTTACGCCGATGGCTGTTCGATGCTGGTCCTTTTGACGTACGAAGTGGTTTTTTATATATATATATATATACTAATAATAAAGGAGCTAATGTTTCCTTGGTTTGGTCCGTCATTTTACGCTTTCGTCCATCATGTAATACGCTTTCGTACGTTTCCCCTTCCATGCCTGCTAAATCACGGTTCATCCAAAACCTAAGACAACCCTATGAGGGATTCCTTTCCTTACGAAAATCCTAATCACTGACAAAACCGGTTCCAACTTTGCCCACCCCAACCCAATTGACGTGGCCTACAACAAAGTACTACTCAATCTGGTTAGAGTTTCCACTTAATACGTCTTCATGATGTGTATAACTACACAAGGACGGTAAGCTGAGTTTGGCGTCCTGGTTCGGCGTACTCTCGCATTGAGCCTCGGCGAGATTTTAGATCATATCGATGGCTCAGCAGTGGTCGCTCAATACTCTGCTTCCTAGGAGATCTCTTGATTATTCCAGGCATCACACCAGGCCAACAACATCTCCTCATCTTGACGGGGATATCGTCTTTGCTGATCTCTTGATTACTCCAGGCATCCCACGGGGAACCAGCTAAGGACGTGCACGCTGATCCTGGTTGAACACACATCTAGAAGGAGTCGACGCTGCACCTTGTTATCCGGCTCTGCGGTTGCACCAGGGAGTAGAAAAGAAGATGGTCTGCTGCCTACGTAAGATATATACGGAGAAGAAGATCGTGTGCGCAAATCTGCGATTCTCAAGCATAACCAACTGACTTCTCACGAGCTATAATTCGTACAGGCGTAAAGCCGGTGGATTCGAGCATAAAGAATTGATGGCTCGAGATTGCAAACCTAATTAGAGTAGAGCAAGGTGTTGCTTTTTCTTCTTCTGTGGTTCAAGGATCCTATGCCGAGTCGCCGAGTCCCGTTGACCGGGTGAAGCTGATCGAGGGATCAGCAGTCAAGCCAGCGGTTGGCAGTTGAGCTCAATGGCCGCGGTGGGGAAGGCATGAAAAGAAATAGCTTTAGGCGCGTGGGGGTACAGACACTGCATGATGCTTAACTTCGAGGATCTTGAGCTGCACAAGCTTGGAGACGGTGCGCGGAAAACGAGTGCGTCCCGGCCACGTGGTGGGCGCGCCGTGCTAGCACGCTGGAATCCAGAGCTGGACGAGCGAGTGATGGCGAGAGGAGCATGGCGGCCAGGTGCTGGTTCTAGCGAGCTCGGACAGAGAGCTATGGCGGCGAGCTTGGCTCCAAGCAGGAGATCCGGTACGCGCTATGTGCGGTTCCGGAAAGGCCTCGCCAGCAGCGGCAGCGAGACACTCAAGGCTCAAGCCCGCTATATTATATTCAGCGCCAGGAAGGTCTCACCTAGCAGCGGCAGCGAGACGCTCGAGAGCGACATTGGAGATCGCCAGTCAACAAGCAAACATACGCCCATGAGCTTTTCCTAGCGGGAGGCATCGTGCATGACGACACATGCACGTTCAGGAGCTAGCTAATTAAGCTTTGCACTTGTCCCTGGCAAGAGGACAAATCAAAGAAACGATCGAGCACGTCCTCTTTATTTGAGCTTCATATATATCGAAAATCCATACATCTTTTCGTGTGATTTCTTTTGCACCGATGACCGAGCTAACTCCGTGCTACTCCACTTAAAACGGTTTTTGTCAAAATAAATTTACAATTAGATATGACTTACAACATGTTACGTCTTCAGTTTATATATCTATTTAGATTATAATTTCAATTGTGATTAAGCACATAATATTTCAATCAATCAAATGATATAAAAGAAAAACCAAAGTTAAAACTATTATTGTATGTTTTACCTTGCGTCTCAAAATATAAAACGTTTCGGTAAGATAAAACAGTTTGGGAAATAGTAAATTATTTCTTGGATTGTGAGAATTTTATTGGTTTTAAGTTATAACCGTTGCAACGCATGGGCAAATTTCCTAGTATTTACCTATGAAGCATCAGAAGGCAAATCGGAAGGCAATGAGAGACCCGGTTGCAGATCGAAAGACACTGGAAGTCCCGGTTTTTTTTACGGACGAAAATTTATTCCGGTTTTTTTGACCTACCAACATCACCGATCCGTAACTTATTAGTAGAGATAACTGGAATTAAAATAATGGTAAAACTTGGAAGTAATTAAATAATCATTATAGCTGGCCAATATTAGATCCATATCCAAGAAAATTGGTAGAAATTTATTTCATACCCAATGGACTATCAAGATGCCTCGTTGGCCAAGGGCCACCACTACGGGAACCAGTCTAGGGGCCGACGGCCGGCAGCCGTCGGCACAACCTCAGCTGCCTCGGCCCACGCCTGTGCCGACGGCTGCCGTCAGCACCTCGCCGTCGGCACAATACGGCCTCGGCACAGCACATGTCGCCGTCGGCACATGTCTGGCCGTCGGCACAGCATCCAGCCTGACGGTGGGACGACGCCGTCGGCACAGTCGCCGTCGGCACATTCGTCGAGGGCCCCATAGCGCGCCTAACGGCAGTTAGCCCAGCCCAGTTGCTGTCCCGACGGCTAAGCCATCGGCACAGTCGCTACGCTCGGACGGCCAGCAGGTGCCACGCGTCCACGTCCCATCTGTTGTGCCGACGGCCTAGCCGTCGGCCCAGCTCCATCGGCACAGACGCGTCGCCAGCTCCCCCCAGCCACAGCTGCGCCCATGCTCCTGGCCGTCGGCACAGCCCCTGCCATTTGGCACGGCCAAGGAGCTGTGCCGACGGCAATGCCGTCCGCACAGACACTACCATTTGCTTTTCCTAATTGCAGCACAGCGCAGCCCAGCACAGCACAGCAAAAATAGCACTAAAATAGCAGTAATTATGCAGTAGTATAACATGAACATCATCACAACACCATCATCATCGTCATCATATCAAATGTAGCAACAACATCATCGTCATACAAATATGTAGCACGTCACATCAACACATGTAGCACACACGATCATCATACATCGTCGACACATGGCACACACGATCGACGCACACCCGCTAGACACCTAGCTAATTAGTTAACAGTATAATGGAACCACCTAGAAGCCACCACAGCGATTTTGCGTCCTGAACCGTCCGATCATGCACTTGAACGGCCAGATCTTCTCCACATCATCGCATCATTTCGGCAGTGCCGCGAACCTGCTTGGCTTCGTAGAATCGTTCCGAATAGGCCAGCCCATCATTGCTGGGCTGCTACTCCGCTGATTGAGCTAGGAGAGTTCTGGTTAATTGGACCGTGTAAGTCTCGTATGGGCTTCGAGGCCTTTTTGATGGGCAGCCGAAGCGACAAGGTCTCTTTCCTTTACTCGCGTCGTTCCGCCGTCCTTGCCCGTGCGACCCCGATGACGGCGGCTCTGGAACCTTACCCTAGCCTCGCCCTCCTCAGCACAGCGACTCCCACTGCAGTTCCAGATCTCTACAGCCACGGTGATGCCTCCCGTTTCCTATTGCATAAAGCTATCGTTGGTGAGATAGTGACGAATCAATGGCCTGCCGTTAGTTGGGGAGTACTTGGATATGAATATCGGGTTGACAGCAGGACGTAGAAGATGGCGACATCGATAGTCTACATAGACCAGGTAAACTCAACCATAGGCACAACACTGCATCCCGTACTTACTTTCGTATAGTTTGCTAGCAAAAGTTCATCCCTAGAAAATATAAATCCATGCTCTATTGCTCCACTTCCGCTAGACAGCACCGCACCATAACATATCGGTTTTGCTGCATCCACACCAGGCTTGCCATCTCGCCGTCCTCCTCTGACAGAAAGAGGTTGAGGCCAGCGTATAATTAGAAGCATGTTCTACTTTCCATCGGCAGCGTCGTTCAGGCTAATTACACCCGCTCGTGAACAAAACCAGAGGTCAGTTTCACCTTTCTATGTCCTCTTCATGTTCTGCTTCTATGAACTTCCCCTGCATTACCTTTTCAATTTGGTGTTTTTGTCAATGGCGGAGGAGCAAGCACAGTGCCAAAAATGTTGGGTGTACTGAAGAAGATCCTACTTTACCAGGTCACATAAGCTGCACGACATAAGGGATCATTTGAACTTCTACAAGTTGTACTCAAATATCATTTGTCTGCAGCAGATTGCAAATCTGCCGAAAAGAAGATGCTCGTGTTGTGCGTGCTTTTTATGTCACCGGTGGATGTACTTAATGGAAACCAACTTACCTTGCAGGTAATATTGCTTACGAAGTATGAATAATATTTCTCATACACGTTTCAGTGAGATTCTCATCTAGCTGTTGAACAGAAAATTCATGATCCTCCAAACTGGTACCTCTATGCTCTCGAGTTGAGGGTACTACCACATATGAACATCTTAACCTTTAATTAATTTGCCTGAACTTTAAATTATATAGTTGGGATGCTCATGATTTTATATACAAAACATAATTAAGTAGTATGGTCAAGGTGCCACAAATGGTGGGGATGAAAGTGGTTTTGCTCTTAACATTTAACTTCTGTTATAGGATTGATAGCACTAGGTGGTAAGAACAATGATATTGAACTATTTCCCCCTTACTTTAATTATTCATTTGTGTCCAATTAGAGGAATCAAATATCCAAATGCCCATATGGGATTTTCAATGTCAAACAATTACATAATGTAATTCTGAATTGCTCACCATTGTATTGGCATAGTTTATTGAGTCGTCTCGTTGGATTCTGGACTAAAATGATTTGTTAGAAGTATCTTAATACAAGAAATATGCCTTCATTTTTATGTGATAATTATCGATTATGTTGATGACATGTGAATTATTTTGGTAATATATTTTCTTTCTAATGCTTCCACTCCATTACATTTGAAAAATGGAGAAAAAATGCAGTCTTATTTTCTGTGTGCTGCCGTGCTGAATGAACCTAGAGCTTTATTTGCTTGCCGAGGTGAAGAAACATGGAATGAATGCAAACATGGTCCATCACATTTCTTTTGGAAGCTTCTTCTTTCTGCTAAACTTGATAGATGACACTTCTTAATAGTACTTTTTTTTCATGTGCTCTCTTGATAGTATATAAGATTATTACACTATCCAGTGTAAAATTGTAATTATAATCTTATGCTAAGTGTGAATATATATGATGGTCAGTGTGGCATGTTCAAGTTAAATTAATTCAGGTTATAACTTGTCATGTTGTTTTCTGCTATCTTCCAAACAACTGTGTCATTTTTTTCTCTGTACACCACATATGCATTTTTGTTAACTAAATGGGTCCTTTTATGTATGTTATTCGTTTCACATTTTTTATATTTCTATTGATGTATATGTAGTCTGCAGCTGAAGTATATTTTCATGTTGCCTTATTACACTAAGATGGCTGCTTCCACAACGATCATGGAACAGCTGATCGCCATTAAAGTATCTGGCTGAGAAATGCAAGGTGCCTTTCTGTACACTATATCACTTGCACCATCTATTGCTTCTCTAATCAACGGTGATGCATTCCTTTATCTTCCTTATGTATACGCATGTTGTGCTCTCCAGTTGCTACTGTGGCATTATGATATATTCTTTGTACCCTTTTAAGCGAGAAGTCTAGATTTGTAGCATGGATAATATGCCATCATCTCATTTTTATCCCCTCTTAAACAATATTGAATTCTGGTATATGATATAATAAGGATCATGCTTCTTAGATGTACATCTATACTAATATAATCTTAACTACTTTTTATGCTTGCCCACACAATATGTACATTAAGCTTAAGATGTAATGTTCTTCATACATGCATCTTATGAGAACCAAGTAAAAGCAGTTTAGGAATGGATACAACAACGTGCAAATTTACAATGCTCACATACTTACAACAAATGATTTCCAAATATCTCATCCCTTACATATAATATTCCCACAAATTAGAGGAACACAATCATTAATCATTGAATTGTATTTCGGTTATTTTTTCCATTAGTAATATATTGATAACTTCCTAAAAAAAAGGGTGTACCCAGTGTTGAAAGCTCCCACCCATTGTGGGCTCTGGGGAAGGGTATTTTTAGGCAGCCTTTCCCTTGTATTTTATATTATGCAAGGAGGCTGATTCTATTATACAAGGAGGCTGATTCGAACCCAAGACCTCCAGGACACAAGCGGAGATACTCTACCACTGCGCCAGGCCCGCCCTTCATATTGATAACTTCCTAAAAGATACTAAAACTTTTGGATTCTTCAATATCTCCAGGGATACTGCACCTTATTGTTTTTTAGTGCTATACACCCAACCGTTTGAAACACTATGTATGCAAGCATTTGTATCTTTGATCATTCAAATATTACCTAGCATTTGTATCTTTGATCTTTCAAATATTATCAAGCATTTGTATCTTTGATCTTTATAATGGACGGGCGCGGCAAAGCGTGCCTTTATGTTAAGTTATTTGGTGATGAAGTATGTGAGAAGAATAAAAAGGTAATCATCATAAGTATAAGGTGTTCGAGGTTCATGTCAGTGTTGATCCTTCTTGTTAAGCTTGTGTCTTGCTCTTATTTTTGTGCATATATGTATGTGTTTCGTTTTTGTGATGAATGTATCACAGATTGTACACGTATGGTGTATCTTGTACATGGATTTTACGTAATCAACACAATTCAATGCTGCCCTCCCGTTGTGACGTCCTGTTAACCTTCCGCTCTCATCTCTCGCCAGGCGGCGGTGGTGACAGAGGAGATTCGATGGAGCCAAAAGGCAACCAACTTCCTTCCCGACGGCAATAAGGAAAGGCAGTGGTGCCACACCTTTCTCACGGCATGGTGGCGCTCACCGCGACTAAAACCTAGCAGCGTCCTAGGGTGTCCAGGAAGGTACGCCAGGAGCAACGATCCATATCACTGAATTTTTTGGCGCCTCCCGAGACAAACCATAAACATTTATTCATTGCATGTTTCTGTTTGCTTGATAGTCTCCAGAGACATGATGTTGCTGATTTATTGAATTATTGTATTTATTCGTGATGGATATCTCGGGAGGATTTACTCGGAACAGTTTTGCCCTGCTTTTGTATGTTAGATTCCTTGATTTGACCTCGATCTTGGATGGTAAGCTCTCAGGGACTGTTAGAATGGCCTAGCTAATAAGGCTAATCAGGAACCTTGGAAATTTCTTATACTACAAAGTACAAACAGATGCATACATGTGATTCATGCATTAGCTCTATTGTTTTATCTACAAATTTACGAACAGGTTATGTGTGCCAAAAAAAATTGTTGCTAAATTACTCCTTCAAGGAAAAAATTTCATACTTTAGCAAGCCCCATGTTAGATCTGTAAGTTCAGTTTGTTTAATTGGCTATTTGATAAAATGCTCATATACCCAAGAAGATTTTTTGACACTTAGTTTTGTCTGTTCTAAATTCTTGGTATATTTGACAACTAGGATATGGACAACACATTATAGAGACCGTTAGTTAGGCTGTTACAACCATTTCATGATCCCTGTGTTGATAACGAGGTTATATTCTACTCTGAAAGCCAAACTTCATTTAGCTGTATTCTGCTATTGTTAGCCAAACTTTTATTCTGGGAAGGCCATGCATATACTTTGAAAGCCAAACTTCCTTTATATAAAGCATTATCATCACTTTACTAACCAATAACTTCTACGAACGATGTACTAAAAAAGGTAGGATAAAAAATTCATTTACTGAGATATTTTGTTCTTTTTGGAGATTAATTTCAGTTAGCCACACTCCTTGTCATGCAATAGACTACTCCAAAATATAGCTGACTAAAAGTTGTCCGATTGGCTTGGTTAAGCTTGCAAACTTCATATTTGTTGACTTAGAATTGCCAATAATCACTTATATTATTGTGTCTAGCTTTGTAGATGTAACACCTCGACCACCCACCCCCCGGCCGGGCCTGTTACCCCTGGCAGCTCTCTAGGATCTCTAGACTAGCCCCACAGACCAACACATGCCTTTTCTGCGCACTTTGTCCTTACTCGTGCGCACCCGGGATCTACTTCCTGGTCGGTCACCCATCCTCAAATTACTCCGGGCCAAGCACGCTTAACCTCGGAGTTCTTTGCTGATGAGCTTCCGGAAAAGAAGTTGCAACTTGTTGGTATGAGTATCCTATCAATCCTATTAAGCCATGGGCTAGGATGTCACACTCATCCCCCCTTAGAAGATCGATGCCCTCGTCGATCAGCCCCATGCCAGGAACGTCCCCTCTTGGCACACGTCTGTTCGTCCAGTGCCGGCACATGTGCCACGACGGGCCACACCAGCCATGCGCCACATGCCCAAACCCCTGACCCGCACACGCCCGTGTAACCGCGAAGGTCGGCTCTGATACCAAATGTAACACCCCGACCACCCCCCGGCCGGGCCTGTTACCCCTGGCAGCTCTCTAGGATCTCTAGACTAGCCCCACAGACCAACACATGTCTTTCCTGCGCACTTTGTCCTCACTCGTGCGCACCCGGGATCTACTTCCCGGTCGGTCACCCATCCTCAAATTACTCCGGGCCAAGCACGCTTAACCTCGGAGTTCTTTGCTGATGAGCTTCCGGAAAAGAAGCTGCAACTTGTTGGTATGAGTATCCTATCAATCCTATTAAGCCATGAGCTAGGATGTCACAGTAGAGTATGTTTGATCCATTGGGAAAAACTTCCTTGAGTAGTAGGTAAAAAACCGTTTGCTATCAAACAAGTTAATCTTGTATGCCTATTCGTAAGCACTAATATTATTGTCTCTAGCTTTCAAATAAACTAGGAAAATAGATAGTATGAGGTATCTATTTGGATGTAGAAGATAAGTTGTTGGTGTTTTATCCCTCCAGAATGTACTTCTTTGAAAAATAGATAACATGTTTGATCAGCCCATTGAAATATCATTGATGATCCATTAAACATTGATGTTGTTAAATTTGCTCTGAGCTGCTGAATTATTTGTAGGGACATAACTTAAAATATCCACGCATCAATTTTCCATTTAATTTAGTCATTTCAACTATAACAATGGATAGATGTACTAAATATGGCAGAGCTACATAATCTTGTCTATTCTTATTGGTTTTGATTTGGTGTTAAAACATATAGTGTGAAATTGTGATGTTCCATGAAACTACTTATTGCTGTGAATAATTGTTGATGTTTTGCATTCTTATGTTTCTTTGCTCGGGAAGTTCATAATTTTGACATGCGGTGAGATCATACCTCTTGCTGGCACATCACTACCGAAGATACCAAAGAAAAGCTATATGCGGAAGAATTGTACAACTTCTTTCCAGATGTTAGCTTGCTACTAATGCTTTATATTTGATTTGTTTTCTACTAGAATAATTCAAGCATTAGTTAACTGAATTGTTTCTCCCAAAGTACGCATATTCATCACATGGAAATTATTTGTTGCTTTTTAATTTTGAACCCATTCCTAGATATTTCTACTCTCCAAATTCTATCAGATAGTTTGATCACTATTCTATGAAAATGGACCAGCGCTGCAACGCAATGTTGTGGAGCAGGAGATTCTAACCTTTCCATGATAGAATGATATTCTTAGTTCTATCCAATTTTTGCATCTCTTTCTCATGATGTGATATGGAAAAAATGTAGAAGTGAAACAATTTATGTGAGGGTATTAATTTTGACTATGAATTTGTGACACCACATGTCTCAACATATTGTGAACCAAATTTGTTGATTTTATCAAATGTTTATATTGTCTAACTTCTCTTTGACATTTCTATAATTTCCTTCTTGAGATGGACGGGCGCAGCAACGCGCGCCTTTATGGTCTAGTGGAAACTAAGATCAGGGGAACCAACCAAGTTCCTGACTCGTCCATTCAGGCGTCCAGCCTTTGTCGAGGTAGACCGAGGTAGAACCATGGCTTGAACCATCGCCAGCAGGAAAAACCCTGAAGCACCAGGAGAATGGCGGCCGGGGTGCATCGGTGTGCCCTCGCGCGACGAACTAGGAGAGGGTCGGTTCCGCGAACTTCCCGTGCCCTACATATTTGACAAGAGTTAGCATCTTAGACATGGGAAAGGAAAGCGGTGACAACTGGTTAGGCACAGGACTTACCGGAGTCCGTGCGTAGTATGTGGTCGCGAAAGCTTCCCTCGATGGGCACACTGGAGTCGGCCCCGGCCTAGGTGGCTCCTCTTCCGGAAGTGCGATCCTCTCTCTAGTCTCGAAGAATGTCCTGAGTGCCTGCAAGATAGTTTAGATGTCAAGCGCTGCAGAAATAAAATAAAGGGGAGGTGGGACTTGTCATGTCTTTGAACCATAAAACATTGGAACTTACACGACTCGTCGCCTCCTGGTACTCTTCCCAAGCCGCTCTCTTGAGGTCCCAGTCTGCTACAACCGTCAAATACTTCTCATAAGTGGCCGGGTAGGCGGCCTCAAAGTTAGCCTACAATTTCCAAGAAAAGGAGTCACGTCAATTTAGCCATTCAGGAATGAATGTTGGAAAGAAGATGAAAATGAGAAAACTTACATCGGTACGATGGTGTCGAGGAGGCGCGATCGGTGGGTCGCCGGCGGTGAGGGTAGACCTGATCTGCGTGAGGGTCCTCTGCGGCTTGATCACCCCACTAAGAAGCTTCGTACAGCCATGCTCCGAGCCGCGCCCCGCCACCATAATCGCCGTCAAGTCGGTCTCCTCCTGAATAGGATCATCCACCTCCGGATGAAGACCCTGGAACACCGAGCAGTATTTCTCCAACTCCTCTTCGGCATAGCCGAAGTACTCGGGCAGCGAGGGCTGGGGCTGGCTCAGATCGGGCTGCTTCAGCTTCATCTTCTGCCACCCTCCCACCTCGGTGAGAGGCTCCCCGAGTTCCGCCTCTTGCACAACAAAAGAAATGTTATGTGTACCAAGTAGTAATATGAGGGGAAATAAATGCAAGTTTTTCCATGTATATATGTACCTTGTGCTTCCTATAGCGCTCAGTGCTGCGGCTTCCCGCACTGTGTGTTCCTCCGGTGCCCCGGTTTGCCTTGTTGCACGCGCTCTTGGCGTTGAAGTTGGTGTCTTCGCCAACCCACCTCGCTACCAACGCCTCAAATGCGTCTTCCTTATTTTCGCACCAAAGGGGCATAACCAGAAAAACCAAAACTCATTTGAAGAACACATAATGCAATCCCAACTATGCAGCAACATAGAATCTCATTGACAATTTACTAACCTTCATGTAATCATCCTTCGTCAGCTGAGTATCGTCCCTGATATTGTCAGCTTTCTTGACCCTCGTGCCCTACTCAGCCTTGAAGTGCCCGATGCAGGTATGCTTCTGATTGTACCACTGTTGCCGTGTCAACCTCTGACAAGCCTTAGTCAGTACCGCCTTCCCATGCTCAACCATATCATCAGGCACCTTATAATGGGTCGGCAATCATGCACAAAAATAATTGTGAGAGAGGCATGAGTTAGCATAGTGGGGTCATCAACTATGAAGTAAACTCGAGAAGCATGCTTTACCCAAAACTTGGTGTACACGGCGTCAGAAGCTTTCCCAAAGCCCGGGCAAGGAGCTGCCTCATAGTCCGCCCAAGTCTCGGCTAGCTTCTTCTCGCCGCCTGGACCGGAGTGTAAAAGCCCGGCCAATACGTCCTAATAAGAGCTCCAAGCATGCTCGACGGCTGGCGAACCCCCTTGTCATATGTCCAGTTGCTGCACAATAATCAAAACATTAGTATGGCAATCAGTTATGCACAATAATCAAAACATTAGTACATACCAAAATGAATCTACATGTTCAAAATTAAACTTACTCTTTGTCGTTCGGGATGATGAGGGCTTTCGCTTCATGGCTAGTAGGCTCCCTCCTCTCATCAGGGACTTGCGCTTCACCACGAATGTGCAACTTCTTCGGCGCCATCTCCCTCTCCGCCTCCTCGTCCTGCCCGTCCACCTCCATCTCCACCTCCATGTCCCCCTTAGTAGGCTATGTGTGAGCGGACTGGGAGGCCACGTCGCCAGAAGCAGAGGGTATGTCACCAAGAAGGAGAGGTCCACCTCCACCTCGTCCTCGTCCTCCACCTCCACCTCGTCCTCGTCCTCCCCCTCCGCCTTCTCCTCCACCTCCACCTCCACCTCCACCTCCACCTCATCCTCCACCTCCACCTATATCTCCACCTCCACCTCCACCTCCACCTCGTCCTCCACCTCCACCTACACCTCCACCTCCAACTCCACCCGTGTCGTCGTCCGCGTAACGTGTGCTGGCACGCGTTGGTCTTCCACTTCTAGTGGTCCCGGTGAACTTCTGGGTCCTCATGGTCTTCAGAATGGAGTTCATGGATTCCTTGCTTCCGCTCATGTTGATCAATCACCTGCATTGAGAAAGAGTAAACAAGTAAGCATTCATGCCTTAATAAAATGTAGACACTAAGCAAAAAAACATATGGCGAAGCATGTTGAAAAATAGATACTAAGCAAAAAAGGCATATTGCAATTAATAAGCATGTTGAAAAATAGATACTAAGTATAAGAAGCATGTTGAAAAATAGATACTAAGCATAAAGACATAAAGGACCCTCACCTCGAATCATCACTATCATAATGAGGCATTGGGTTCTCATAACGAGGCATTGGGTTCTCATTTTCACTATCACTATCAGTATCATGTGAGTAATGAGGTTGGATGGGAATGTCCGGTGGAGGCTCATCATTGATGCCATTGCCCTCATGTAACTTGGTGAGCATTTGTATGTCCTTTAGGTTCACCACTGTTTCACCATGAATTTGTGCCTCGTTCTCAAGGTCCTCAAGACCAATTTGTATTTCGAAATCCCCGAAGTTCTCTTGCTCTTGATAAAAAATTCCCTCGTATGTTACAAGGTCAATGTTGTTGTAATCCTCGTCGGAGGGCATGGGTAGCTTACCATGTGGTGATACCTTGAACACGACTTCCCAGCCTTTGAGGTACTCCTTTTGACATGGGTAGGGAAAATAATAAACTTGCTTGGCTTGGTGAGCCACAACATAGACATCGGCTCCGCTATAGCAGGTTGAAGGCCTAACTTCAACTAACCCAATGGAAGGAGTGCTTCTCTGTCCAACTTGTGGGTCGAACCAGTGGCATTTGAACACAACGAGATTGAGTTGTATGTTTGTCATATTGAATGTCAACTCGTATACATTCTCTAACCTTCCGTAGTATTCTATGTCATCGGCTCCTTTGGTGAAGACCCCAGTATTTATAGTTTTTGGGTTAGGCCGATTCTTCTGGTGATACTCTGTATGGAAGCGATACCCATTCAACCCTGGGAAACACATCTCAGCTCATCCGTCATCTCAACGTTGGGATCACCTCCCTACAAATTCAGTTCAAATTGTTTTTTTTTTGCATTAGTTACGTGTAATAAGAGAGACAAGTCATGGATTGCAAAAGTATTGGCTAAAAGGAACTGGTTAGAAATTACTTTTTCGTAGAACCAAGCCAGGAATTTTTTCTTTCCGGGGCGACTCTCTTTCAGAAGAGTGTCCATCTCCGCATCAGAGGGATCCGTCGATCTCGTCCAATATTCATCTTTATATTGGCTAAAAGGGAGAAAATACATATTAGACCAAAACCGAGTTACTAGTTGCAAAGTAATTTGTTCACCATTTTACCTTATGAATCTGAGAACTTCATGCATGTTCGTAACCACATAAAACATTATGCAATCTTTCTCTTCCCTTGTCAAGATGCCCCTTTTGGAGGCACCAGCCTTGCCACCATGACATTTTAAGAGGAGGAGCTTGGGTCATGCTTGGGCTCGTTGATATTGTACCGAGATATCGGGTTATGCATTGTGGGAACATCATCCGCATAGTACGTTGTCGTGGCGTCTGCCATCTCCCCGAGGACAGTTGCCTCAGCTATGCATGCTTCAATCTTATTTTTGTTGCCACATTTGTTTCGAATATACTTAAACTCTCTCTCAATACAAAACTGTCAACGATACTGCACCGGTCCACTCAAGAGTGCCTCGTTCACAAGATGCACAATGAGATGTAACATCGGAGTAAAGAAACCGGGTGGAAAGATCATCTCTAACTTGCATATCAACTCCGGCACTTGATCATGTAGCTTCTCAATCACCGACTCACATATCTGCTTAGCACAGACCGTGCGGAAGAAATGGCTCAACTCCGCAAGCACTCGCCAGACATGCTCGGGGAGATACCATCGAACCATCACCGGCATCAGCCGCTCAATCCATATATGATAGTCATGACTCTTGAGCCCGTTTACTTTTCCTGTTGTAAGATTGACTCCCTTACTCATATTCGAACAATAGCCATCTGGGAACATAACGGCGTATTTCAGCCACATCATTGCCTCCTTCTTCTGGAGACTATCAAGCACGTAGTTGGCATGCGGCTTAACCCAATTTTTTCGATTGCCCTCAGGAGGATGCATGTGTAGTCTCTGCCTGTCACACAGATTCTCAACATCGACTCTAGCCTTGACATTATCCTTTGTCTTGTCAGGAATGTTCAGGACGGTGTTAAAAACGGACTCCCCGACATTCTTTTCGGTGTGCATCATATCGATGTTATGGGGAAGTTCGAGATCCTTGTAATACTCGAGCTGCGTTAAGCCTGGCACGTGAGTCCAGTTGTGTGTCTCACCATATCCCACATATGTTTTGTCGGGTTCATTACTAGGCTTGAGAGCACGTAGCTCACCATCAACAGTTTCACCATTGAACTTTGGTATCGTTTCTTCTTCACGCACAACTTTGCCCTTTGCGAAGTTTTTTTTTCTCCTCTGAACCGATACCCTCTTTTGAGGTACTTTCGATGTTTGTCAAATGCGACATATTTTTGACCCCCATTCAGCCAAATGAACTCCAGTCGGTGCCTGCACACTGGGCATGGAAACCTACCAGCTGTACAATGCCCGCAGAATAGGGCGTACCCAGGTAGGTCGTGCATGGAATATTGGAACCAAACTATCATGAAAAAGTTTGTCTTCGTTGCTCGGTCATATGTCAAGGTCCCATGGTGCCAAGAGTGGTGCAAATCATCCACAAGCGATTGCATGAATACACTCAAATTCTTCCCCGGGTAATCAGGCCCTGGAATGACCATCGACAGGAATATGGTCTTCCTTTGCATAAGGACTCCGGGAGGGAGATTGAGCAGAATAACAAACACGGGCCAACAGCTGTACGAGGATGCCGACATACCATATGGATTGAATCCATCGGTTGCTATCGCAATTCTGACGTTCCGAGCATCATTTGCCTTATTAGGGTACTTTGCATCGAAGTTCCGCCATGCTTTACCATCAGATGGGTGCCCCATGTTTAGCCGTCCCTTCTCGTCCTTGAATCTCAACCCGTTCTTATGCCACATCATCTGTTTGGTAGACTCCTCGGACATGTAAAGTCGTTGGATTCTTTTTATGAACGGGAGATAACTAAGAATCTTCACGGCGACTTTTGTCTGCACCTTCTCACCATTAGCTCTTTCTATCTCATGATACCTAGAGGCCCCACACTTGCTACAATATTTGTCATCCGCAAACTCTTTCCAAAACAAAAGACAGTTTTAGGGACAACAATCATACTTCACATAATCCATGCTGAGCGCTTTCAACATTTTCTTTGCTTCATACATGGTTTTAGGCAGACAATGGCCTTCGGGCAACATGTTACCAACTGTTACCAGATTTTTTTCAAAGCATGCACGGGTGCTGTCGAACTGGGCCTTGTCGGCTAGTACTTGCGCGATGGCATCGAGCTGAGAAATTTTTGCACCCTCGTATAGAGGCCTCTTAGCCGCAGCCATCATATCATAGAAGGCCTTTGCGGTTGGTTCCGGTTCCTCCGGTTCTGGCGGTTCCTCCGGTTCTAGCGGAGGCGATTCTGGCATGTAGGCATCACGGAGATCATCTAGCATGTATCTAATCCCATCGTCCTCATTGCCATCGATCCGCTGCCTCATCACCTCACCTCTGTCATGTTCGTACTGAGCAAAGGCGACACACGTGACGTAATCAGGCATATACCCATTCAACCAAAGATGTTTAGTCATAGCATCCTTTCCCTGACGATGACGCCTCTTGCAACGAGCGCAAGGGCAACTTGGACGAACGCCTGACTTTGAACCACGCGCTAACTCCTTCACTAATAAATTGTTCTTCCATACCCACTCATCTGTCATTTCAGTCGAACTAGCACGGCCACTGTACATCCACCCATTATCAGCCATCCTCTGCTTTATTGGGAGACAAACAACAAATAGTAGCATGAAATTAAATGCATCATATTTTTATTTTCTACCGGCCAAAACGCAAGCATCAACCTACATCTCTACTAGGTGGGCTCCTAGCAGCCGCCGGATCCGTAGACTGAGTACGTTCACCATGCTCTACACCGGTACGAGAAAGAATTTCGGCAGCACCTCCCCGCTGCTCTCCCGATACACGTCTCGGCAAAAAGCCGAGAGGATGTGCATCAAGAGAACAACGGGGAGGCGCTACCGAAATCCTGACTCATACCGGGGTAGAGCACGTGAACGTACCCAACTACGCATCCGCCAACTGTCCCGTAAATGCCGCAAGCGTTACGGTTGAAAAATGCCGACCACTAATGCATATTTATCCGCGTAACGCTTGCGGACGGGAAGTGACACCTAGGTGACGTGACTTTACTTGGAAAATGAATCTAGTGACATAAAAAAATGCGGAGAAGGGGAGGCGATGTTTTAGCTCACCCTCAGCGGCCGGAGAGAATCGCGGACACGACGACACGGCGGTCACGACGGGGCGGTCACGACGGAGCGGTCACGACGGGGCGGTCACGAGGTCGGCGGTCACGACGGCACCTATTGCCATTCAATAAAAAACAAATTATTTCACATTTCCATGTTTATTTCCATTTTTGTTTCACATTTCACATTTTCTATTTCACATTTTCTATTTGTTTCTATTTCACATTTTCACTTATTCTATTGTTGGAGATATGCCCAAGAGGCAATAATAAAATGGTTATTATTATATCTTTGTGTTTATGATAAATGTTTGCATACCATGCTATAATTGTATTAACCGAAACATTGATACATGTGTGTTATGTAAACAACAAGGAGTCCCTAGTAAAGCCTCTTGTATAACTAGCTTGTTGATTAATAGATGATCATGGTTTCGTGATCATGAACATTGGATGTTGTTAATAACAAGGTTATGTCATTGGGTGAATGATATAATGGACATACACCCAAATAAGCGTAGCATACGATCATGTCATTAAGTTCATCTTGCTATAAGCTTTCGATACATAGTTACCTAGTCCTTCGACCATGAGATCATGTAAATCACTTACACCGGAAGGATGCTTTGATTACATCAAACGCTATTGCGTAAATGGGTGGTTATAAAGATGGGATTAAGTATTCGGAAAGTGTGAGTTGAGGCATATGGATCAAGAGTGGGATTTGTCCATCCCGATGACGGATAGATATACTCTGGGCCCTCTCGGTGGAATGTCATCTAATTAGCTTGCAAGCATGTGACAAGGTCACAAGAGATGACATACCACGGTACAAGTAAAGAGTACTTGTCGGAAACGAGGTTGAACTAGGTATGGAGATACCGATGATCGAACCTCGGACAAGTAAAGTATCACGTGACAAAGGGAATCGGTATCGTATGTTAATGGTTCAATCGATCACTAAGTTATCGCTGAATGTGTGGGAGCCATTATGGATCTCCAGGTCCCGCTATTGGTTATTGGTCGGAGAGGAGTCTCGACCATGTTTGCATAGTTCACGAACCGTAGGGTGACGCGCTTAAGGTTCGATGTCGCATAAGTAGATTTGGAGTATGAGATGGAGACCGAAGTATGTTCGGAGTCTCGGATGGGATCCAGGACATCACGAGGAGGTCCGGAATGGTCCGGAGAATAAGATTCATATAAGGGAAGTTGATTTCTAGGTTTCGGAAAAGTTCGGGATTTTTCCGGTGAGACTGGGAAGGTTCTAGAAGGTTCCGGGGGTCCCACCAGTGGGCCCATGACCCTAGGAGGCCTAGCATGGGCCGAAGGGATGCACCATAGCCTAATGGGCCAGGGGCACATGCCCCCCAAGGCCCAGCCGGCCAACCCCTTTAGGGTTTCCCCAAACCCTAAAGGGGGGATCAACTTGGGGGGGAAGTTTTTCCCTTCCCCCTTTGGGACGCCGGCCATGAGCTTGGAGGAGGGGCCAAGGCAACCCTAGCCGCACCCCCCTATATAAAGAGGGGAGGGGATAGGGGGCGCAGTCCTCCTTGACCCTTGCACCTCTGCCCCCCCCCCCCCTCCCTCCACGACAAGTCTGCTCCGGCTTAGGCGAAACCCTGCAGCTTTTCTCCTCCACCACCACCACCACGCCGTCGTGCTGCTGGGATTCCGAGGGGATCTACCACACCTCCGCTGCCCGCTGGAACGGGGAGAGGACGGGCTTCATCGACACCGTACGCACGACCGAGTACGGAAGTGCTGCCGGATTGTACCACGGGACGATCGACTACATCAACAACGAGATCTAATCTCGTAGTCTTTGGAATCTTCGAGGGTTAGTCTCATGCTCTTCTCGTTGCTTCGATCTTGGTAGATTGGACTTGCTTCTTCCTAGATTGGATCTTGGTTTTTGTTCATGTTCACGCTAGAAATTTTTTGTTTTCCATGCAATGAACCCATCAGTGGTATCAGAGCCGTGTCTATGCATAGATCTGTTGCACGAGTAGAACACAATGGTTTTTGTGGGCGTTGATGCTTTTGTTGTTTTTAGTTAGTGTACTTTGCATCTTGCAGGATGGTGGGATGAAGCGGCCCGGGCTAACTTTACATGACTGCGTCTCATGAGACTTGCTCCACGCTTAACATGCAACTTGTATTGCATAAGTGGCTTTGCGGGTGTCTGTCTCTCTCACCATAGTGAAGATTCAATCTACTCTTTCTATTGACAACACTAGTATCACCGTTGTGGTTCATGTTCGTAGGTAGATTGGATCTTACTCGAAAATCCTAAACCACGTAAAATATGCAAACCAAATTAGAGGCGTCTAACTTGTTTTTGCAGGGTTTGGTGATGTGATATGGCCATGTGATGATGATTATATTTCATGTATGAGATGTTCATTATTGTATTATGGCAACCGGCAGGAGCCTAATGGTTGTTTTTAATTTTTGTTAAAGACCTGCGTGTCTATTCATCATGTAATAGCTTTATATCAAGTAGTTATTATAGTAGCTATAAGTGATGGACAACCATGAAGCGGCGCCACTGACCTTGACGCTATGCTGGTGATGATGGAGATCATGTCCGTGCTTTGGAGATGGAGATCACAAGCACAAGAAGAAAGGCCATATCATATCACACATTATGAATTGCATGTGATGTTAATCCTTTATGCATCTTATTTTGCTTAGATCGCGACGGTAGCATTATAAGATGATCCCTCTCACTAAATATCAAGATAATAAAGTGTTCATCCTTAGTATGCACCGTTGCTAAGACTTGTCGTTTCGAAGCATCACGTGATGATCGGGTGTGATAGATTCTACATGTGCATACAATGGGTGCAAGCCGATTTGCACACGCGGATACTAAGGTTGCCTTGACGAGCCTAGCATGTACAGACATGGTCTCGGAACACGGGATACCGAAAGGTAGAGCATGAGTCATATGAATGATATGATGAACACTTTGAGTGTTTGCCTTTGAAACTACATCTTTTCTCATGAAAATCGGACTTGGTGTAGTGGATTTGGTTCGTGTAATCACTAAGACAATGTGAGGGATGTTGTTTTGAGTGGGAGTTCACCTAGTTAATTTAAGAATTAAAATTGAACTCAATTTATCATAAACTTAGTCTAAACTCTTTGCAAATATGTTGTAGATCATGGCGGCCCCCTCCATCAATTTTAACCAGTTCCTAGAGAAAGAAAAGCTTAAGAGCAATGGTAGCAACTTCACTGACTCGTTCATGTGAGGATTTTCCTCACTGGTGGAAACCTGCAATATGTGCTCGATGCACCGCTAGGCCCCCCACCTTCCTTGACTGCTACCGATGAAGTAAAGAATGTTTACCAGACTCGGAAAACTCAGTACTCCCAAGTTCAGTGTGCCATCCTATGTAGCTTAGAGGCAGAGCTCCAAAAGCGTTTTGAGCACCACGACCCCTGTGAGATATTCCGTGAGCTCAAAGCTATCTTTGAAACTCATGCGGCCGTGGAAAGCTATGAGGCCTCAAAACATTTCTTTGGCTGCATGATGGAAGAGGGTAGCTCCGTTAGCGAGCACATGCTCAAGATGTCTGGGCACGCGAAGAAGCTCAGTGACTTGGGGATTGTGATTCCTAACCAGCTGGGTATTCATCATGTCCTCCAATCACTGCCACCTAGTTACAAGAACTTCGTGATGAACTACAACATGCAGAACATGAACAAAGAGTTACCTGAACTCTTCTCCATGCTGAAATCTGCTGAGGTGGAGATACAAAAAGAGCACCAAGTGTTGATGGTCAACAAGACCACCAGTTTCAAGAAGCAGGGCAAGCCTAACAACAAGGGAAACTTCAAGAAGGGCGGCAAGAAAGCTGTTGCGCCTCCTAAGAAGCCCAAGGCTGGCCCTAAGCCTGATACTGTGTGATATTACTGCAAGGAGGAAGGGCACTGGAAGCGCAATTGCTCCAAATACTTGGCTGATCTGAAGAGCGGCCTTGTCAAGAATAAAGGTATATTTGATATACATGTTATTGATGTCTATCTTACTGGTAATCGTAGTAGTGCTTGGGTATTTGATACTGGTTCGGTTGCTCACATTTGTAACTCGAAATAGGAACTGCGGAATAAACGAAGCCTAGCGAAGGACGAGGTGATGATGCGCGTTGGAAATGGATCCAAGGTCGATGTGATCGCCATCGGCACGCTCCCTCTACATCTACCTTCGGGATTAGTTTTGAACCTTAATAATTGTTATTTGGTGCCTGCGTTGAGCATGAACATTATATCTGGATCTTGTTTAATGCAATTCCTTTAAGTCAGAGAATAATGGTTGTCCTATTTATATGAATAATATCTTTTATGGTCATGCGCCTGAGATGAATGGTTTATTCTTGTTAAATCTCGATAGTAGTGATACACATGTTCATAACATTGATGCTAAGCGAATTAAATTGAATGATAATTCTACTTATATGTGGCACTGTCGTCTTGGTCATATTGGAGTGAAGTGCATGAAGAAACTCCATTCCGATGGACTTCTTGAGTCACTTGACTTTGAGTCACTTGATAGATGCGAAGCATGTCTAATGGGAAAAATGACTAAGACTCCATTCTCTGGTACAATGGAGCGAGCTACAGACTTGTTGGAAATCATACATACCAATGTGTGCGGACCAATGAGTGTAGCATCGCGTGGTGGTTATCGTTATGTTCTAACCTTCACGGATGATCTGAGTAGATATGGGTATATTTACTTTATGAAACATAAGTCCGAAACTTTTGAGAAGTTTAAGGAATTCCAAAGTGAAGTAGAAAATCAACGTAACAAGAAGATTAAGTTTCTGCGTTCTGATCGCGGAGGCGAATATCTGAGTTATGAGTTTGGCATGCATTTAAAGAAATGTGGAATACTTTCATAGTTGACACCACCGGGAACACCACAGCGCAATGGTGTGTCCGAACGTCGTAATCTAACTCTCTTAGATATGGTTCGTTCTATGATGTCTCTTACTAATTTGCCATTATCGTTTTGGGGTTATGCATTAGAGACAGCCACATTCACTTTAAATAGGGCACCATCTAAATCTGTTGAAACGACACCGTATGAATTATGGTTTGGTAAGAAACCTAAGTTGTCGTTCCTTAAAGTTTGGGGTTGCGAAGCTTATGTAAAGAAGTTACAACCTGACAAGCTAGAACCCAAAGCGGAGAAATACGTCTTCATAGGATACCCTAAAGAAACAATTGGGTACACTTTCTATCACAGATCCGAAGGCAAAATCTTTGTTGCCAAGAACGGATCCTTTCTTGAGAAGGAGTTTCTCACTAAAGAAGTGACTGGAAGGAAAGTAGAACTCGACGAGGTTATTGAACCTTCTCTCGTAGATCAGAGTAGCGCAGTGCCGGAACATGTTCCTGTGCAGCCTGCACCGATAGGAGAGGAAGCAAATGATGATGATCATGAAACTTCGAACGAAGAAGCTACTGAACCTCGCAGATCGACGAGGGCTCGTACCACTCCTGATTGGTATGATCCATGTCTAAATGTCATGATTGTGGATAACAATGATCAAGACCCTGCGACTTATGAGGAAGCAATGATGAGCCTAGATTCCAACAAATGGCACGAGGCCATGAAATCCGAAATGGGATCCATGTATGATAACCAAGTATGGACTTTGGTAGACTTACCTGATAGCCGCAAGGCTGTCGAGAATAAATGGATCTTCAAAAGAAAAATAGATGTTGATGGTAACATTACTATCTATAAAGCTCGACTTGTCGCGAAGGGGTTCCGACAAATTCAAGGAGTTGACTACGATGAGACTTTCTCACATGTAGCGAAGCTAAAGTCTGTGAGGATTTTGTTAGCAATAGCTGCATTTTTCGATTATGAGATTTGGCAGATGGATGTCAAAACGGCGTTCCTTGATGGTGACATTGAGGAAGAGTTGTATATGGTACAACCCAAAGGTTTTGTCGATCCTAAAAATTCTAACAAGGTATGCAAACTTCAGCGGTCCATTTATGGACTGAAGCAAGCATCCCGGAGTTCGAACCGACGCTTTGATAAGGTGATCAAAGACTTTGGATTTATACAGACTCATGGTGAGGCCTGTATTTACAAGAAAGTGAGTGGGAGCTCTGTAGCATTCCTGATATTATATGTAGATGACATATTATTGATTGGGAATGATATAGAACTACTAAGCAGTGTTAAAGGTTATTTGAATAAGTGTTTTTCAATGAAAGACCTTGGTGAAGCAGTACATTTTAGGCATCAAGATTTATAGAGATAGATCAAGACGCCTAATAGGGCTTTCACAAAGTACATATCTGGGCAAGATTCTAAAGAAGTTTAGAATGGATGAAAGCAAGAAAGGGTTCTTGCCTATGTTGCGGTAAGGTCTTGAGTAAAACTCAAGGTCCGGCTACGGCAGAAGAAAGAGAGAGGATGAACAAGATCCCCTATGCCTCGGCAGTAGGCTCTATCATGTATGCCATGCGTGTACTAGACCGGATATCGCACATGTTGTTAGTTTGACCAGCAGATATCAGAGTGATCCAGGAATGGAACACTGGACAGCGGTCAATAATATCCTGAAGTACTTGAAAAGGACTAAGGATATGTTTCTTTGTTATGGAGGTGACCAAGAGCTCGTTGTAACTAGTTACACCGATGCAAGTTGGAACACTGATCCTGATGACTCTAAGTCTTAGTCTGGGTACGTGTTTATATTGAATGGAGGTGCAGTAAGCTGGATGAGTGCCAAGCAATGCACGGTGGCAAAATCTTCAACTGAATCTGAATACATAGCGGCTTCGGAGGCTTCATCGGAAGCAATATGGATGAAGAGGTTCATTACTAAGCTTGGTGTGGTTCCTAGTGCATTGGACCCATTAGTTATTTATTGTGACGACATGGGTGCCATTGCCAATGCACAAGAACCAAGGTCACACGAGAAGCTGAAGCATATCAAGCAACGTTTTCATGTGATTCGCGAGTACGTCGAAGATGGTGACGTAAAGATTTGCAAAGTACACACAGATCTGAATGTGGAAGATCCATTGAATAAAGCTTTCCCTAGGGCAAAGCATGACCTACACCAGAACGCCATGGGTGTTAGGTACCTTACAATGTAATCTAGATTATTGACTCTAGTGCAAGTGGGAGACTGTTGGAGATATGCCCAAGAGGCAATAATAAAATGGTTATTATTATATCTTTGTGTTTATGATAAATGTTTGCATACCATGCTATAATTGTATTAATCGAAACATTGATACATGTGTGTTATGTAAACAACAAGGAGTCCCTAGTAAAGCCTCTTGTATAACTAGCTTGTTGATTAATAGATGATCATGGTTTCGTGATCATGAACATTGGATGTTGTTAATAACAAGGTTATGTCATTGGGTGAATGATATAATGGACATACACCCAAATAAGCGTAGCATACGATCATGTCATTAAGTTCATCTTGCTATAAGCTTTCGATATATAGTTACCTAGTCCTTCGACCATGAGATCATGTAAATCACTTACACCGGAAGGATGCTTTGATTACATCAAACGCCATTGCGTAAATGGGTGGTTATAAAGATGGTATTAAGTATTCGGAAAGTGTGAGTTGAGGCATATGGATCAAGAGTGGGATTTGTCCATCCCGATGACGAATAGATATACTCTGGGCCCTCTCGGTGTAATGTCGTCTAATTAGCTTGGAAGCATGTGACAAGGTCACAAGAGATGACATACCACGGTACGAGTAAAGAGTACTTGTCGGAAACGAGGTTGAACTAGGTATGGAGATACCGATGATCGAACCTCGGACAAGTAAAGTATCGTGTGACAAAGGGAATCGGTATCGTATGTTAATGGTTCAATCGATCACTAAGTTATCGCTGAATCTGTGGGAGCCATTATGGATCTCCAGGTCCCACTATTGGTTATTGGTCGGAGAGGAGTCTCGACCATGTCTGCATAGTTCACGAACCATAGGGTGACGCGCATAAGGTTCGATGTCGCATAAGTAGATTCGGAATATGAGATGGAGACCGAAGTTTGTTCGGAGTCTCGGATGGGATCCAGGACATCACGAGGAGGTCCGGAATGGTCCGGAGAATAAGATTCATATAAGGGAAGTTGATTTCTAGGTTTCGGAAAAGTTCGGGATTTTTCCGGTGAAAGACTAGGAAGGTTCTAGAAGGTTTCGGGGTCCCACCAGTGGGCCCACGACCCTAGGAGGCCTAGCATGGGCCAAGGGGATGCACCCTAGCCTAATGGGCCAGGGGCACATGCCCCCCAAGGCCCAGCCGGCCAACCCCTTTAGGGTTTCCCCAAACCCTAAAGGGGGGGATCAACTTGGGGAGAAGTTGTCCCCCTTCCCCCTTTGGGCCACCGGCCATGAGCTTGGAGGAGGGGCCAAGGCAAACCTGGACGCACCCCCCCTATATAAAGAGGGGAGGGGCAGGGGCGCATTCCTCCTTTACCCTTGCACCTCTGGCCCCACCCCCCTCTCCCTCCACCGCAAGTCTTCTCCGGCTTAGGCGAAGCCCTGCAGCTTTTCTCCTCCACCACCACGCCGTCGTGCTGCTGGGATTCCGAGGGGATCTACCACACCTCCGCTGGCCGCTGGAACGGGGAGAGGACGGGCTTCATCGACACCGTACGCACGACCGAGTACGGAAGTGCTGCCGGATTGCAGCACGGACGATCGACTACATCAACAACGAGATCTAATCTCGTAGGCTTTGGAATCTTCGAGGGTTAGTCTCATGCTCTTCTCGTTGCTTCGATCTTTGTAGATTAGATCTTGCTTCTTCCTAGATTGGATCTTGGTTTTTGTTCATGTTCACGGTAGAAATTTTTTGTTTTCCATGCAACGAACCCATCATCTATTTCTATTTCTAAATAACATACAATCTTACAAATGAAAACTTACAAAAAAAGAAAAACATACACTTACAATGGGGAGGCGCAGCCGGCGAGCCGCGGAGGCGCGGCCGGCGAGCAGCGGTGGCGCGGCCGGCCAGCAGCAGTGGAGGAGTGTGGCGGCGCGCGGGTGGAGGAGCAGCAGCCCGCCGGCGCGCGGGTGCTGCTGCGGGCATGGCGGCGGCGCAGACGAGCAGCAGCCCCGGCGGCGCGCGGGTGCTATTGTGGGCGTGGCGGGCGCCGCGGCGCGGAGCAGCGGCGGCGGGGCGGAATAGCGGCGGCGGAGGAGCAGCGGCGGCGGCGGAGGCTCTGCGCGGGCGGGCGGGGAGTCTGCACGCGGGTTACGGCCCGACTTGGTCCGACTCGACCAAGTCAGCCAACCCTGGCCGTCGGCACAGATTTTTTTATTTTTTATTTTATTTTTTTAATATTCAGGACTAAAATCTAGTAAAATATACTATTATAGGGAGACACACACATTTTGGGGCCATTCCGACCTTTCGATGCTCGATTTTTGACGAAACCCTAGTTCTGTTGACTGCGTGATCTACCCCTTTGTCTACATCCCAGTGGGGGTCCCCCGGTGGGCATATGCCTCTTATTCAGCTTGGTTAGGTCATAGGTACATGTGGTAACAACTATCAGCCCATATGACTTCGTTTACTTTGCCGACTGTGCAAAACGGGGCCGCCGGGACATGCGGTATGGCCGTACCGGGCGCGCGGGTTCACCCGTCCGCCAACGTGCTAAACGGAAAACATTTAGCACATAAAATGACGTGTCATAGACCTAAAAACATTTTTCCCGGAATTTATTGAGCGAAGCAAAGTGTGACCCCAGTTCAAATCCGGTCAGTTTCCAGCGGATTCGGCGGGACACCGCAGGAAGCGGGGAGGGTTCCCAGATGGCTACCGCGCGCATATGGCATGTGATAGGTGGTGCGTATGAGGTATCCTACCGCTGCGGAGGCCTCGCACGATACTGAAATGCGCACCATGTAGCTGCTTCACAAAAAGGCCTCCCGGCATCCCGAAAATGGAAACACCGTCGCCCGTGGGTCGGATTGGAAATCCGCGACCGGGGCCTTGCTTCCCATCCTAGGGCCAACGCACGTGCCAAATATGGCATCGTTCCGACAAACTATGTGGTGCAATGGGCCGTTTCCTACTCATTTCACCTAAAAGCCATAGAACTCCGGATGTGATAGCCCTGTTCGTAAAGGATTTTTCAAGATAATTGCCGTATCCCAATTCCGTCTTTTGCAGTGGTTACTACGATACATAAAATGACTCCACGCGAGTCCGCGCGACGTTTTGGCTTCGTTTACTTTGCCAACTATGCAAAACGGGGCCGCCGGGACATGCGGTATGGCCGTACCGGGTGCGCGGGTGCACCCGTTCGCCAACGCGCTAAACGGAAAACATTTAGCACATAAAATGACGCGTCGTAGACATAAAAACATTTTTCCCAGAATTTATTGAGCGAAGCAAAGTGTGACCCCAGTTTAAATCCGGTCAGTTTCCAGCGGAATCGGCGGGACATCGCAGGAAGCGATGAGGGTTCCCAGATGGCTATCGCGCGCATATGGCATGTGATAGGTGGTGCGTAGGAGGTATCCTACCGCTGCGCGGAGGCCTCGCGCGATACTAAAATGCGCACCATGTAGCTGCTTCACAAAAAAATGCCTCCCGGCACGAAAATGGAAACACCGTCGCCGTGGGTCGGATTGGAAATCCGCGACCGGGGCCGCTTCCCATCCTAGGGCCGACGCACGTGCCAAATATGGCCTCGTTCCGACAAACTATGTGGTGCAAGGGGCCGTTTCCTACTCATTTCACCTAAAAGCCATAGAACTCCGGACGTGATAGCCGCGAAATGGCTCGCAGCCCGCTGGCGAACGCCGGTGAAGCCCGTGTTGCTACGGCGATGAGGAGCCATCTCAACGGCAGCTGAGCTCAGAGGATTGTGTGGTGCTGTTGGATGAGAGAGGTGATGAGGAGAGAAATGTTGATGGTGCTCGTACTGGAGAAGACAGGGCTATATATAGATCAACGATGGGCTGAAACGGCGGGAATACTTGGCGGGAGAGAATGGCGGGAGAGAATGGCGGGAGAGAAGGAGCGGGAAAGAGTTGGAGGGAAAAAAATGTAGGGTAGCTGTGCCGACGGCACATAGTGTGAAGGTGTGCCGACGGCCTGGCCGTCGGCCCAGCCTGACGCCGTTACCTCCCCCCTGACGCCGTTGTCGGTGGCTGTCGGTGGTCCCACCACCTTCCTATGTGCCGACGGCTAGGAGGCGTGCCATCGGCACAGACGAGGCATGTACCGACGGCTAGGATGTGCTGACAGCTACCGTCGGCCTACATGATACTGTGCCGACGGCCAACCTGTGCCGACGGCGACATTCCTGGCCTGACGGCGTGGCCTTCTGTGCCGACGGCGGCCGTCGGCCCAAGTTCTGGCCGTCGGCACCTTGGCGGGTTCCCGTAGTGCACCACAGCGATGTGGTCCATGTAGAATATCTTCGCTCCTCGATGCTGTTCAAGATTGAGTTGAAATAGCATACATCGTTTTCTCCTATGATTGTCGCCCTAACATTTTGTTTCATGCAGTTTTGTCAAACCCCTTGCTAAATCTAAGGGCATATTTGATTCGTAGAATTCTTAGAACAAAAAACAGGAAAAACCACATGATTACAATGTCATGTCCAATTCAATCCTACAAGATTTGGAACCTACATGATTTTTTCTCAAGTAGGGTTTGATTCACAAAAAAATCAAATAAATTGTAACATGAGGTTTGAGTCCAAAATATGCAATGCAATCCTATAGAAAAATTTCCTATGAATTCCTAAGAATACAATCCTCGAATCAAACCTTTCAGCATAGCCTTTTTGCGGTCGCCACTGTAATCTGAATAGGACGATGTTGATCGTCCCCTGGGGGATCAAATCCCCGATCCTCCGGGTCAAGAGCCGTAGGATCCCATGATCTAAACTGTTCAAATCGGTCAACCCTCCCAGCGAGACCAAAAAATAAAGAGGAAAAGGAGAATCAAACTGGTAGCAACGGAGGTGGCCGCATGTAGCATCGGCGCCAGCCGCGGTGGCCCTGGTAGCAATGGTGGTGTTCGCATGTAGCATCGGCACGAGTCGCGGTGGCCGTTGTAGCAAAGGCGGCGACCTGACATAGCATCGGCGGCGGCCTCATGTAGCATCGACGGTGGCTGCGGCGGCCTTTGTAGAAACGGCGGTAGCCGCATGTAGCATCGAAGGCGGCGGTGGCCGCATGTAACATCGACGGCAGCCACGTGTAGCAACGGCCTTGGCGGCGGCCCTTTGCAGCAACCCTGTGCCGGACAACTTGAAGCACTCGCTGGCGGCAAGCGCGGCCTCGACGACCTTGCAAGCAAGGTTTAAAATAGCGTGCTAAATGAAATAGCGGCAGCTCCTTCAAACGCTATGGACGCTATATCGTGCTAATAGTGTGGTATATTTCAAATAGCATTTTCAAAATAATACTAAATATAGCCTAAAAATAAATAATTTTACTAGAACGAATGGATATATAGTCTAAAAGTGACTGAACCATACATACATAACCACATATAAAAATAGATCTCAAATATTTTAGCATTTCACAAGGCAACAACATAGTATAAATTGTTTATTAAAATTTATTAGCATTAGCGATATTATATTCTGATTTAGAAGTGGAACCAACAGATTGCAGCTCATCACCACGAAAAAGTGAAAGCAACTTGTCTGAAAAAATAGCGCGCTAACGCTATGAAGTTTTAGCGCGATATAGCATGCTATTTCGTAAATAGCGTCACAGCGAGCAAAATTACTAAAATTTAACGTGAACCCTCTAGATATGATATAGCTCTCTATTAGCGGAGAAGTAACGTGCTATTTTAAATCTTGCATGCAAGAGGGCAGAGAGCGTTGTCGGAGGGTGGCCCACCAGCGGTTCCCAAAATCCGCCCGTGCGACTGGCGTCGAGGCGAGGACGACGTGAGTTCTCGTCGGTTGTGCTGGGGTGGCCGGAGAGAGGGAAACACGAACGGGCGCACGAGGAGTCGTGAGGAGAGACGCGCGCGCGATGGGCAGGGTGCGCGCGAGATCCCCTGAGTCACTATGGGTGTGTTTGGGTGCCCGGGTCAGCCGAAAATTACTATCTCTTCTCATACATGATGACCCTAACCAAGTTGGAATGGGATAAGATGTTGTTTGGTATCACATGTATGAGTTGGGATAAGTTGAGGTGAGATGCTGTTTGGTAGCACATGGATGAGTTGAGATGAGATATTAGCACAAATTCAATATTTGGACAAAGTAGACACTATATCTAAATATGAAATACACACATTACAAAATACACATTGATTCAATATTCCATAAAATACACACTTATTCAATATTCAAAAGATGCAGTTTTTTTTTTGCAAAAAAAACCCTAAAACAGAGTCAAAAAATCGATCGGATCCTCTGCATCCTGGAGATCGATCTGCAACTGGAATCCCTGGAGCAGCAGCGGCCAGGCCACCGGCGGCCAACGGAGGGGCAGGGGCGGGCGGCGATCAACGGAGGGGCGGGCGGGGCCGGCGCGCGGCGCGCTAGGGAGGGCGGCGGCGGGGCGGATGCGGCAGCCTATGCCGGCGAGCCAGGGGAGGGGCCATGGAGCTTTCTGCCGGCGAACTCACTAGTCCGGCGGCCAGGGGATGGGCGGTGGGCGGTCGACCGCGTTAAGGAGATCCGATTCCCGAGACCACACGTTCGCTGGCGAGGAGTTATGCGTCGAGGCGGTCTGCGTCGGGGCGGTCGGGGTCGCCGGCGACCGTCCAGGGGAAGGGCGGCCTGCACCAGTGGAGGGGCGCCACGGGGGAGGCGGCGGCCTGCGCCAGGGGAGCGGCGGCGGCCTGCGCCAGGAGAGTGCGGCGGTTGCATGCGGGCAAAGGGGAGGGGTGAGGAGAAGAAAATGAGTGAGAAGAAGCAGGCGGGCTCGGGTCTGGAGGTCTCTGGCACGGAACCCGAGGTGTTTTGCGGGATGTGTTCAGCCCGGTCGAGTTGAGCTTCACAACCCGGCTTGGCTGAGGAGCGTTTTTTGGTATGAGGTGGGCTATGCTCAGACGTGTTAGCCCGGGCTAACAAACACATGTATCTCTAAAAATCTCGGTTGAGATGGAATTATCTGAGTTAGCCCGGTCTACCAAACACACCCTATGTATAGTCCAGGCCGGGATGTGATGCAGGAGCGTCCGGGGGAAAGAAGATGGATGAGAAGGAGAGAACGTGCTAGCTGTGTTGGTCGGTTTCTCATCCACGCGCGCGGTAGGGACTAGGGACGATGCAAACAGTTTCGTCCTCCGCCCGGGGGCCGGATCGATCGCTAGCTTTTTCCATCTGAATATGCATAGAAACTATTCTTTTGTACGTATAGTTTATATGAATTATTGTTCCGGTGTTTCTCAATTAATGTTCATATATGTAGAAACTATTTTTTATTTATCTCTAGACTAATGTTCATATGCATTAAAGAAAAATTCTTATACTCCTATGTATAAAAAACATGTTCACGTATCTACGATAAAGAAACTAAAAATGAAACTGAAGAAAATGATAATACTACAAGAAATTATGAATTTAAAGATAACAAAATAAAGAATCGTGGATTTTAAAAATCTACCACTCTTAACAAAACGAAAAATAGAAAATATAAATGTGCACTTATGGATAAAAATAAGAAGTAAAAAAAAAGCAACCAAAAAAAGGCAACCCTTGAAAATAAAAAAATAATAGGAAAAAAGCCTTACATTTAACGACATCTAGATTTGTTAGAATCTGTCATTTTAAAACACCCAAAACATCGGTAGGACACTCCTTTCATTGCATCCAGATTTCTGTTCAGAATTTTCTTATAACTTATAAAACCTGAGTTTCCATACGAATTCGTAGGTCGCGAATCTCTTGCTAATGCTCAATTATTAGTATGACAGAAAAATACAACTGAAAATTATTCATCATTCTTGAAATACCAGCCCGGCACAACACCATTAAGGCTCAGTTCTTTTGGCGGCTTCTCCGAGAAGCTGCCCTCCACCCAGCTTCCTGGAGAAGCCGCCCCCAAAATTTAGGGAGGCTTCCGGACTAGTCTAGACTAGACCATTTCGGAAGCCTTCCTAAATTTTAGGGGCGGCGCGCTTCCCCAGGAAGCTGGGGGAGGGCAGCTTCTCCGAGAAGCTGCCAAAAGAACTGAGCCTAAGAGTCTTAACAAGAAATCTCAATCTTCTGGATAAGTGCGGTCTGAGATTGCAGGATGCTCTTGAAAGACACTCACTGATGATTCATATGCCGATAGTTACACATGTTGTTAGGTATTTGTTTAACATTTGCGTGTTTGGATCTTGGATAATACAATAATAAGCCAGATCTGTTGTAATCTCCTGTGATCTAGGTCTGGTTCGGTTGATGTGATTTGTTCGGTTGATAACCTCCTGTTGTAAAGTTCCAGAACCCACCCAATGTACGTAGCAGCAAACTCTCCATGTTGCAGGTTCCTGATGACTGTCATGTCGAGGACTGCGCTGCATATTTTGAGTTTGCGGCAGCCAACAGTGCTGCGCCGATGCCAGACCCATCTTTTGTGTGCTCAACGACTACGTGCTCCGAGTCCTGGGGCCCGAGAAGCTCCACCATAGCCTCGGTCATATACGACCTGTACTGAGGGTAATTCTCGTAAAGTCCACCATCCATCGCGACCGCTGTTCGTCTCCCTAAGACCTGCCCATTGGAGTCGCTCTCCATCTTCTGAAGAATGCCAGCAATGCCGGCACCAGCCAACCGACCGCCTCTCTTGACGATGCAATCAGAAACATCTACGATAGCCCTCCGTTCCGCTAGAGAAGATTCGTTGACCTGCAACCGTGGTTATGGGAGAAAATCGCAGGTTCAGGTACTTGTTGGCGAGATGGCTATATATTACTGAAAGAAGTGTAGAAACTTACACCGATGACGTCGCGTAAGATTAATTGAACTTCTCCCAGGTCATTGGAGCTATCTTGTTGCATAGCACACAAATGTGGGGTTCTGCAAAAAAAAATTTTTTTGGTTCAGCTTAGACCAGCACGGAATTTTGAAAGGAGAGGATAATTTGGAGTTTGGAAGCTGGAACATGAAAAGCTTGCCTTAGGACAAACGGCTGAGCAAGTTTCTCAGCGAAAGAATGGCCAAACAGATCATGCTCTTGAGCCATTTTGGCCAGCACTCTTCGCACAATTTCTCCAAGGTACATACCAGAAATCGTCTTCTCAAATATCTGCCAGCACAAAGAGCACATTAAGACATCCAAAACAAGCAAATTAACAAATATGCAAGCAAAACAAAGATATTTTACCTGTTCACCAGGATTTATGCTCTCAGCATCCATGTCCCTGTCAAATTCAGTTAGTGGAAGACCATCTGAAAACGCTCCCCACTCAGTGTTGATAATCTGCAGTTACAACTTTGAATCAATTCAGTTTGATGATATTTATTCCCCTATTTGGAAAAATGATTTTTTTATTGGCAAAGCAGCAACGAAATGGCAGCATACCGTGTTTCCTGTTAAAGGCCCAAGGTGTAGGAGCTTTGGGATAAAATCGTTTTTCTCAATGTAGCAAGCATTTGTGCCAGTGCCCAATATTACTGCAACCATCACGTCCTCGTCCCAATAATGCGCTCCAGCTAAGGTTCCAACGGTATCGTTTACCTGTTAAGTGATTCATTTACTTAAACTGTATCAGACTTTTTGAGTGGAAACGATGTCATTTTGAAAGCATTTCAGCCCATAACAAAGCAGAGAAAATTCCATTTGTTTTGCCAACTATGAGCACTTCTGATGCAGAGGCCGGAAGGCAATAAAGCTCTTCCCTTATCTGAAAAACTATGAGTTTTGACGATTGCTTATTTGCTTACCAAAGCAGATACACGCATGTCAAGCCCCTGTCTCTCCATTGCAGCATTTAGACAGGCAACTACATCCTTCCCAGCCTGTGAAGACAATTATATTGATTTACTGTTAGCATTAACCCGAGTGGAAAAAGAAACTAACATTCTGGTCCATAAACTATATTGTGTGACTAGGAAGAGACATTATTTGTTCATGCAGGGAACTTTCGATCATACAACTCTTGGGAGTTAGAAATGAACAAGGAATATACAAATATGAGGAAATGCATTTGGAAAGAAAGGAAACCTTACAGTTCCAGAGACGGCAAAACCCTTTGTCCACTTGATCAGAATGCCGGAATCAATAGAAGTTTGCTTTACCGGAAAGGAGAAGGTAAAACCTATCTCTCTCTTTCTACCTTTCTGAAGACGAAAGTTGCCGCCCTCCTTGGCCACAAAATTTGATAGGCGGGCCGCAATGAAATCGAACAGTTCCTGTTCAGCAGCAGTTGTGGCGCCAAGTATCAAATTGCTAACCAGCATAGAACCCAGTTGTGTTTCCACAAAGAGAACTAGCTTATGAAAAAAAACAATGAAGCAGTTACCTCAGTTGTACCATGCATGATTTCTTTTGGGATCGACACTTGCTCGGACTCGCTGTCGATGACACGCCTATCTTTTCCTCCCAGCTGCACCCTGAGGACTCTGAAGTTGGTGCCTCCAAGATCCAGGGCATAGAACAGCCCTGTCTCATTCCTACGGCATAACAATCATGATGACTAATCTAATGAATGAACTGAATTAAGTCACAATATTAACCAACGGCTAAACTTATTAATTCTAGGAATGAGACTGTACTAATCACAATCTCTGAATCACTAAGCGAGGAGGCTGAGTTAGCTGGTCAGTTACCCAGTGGGGAGCGAGTAGACGTAGCTGGGGATCATCTTGAGCTCGCCGGCGCCGTCTGCGGCAAGCCCGGCGCGCATGTCCGCGGCCATGGCGTCCGCCACGTGCCGCAGCAGAGGGAGCGGCGTCGCGCACCGCAGCCTCAGGTCGTCCAGGATGGGCGCCGCCGCGGCCAGCGCCGAGCTACGGACCTGCACAGCGGCGGCACGACCCCGCCGGCGGTGCTGCGCGACGGCCACGGCCGGGAACGGCGAGCCTACGGCGGCGGACATGTCGAGGCGGGACGGGGGACAGCAGCTGGCTGCTTGCTAGGAGTGATCTACTATGCGCCGAGTGATGGAATCAGGGAAGGTGGCAAGAAATGCTCTGTTCTTTTTTAAGGAGAACAAAATTGGTTCTTTGCGCGCTCCGCTTCCTATTTGTCATCGAACAAGTAAGCATTTTTTAGTAGACACGTCAGCTATTTTACATGGTTTCGCCGCATCAGCACGATCCGCTATTGATCATGATATGCGGATAAAGTCATAGTAATACCAGACAATCTCACACTTTGGGAGTTTGGGACGGAGAAATTGTATTTGAAGATAATATAATATCACTTTTCCTGAGAAACTTGTTGGGGTGTAACCCTCTTAGCAACGCGCCACATCGGATTTAGGGTGTGGTGCTAAATGAGCAAGAGTCGGGTTATCACTACCTTAGTGGCGCGCCACATCGGAACATGGATGTGGTGTTAAATGAGCAAGGACCGGTTCATCACTCCCTTAGGCACGCGCTATATCTTCGCCTAGGTGTAGTGATAAGTGACGAGGGTCTTTGGATTTCACTCGTCGGATTTGAAAGGCAAGGAAGCTAGCAGAGGAAAACAAGTTTTGGGTGGGTAGTCGAAACGTAGGATCCTAACAGGGGAGCTAAGAGAGTTTGTGGATGCAGTGATTAGGAGGCCTGTAAATATCCATTGTGTCCAAGAAACTAAATGGGCGGGTCAAATGGATAAAGAGGTAGAGAACGCCAATTTTAAGCGTTGGTTTTCTGCTTCTGTTAGTAGTAGGAATAGCGTTAGCTTCTTGTTAGATAAGAGCCTCAAAGATGGAGTGGTGGACGCTAGGAGCAAGGGGGACAAGATAATCCTAGTCAAGGTGATTGTAGGGGATCTTATCATGAATGTCATAAGTGCTTACAACCTTCAATCAATTTAGTTTGATGCGGCGAGATCGTGTGGGCTAGGTTTGCCACATCCTTTTCAATCGAGAGTGGAGACCTCCAAGGACTTGAATTTCAGGATACATCACTCTGTAATCATCTTCTTCTACTCTTGCTATTTTATTCCTCTTTTTTTTAAAAGGAGTCAAAAGCTTGACCTCATCTTATTAATTAAGAAGATAATGTCCTTGTTTATTAGTTGAAACCGCGCCTAAATCGTCACAAGTACCCATTTCATCCATCATGGAACACGACTGATGCGAGGGCACACCCGACCAACCTAGCTACCAACACAAGCCGCACACACCACCGAAGCGCGGGCCCTCGAGGTTGACCACCGATGTCATCGTCATAACTCATCCATGACCCAACAACTCCGACTTCATCGAAGAACAACCACCTAAGAAATCCTCGTTGTTGTAGCCTCATGAAGCGCACGTTGGCTCATACCAAATAGTTGGATTATCCTGTATTTATTGTTAGCACTAGGAAGTTGTAGCGCGGCATCACGCCACTCCTATAGGATAAATTTTAGGCGATCAATGAATAAATATAGTAATATTTTTGATAAATAAAAGAGGGGACAAATGATGGAGTATTTTTTATCTCAAGTTGTTGTAGAAAAAGGCAATAGTATGTTTCCCGAATTATGGAGGCGAAAAATAGCGCAATAGTTTTTTTCTGTAGACAGTATTTTTTGTGTGATAAAAGAATATTTTAAGTAGGCAATAGCATTTTTTATGGATAAAATAGAAGACAAACGATCTAGAAATTTGTCTTCAGAGGTAGACAATAGTATGTCTTCAGAATAAAGAGGCGACATATTGTGCGGTAATTTTTCAAAGTAGCTAGTAATATTTTTGTCTGACAAAGAGATAACGAGCAATCCAACATTTTTTCTGAAGATTTTTTTTAACTATGAAGTAGTACTTTTATCGGATAAAAGAGGCGACGAACGATCCAATAATGTGATGTGTTTCGCAAATGAAAGAATCGACAAATTGTTGAGAATTTTTAAAACAAGGAATCGGTATTTTTGTTGGAGTAGCAAGTAATATTTTTTGCCGGATAAAAGGGTGACATATGATCCACCATTTTTTTACCAAATTACCGATAAAAGTAAGGACCAATAACGTTTGTACAAAAAATAACATAACTATCGGAAACACTATTTAGGTACTATTTACTGGCATTGTTCATCACAGATATAGTATTTTAATAATAAAAATGGTAGTATAGATAAAAAAAACACCGGATAATTGTAGGGCGACGAAAAAAGGGTAATACACAAGTAGCACTAAACAGTAGTTGCAGTGTCCGGAGCTAGAAAAATATGCACAGATTTAAAGATGTAACGTACGCCAGAGCAAATTTTTAGTAGTATTTTCGTCGACCAACACAGCACACAATTTTATATAATTCTTCTTTCTTTTTTAGTGGTGTGTATCGATATTGCCATTAGGGCACTGCGTTGTTGCAGAGACTTGGTATAATTGGTATCTTCGCGATATAAATATATTCCCTTTGTCAAAAGAATCACATCTTCAAGGATTGTTCACCTAGTTGTATATTAGGACCACCTTCTTTCATCCGCAATTACCTCTAAAATCAACGAAATTGATTAAAATTTTAAAATTCGTGGGTGAGATCTTTGCTCAATAACGTTGGGCCTATTAGATGATAAAGTTTTCACACGCTGTGCACCCTCGCCGAGAACAAACTTTAAGAATAAACCATGAAAAACTAAAAAAAAATGGAAGGAAAAACATTAAAAAATCAAAAGCTGCTATTCAATCGCTGATTCTAGATATTTCAGAAAATAAAAAAATCAAATATTGTGGAAACCCCTTGGATTTGAAAAGCAGAATTATTTATTTTTTACGAAAACTAACATCTTTTTGGGAGAAAATGTAAAAATATGCGGATTTCCAGATATTAGGCCCAAGTGAATCGTCAATCTTTAAGCACATCTTGGGTGTAAGGGTATATTGCCCATATGTGTGGTTTTGGTAATTAATGACAACCCCTATGGACTAATGTTTTCATTGAGTTTATATGAAGGAATATTCCATAGGTACTACTTGTAGTCCATGTGTTGGATTCAAGTATGGATGCCATGAAGATACAAGGTTGACCAATACAAAGAGTGAATAATAGATTCAAGTTTGGTCAACACATGAAGCATGAAGAATGTGCCACATAAAGTCATGTGGTATGTTAAGCCTTGTCAATTATGCTTTATGAACTAACCCATCATATATGTGCACTTGTGTTTTCCATGTGGGTTAGGTATCTTTCCATGGGCATGCATCAAAAGGGAGATCTCATATAGCCCATGAGAGGATAACATCAAGTGGTGATCGTCATCAAGGTTGAGTTGGGCAAGTTCAAGTTGAGCATCTCAAAAGGATCATATGCTTGAAGCTTGCCGTCCATTTGGTGATAATGGACATGTGAAGATGTGCATCAATGGAGCTTTCCCATCATGGTGTATGTAGGAGCATTTGTTAGTCTTCATGAAGCAACGATGATCAAGTTGAGGCATTCCGGCTTGAGTAGAGCTTGAAGAGCTATCATCAAGATCAAGCGGGATGCGCAAGGCAAAGGTATGGCCTTGATAGGTTTTCCTTTTACCGGTCTCAAGGTGGTTGATGGGAGACCGGATTATAGGATAGATAGCCGCACTATTACGAGGGGCTTTCGGTTGGGTAACTTGATCACATCGTCTTAGGGAGCTCAATCCTTTGCATACTTTGCATATCCCTACTGCTTCTTGGTGTTTCTGTGTGAGGTTCTTGAGCTTGTTGATAGCTTTACAACAAGCCCAAGTTCATCGAAAACGGAGTTTGTATGACTCCTCTATGGCATTTTCAAGGTTGGGTGATTTTACCGGTTATTCATGATATAAGGTTCTACCTTTTATATTCATGATAAAATCCCCTCCTACAGATTCTTGTGTTTTCACTTTCCATAGGATAGCATTTGTTCTTATCTCTCAAACAAAACTGGTTTCATTCAATTCGGAGTTCGGGAGCTTTTGTTATTAAAGAAAAAGGGAAAAGGATAAAAAGAAAAAGAAAAGGGAAGGGGCGGCCAGCCGGCCGACCGGCCTGCCGGCCCACACGCCGGCCCACCCGGTCTAGGCCGGCCCTGGCGCTGATGCCAGCCGGGCCAATCCAGTGGCCCATCCGGCCGGATCCGGCCCAGGTGCCGGCTGGCGCCGGACCGCCCAGCGCGCCGCTCAGCCCGACCGGGTGCACCGCCGGCTGGGCCTCTCTCCACAGCGCGGCCCACACCGCGGCCAGCTCGCCCCGGCTGGGCCAATCTCCACCGCGCGGCCCACGCCCCCCATCCGGTTGCTGCTCCGGCTGGGCCGGATTCCAAGCCGGCCTCCTCAGCTCAGATTCCGGTCAGCCGGCCTGTGGACCGGCTGGGTTATTTTTTCTGCGCGATTTTTGTGTGTCCTTTTCCTCCAACGGTTATTTTCTCTCCTTGCTATAAATAGCTTTCTTCCACCTTGAGCTGGACTAGTTCTTCCCCCTTTCTTCACCTCCATTGTTGCCATTCGAAGAACTACCTTCCCCTCTTGATTCCTCCCATGATTCTTGCCCATTCTTGAGGATTTGAGAGAGGAGATCTAGATCTACAATCCCCACCAATCAATTTCTCCTCTAAGTGAGGGGAACCCTTTGGATCTAGATCTTGGAGTCTTTTGTTGACTTTCCCCATTGTTCTTCCTCTCCAATCTCATCCTAGCATTTGTTGCTTGGGTGGGATTTGAGTGTGAAGGACTTGAACACCTCTAGTGTTCTTGCTTTGCATTATTGCATAGTGTTGAGCTCTCCACCACGATTAGTTCGAGTGAGAGACCGTGAGCTTGTTACTCTTGGAGGGAGACCTCCTAGTTGGCTTGGTTGGTGCCCCGGTGATCTCTTCGTGAAAGATTGTGAAGGGCCCCGGGCTTCTCCTTCGTGGAGCTTGTGAAGTGGTTGTGGAGCTTGCCATCTCCGGAGTGGAGGAAAAGCTAACCATAAGGAAAGGGCCATTATCCTTCGTGGGTGTGGCTCGGAGAATAGGGTGAGCCTTCGTGGCGCGGGGAATCCTTCGTGGGACCTCCACTCCTCCAAACGTGACGTACCTTCTTGCAAAGGAAGGGAACACGGGAATACATCCTCGTCTCGTGCCTCGGTTATTTCTATACCCGACCTCTCTTTCCTTGTGATAGCCATCGTGCTTGAAGTACATATATCTTTCTATCACTTGTGCTACATATATCTTGTGCCTATCTTGCTTAGCTCTAGTTGCTATTGTTACACTTAGTTGAGCTTAGCATATTTAGGGTTTGTGCTTGTAATCTAAACGTTAGTTTAATTCCGCATTCTTACAAGACAAATCCGTAAGAGTTTTTAATTGCCTATTCACCCCCCCTCTAGGCGACATCTCGATCTTTCAATTGGTATCAGAGCAAGGTCTCTCCTTGTTTAAGGCTTCACCGCCTTGAGAGTAAAGATGTCGGCTAGTAATATAGTGCACAATGACACAATTATCTTTAATGGCACAAATTATCTTTTGTAGAGAAATTGCTTGCTTTGTAATCTTCGGACCTTGTGTACAAATATTGAGCGATTTCTAGATGTAGGTTTTTCTCCTCCGATGGATCCTCAAAACCTATCTTTAGAGGATGAGAAAAACTTACATCTTGAAGCTCAAGTATCTAATGAGCTTTTATTCTCATTGAGACCAGATTTTCATAGGTTCTTGATATATATAAAGCGAAAGTCGTCTCATGAGATGTGGATCAAGCTTAAGGAAATGTTTGGTGGATCCATTTCTCATTTGGTCGGTGGTGTCTCCGAGGAGCTCTCTTCCCCTTCATATCATGAAGAGCTCCAAGTTGCTTCCACCTCCGGCCGTGATGAGTTCTCATCTTCATCCACTTCACCAACGTGTGACAAGACACAAGGTAATGATATGGTGAGTGGTGAGGACAATTGCAATGTTGATATTGTGCTCAATAGTGATGATTCTTCATCTCTATCCCATTGCAATGTTTGCTCTTTGGACTTAAACACATCTAGCACTAAAAATAATCTACATGCTTGTGTTGATAGTCCTTGCATATCATGTGTAAATTGCTTACATAGATCTCATGATGATATGCTTGCCTTGTCTTGTTTCCATAATAAAAATGCTTCTATTTCCTCTAGTTGTTTGTTGTCTAACAATGTAGAGGAAACCGAACACTCTATGGATCAAGACACGATTTCAAATGGGGATTCAAGAATATCCTCATTATCATCCTCCGGTATGCACATGTGCCTTATGGCAAATGGATCAAAGGTATCTCCTACTTTGACTCCTAACACATCCTCTAATGATGAGAGTGATGATGATGATAATTATGAAGAATATAATACCTTGTTGCATGATATGGGGATGGTATATACTTCTCTTCATGGTAATAAAGAAGCTCGTGCTAATCTTGAACACTCTATGGAAACCTTGAATAAATACAAGGAAACCATAGTGGAGTTAGAATCTCATATTGAAAATAGGAGACTAAGAATTGAACTCCTCAAGCAAGAGTTAAAAGATGAGAAGCATACGAACTTTATGCTTACACAAAAAATTGAATCCTATGAGCTTGAAAATGAAAAATCTATTGTTGATGCTTGTGCTACTAACTCTACTTCTTGTGAAGCATCTATCTTAAAGGAGAATGTTGAGCTAAGGGCTCAACTTGATTGGCTAACTAACAATTGTAGGGAATTGGAAGAAAGCAATAAAACGCTATCACACTCTCTTGAGGATCTTCTAACTTCCTACGATGAGCTAAAGTTAGCTCATGAGGCTAGTATCACTAAAGTAGTATCTTGTGAGCCTCATGTGGACATTAGCACAACCTCAACTCAAAATGCTATTTTGCCATGTGCTAGTCCTTGTAATCCATCTAGTCAAACTAGTGATACACCTTGTGTTGGATTACTTGCTTTGCCTTGTTGCTCTAACAATGAAGCTTCTACTTCCTCTAGTACTTGTATTTCTACTAACCATGTAGAGGAAATAAAAGAGCTCGAGGCCCAAGTCCTTTCTTTGAAGAAAGACTTGGAAAGGCGTCATGAAGAGAAATCCGCACTTGACAAGATGCTAAGTGTGCAACAATCCCCCAATGACAAGAGTGGACTTGGATTCAACTCCAATAACAAGAACAACAAGAAGAAGGGCCAAGACAAAGTCAAGGATTTGGCCAAAATTGTTTGCTTCAAGTGCAAAGTTGAAGGGCACCATGTTAGATCATGCCCATTGAAGAAGAAGAAGCACTTAAGTGAGAAACAACAAGGGAAACGGCCACAAGGTCAAGCTCAAGCTCGACCACAAGTTGAAGATAGGCCACTTCCCAAGAAGAATCAAGATAATGTTCCCCAAGAGAAGAAATCAATAAAGAAGAAAAAGGGGAACACGTGCTACTTATGCCGTGAGAAGGGGCATCTTGCTTCTTCTTGCTTAGGTGGTACCTTAACTAACCCTATAATTGTTGATGATGATTATTCTCTAGGGAAGGATAAGGATGGCAATGTGTTTGCCAAGTTTGTTGGAACTTAAAGTGGTTTCAAGAAAAGAACCATTTGGGTTGCCAAGCCTATTGTGACTAACCTCTTAGGACCCAACTTGGTTGGGGACCAACAAGCTCAAACTTGATCAATAGGTACATGAGGAGGGCATTGGAGACTTGGCTACTTCATGAAGAATTAAGGGATCTTCATATATTATATTTTTATCAAGCCAAGTCATAAGGATTATCTATATCTTATATCCAATGTTCCTCCTTGCGGTAACTTATACTTCAACTCATCATATTTATTGTAAGTTACTTGCCCCTTTGCATGTTTGGTTTTGTACCAAATATGTGTTTGTATGTGTTGTGTCTTACTTGCCTATCTTGTGTATTCAAGTATGTTTGTTTGACTCATCATATACTTGTGTATTGTTTTGAGCCTAATGCATCTTGATGACATCTTATTTGGCTCTCTTTGAGTGATTAATGGAACATCCCATTTTGGGGGAGTGATATGCATTGTGCATCTCTCTTTCTTTAAAATGTGTGTACATGGGTACCACCACTTAGTATTGATATTGCAAGATTATCTAGTTACTATGTGGTGTGTCATACTCATGAGAAATTCAAATTCTAAATGTCCATTCATCATCTCTAGTCGAATTTTAATTGCCTCTTCATTAATAAGAAATGTTTTATCACATTATGGGGGAGTAATATGTTTTGTACATATCACAAGCCTAGAAAATGTGAACATATGAGGTTTTGCCACTTAGAGTTGATACTCTTAATTATCTTGTTCCTAGGTGGCATGGTTGCTCAAACAAGCTTACACTTTTATTAAAAAGCTTTTATTGCTCATCTTATGGATTCTTGTTTGAGTAAGAAATTCTTGGTACGGTTTTTCCTCAAATACATATCTCTATATCTTATTTGGGATACCGTTTGCTTCAAGTTATTCTAATCATTGCCGTGCGTGATTGTTTGACTAGTTGAAGCTATCAAGAATCTTCATTTGTGCATAGTGCTTAATCCTATATATATTAATCCTATGCCTTTCATTGTGAAGATGATCCTTACTATCATTGTGAATACACCACCGGAAATTATTTCCAATATACTCATTGTCTTTGACAATTGATAACCTTGTATGTGGTTGAATCTATGGATCACCTTCACCTTGGATTGGATCTTATTGCCTTATTTTATTTCCAAGAAATCTTTGTTGCTCCCATGTGTCTTCCATGTCCCTTTGAAAAAAAAAATATTTTGATAAATTCTTTTGATTCATATCAAGTATTTGTTTTGGAAGACAAACCTTTTCTTTATGGTACATTGTGCCATTGTGAAAAGTGTAGAGAGTTTGGTTTATCTGTTCGAACCTTGCTCTTTTGGGAGTTTGCTATCTCATTCCTTCTTCTATGTTTTATTTGTTTGAATGAGATAAATCCTTGAGCATGTTTGTTTTATTTCAACCTTTACGCTCAATGGTTTCTTCTTAGTTCATTTGTTGAACTTTGTTGAACAAATCTTTTGTGATTTGCTTCTTTGATATAATTTGGACAACAAATTTGTTTGGTCACACCTTTATGCCTTCTTGAATTCATTTGGTGTTTTGTCCAAAGTGTGTCTTTCTTGGATCTTTAAAAGTCTTTGTGCATGCTCATATGTAATTTGTTTATATTGGTAGCATGCTTGCTTTCTTTGATCCATTATATAGGGTATACTCCATCAAATCCTAAATGGCTAAGATGTGCATGAAATTCAAACTTCATCTATAAATATGCACATATTGATATGGAGTGTATCCTATGTATTGTGGTTAGTCTAACCATGTTGGACCCAATAAGTTTGGGGACCAAGATATACTTGAATATTGTTTTAGGTACATTGGAGATGCAATGGAGGCTTGTCTCATCTATAAAGAAGGCGTTGCACCATTTGAGAATTGGAGCCAAGCTAGGATGATCGATGAACTCTTAGCTACTACATCATGCCATTGCTATCTCGGTAACAAGTATCTTTTTCATGCATACTCATATAGCATCCAACCCCTTATAGGTTGCATCTTGGCATGAAATTCTTTATTTCGAAAATATTGCGGTTATTGAAAAATCCTTTTAAAATAAAACTTCTTATTGTACATTTGAGTAATTTGAGAAGATGCATACGATGGGAATATATATATATATATAAATCATGTTTATGATTTACCTATCCCAAATATGCCCTCTAGCAATTTATTGCATATCAATTCCTCAAAGAACTCTTATGTGCAATATTGATAAAATTACGAAATAAATCCCTATTTGTGATACTTGTTGCCTCTCTCAAAATATTCCAACTAGCTTTACTTCCCTTATTGTTAGTTGCTATGTTTTTGAGATTTTCTTGGTTGAAGCTCATTCATATACCATAAGTGAAAATTGGAGCCATAGGCTATATATATGCTTTATTAAGCAAACATCCTTTGGTATATTTTATGACTTCTTCTTGGATATCTTGTCTTATTTATTTTATTAACCTCTTGTGTGTGCATGTTTCTTTATGGATCACTTTTATCCACTTTAGAAACTTATATACATAAGAGCGTTAATCCATCATCTTGATATCCTTGTTCTTTGCCGACCATCTTTTTATCCTTTTGATTTCAGTGGTGTTGGTAAAGAAGATTTATGAGTGCTTGGTTTATTTGTTTTTCTTCATGCACTCGTATCTCGTAATTGTTGGACACAAGTTGTTCTTGATAAGCATATTCTCTTTATCTTGGTTGTGTTCTAAATGATACAGAGGGAGTGAGGATTCCATGTTTGTGCATATTGTATTCAAATGCAAACATTATAAATTGTGCACGAACCTTGGGGAGCTTCCTTATTTTATTTAGAGCACTATATCTCTCTTATCATGATATCTTTGTTTGTCCAATTGGATCTTTGATTGCTTGCTTTATTTGTTAAAGCTGTCTTCACCATGTTATCCTTGTGCAATCTTTGATCCTCAATATAGTTTGACTTCCTTCAAGTATTCATCATTGGATATGTGCATTTGATTCCACTCAAATTATGAGAAATGAACACCTTGGGGAGGAACTCATATTATATTGGATTTCTAACATTTTAACCCATTTTGGCACTTGTTGCCAATGGGGGAGAAGTTTAGAGGGTTTAAGGGAAATGGTTTATACTTAAGTTTGGTTTGTGCTTAAGTGTTTTACCTCTCATGCATTCCATATTTATATGTCTTGCATGGTTGTATATATATAGTGGAAATTGTCCCAAAGTTTATTCTTGACAATATATGCAATGAATTCATGTTCATCACACATGCATACATTGTGGGGAAGTTTGCTCTATATATGTTGGTTCTACTCACATCCCCTGCATTAGTTGTAGTTGTGTGAGTAGAGTTGGTTTTGATATGGACTAGTAGCTTCGTGTTACTTGACCATATCAAATACAACCTCTTGTATACAACTTATTCTCGGATAAGTTGCATACTTGTTTCTAATATTCATTATATAAACCCTCTTATTGTGATTGTCATCAATTACCAAAATGGGGGAGATTGTAAGGGTATATTGCCCCTATGTGTGGTTTTGGTAATTAATGACAACCCCTATGGACTAATGTTTTCATTGAGTTTATATGAAGGAATATTCCATAGGTACTACTTGTAGTCCATGTGTTGGATTCAAGTATGGATGCCATGAAGATACAAGGTTGACCAATACAAAGAGTGAATAATAGATTCAAGTTTGGTCAACACATGAAGCATGAAGAATGTGCCACATAAAGTCATGTGGTATGGTAAGCCTTGTCAATTATGCTTTATGAACTAACCCATCATATATGTGCACTTGTGTTGTCCATGTGGGTTAGGTATCTTTCCATGGGCATGCATTAAAAGGGAGATCTCATATAGCCCATGAGAGGATGACATCAAGTGGTGATCGTCATCAAGGTTGAGTTGGGCAAGTTCAAGTTGAGCATCTCAAGAGGATCATATGCTTGAAGCTTGCCGTCCATTTGGTGATAATGGACATGTGAAGATGTGCATCAATGGAGCTTTCCCATCATGGTGTATGGGGGAGCATTTGTTAGTCTTCATGAAGCAACAATGATCAAGTTGAGGCATTCCGGCTTGAGTAGAGTTTGAAGAGCTATCATCAAGATCAAGCGGGATGCGCAAGGCAAAGGTATGGCCTTGATAGGTTTTCCTTTACCGGTCTCAAGGTGGTTGATGGGAGACCGGATTATAGGATAGATAGCCGCACTATTAAGAGGGGCTTTCGGTTGGGTAACTTGATCACATCGTCTTAGGGAGCTCAATCCTTTGCATACTTTGCATATCCGTATTGCTTCTTGGTGTTTCTCTGTGTGAGGTTCTTGAGCTTGTTGCTAGCTTTACAACAAGCCCAAGTTCATCGAAAACGGAGTTTGTATGACTCCTCTATGGCATTTTCAAGGTTGGGTGATTTTACCGGTTATTCATGATATAAGGTTCTACCTTTTATATTCATGATAAAATCCCTCCTGATTCTTGTGTTTTCACTTTCCATAGGATAGCATTTGTTCTTATCTCTCAAACAAAACTGGTTTCATTCAATTCGGAGTTCGAGAGATTTGTTATTAAAGAAAAAGGGAAAAGGATAAAAAAAGAAAAGGGGAGGGGCCAGCCGGCCGACCGGCCGGCCCACACGCCACCCGGTCTAGGCCCCGGCGCGATGAAGGCGCCCATCCGGCCGGCCGAGTTGTAGGCGCGGGCCGCCGGCGCCCACCGCCGCCTCCACCGCTGCCCACACCGCGCCAGCTCCCCGCCCCCAATCGCGGTCCGGGCCCGCCCCGCGTCCGGCTTGGCGGCCTCCCGCCTCATTCCGATCAGCCGACCTGTGGACCGGCTGGATTTTTTCGATTTTTGTGTGTCCTTTTCCTCCAACGGTTATTTTCTCTCCTTGCTATAAATAGCCTTCTTCCACCTTGATCTGAACTAGTTCTTCCCCTTTCTTCACCTCCATTGTTGCCATTCGAAGAACTACCTTCCCCTCTTGATTCCTCCCATGATTCTTGCCCATTCTTGAGGATTTGAGAGAGGAGATCTAGATCTACAATCCCCACCAATCAATTTCTCCTCTAAGTGAGGGGAACCCTTTGGATCTAGATCTTGGAGTCTTTTGTTGACTTTCCCCATTGTTCTTCCTCTCCAATCTCATCCTAGCATTTGTTGCTTGGGTGGGATTTGAGTGTGAAGGACTTGAACACCTCTAGTGTTCTTGCTTTGCATCATTGCATAGTGTTGAGCTCTCCACCACGATTAGTTCGAGTGAGAGACCGTGAGCTTGTTACTCTTGGAGGGAGACCTCCTAGTTGGCTTGGTTGGTGCCCCGGTGATCTCTTCGTGGAAGATTGTGAAGGGGCCCGGGCTTCTCCTTCGTGGAGTTTGCGAAGTGGTTGTGGAGCTTGCCATCTCCGGAGTGGAGGAAAAACTAACCATAAGGAAAGGGCCATTATCCTTCGTGGGTGTGGCTCGGAGAATAGGGTGAGCCTTCGTGGCGCGGGGAATCCTTCGTGGGACCTCCACTCCTCCAAACGTGACGTACCTTCTTGCAAAGGAAGGGAACACGGGAATACATCCTCGTCTCCGCGTGCCTCGGTTATTTCTATACCCGACCTCTCTTTCCTTGTGATAGCCATCGTGCTTGAAGTACATATATCTTTCTATCACTTGTGCTACATATATCTTGTGCCTATCTTGCTTAGCTCTAGTTGCTATTGTTACACTTAGTTGAGCTTAGCATATTTAGGGTTTGTGCTTGTAATCTAAACGTTAGTTTAATTCCGCATTCTTACAAGACAAATCCGTAAGAGTTTTTAATTGCCTATTCACCCCTCTAGGCGACATCTCGATCTTTCATTGGGGCTTTAGGCTCTCCGGGTTAACTAAAGCCCGAGACCTGAGACAGTATTGGGGAAGTGCTATACACCGACCGGGTCGGTGCGGATGGGGTGCCGCACACCCCCGGTCCCGGCGGTTGTGTAGTGGGCCACGGCGCATCACGCAAGTTCGTTTTTTTTTTATTCTCTTTTTCTTTTCTGTTTACATATTTTCGTTTTTTTAAAAGCAGAAATATTTTTAAATCCGTTTATTTTAAAATCTGAATGTTTTAAATTTTATGCCTTTTTTAAAACGTAGTTTTCAAAAATTTAAAAACAATTTTCAGAATTTAAACATTTTTCAAATTTAAACATTTTTTTATTTTTTAAAAAATTTGATTTTTTTTCGAAATGAACATATTTTAAATTTGAACATTTTTTCGAATACGAACAATTTTTTAACTTTGAATTTTTTTTAGATGTGAACATTTTTTTAATTTGAACATTTTTTAGTTTTGAACAATTTTAAAGTTTGTATAGTTTTCAAAATTGATTTTTTTTTAAATTTGAACGTTTTACGAATTTGAAAAGAAAAACAAAAGGAAAATGAAACAAAAAAGAAAGAGAAAGAATAAACAGGAAACGGAAAAAGAAGAAAAAAAGCCGAAATGGGCCGGGTACCCGACCGGGGGCGTGCGGCATGCCATACACACCGACCTGGTCGGTGTATAGGATTGGGAGGTGCTATACACCACCCTAGTCGGTGCGGACCAGGTGCCGCACCCTCCCCCTAGGGTGCCTGTTGGGCCGGCCCAGTCATGTTTTTTTTTCTATTTTTCTCCTTTCCTGCTGTTTCATTTCTTTTATTTTTAAAAAATTTAAAATGCTAAAGTGAAATTTTTTCGTAAAAATAATTTTTTTTATAATATAAACTTTCCAAAATCAGAATATATTTAAATTTGTATATTTTCGAAAAATTGAAAAACATTTTTTCAAGTTTTTTTATTTTTTTATATGAACAATTTCCGAATTTGAACAATTTTTAGATTTGGACAATTTTTGGATTTGAACAATTTTTGGATTTGAACAATTTTTGGATTTGAACATTTTTTGGAATTTGAACAATTTTCGGATTTGAACAATTTTTGGATTTGAACATTTTTCGAATTTGAACATTTTTTGGAATTTGAATAATTTTAAGATTTGAACATTTTTATGTTTGAATATTGTTTTATGAAATTTGAATATTTTTTTTAAATTGAACATTTTCAAAATTTGAACATTTTTTCAAAAATTCGTTTTTTCCCAAAATTTGTATATTTTTCGAAAATGAACATACTAGTGTAACGAAGCTGGCAGGATTTGCCCAGTATTGGGTCTAAAAGTAAAGCTGGCAGGTAACGAAGCCAAGGTCATACTAGTGTCCAAATGCCAGCCTTGCTTGAATGGGGCCTGACAAGTAATTTTCAGTTCGGTTACGGCCTATAGCTGCCCAGGCAATATTTGAGTGATGTCACTTGGGCCAGTTTCTAAAGTAATCTTGCTTGCTTGGAAGTTGGGAAATATCAAGACCGGACAGTTTCCTTTTCGTTCCTTCTCTCTGGGACTCCAAGTCATTGTGACAGCATTTGACCGGTATTTCCAAATTCTTTAGTTAGTTGCAGTAGTGGATCTTGTGAGCTACTCCACGGTATATATCTGGAGTCGATCTGTAGCTTTCAAACAGGTCGCCACATGCATCCATGCGTGGCCACTTCGAGCCTCTAAACTTAGCTACCTACCTAGCTCTATACAACGACCGACCAATGGTGAAGTTGGTGTCCCGTTGCTCTCCCCTTATCACGTCCAACATACGTCGCATCTCCATGTACGTGTAAACAACAAAACAAGGTTACAAGAATCATGACTATATTTGACCAATATTATATTTTTTAAAGCAATTACATAATCTATATATGAAATTTTATGGAACTGCGAACCTCAGCCTAATGTTGTTTTGAACTTTGCTGTGACATTAACTTTAGGATTCCACACCATCGGCGCTCCTTCGACATGTGCGGAGCGGACAGTAGCAGATCCACCTCTCCCGGCGACCCCGAGCGACAGGCTTGACTAGTGCATTTCCATTGAAGAATAGTATTGTGTATTATAGCTGACTAATGACGTTCTCCTTGGCAAATTTGCATTGATCAAACAGCATTTAGGCTTTGCTCTGGCTCCAACTACCTCTGGTGGAGAAGATGAGAATTCCTCAAGGATTGGATTGTATTTTTCCCTTTTTGCTTGTCAACCTTTCTTATGATGTTTTCGTGTTTGATTAATACTATATATGTAGCTTTGGCTCATCCACAGTATAATTTCTTTAGGATTCCACGTTAGCTTTCTCAACCGTTGTTTGATATTTTGTTGAAATTGATATCTATCTGCACCTCCTAAATATTTATGTTTTGGTTATTCGACCTAGAAAATAACTATTTCTACGTGAACATTGAGAACCCTCTGACATGACCATATCCATGTTGTTCATTTCTGTAAGGTTGAGAAGATCTTCATCGACCGAGAAATAACTTAGTCGACTAAGCTTGAGGTGTGCTTATTCACATCACAAGTATATATATGTAGTATATTTTACCGTGTAGAATGTACATTTGTTTTCTTAGTACTCCCGCCGGTCTCTTTTAATTGACTCGGATTTAGTACAACTTTATACTAAATTTGAGTCAACTAAAAAGTACCCGAGGGAGTAGTTCATTTCTGTAAGGGAATAGTATATTTTTCTGTGCAGAATATGAATTTGTTCCCCTTTTATAGCTATATAAGAATAGCACAAAGAGACTAGCTAGCTAGCAGGAGTGGCTGGTCGGGGGGATGGATCCTGACCGTTCACCAAAGCGCAACGATTCAAGGGGATGGCGGGCGGGAATATTACAGTGAAGTGGACGCGAAGCAAGGAACCCACCTCCACTCCACTCCACTCCACCACCACATGCAAATCCTCCATTACCATCATCGATCTCCGGCCGCGTATGGTATACTAGCTAGCACAAGCATACAACAACAGCAACGTCGTAACCTCTTCTCCTTCCCTAACCATATCCCCACTCCCATCCTCCGATCCTGTTGCCGTTTTGTCTTGTCTTGATTAGTAGCTGCATCCAGATACATATTTATACATCCACACCTGTGCATGCTTTCCTGAGCTAATCGACGATCACTGAAGATTGATCGGACGAGCAGAGGCCAGAGGCTGAGATCGTCGATCAATGGATGTCGACGGCGGTGTGGTGGCAGCGGGTCGGGCGGAGATCGACACGAGGGCGCCGTTCAAGTCGGTGAAGGAGGCCGTCGCGCTCTTCGGCGAGAAGGTGCTGGCCGGGGAGCTCCTCCACGGCGGCCGGCAAATCAACACCGAGGTACGTGCCTCTACCGGGCCACCTAGTTTGATTAGCCGATTATACACATCGTCCTTCGATCTTATGTGCATGCATGCTTGACGATTAAGTGTGTGCATCTTAATTTAGTTGGACGATGACTTTCTCAGATTATGCATGCATGCCAACAACGGATCAAAATCGAACGTATTGCTGTGATTGCAGGGAAAGAGTGTGCACGTACGTATGTCAGATATATCGAACAGTTTTAACACGTGTGCATGTCCATGATTCATCTGTAGACTCGGAATTATCTTAATTCTTAGTCTTGTGATGTAATTGAATCACATATGAAACTCATGTTGCAAGTACCGACATGCATTAATCATGAAGTAAATCCAGCGGGCCGGGACATTTATCTCAGTTGCAACACATACGTAAGTACTAATACAATCTTATTTGTAGCCTCATATGCTACTGGAAAAATTAGAGTTCAAACCCATGCATGTTCCAACTCATATCTAGCATCGCAATCAAATGATCTGGGAGTCGAATTAGCAAAACCGTAAAATAAAAAAATTCCGACCACTGTACGTAAAATTACAAATCTGGTGTTCAGAAAATCTTTTTTTTACATTGTCTTTTCTTAATTTTATGTGACCCAACATAAACTTATGTCCTTTTTTCCATTAAAGTTTGCATACACGTAAACGATAACGTTTAAAATATATATTTTTTTAAGTTATCGCAAAAGCACTTACTACGGGAGTTAAAACTCCATGGCAGTTAATTTACTCTACTGCTTCAGTTAAAATTCAGGAGCGTAGTAGAAGTGGTAAAATGTTGGTTTGAAATCAAAAGTGTTCTACCTAGCTTGCTAGCTATTCCTTTCTTCCAACTCAAGAAAAACAGGTGTCAAGTAAGCCGCCTTCTTTCTTTGCCAGCAAAGTGCATGTTATGAATGAAATGTTTCTTCTTATAAACATGCATGTTGTCCCCCCTCCTACCTACTAACCCAGACACTACAAAAGCTAGAGTCCTGTACTTATACACTGCTTCAATCTCCTTCCATTACAATAGCTAGGTAAAGTAGCGTAGCTAGCTACATTGATGGGATCAGATTGGAAAGTGTGACTTTAAGGTAGGTTCCTTCCACCTGAATTAAGGCAGCAAGAAAAGGTGTACTCCGAAGATACCCAGAACCTCCCTATGATAATGGTATACATTATCATATAGTACTACCTCCATTTTAAAGTAGTGCTAATGTAGCGAAGTCCCCCTAATGACCAGTGTCAGAGCAAGACATGCACTAGCCTTTTAAATGTGAAAATAAGAACAATAGCTCTAAAGTATATCATATACTACCTCAATTTTATATCTTTATAAAGATGAAGTCACTGATCATGTAGACATTTTGTCAAACTACTTCCAGAAACTTTGACTACATTTTTTTCGTATAATTTACGGTTAATGCACTAACTTCGTAGTGCTTGTCTTTATGCAACCATTCAAGCATGAAAAACTCCCATGAAAACGTAAACAAAACACCTACTATTTAAAGCACATGCATCGTGCTCAGTGCTAATATACTCCGTTACAACCCTACGAGAGAGGATTTTCTGATCAGGCACTCAGGTGCACACCCCTATCTGGGCTTTTTATAGGTCCATCAAGATCCGCGCTAGCCTTTTTTACTCTATAAAATAACTTTTTTTTGTATATCTCACACCATACATCCTTTGAACTTGAAACTTTGCACTTCGTTGAGTAGAATATGTGAAAAAAATCAGAATTTCATGACATTAATATGTATATATATATTAAACAATTTGTTTAGAATTGTTAATACTTAAAATATTAAATTGCACAAAATACTACAAACTATCTTTTCCGTGGTGTCTAGTTGTAATTCTTTGGTGACCTGCAAAGTTTCAAATCATGTGTTGTATAGTTTAAGAGAAACAACAAAAGAAAAACGTGTAGGTGTCATGATACTTACTCGCAACTTTTCATGAACCTAACTAAACAAACTCAATATGTAAAAGCCCTTTGCATTACACATTTACACATGTCCTCAGATTTTTAATGCCCGTATAAACGAAAAATGTTACTTGCTCCAATCCATAACAAGTGTCGTGGTTTTAGTTTAAAAGTATCATCAAAGGGAGTACTACATATATATAGTGGAGTTGTGATATATCAAGCAATTCAAGTAATAATATTATTAATTTTGAATAACTTACAGAATGAGTGCATTTGTTAGAGAAACAGAATATATTCTACGTAAGTCGTCAACAGAGCAACTGATAACCTTTTTTTGTCTTCCCTTGATTCTATCCATGTTTCTTTCCTCCATCAATGGCGCAGAATCGAGCGACAGTAGCGCCAAGACCTCCTGTTAACCACCAACGACCCGCCGCTGGTGTGATTGTCAATGTCGCGGCGGCACCACCACCCCCACGTCACGTACAGGTGCCGACGACGAGGGAGCTGAACGACGCGAAGGACGAGCTGGAGAAGGAGCGGGAGGAGAAGCACAAGATGGCAGGCTGCATCCTGTCCCTCCAGGAAGAGCTGAGCAACGCCATGAGAGAGCTCAAGAAGCTCAAGACTCGTGACGAGGAGGCTCAGGCCAAGGTCATTGACCTGCAGGTGGAGGACCTCAAGTTCATGGAGATCAACAATCAACAGACGAAGCAGCACCGTAACCAGAGCCTGCCAACAAGCAGTGTCAACGTCAACATGGCCGCGAAACACGCGGCGGCCGCCGCCGAGTTCCAGAAGAAGCGGTACGTCACCTTCGCCGATCCGCCGACGGCCGCATACGACCGGGCGCCCTCGCCGCCCCGAGCTCTGCCGGACGTGGTGCTGGAGCTGCATCATCAGCCGCAGTACGTGCCGTCGGGCCGGCCGCAGTACCGCGAGGTGCGGTTCCAGAGGCAGGTGTCGGCCGGGCACGAGACGGTGAAGAAGGTGATGGCAGCCGCGGCGGAGGAGGATGGGAGGAAAAAGAAGAAGAAGCCGCTGATCCCTCTGGTGGGCGCTCTCTTCATGAGGAAGAAGAAGAGCTCCTCGGGCGGTCACCACGACGACGGCTCGTCGGCGGTCAAGCCGCGCCCGTCGTTTTGAGCCCATCCGTTGAGATGCATACATGAGCTCCTTACTGGCCGTTGGATCTTCGAGAATATATATACGATGCACCTGTATAGGTTGACAGTCATTAATAAACGTGTATAACATGCAACACCTGCATGTATATTTTTGTGCATCAGTTCAAGAAAAAGGACATGGAATCACTTTGGATTGTGCGTGTAAAATGTGCCTTTTACGCTGGAGAAATATTAATAAATAAATAGATTATAATAAATCAAAATATTCACAATGTTGAAAATCTGAAAATTTTGTCGCATGCACATAGCCACGTTGCATATATAATTTTTTAATTAAAAACCAAGATTAAGTGAAGTACATAGATATCATGGGTCCACGAAACAAGGTGTTTGAGGTGTGTTACTTGAATAGCCACCTACCACTCCTCCTTTCACTTCTCCTCCCTTGCTGTTGAGAATCCCCTAAGAAAAGTCAGGCTCCTCACAAGCTCCTCCATCCAAAAATCTCTCACCAGATCTTAGAGGCACATTAGATAACACATTAGTTTCAATCAATGTTTAGTATATCTGTATTTTAGTGGAGACTATTAAGTTTAACTTTCACCTAGATAAGTAGTTACGCTTGACTACAACTAAATAATGGACTATGCCTTGAATTGTCAGCCTTGTGCAGTAAGTTTCACTTAATGCCGACACGGTACTAGGCTGTCATAGCCTTCCCCTCGGGTGGAGCTTATAAGTCGCACTCCTCAGCCTTTCATGAACTTACTAGAGATTCACCAAAATCTCACACACTGTGACCAGCAGTGTCACTCATATATGTGTGTTCTTTAAAGATTGCACTGTAGGATAGCGTCTTCGCTCATTAAGAGCCGCAGAAAACACATTAAGACATAGTCAAACTGCCTTACGGTAGCCGTGAGAGGATTTTGCATCTGCAGCGGAGTGGGAGTATAAATTTTATCTCAACTCACTTGCTCCAGTTTGTTTTCTCATGTCCTAATTCACGGGATCTCCGATCACATAGGTTGGGTTACCCCCTCGGCAACTCACGTGGGTCTTAAACCCATCTCCCTCGATGCAAGGTCTATCATGCTATCACTTCGGAGTTTTTCCGTTCTCTAAAAGAATTTAATCTCCTTTTGACATGCTTTGAACTCTTCATATTATCCTTAGGCTGGTGCCAACGCAGGCGTGAGGACGGGCGGTAGCGGCGGCGTCGGGGCGAGAGGCGGGCGGTAGTGGGGCGAGACGAGATGGCGGGGCGGTGGCGCGGGCGCCCGGCGGTAGCGCCCGCTATCGCCCGGCTGCCGCCCGCGCTGGGGGCGATAGCGGGGCGAGAGGGAGGCGAGAGGGAGGCGGCAGCGTTGGCGGGGCGGGGCGAGAGCGCTGGGGGCGAGAGGGTGGCGAGAGGCGGGCGAGAGAGAAGCGCGAAGCGAGATGCGGCGAGAGCGGCGAGAGAAGCGAGATGCGCGATGCGAGAGGCGAGAGAGCGGCGAGAGGCGAGAGCGAAGAGAGGCGGGCGAGATGGTGTAACGGCTAGCTGACGTGGCGCGATCCGATTCGTCCACGTCAGCTAGCCGTTGGGTAGCCGTTGCTGGTTTAAAATTTATTATGCAATTTTATTAATTATTATGTAATCGGTAACATTTTTAGTTGAATAAAATAATTTTCTTGCATTATTTTGAATGTCTAAAAAGATTCGAGTGAAATAACTTAATCTGAAAAAGAAATGGTGATGTGGAGGAGAGAGAAGTGAGAGCTGGCACTATAGCCCGTGCACTGGCACCGTGGGGTGAGAGTGGGGTGAGAGTGGGGTGAGAGTGAGGGAAAAAGCTGACGTGGCGGGTGAGAGTGGGGTGATGCATTGGCACCAGCCTTATAACTCTTCACTTCGATAATCACAGTTTGATTATCACAGTTCATGAGGATAGTCGGTATTGGTTTTTCAACCATAGGCAAGTCCGTCAAGAGCTCACGAAGTTATTCCTCTTTGTGAGTTCTTCTTTCATTGTTGGCCTCGTTAAGATGATTTGCTTGCAAGAATTCCGGGAAACAGCGCCACAACCAAGAGTAAAAACATATCCACTTGTGGCCTTCATCTCATCAGCATCTGAAACCCAATTGGCGTTAATATACCCTTCAAGTACTCTTGGATACCCGGTATAATGGATTTCATAGCTCATGGTTCCCTTTAGATAGCGCATCACTCTCTCAAGAGCATGCCAATGATCGTCTCTTGGGTTGGCCACAAACCGGCTAAGTTTGCTCGCAGCAAACGAGATGTCAGGTCTCGTAGCGCAAGCTAAATATATGAGCGTATCAATAATTTGAGAGTATCTCAATTGATCTCTAGTTGCCTTCTCATTCTTTCAAAGTAAAACATTGGGATCATAAGGCGTGGAAAAAGATATGCAATCAGCATAGCCAAATCTGCTCAACACCTTCTCAACATAATGAGATTACACAAGTGTAATTCCATCATTCTCATCTCTCAACAACTTTCTGTTCAAGATAACATCAGCTTCTCCAAGATCTTTCATATCGAAACCAGTTTCGAACTTGAACTCGAGTCACAAAATGCGACAAGCGTGCGATGCGTAGCATGGCAAGGCGGGCGAGGAGGAGAAGTTCGCGAGGGCTCCTTCTCTTCTCACTTACTTACTATGACTAGAAGAGCAGCCCTTAGAGCATCTCCACCGGCGAGCCCAATAGCGCCCCTGATAGCTAGTTGGGGGTCGGCGGCAAAATTTGGCTCACACCGGCGCGCCCAATAAAGCGTTAGCACCGTTTTGAACGAAAGATCGGAGATCACTTATTATAGACGATACCATCTTCATTGGGGTGAAGACCAAAAAGAAAACGACTATCAAAACAGTAAACTGTGTCGACCCAATAGAATCGTCGGCAACCCAGTGTCGACCCCTTCGCGCGGCAGCCGAAACAAAAATTGCAAGGATAATCCTCCTCACGACAACCATGGGAAAGTATCCAAAATCGATCTAGCAAATCAAGATGAGAAGTCCCATACCTAGAAAATTGCAATCTTCCAACACCACCATTACGTCAGGAACGAGATCTCGTTGTTGAACGAAAGATCAGAGATCACTTATTATAGACGATACCATCTTCATTGGGGCGAAGACCAAAAAGAAAACGACTATCAAAACAGTAACTTAGCCTACTTAAAGTACTGCTTTTATTAAAAACACTACACATAGGTCAGGTTCCTCACTCCTCCCGACGGCGCCGAAGCTGATCAGAGAAGGTGGAGCCTGTCTATGGAGGAGGCTGAAGTGGAGGCGGCTATAACGGCCATTTTACTATAGGGAAACATTGGGCCGTCGCTTAATAATTGATGTCTTAAAAAGCTACAATAATAAAGCTATAATAACACATGTATTGCTAGCTATTAGAATCCTGCAAAAACCTCACGTCTGCTCAATAGAGCAAAGAAAGTGACAACATATTAACATGACAGATTGTTTCAGAAAACATAGTAGCGAGACAGAAAAACATAGCAAAAAGCTATTTATGCATGATCGAATCTACAGTAGATTACATGGACACGTGCACATATACACAGCACAGACAGAGATCTGGAATACAGCTAGCAAGCGTGCACTTGACCCGTTCGGTGAGAATTCAGGACTGGGACGACCTCGACCTGACGTCCACCCTGGCCGACCTGTTGAAGAACTCGACGCAGTCGGCGATGGCCTCGTCGTAGTGCGCGTTGCTCACCGGCTGCAGGTTGGAGCTGCACGACGGCCTCTTTGCCACCGTCGCATCCCCTCCGCCAGCCCGGCCGCTCCTGTCGTCGACGGAGAAGGTCACCGTTGGCGGCCTCCGCGGGAAGGAGAAGAGCCCCACCAGCTTCTTCCTGAAGCCGTCCATGAGCTTGGCCGGCCACCTCGCCGACCTGCCGTGACCTTGATGCTCCCTGCTGCCGTGGTGGTGAGCCGCGGCCCCTTTCCTCCCGTGGCTCCTTGCGTGTGGCCTAGACATTATCAGCTCCTTGGTGTTACGTGCTAAGCTATCGTTATTATTATCCGTGTTGCAAGCTAAGTATGGTTGCTATGCGGGAGCTGCATACAGGTGTTCATTGATGGACATGGTCCTATGTATAAGTGCCTGCCTAATGGTGATTAGTTAATTAATTAAGTAACCGAGTGACGGGCCAGAAGAATATTTGATGAGATGATGTATGGGTAGCCTTTTGGGAATTTTAAGGCTTGAAGGTACAAGGATCCATGTGCAGTGATCATCACTAGGGGGCTTAACTTGAGGCTTTTGTATTTAACATATGCATTGTGTTTACCTATCAAAAATAATAATAATAAATTGTGCTGAAGTTCGTAATTATAAATCATATAATTAATCAAACTTCTTCCTGTTGATTTAAAATCGTCACAAAGTGAACAATTATTACTCATGGGTCAGTTGCCAACACAATCACGGTGGTAGCCGCTCATATGCGACGGCGAGCATCGGAGCTTCTGAAGAGAGAATAGTATTAAGTTGTAACCTTGTACTTATTTGCTAATCACATGTGCATACCGTAGAATCTAATTGTGTTATACTTAGTCTTGTATGTGGATGGCACAGTTTACTACCAAAAATACAAAATATGGTTTACGGAAGTAAGTCGGTAGAAAATTTTAATCATCATGCAAAAGAATAATTAGAGTAATTCGTGGCCATTTCCCCAAATAAGTACTACCCAATACCCATGATCATCAATGGGAAATCTATGTTGCTTCTGTTGGCCACTTAAGAAACGTCTGACATTTACATGATCTAAACAAATTAGCATTTACTAGAAAAGAAGAAACATAGTGCAGGATGTGTTAATCAAGTAAAAGGCCATTATCATAAAGAAATCAGTTAAAGTTGCGCAACTTCCGGTTTGATGTAGCGACATTTCTTTAACACCGGATAATGTATAGTAATCTTAGTTATTATACTCAGTAAGCTTATGTAGAAAATAGTACTAATCATCTTTATTGTAAACTCAGGAAATTACAAACTGTTATGCATGGTTGAGTCGCTTTCGGCCGTGCGTTCTTGAAGATAATTACAGCCAACTCATTGATTAGTAACGCGCATGATGATGACATTTTAGGCTCTCCATTGCCGTGTTGATTACATATCTGATCGTTAATTATATTCTGAGTTCTACTGATCCACTGTCTTAACAGCTAGCGAAGACACACGAGCTTAATTAGCGCTCCTTTTCGCGAAAGCATTTGGAGCATACTCATAGGGACCATCATGTATAACAACAAGATATTTAGTTATGGGAAAATAGTACGGCAATAAAGAATAAACTAATGTACTATGGGCTGTTGGACACTGAAGAAACGTCGATCTGTACTGTACATCGTTAGATTCTCTCTCTCATGCACACACGGAAAGTTGCTAGCATTGTTTAAGAAAAAATACTTGACTCGAAATCATAAGAATAATATAAAATATCAAAGACCAAAGTTGAAGTATTTTACTCACAACGAATAGTAAATTTTTTGCAAGCACATAGGCGGTGAAATAAAATAACTAAGAGTGTGTTTCTTTTTTTTTCGAGAATGGGGGGGGGGGGGGGACTTATCCCCACCGCTTATTTATATTACTCGAAACGACTTGGCAGTCAGTCAGATACAAGATCTCGGAGTAGAGAGGGGGGATTACAAAGGGGTGTTACACATAGGGGTTAAGGGGGACGGTAACCAAGAGCATCATCACAAGAAAATCATAAGGCAGAGAGGAAGAAGGAGCGAAGCGAGTCCACCGCCTGACGGTCACCAGCCGCAAAGCGCCACCTCCAAATGAGAAGGTCATCCGCAGCACGGTGAATAACAGCCTGAGGGGTGGTGGTGTTGCCGTTGAAGACAAGGTCATTCCGGGCTTTCCAAATGTGCCAAAGTAACACCGCGGAGCCAGCCTGCCAAACACACACCGCGACAGCCGACGGCCGGGGCAGTTTCCAAATGGAGAAACCGCCGACAGGGATGGCCACCCCAAGGGCGGCCCAGATCGAAGAGGACAGCGAGCAGTCGAAGAAGAGGTGGCGGCCCGTCTCCACAGCCTGGCAAGCCGCGCAAGATGAAGAGGGAGCACAACTCTTCTTGTAGAGGTTGGCGCGGGTGCTCAGCCTGTCGATGTCGGCGAGGTAGGCGAAAATCTTTACCTTAGTGGGAAGCCTGGACGCCCAAGCAGTGCATGCCGACTCGTCCCGAGGCTGGGCCGGCGAGAGCATCTGGTACGCTGCGCGAGAGGAGAAGGGGGGCGCGGCCGGGGAGTCGATGAAGCGTCTGTCCTCACCGTCATGTAGGGAGACGACAGCAATGAGTAGGGTGACCGCGCCTAGGTGGAGGCGGTGCGGGTCAGTCGATCCTGAAGGAGCAGGCCGTCGCGGATCACCGCCGCAACAGTCGCATGCGGAGCAGTAGAATGCGTGAAGAGGGCAGGGTAGCGGTTGGCCAAGCACTCCCCAGGGAGCCACTTGTCCAACCAGAAGGCGGTCCGCTCCCCACTGGCGACGGAGCACCTGGTGATCCTCCGGTACAAGGGGAGTCACTCCGCAACAATCCTGTCGAGGAAGGAGGTCGAAGAAGATGAGCTGGCACGGTCCAGGCTGGAGTGACGGAGGCACCAGTCTTTCCACGGGAGCCTCTCCTGTTGGTGTAGTTTGTGGATGAAGTGGAGGAGCAAGCACATATTTTGTCGATGGAGGTCCCTGATGCCGAAACCACCCTCCTGTTTAGACAACAAAACTTTGTCCCAAGCAATTAGACAACGGGATCCCGAGCAAGAATCCTTGCCGGTCCAAAAGAAAGCACGGCGCCTTTTATCAATACTTTCAATAACTCCACTTGGTAACATGTATGAGCACATAAAGTACGTAGCGAGATTGTTAAGCACGGCATTGCATAAAACCAGGCGCCCACCCGAAGAAAGAAGCGCAGCTTTCCAGCCGGCAAGCCTACGGTCAAAGGAGAGGAGGAGGGGGGAGAAGGCAGACGCTGGGAGTTTAGTGGGAGAAAGGGGAAGACCAAGATACGGTTGGGGGAAGGAGGAGATGGGGCAACCTAAACCGGAGGCCATAAGCTGAGCATCCCTGGCGGGGACATTCATGGGAATGAAGCAGGACTTGTGGAAGTTGATCGTAAGGCCAGTGGCATTGGCGAAGGTGTCAAGGACGGCTTTAAGGCGGCCGACGGCAGCAATGTCAGCTTTACAGAGGATAAGGGTGTCGTCTGCATATTGCAGGACGGGGCAAGGGAGTTCGGGGGATAGAGGGTGTGAGAGAGATCCCTCGCGCCAAGCATCCCTGATGAGCCGCAGGAGCACATCAGCGACGATAATAAAGAGATACGGGGAAAGGGGGTCACCCTGGCGAAGACCATTGCGGCAACGGATCCAATCACCAGGAACTCCGTTAAGGAGGATGGCGGTGTGGCTAGTGTGGAAGATTTGCAACATCCAACCACACCAACGCTCGTCGAACCCCCGCGCCCGTAGGATGAGGATCAGGCTATCCCAGTTAACGGAGTCGAAGGCTTTCCGAAAATCTATTTTGAACACAATGGTAGGGGCCTTAGCATTGTGGCAACATCTAAGGAGGTCAGCAGCGTAGACAATGTTCTCGGAGATACGCCTTCCTGCTAAGAAACCGGTTTGGTCAGCATCAACCAGGGAGTGGATGTAAGCCTGAAGCCTAGAGGTGAGAACTTTGGTGATAGCCTTCATGATACAATTCTGGAGCGAAATGGGCCTGAACAGGGAGGGGTGGTTTGCGGCCTCGGTCTTAGGAAGGAGGACAAGGAACGCCCTGTTGATCCTAGTGAGCTCAATAGAGCCGTCGTATAAAGAGGCGAAGACTTCAAGGATATCGGGAGAAACCAACTCCCAAAAGGTGGTGAAGAAGGAGGGACCGAAACCATCCGGACCCGGACTAGAAAGCATGTTCATGGAGGAAAAGGCGCGCTTAATTTCATCGGGCGAGAAAGGGGCACAGAGAGACTGGGGGAGGGCAGGTTCATGGGAGTAGAGAGAGGCGATATCGAAGCTCCAGGAGCAAGGACTGACAGTGCCGAGAAGGGCAAGGAAGAAGGAATGGAGAGCAGCCGCTTTAGCGTTGTGCTCCTGGACCACAGAGCCATCCACATCGAGGGAGGGAATAGAGTTACGCCTAAGCTTACAGGTGGCCGACGCGTGGAAGAACTTAGAGTTTTCATCCCCAGCCAGGGCGAACTTGATTTTTGCACGGGTACGCCAGTAAGAGGCCCGCTCCTTAATGGCGTCGTGGAGCCCTTGAGTGATGAGCGAACGCAGCCTAAGTTCTAGAACCGAAAGAGGCCGGTCTTCTTCGATGAGATCAAGAATGTTGATCAGGATGCGGCAGTCCTTCTCTCTTTGAACGAAGGGAGAGGACCGACGAGCCCAAGTTTTGCATTTAGAACGGCAGAGACGAAGACGGGCGACCAACCTACCCGTGGGGTCCGAGCGGTAGGTGGAACCCCAGGCAGAGGTAACGGAGTTGCGGAAAGGGGCGTGGAGCCCCCAGGCAGCCTCATAGCGAAAGATGTTGCGGCGGGGGATAGAGGTGGAGATAGCGGCAAGAAGGGGGACGTGGTCGGAGGTGTCTCTAGTGAGCGAACTGAGCGAGGAGGTGGGGTACCGGTAGTTCCAAGCCTGGTTGATAAAGACTCGATCCAGCCGAATAAGAGTGGGGACCGCCCTCTTGTTGGACCAGGTAAACCTCCGGTTCGAGAGGGGGAGCTCAATGAGACAGAGCGAGTTGATCGTGTCGTTGAACATAGAGGCCTCAGCAGCAGAGAAGTTGTCATTGTTCCGGTCCGCGGGGTCGCGGGTGAGGTTGAAATCACCAGCAATAATCCAGGGACGAGAGTCACCAGGATCATGAGAGGCGAGGTCGACGAGGAAATCGGCTTTAGCAGAACGGTCACACGGGGCGTAGACATTGGTGAACCGGAAAGACGAGTTATCGGCGGTGTGTGAGAGGTCGAGGGAAAGGAGATTTTGGGAGGAGGTGGAGGCCGAGCAGACGAAAAAATTCGCGTCCCAAGCAGTAAGAAGGCCACCCGAAGAGCCGGAAGCGTCAACCGAAAGGAAATTCCTGAGAGAGGGAGGAAGGAAGGAGGAGGCTTTCCCGTTCGAAGTGTGGCTAAGCTTGGTTTCTTGGAGAGCAAGGATGTTGGGTTTAGCAGAAAAAATATCCGCAGAGATGGAAACACATTTGTCATGGTCGCCAAGACCCCTGACGTTCCAAGATTCTATGAGGAAGGAAGAGCTAATCATAGGCAACATGGAGAGCACCAGATAAGTCAAGCCAAAAAATAGCAGCCTGGTTACACACATGGCTTAAGGCCACGACATACAGAGGAAGAACAAGGGAAAAAATAAAAAGGGAAGAAAACGGAGCCCATGCAGACAAGCCTGCAAACAAAGGGCTCAACCAGCTGCAGCTACAAGAGGTGCTCGCATAGCAAGCACGAAAGGGCGGGCGACAGCGAGGGTGTACAGCGCCATCCATGGCCTGCACAAGGTCGCTGGTCGTAGGCCGACGCATCATGGAGACGAGGAGGACACCGCCGCGTCCGCCACGGCATCAGGATCGACGCCGCACGCAGCCGCCAGAGCTTGGAGCCGGGGAAGCGTGATTGGCCCAGGAACGCCCAGCTAAGAGCGTGTTTCTAGGCCAACTATTGGCAAAATTACTTGAAACGGCCTTCCACGGGCCCAGTTTAAGACCTTCGTTCGGACTGCCTTGGCCTGAATCATAATTGGTCATCAGTGATTCAGTGTTGTTCCATGGCGTAAAAAGGATACTTCCTCTACCACGGTTCATATGGATTGCAGGTATCCCTTCCTAGATCGAAAATTTAAACATGATAATCTAAGATATATATTACAAAATATGTATCATTAGTAAGCTTTGATGTTCTACTATTCAATGATATAATCTTTATGTTGTATAATTGATATCATGTTGACCAAATTGATAGCCTAGAAACACGCCTAAGTCCTATGAATTGAAACAGAGGTACTCCCTCCATCACCGTTTAACAGGCACGCACACAGTTTAAGGCAAACTTTGACCATTAATTTGGTTAACAAAATATAAATTTTATGTCTGCAAAGTCTATATTATTAGATTCGTATGCAAAAAAGCTTTCCAATGATATAATTTTTGTGACATGTATTTTTTATTTTATTCACCAAAATAATGGTCAAAGCAATTTCATGCGCGCATGTTAAACCGAGACGGAGGAAGTAGTAAAATAACCTGCTAAAGTCTTTCCCTCAGTGGATGGCTTGCTATAGTTACTGGGCATTTATTACATAAGGAGTTATTTTGGCCCAGGTTTCAATAAACCTTACCTGGCCTAATCTGATCCGGCCTGAAAATCTAAATAGTATTTTTTTCTGTTAATTTAATTGTTTGTGGATGCTAAAGTACTTTTTTTTTGAGAAACACAGTACAAACGCAGACGCTCACATACACGCGCATACCCTCACCCCTATGAGCACCTCCGGAAGACTGAGCCGGCGGATTGGATCTTGAAATTGACGAAGTCATCACAGACGCCTCGCTGTCGACGGGAACGTCGCCTCCCACTGAATGAATATTCCGCCTTTATGAGACACACAGATGTCAAACCTGGGGTTTAAACTCTGGTGGGCTGGGGGTACAACCACCCTCCTAACCACCCAACTATTAATCCCATTTTCTCAATAAATAGTAGGCTTACCGTATTTTAGGCTTCTTTTGGTCTTTCAGACTGATCTTTTAGCAGAAAACGGGAGCTTGACTGTAGTTCATCCATCTAAATTTTAGGCTCGAGCCATCTGACAACGAGGCTCTATCTAGTATGCAGACACTGCATCGGCAAGAAGAATATTGTGCAGCATAAATCATATAATTAGACTGTCAATTTAGAGACCATAGAATATTGTGTCTCCACATCTGTAATAAATGGATTCATTGTTTTGCCACATAAATAACTTGTAGGATACTTATTTATTTAAAATAATTTCATTGTGGCGGTTCCTCGTAGACTAGCATAACGCACACTCTCCCGCATGGATTTGAACCTTTAGTTGCCTACTATCCTCTCCATTGATAGCCGAATTCAAAAGATATTCGAGATACTAGGAACACAATCTGCCATAGTATATATATACCAGCTGAGGGTCAAAGAACAAAATAAGTTTTGAGTTGTCTTTTCTTAATCCTAAAGAAAGAATTAAATTTTATAACTTATGGCTCAACACAATATCAAACGAAAACCTTAATCTTAATTGAGACCTTCACTATTCATACAATTTCGTATGTGGAAGCTATTAGCATGCTCCATCTCTATATACATATAGTTGACAAAAAAAAAGTCCGACACATGAGACTTCCACCCAAAACGCATCTGCCTCCTTCATGAGGGACTTCTTTTTTCAATACATCTAGAAACATATAATGTTCTTAGCATTGTGCTATACTAAACGCACATGATTAAACACAACGGATGTGCATGATGAAACTAGAGGATCATCATGATACCATGGACATTTTTTTGAGGAATCAACAGGAGACGGTCGCTCACCTGAACTTAATTTTCATTAAAAAGCATGAGGAGGTACATGGTGAGGCACCAGGGCAGCAACAACGGCCTGGGTCTATGGCGGCATACCGCACCCAACAAACAGAAGACCGAGTTTACAGTGAAATGGGGGGAGAGAGAAAGAGAGTCTACAGTGAAATGGGGGGAAACAGAAGACCGAGTTTACAGTGGTATGGCGGCATACCGCTGGGTCTATGGCTGCATTTTGCCTCAAGAAAAAGACACACACAAGGCCAAAAGTATACCCGTGTTAACCATGCTTGCAAACATGTTTGTTTTTTGAGTGGTCACCAGGGCGAAAACCCGAAAGAACTGCCCACCTAAATTGGATTTGCATTGGCTAGTCCTTAAATCTTTGATGTCGTTTTTTTTATTTAGGCTATATCTTTTGTACGGCCTACTAGCTGCTTCATATAGAGAAGACCATATGGAACTTATATTCAGATCTTTAATTAATTGGCTAAAAGGCATATTCAATCGCTAATTAGTTGTTAACCAATTAATTTTCGGTCGGCGTGGGATTATATGGGGATCAAACCAGGATCACGAATCAAATCCTCCAAATAGGGAGCTGTTGCTCACGGATTTGGCCTCTCCCTAGCATCACTCCCACCCACATGCATGCGTGGATTATGCATGAGCTGTGCACAGGACAAATTTCACACACATATCTCGTAGGATCTACATATCTCTCCCCTGATTTTCTGAATCAAATCTTCTAGAAAGCCACCAACTAACCATAATGTATGTAATCGCCATACTTCTTTACGGATATATATATAGCATTCTGTTTACTTTGTTGAGGAATTTAAGGGATCTTTATGCTGCCGATGTGGCTTTATTAATTTAAAGTTGGGCTCCCCTCGAGCATATTATCTAAAAATCGGGGTTTAAATATGCATACTTCTTGATTATTTGCATAGTTTTGCAAAACATGAAAGCTTCTTCATTCTTTTTATCATTTTGTAATAGTTTTCGGTGAATGTACTTTTTCGGTTTCTATATTCACTAGTGGAAAACGGGGCTATAGGCCCGGTCCATTTGGGCCTTTAGTCCCGGTTTCCAAACCGGGACCAATTAGGCGGGACTAAAGGGTCCCCCTTTAGTCCCGGTTCAAAGTTGCACCGGGCCTAAAGGCGGCGCCACGTGGTGCGGCCAGGGCGCTCGCGGTGGATGGCCTTTGGTCCCGGTTCGTGGTACGAACCGGGCCTGGAGGTTCTCTGCCGCGGCAGAAAATTTCTGCCGCGGCACAGGTTTAGGGTGGAGCAGCGTTTCTCTGCCGCGGCAGAGAAACTGGGCGTTTCTCTGCCGCGGCAGAGTTTCAACAATGCATACATCATTCAAGAAAACCACAAAACATCGTCATGAATATATAGACATCGTCAACGGTACATGTAATGTATGCATATTTATAATATAAAGTCGGACATCTTTACTAAATCTATTCCCACAATAATGCGTGACCACTACGTCGTTCAAGATCTACGAACTGCCGATAGTACTCTCCATTTGGGGCAAGGGCCTCGTTAAGAAAAAATCCCGCGAGTTCCTCTTGAATTGCTCGTATGCGATCCTCCGTTATGAGAGAGTCCCGCAGGCGTATCATCTATATTAAAAAAAGGAGATCAATATATATGAATGGAACTCAATACAATTGATGGTAATAAGATTAATTGTGAAATATTGTTCACGTACACGAGTGTGGTGTATAGCGTCCTCCGCATCCCTGTGACTTGCCATCTCACGAATGAAGTCGCAGACGTAGTATCCACATAAGTTATTCCCGGATTCCTGCCTCATACACTTTACGAAAAAATAGTTCGATCAAATGAATAATCAAGCATCGTATTGAAAGAAAATATCAAAGAGATTCACGGACATAGCTATATATATAGTACTACTTACAGGGTAATCTTTAAATGTAAGCTCCGGTTTCCATTTACCCGGAACAGTATTGATGAACTGTTTCCAAGCCCTGCCGGCAAAGAAAAAATGAGTAAATGAGTTATTGATTAGTTGATGATATCGTCGAATTAGAACAGATGAAGATGCCGATACGAAATTGATTGAAATTACCTCTGGAGGATGGCAGCCATGTCCACCCATTCCGCATGTTCTTTACGTTTCGAGTCCATGACATTTACGACTCCTTTCTTAAGATCAATGATTAGGAGAATAAAGTGGAAGCTGCACAAGCATAGCTCAATGATTACGAGAATAAAGTGGAAGCTGCACAAGCATAATGTATGTTATAACACTCACTTGAAGTTGTAGGGAAAGTATATATCCTCTTTGTTTGCTTCTGTAAAAACAGTAGCATGTTGTCCTCTGTGTCCTTGGGGTACTGTCGAACCGTGACTTCATGAACTGTGTTTGGTTCAATGAACCCGATGTCATGGAGCTTACCTCTTTTGCATTCGAGCTTCTTCATTCTGCATAATTAATATAGCGTACACAAAGAATATAGTGAGGATAATTGTTAGTGCAAATGAATGAGCTGAGGTACAGACTTAATTACATAAATAAATCACTTAGGGCGGTAGCAATGATGACACTTTGTCGAGGGCGTCTTGATTGAATAACTGAAACAGTTCTTCTAACTCAAGGTTTATCTCCTCCCGCCCCGGAAGTAATGCTCATCTCTAAGATACACCGTGAGGTAGCGATCACCTCTTCGACAGGCTTTCAGGTACCATTCATGCAACCTTCGCATCTGAGTCCCTAGACGCGCGAGCTCGCCAGGTTTGACGAGATCATGTCCGTATCTATACTTGTTTACGACTTCAGCCGTTGGATAGTAATCTTCGTACTGAACATCTGCTCCCTGACGTCTAGCCTCCCGTTCGATCATCGATGCCGTCTCTGGATCATCATAGGACTGCACGACGAAGTGGGGTATGGACTGATTTCCCTGTTGTCCAAGCTGGGCGACTTTTTCGCTTTGCTCGCTCTAGAGGACTGTCCAAGAGAGCGGTCATAATCACTTCTCGGCTCAGCTCTCTTTATTCTCGTCTCGGCAAAGTGCTTCATTGTATGTGGTGCAATAAACGTCTTCTTCGGCGCAAGAAACGCCTTTTGCTCATCAGTCTGCTCATGTGGTAACAACTCTGGAGTCTGTGCCCTCATCGGAGTTGATGATCTCTTCGGAGCTGTAGGAGGTGCCGCGGTTAGCTTCCTCTTTTGCTTAGGTGGAGGCGGAGTCTCCCGAGGAGGAGGAGGAGGAGGCGGCGGAGTATTGTCACGAGGACTGCTCATGCACAGGGGAATCATCATCGCACATAGGAGAATCATCACGCGGAGGAGACTGCGTAGGTGGCGGAGGAGGCGGACGAGGTGGCGGGCTTCTCACCTGGAAACACAATGTTCTCCTTCCGCCATTGCACGGTGGTTCTACGGGCTTCTCCCAGTTCTTTGATTTCCCCATCTTCACCTGCAGGGTGCTCAAGCACCAACTCCTCATAATCTCTCAACACTTCATCCACCATCACAACAGCAAAGTCGTCTTGGACCGGACGGCAATGGTAAGTCCTTGTAGGTAAGAGGATGCCGACCGCCGCCTTGAACGATAGGTTGAAAACTTTAACATGCAGCTCACAAGGACGGCTCTCGGTGAGATCATCCACGGGGGGGTAGCGAGGAGGCTCGACCACCTGGTCATCATCATCATTATCCACCTGCTGAGTGGAAGTCACGCTGCTTTTCCGGTGTTGAGATTGCAGCGGGACGATAGCATTGAGCAATGCAGGATCTACAGCCTGCCCCTGAGCCATCTGGGATGTAAGTACTTGGGTTACTATGGTTAATTGGGCTTTCATGGTGCTCATAGAATCCTCTAAGGACGCTAGGCGGTCTGTTTCCCTTGCCTTTCTCCTCTCATGGCTTTTATCGGAAATCTCTTCCTTTCCGCAGGAAAGCCATACTTCCACGGCAGGAGCCTTGCCCCGTGTTCGTCCGCCGTGTTCTTTGTTCCCAAGGGCGCGTGTCATCTCATCGTTCTCTCTTTCTGGAACCTCCCCTCCTCCACATCCTTATGTGCTTGTTCCAGGGCTTCAATGGGATGCTTCAGATGAGCTTTCTTATAGATGCACTTCCCTGTTTCTGGATCCAACTTTCCCCCAATCCCGTAGAACCACTCCTTCGACCGTTCGGTCCAACCGTGTGTCCCTAATCTGATCCCTTTCCTGGTCAGTTCCGCCTCAGCTGCCTGCCACTTAGGACGGTTAGCCCTGTATCCACCTGGACCCATAACTTGGTGATATTTCTTCAACGCAGCATTTGCCTTATTTGTTTCCGACCTTTTCTTAAATTCTTCGACTCCGTGCTGTACTTCACGAATTCATCCCAGTGATTTTTTACCTTCTCACTGTCCGGAGTCTTGTCTTTCTTGATAAGGCCGCGCAATCTTTTCTTGTGGTTCTTGAATAGTTCGGCCATCTTCTTCTTGGCAAAGTCGCGGACTGCCTTCTCCATCTTTGCCTTTTCATCGGCATCCCCCTCTGGAGGTACTATGTTGAAATGTGCCATGAGCTTGGTCAGAATGCTGTCTTTGGCTACATCATCGATATAAAGACCTTGAGCTTCTTCCTCTGCAGACAGCACTAGTCCCTTCGGCTTGTTCCACTCTCGAACGGTGATCGGGACGTGGTCCCTAACAAGCACTCCGCATTGAGCTATAAATGACTTTGCATGGTTCTCGGGAGCAATCGGTTTACCATCCTTAGCGATATGGGTGATGTCGTGCCTAACACCGTCGTCCAACTTTTTGGCCGGGCCTCGCTTCTTCGACTTTACAGAAGAAGTGCTCGATCCGGAGGGCTAAAAAAATAATTCATCGTCAGTACAATTTAATTAGTTAATGCATCTAGTCGATCAGCAGCGGCTTAATTTATATACCTGGGTGATAACTATGGTTCCGGAGCCATCTTCTTCGCTCAATATTCTCCGCTCCCTCACCGGAGTCATTCAAAAAAGTTGCGGTGACATCGTCACCGCCATCATCTGGAATAACGCCGTCGTCGCGATCATCCAGTACCGTTGGCTATGAGGTCAGCCATGAATTTTTCGTGGCTTCGTCTCTGTATCCGTCCATGCTTTCTACAACGACTTGCAAGTTATATATAGGAACCATCATATGATCAAATTAAGGATAATGCAGAAACTGAAAATGGAGTTACATATGTAGTTCTTAACTAAGGATCGATAATATAGTGCTGAAAGCAGATAGTGCAATTACATGCATACATAGATCGGGTTCATGTTTATTTAACCCTAATACATCAATCACTACTACAACCTCTCAACCGCGCCGACCGGGTCCTATAGCGCCCGGGTCCTGAGCCGCGCCGGGTGAACCCCAAAGCCACGGAACATACGGGAGCATAGCTAACATGAGATCCCTGCATAGCTGACCATCCGGTCCTATACAACATGGTGTCTAACGCATACATGTGGCGACGTGCTCGTCCTCCGGCAATGCGCTGAGCTACCTCCTCCGGCGGGCCGGCTCCCTCAACGACCGTGGCCCATAAGACCTCCACCGGAGAATATCCGGGTCGACGACGGGACCGGATTCCGCACCAAGGTGCGCCCCCGGAAGCTAAGACCTCCCAGTGCCACCCCGGCGGAGCCCAGTCCCGGACCTCCCCCATCTGCTGCATCTCCTCTAGAATAGTCAGACCACGGCGCGGCGGCTGTCGCGGCATCGTAGCTACGAAAACAAATCATATATATATGTACCAACGTTAACATAAATAAAAAAATAACTTCACTACTTATATACTTTATTTTGGGGGCGCCGGCAGGGGCGCCGGCACTACCGTTTGGGGGGCCGGTAGGGGCACCGCCACGGACTCGGCACCGGCAGGGGCGCCGGCAGGGGCACCGCCACGGACTCGGTGCCCGCACTACCGGAGATGGTGGCGGTCGGATATATAAATTTCACTATTTTCTATATAACATTTTTTTCGAATTAACTATACTTACAATATACTAACAACTATATACTAACAATATATGTCAAATTTCACTATTAACTATACTAACTATATACTAACTATATACTAACATTTTTTTCGAATTAACTATATTAACAATATACTAACAACTATATACTAACAATATACTAACAACTATAAATTTCACTATTTTCTAATATGTCAAATTTCATAAGAAATAAAAAAATAAAAAAAAGGGTGGCCGCCGGCCGGCCGGGGCCGTCGGTTGGCCGGACGAGAGGGAGAGAGGAGGGTGCTCACCGGAGGGCGCCGGAGAGCGGAGTGGCGGCGCGGTCGAGGAGGAGGCGGCGGTCGAGGGCGCGCGGCCGCACGCGGGAGAGAAGAGGCGCGGCCGGCGGCGGCGTGTGACGTGCGCGGGCGGTGGCGTGACGCGCGGCCGCGCGACGAAGCGGGCGCGGTGCGCGAGCGCGGGCGGCGAGCGCGACGCGCGTGTGGTCGCGACAGCGGCGGCTACGCGCGCGCGGCGATGGCGGCGGCGGCGTAGCGGCGCTTCGTCTCCGCGGGATTGATCTCCGCGCGGAGACGAAGTGTCAGTTATATACTGGCGGACCCTTTGGTCCCGGTTTGTATTACAAACCGGGACCGAAACCGGGACTAAAGGCCTATTTTGCTGCGATTTTCGCTGCGCGCGCAAAATAGGCCTTTAGTCCCGGTTTACAAACCGGGACCAAAGGCCAATTTTTTAAAAAATTTCGTTCCCGCCTTATTTCAAATCAAAAAAAGGCCACGTACTGGCCACCGCCGCCGCCGTGCCACACCGCGCCATGTGCGGCCACCGCCACCGCCGTGCCACGTGTCCACCGCCGCCGCCGCCGCCGCCATGTGCGGCCACCGCCGCCGTGCCACACGTGTCCCTTCCCCGTGCCACGTGTCGCCGCCGCTTCCACGTGCCTCGCCTGCCGCCACCGGCGTGCGACGTGTAGATGCCGCTTCCACGTGCCACGCCCGCCGCTTCCCCGCGCCACTGTCGCCAAACTTGCCGCGCGTCGCCGTGTGCTATAAGCGCCGCGTGCGCGCGCTGCCACACGTCGCCGTCGCCTCCGCTCATTCGTCGCCGGGATGCCGCCGCGCCGTCGAGGCTCGTCCGGCTTCCGTGGCGTCCGAGCGCGTCCGAACGGTAGGTTCTACGCCGAGATGCGCGCCGGTGCCGGCTCACCCTCGGCACGTACAACACCCCGGAGCTGGCGGCGCGCGCTTACGGCGGCGTGGCGATTTCGGCGGCCACGGCGCGACATGAACTTCCCGGACGTCGAATCGCTAGGGAGGCGGAGTTCTCGCGCCGACGCCGTGCCTCGTCGACGACGAGGACCGTCGCCGCCACCGCCGGGTGCAGCGCCGGATCGCCATCGCCGAGCACGACGAGGAGTTGATGCGCCGGTGGAGGGCGCAGTTCCCCAACGACGTCGACAACACCGACGCGTTCTTCGCTGACCTCCGGGCACATCGCAGGTCCAACAGGCGCCACCGTCGGGCCGTCGCCGAGTTCGAGCTCGACAACCCGAATACAACTTGGGCCGACAACGACCCTCGGTGGGACGACATTTGGACCGAGACAACCTCCGACGACGAGTAGATCGACTAGACTAGTTGTTTATCTATTTTAATTGTATTTTCAATAAAGTCGTTGTGGCAGACGCTGATGATGAGAAAAGTTTCCCGCCACGACGGCGCACGTGAGGAAAAGGGCGGGAAACAATGGGCGGAATAAAAAATTATTACGATTGAACTGGAATTAAAGTACGAGCTCAGCGAAAATTAAGATACATGGCCAGATTCGACTGTTGAGTCATTCAGTCATACTCGTGCCTAGCCCTATAGTAGTCGCCACTATAGTCATCGTAGTCGCCGTCATCATCGTCGCTGGCATCGTCACGGTAGTCGAACCTCGGCGGGAGCACGCGTGGGCTGGGACTTAGGGTAGCGCGGCGGGGGCCACGGTAGGCCATGACGCCCTGGAGAGTCCGGCCGCGCCACCACGGCCGACGGCCGGCCTCGTTGAAGTTCGAAGGAGGCGGGCCGCCCTCCTCGTGCCTGGCAAGCGCCCTCTCACGCCGATTGATGAAGAAGCTTTCCCAAGTCGGGCTGTAGTCGGGATGCTGGGATTCCTCCGCTGCTCGGCGTGAGCTCGAAGTAGTAGTGGTTCGTGATGGCCATCTCGCGCGCCACACTAGAGGGACAGGAGGGACCGGTACGCCTCCGATGCTCAGCAACCAGCCGGTCGGGACGCGGTAGCCCGGCGGGCAGGGGTAGTTCGAGGCGCAAGCGCCTCCGCCTCCCGGAGGGTTAGAGATACGATGGAAGCCATGGGACAGAGTGATGAGGTTTGCAGATATGAGTCTAGATGTGATATGTAAATGGAGGCCAAGCCTACATATATATAGTGAAAAAATGGCGGGAGGACGGAGGCGGAAGCAGTGGAAAGCACGGGAAGAAAAATAGGCGGGAACGCGGTGGCGGAAACTTATCGGGGAGGCTTATCGGTTTGCATTATCGGGAGGATTAGTCAGGCAAACATTAGTCCCGGCTGGTGGGTACAACCGGGACTAAAGATCCTTTTTTGTCATCTAACAAAGCTGTCGGTGGGATAAGGACGTGTGGGTAACCTTTAGTCCCGGTGGTGGGTGCAACCGGGACTAAAGATGTCGGCGAGATAAGAACGCATGGGTGGACGCACTGCTCGATGAGATAAAGCATGTAGCGCACGACGCCTGTCGAAGGAACAAGACAAAGTAGAAGCGGTGTCGTGCCTATAAAAGGAGCATCGATACGCCTTGCCAAGCAGATCAACAAGCCAAGCAGAGTTTCATTCCCATGGATGAAGGAAATGGTTGGGAAATCTCCCGTGGCGCAGTTTCTCGAAGATGTCGTTGGTGCACACGCCCTACGGCATCTTCGGAAGCTGCGCCTCGGAAGCAAGCCCGTGAATGACTACATCTCCTCTAACGGTGTTGGGGAAAGGGTTGGGAAATCTCCGTGGCGCACTTCTCGAAGATGTCGTTGGTGCACACGCCCTACGGCATCTTCGGAAGCTGCGCCTCCCGCAAGCCCGTGAACGACTACATCTCCTCTAACAGTGTTGGGGAAAGGGTTGGGAAATCTCCCGTGGCGCGACTTCTCGAAGATGTCGTTGGTGCACACGCCCTACGGCATCTTCGGAGCTGCGCCTCGGACCCTGCAAGCCCGTGAACGACTACATCTCCTCTATATATATGGTACAAAAAGCCAACCACATCTCCACTTTTAATATCTTACATACAGTTACATGATTACACAAAAATAAATGGGAAATTGATTGCCATGTTGAGATACTCATTTGTGCCATGCACATTCTTCAATTAACTTGATGATGGAGCATCTTCATCATTTAACCTTCTTCGGCCGTAACCATGGAGCATCTTCATCATTTAACTTGATGCTTGGATCAATGTTCACTACGAAGGGTGGAATTTCATCAAACTTATTATAATCTTCGACATGTCTGTCTTGTCCTCCACTCCCACGATGTTTCTTTTTCCGAAAGAACTATGTGGCGCTTTGCTCATCGTTTGATGTATTCGTTTCCTTATGTTTCCTTTTTTGGTTTGGTAGACATATCCTTCACATAGAAAACGGGCCACATCCTTGGCTAGGACGAATGGTTCGTCTCTATACCCAAGATTGTTGAGATCCACTGTTGTCATTCCATACAACTTGTCTACCTGAACCCCGCCTGTTTTGTTGACCCATTTGCACCTAAACAAAGGGACCTTAAAAGAAGGTCCATAGTCAAGTTCCCATATATCCTCTATGTAACCATAATATGTGTCATTTGGGCCTTCATTGATTATTGCATCAAATCGGACACCACTGTTTTGGTTGGTGCTCTTTTTATCTTGGGCGATCGTGTAAAATGTATTCCCATTTATCTCGTACCCTTGGAAAGTCACTACAGTCGAAGATGGTGTCTGGGCCAACAAGTACAGCTGATCTTCAATATCGATGTTATTCAGGAGATGTTTTTGCAACCAACCGCCGAAAGTCGACATGTGTTCACGTCTAATCCAATCGTTCGATGCCCCGGGTTCTGGGAGCGTACAAAGTTCTTGTGGTCACCGATATACGGAGCCACCAAGGTGGAACTTTGTAGAACTGTGTAGTGTGCTTGAGTCAAAGAAATCCCGTCCCTACATATCATTGATTTCCTTCCTAGCGTGCCTTTTCCACTTAGTCTTCCCTCATGCCGCGATTCGGGAACACCAATCGGCTTAAGGCCAGGAATAAAGTCAACACAGAACTCAATGACCTCCTCTGTTCCATAGCCCTTGGAGATGCTTCCTTCGGCCTAGCACGGTTATGAACATATTTCTTTAAGACTCCCATGAACCTCTCGAAGGGAACATATTGTGTAGAAACACGGACCGAGAATGGAAATCTCATCGACCAGGTGAACGAGGAGATGTGTCATAATATTGAAGAAGGATGGTGGGAACACTAGCTCAAAACTAACGAGACATTGGACCACATCATTCTAACCTCGGTAGAATTTCTGGATTTATTACCTTCTGAGAAATTGCATTGAGGAATGCACATAGCTTCACAATGGGCGTCGAACATTTTCCGGTAGAAGCCCCCTCAATGCAATCGGAAGCAACCGTGTCATTATCACGTGAGCATGAGACTTCAGGTTCTGGAATGTTTTCTTCTCCATATTTATTATTCCCTTTATATTGGAGGAGAAGCCGGACGGGACCTTGATACTGCTCAGACATTCAAAAAATATTTCCTTCTCTGCTTTTGTAAGAGCGTAGCTGGAGTAATGACGTCCTTTATCTCTCATGCAGTTTTTGGGGTCTTTCCTACGTTGCTGGTCCTCCCGTGCTTCGGTGTATCTTTTGTCTTCCGTACACGCCCGAAAGCCTAGCAGGTTCACGCAAAGATTCTTCGTCACGTGCATCACATCGATTGAAGCGGATCTCTAAGACTTCCCAATAGGGTAGATCCCAAAATATAGATTTCTTCTTCCACATGGGCGCATGTCCGGTCGCCGAACAGACCGTCCGCCGGACCCTTTCCAAATATTACATCTAGATCCTTTACCATACCAAATATATCAACACCATCACGATGGGGAGGCTTTCTCCGGTGATTAGCCTCACCGTTGTAATGCTTGCCTTTCTTTCTTACGGGATGGGTATGCCTAAGAAATCGACGATGCCCCAGGTACACGACCTTCTTACATTTTTCCAAATAATCACCTTCGAGCTCATGTAAACGGTGCGTGCATGCATTGTATCCCTTGTTTGACTGTCCTGAAATGTTACCAAGAGCAGGCCAGTCATTGATGGTTACGGCAGCGCTCGTAGGTCAAATTCCTCCTGCTTGTGCTCGTCCCACACGGGTACACCTGCTATGGACCACAGCTGTAGAAGTTCTTCGACTAATGGCTTCGGGTACACATCAATGTCGTTCCCGGGTTGCTTCGGGCCTTGTATGAGCACCGGCATCATAATGAACTTCCGCTTCATGCACAACCAAGGAGGAAGGTTATATATACAAAGAGTCACGGGCCAGGTGCTATGGCTGCAGCTCTGCTCTCCAAAAGGATTCATGCCATCGTACTTAGACCAAACCTTAAGTTCCTTGCATCCTGTGCAAAGTTTGGGAACTCTCTATCGATTTTTCTCCATTGGGATCCATCAGCAGGGTGCCTCAACATCACGTCTTTCTTACGGTCTTCTTTGTGCCATCGCAATAACCTAGCGTGCTCTTTATTTCTGAACAAGCGTTTCAGCCGTGGTATTATAGGAGCATACCACATAACCTTGGCAGGAACCCTCTTCTGGGCGCTCGCCCTCAACATCACCAGGGTCATCTCGTCGATCTTATACCGCAATGCAGTGCACACCGGACATGCATCCAAATTCTCGTACTCACCGCGGTAGAGGATGCGATCATTAATGCATGCATGTATCTTTTGCACATCTAATCCTAGAGGGCAGACAATCTTCTTCGCTTCGTACGTACTTGCGGGCAATTCGTTACCCCTTGGAAGCTTCCTCTTAATTATTGTCAGCAACTTTCCAAATCCTGAGTCGGTGACACCATTTCTGCCTTCCATTGCAACAATTCCAGTGTCTTGCCTAGCTTTTTATGGCCATCTTCGCAAGTTGGGTATAACAATTTGTTGTGATCTTCTATCATCTTGTCGAAGGCCAACCTTTCCTTTTCAGTTTCACATTCTCTTTGCATCAGGCAATGGCCCGACCAAGATCATCATCAGCAGGCTCATCTGGTGCCTCTTGATCTTCTACTTCATTGTCTTCATTGCCTTTTGCAGTGTCATCGTATTCAGGGAAATTGGGATAACCGTCATCATCTTCCTCTTCTTCATTGTCTTCCATCATAACCCCTCTTTCTCCGTGCTTGGTCCAACAATAGTTGGGCATGAAACCGTCCCGCAGAAGGTGGCGTGAATGGTACTCGAGTGAGCGTAATTTGTATTCTTACAGTTAACACATGGACAATACATGAAGCCACCATGTTTGTTTACATTAACCACTGTCATAAAATTACTCAGTCCCGAAGTGAACTCGTCAAAGCGTCGGTCAATGTACATCCATTGTCGATTCATCTGCATGATATAATTAAGCTTATCAAAAACCATTACAGAACATCACGATGTATATATACACATGCATTTTATCAATTACAGATGAAAGGATAAAGTTTTTAACCTCGATGGAGAAGAAAAAAACAAGTTAAGTGTGACTTGATTTGTGTGAACTCAAGTGGCAAAACCTCTTAAGCATTTCATCGAACACCTCTTGTGCATGTGAAGAGAGCAAAACAATACACCCCTCTTGTGAGAAGAAAGTGAAAAAATGGCTAAGTGTGGCTCACACTTGGGCAGGGGCAAGCCTCTATATAGGCAGATTGGGGACTTTATCCCGGTTTGTAATACAAACCGGGTCCAAGGTGGGCCTATGGTCCCGGTTTGTACTACGGACTAAAGTTCGATGCCTGACACGGCCTGCCGCGCCCTGCCGCCGACCCTTTAGTCCCGGTTTGTAGTACAAACCGGGACCATAGGCCACTACTGGACAGGCGCCAGCGAGTGGGGTCGTCCAGCGCGAAACGAACCGGGACCAATGCCCCCCATTGGTCCCGGTTTGATTCAGAACTGGGACATTTGCTCCCAGGGGCTTGGGACCGAACGCCTCTTCTCCACTAGTGACTGGAGACACTTCTAATTTAAAAACAAGCTATTTATTCCATATTTGTTAGTAAACACTTCGGACATAATTCAGCATGCATGTCCCTAATTATCTACTGCCATAGTTTATGAAAATTCATACCAATAGAGTCCGAGAGTGTGTACAAAATTTAGATTATCCAATATGCCTGTACAATACATATAAAATATGCGCGTCTCTTCCCGAGAATAAGGGTCATGCATGACTCCATGCATGCAACATGTGATTCAACAAGTTGCAGGGTCAGACAATAATTCCCAATGATCCGTGGGAAGCAAACGGTGCTCGACTTTGTGGATATAAACCCCCCACCGAATGTGCAGTGAGACAAAGCAACCATACGCCCCAACTGAGCTCGAGCTACACCTAACAGCGAAGAACCTCCGCGCCGCCGAAAATGGAGGCGGAGATGTACCTCCACCCCGCCGAGCCCCTCAGGGCGAACACGGTCACATGCATCCCAAGGCTCCGCGGCGGTGGCGGCGTCCGTCGGAGGCCACGGCAGCACGCGGGCGCTCCTCCAGCCCCGGCGTCGTCCGTATCCGTGATTGATCGCGTCCGTGACGTCCTTCTGCGGCTCGCGATGCTGTCGGCGGCGACGTCTCCCAAGGCAGGCGCCGGCCGCCTCCAGCAGCAGCACACCACGACGGCGCCTGGGGCGCCGACGAGAGCGGCGTCGGTGCGCATGAGCCCTTCGTACTCCGACTCATACCCGAGCGACGCCGTCGACGACTGCATCGAGTTCCTGAAGAGGTCGGCCGCCGGAGCCGGCGCCGCTGCCCCTGTACCGGCCGCAGCCGTCCCGGAGTCAGTGAGCTCGGCGCCGTCGTAGCTGCCACCGCGTGCATGATCTGCATGCATGTGCCGTGGAATCTTATTATTTCTTATCCAGTTTGGTGTGTGTTTGACTGTTCATACATGTGGATGTTTGTATATGAGTTGGTAGGTTTGCTGGGTGGTGGTTGCATCCATGTGTGATGCGTTTGATATGTCGTACGTGTTGTATGTATATAAGCAAATTCACCTCAAGTTGTCAAGTGGAGTTACATCTTGTACGTGGGTGGTTATGTCGAATATGCTTTTCTTTGCATGAGCTAGCATTCGTTCTATTCGTTGGAGCCATGCATGCAAGCTTGTGGTAATCATAGGGTGTGCATAAACCCTGAACAATTCTTGGTATAAGTCTTCGAAATATAATATATCTATAACCATAGATTGTGTATTGAGGTATTGAAAACCTCAAATGTAGCCCGGTTTTGTTCGAACTTCAAAACTTTTGATTTCAAAGTTTTAGAAAATTTTGAAAAAAATACATAGACGTAGACAATGTTGTAATCTATCAGTGTGTAAATTTTCAGATTGAAATACATTATATTTTGCCCTCGCTAAATGCACAAACCCTCAACAATTCTTGGTATAAGTCTTCCAAATATCAAATATGTATAACCATATATTTTGCATTGAGGGATGCGCAATCACGATGATGATTTAGACCTCTCTCGCCAGCTTGGTTCCGTTTATGGTCAGGACGAATAAGGCCCAGCAACCAATGGGGTGTTGACGGCTTGTTAGTACCGAAGTAGCTAGGAAGAAGTCATGAGTTTAGTTTCCTATGGGCGAGGCTCGACAATAGAGTCGATAGATATGAGATTGCAAAGGAGGCTAGTACCTACATAATCCTTGGGGTAGAAAATATTTTTCGAAGGTCAAGGTGGAAGACATGATGGTGGGTGTTATATGCTCATGCACATCTTCCTATGGGTGATAACGCATATCCGTACAAATCCTTACAAGGACCCCTCGGGTCGTCCCCCTCCAGGCGACTCGGGGGCGGAACCCTAGCCCCCGCCGCCGCCGCCTTCCCCACCTCCCTCCCTTCCCCTCGCCGTCCCCTGAGGCTGCCGCCGGCGAAGCCTGCCGCGGCCGGTGATGGGGGCGGCGGGGATCCACGCGTGGTCCCCTGGTGCGGCGGTAGGAGGCACGCCTCCGCGCCGGGGGATGGTCCCGTTCCCTGCCGGTCGATGGCGGCGCGGCCTCTCATCCCGTCTTCGCCACGGCCTCGCCGGGCGGGCGGTGATGGGGGCGGCGGCGCGGCCCTGGACATGGCGGCGCGGCCTCGCCGGGCGGGCTCCTCACCGGCGCGGCCTCCGGCGGCGATGATGGAGGCGGTGCGGTCCTCTCCTCCTTCCTCGCCTCGGCATCGCCGGGCGGTGGGGATGGGGGCGGATCTCGTGCTCTCCTTCTCAAGGTCTGGGACCACGGCACCAAGGGCGGCGGCCCGGGATGGCGATGGAGGTGACGGCGTCGACCTGGTGGCAGGTAGCGGGTGTCAGGTGCCGCTGACCGTGGCACCGTGGTGGTGGTCTTCTCTCTCGCCGGGGGAGATCGGCTAGTTGTGTGGCTGGCGGTTCTTGCGATCCGTCGCCTGGCTCCCGATGGCGAGGCGCGGTGGCCGGCCCGGACTTCGGTCATGGCGGATGATGGCGCGCGTTCGTCGTTACCTTGTTGAAGGCATTGTCTCTGCAGTCTGCGTTCTTCGCCTGGGCTGCTGGGAAACCCTAGACCCGGGTCTCCCGGATCGGACGATGGCGGCGCGTAACGCCGTTCTCCTGTTGGGGTATCGTTTTGAGCAGACAGAGATGGTGGTCTTGAGGTGGAGCGGTGTGCTTTTGTTTGTGTCGTCGTCGAGTCGCCGCGGCATGGTGCGGTGGTGTCTCGGGACGGATGTAGTGTGATGGACACGCGCATGATGGTGGAGTGCTGCGCCGTGGAGGCATCGATGGCAGGCCTGGCATGGTCAATGCGATGATCTCTCTTGAAGATGGAGTCGAGGAAGACGGCGGTAGCAACTTCTATGGCGTGTGCGTTGGCGTATCTGAGAGTCTGCTTGACTGGATGTGCTTCTCATCTGCTATTGGACGGCCTGGGAAGGCATTTGGTTTTTGGATGATATGAGTTGGTGAATTGTCACCCCTTTCATCGTTTAGCGAGGTGGCTTCGAGTTTGATCTTTTGTATTGTTCTTGTAAGGTGTTGTGAATAATCTAATAAAAAAAGCCGTGTGCATCCTTTGGATGCAGAAGCTGGGGCGATATTTCCCCATTTCGAAAAAAAAATCTTCCTATGGGTAAACTCACGATAAATAATGATTAAATGTGAAGTAGAGTGGACATGATTTTGTAGCTACAATTCGATCCAAGTAATCATACTCGCATTCATGTGTCTGTAAATTTATGAGAAATATAATCCATCACGATATAAAGATTTACATCACATGTTTGCTAGTAACTACACATACACAATTTTTTTTTGAAGTTGAATAGTGGGGTTTTCCACTATATATTTTATAAACTCTTAATAAAGCGTCGTACAGGTTACAGGTGCTAGACGTCAGCAACCATGAAGGAAAATACAAGGCTTTTTTTTTTTACTACAAAATACAAGGCTTTAAGCCAACTAAGTTCGCGGAAATTATCCACCCAGTATGCTATGCCAACGAATGCCTTTTCGGACCACCTTGTGTTTAAGGAGATCCACCTTATCCTTAATTTGTTTTCCTCATACATTATTTTACCGCTTATTGCGAGCAACCGCGCAACATCGCCCACGCGCGCCTGGATGAGCCTGCCCATTAGTACTTTTTGTTTTCTTACTTTTTTGTTTCGCTTCTTTTTATAATGGGCGTTTTATTACTCGAAACAAGCAATTACACCCGGTCTCTGCATAACAAAGATGCATACTGCCGTCCAAAAGTCCGAGGATCCACAAGTTCTAAAACATAAAAGACGTAGTACATATCAATCATGAGCAATTGTGCAGACGCCTAGGTAACCAGTGGCGGGCCGATCCGTAGATTATGCTGCCACCCATGTTGGGAAAAAGTATCCCTCGCCGTAGCCTCCAACCGTGTACAGACCTCCATAAACAGGTCGCGGTTCGCCATCTTTTGCAGTGCAGACCACGAGCGGAGAGTACCGGTATATCTATAGATAACCTGCAAGATAGAACCGTTGTTATTATTAAAAACCTTTGGTTTTTATTTCATTTTTTGTCTTCACGTTAATCATTTTTATCCTTTGGTTTTTTTTTTTGTAAATGCATGACTATCTAACTTTTTACATAAGTGAAAAAAATACTGTGATGTATGACATTTTTATCTTGATTTTTTAACTCTTAATCTCCTATGTTGTTTTCTTAATCTCTTAACTCTTCATCTCTTAGGCTAGTACCTACATAATCCTTGGCGTTTTTAGATTGCCATAGCGTGTCGTCGACTAAGACCCAGCTCATGGTCTCTCTAAGGATTAAGATTGGAGATGCTCTTATATGGCAGCCGTAGGCGAGGCAGTGATATTGCCTTTTTTAGGCAGTGATATTGCTGGCTACAGGTGGCAAATGGTGGGACCCGATAACTCCTTGTCTGGTTTTTTTTTTAGAATAGTCTGGTGTAGTTTGCATGTGGAGCATTTCAAACCCATGGACTCAACATAAGCCGGCTTAGATAAGGTTGCCGTTGATCCAAAGCTAAGCCCAATTCTAACTAAGGCCCGCAGTCAGAAAGAATTGCCTAGGAAATTTAGGCCTCCTCGTACTTGGGCCACCCCTTCATTTGTTCCCAGTGGGCCTTTTTTCCCAATTCTCCGAGCAATTTCCTAGCCCTATAATAAAAAGGTATTGGGAATGCTCAAAAAAAAAAAAGACTAGCAAGTTGTTTGATGCACACTTGTGATCTGCTCACCGAAAGAGTAGCACTAGAAGACAAAATAATCGAGATCAACAAAATAATCTATGTTGATGTGGCATGTAGGGAAGAAGGTTACTGTTGGAATAGTTGTCCGCTTAATTAATACTATTTAATACAACCTCTGTTCGGAAATAAGCGATTAAATTTTATCTAGATACATGTATATCTACACGCTGAAATACGCACATACATATTCATATCAAGATAAACCCGAGTTACTTATTTTCAAACGGGGGAGTATTTGGGTTGTGTGGTTATAAGGCCAGTTTACTGCACCTAGGAAGATTGACAGAGTTCTCAAAAAAAAAAGGAAGATTGACAGATAACCATCTTCGCTGGGGGGATCACATGAAAAATGTGTACATATGGTTGGTTGGCCTCTAAATTGTGAGATGCCAAAATTGGAATTGCCCTTTGCACGGCTATGAATGCACCTACTGTTGCTGGCTGCTGTGTTACGTACGTACTGTGTAAGAGCCAGGAGAGGACCATGAACTTGGGATCTGCATGCATTCAGACACTAGTGATGGTCGAGTTCATAATCATGTGCCGGACCGCCGATAAGGAGCTGGAGTCATGACTCGACCAAGCAACAGGATGAGCAATTAGTGTGCGGGCCGGCCTAGAAACAATCCGGTCTCGTAGGGCATACTGAGCGAGAGAGGGGGGTCGCGCTGATGCATTCTCGGCAAAATGAAAGGATGAACCATTAATTAGTTTTCAGTTTTGAGTTTAGATTGCTGGGTGTATGCTTCACTATATTTTATCATGTTCACTTTTATAGTACTACCTCAGTTCTAAAATTCGTGTCTCACTTTTGTCTAGAAATAATCTAGTCTCATATGTACGTCTTAAAATAAGTGTCATTTTTATCTAGAAACGATCCCATCTCCATCCTAAAATAAGTGTCTCACTTTTATCTAGATTCTAGACGTATATTAGTTATAGATATATCCATATCTAGAAAAACTTAAGACACTTATTATTAGACAGTGGGAGTACCAAGATTGTCATCCAGACCTTTTTTTGTTACGAAAAAGAAAAAAAAAACTACCATTGGATGTCATCCAGTCGGTTTGGAGGAGTGCGCCCTTTTTAGAGCTCGAGCTAAACTGAGTTGTTTTTCTTTAAAACTTGGAAAATAAACTTAAAAAGTGTGGATATATGTAATAGTGGATGTCGTCAATTATGTAGTATACTACAAATGTATACCTCAATGTTACATAATTCGTTTAATTCCTAAGCCACAAAAAGAAGTGTGGATATGTGTAATAGTGCACAATGCACAATGCACATTTTCCAAACTTCAAAATTCATCAACTTTTTTCATCGTTGTGTTAGCATAGAATAGAAAAGAGCTCCGAATAAAAGTTTGCATGCTTGTACTATACGTCATTGACTACATCTAAGATTTCTTTTTTAATAACTGGACTTTGAAATCAAGTTTTCAAATTTTCTGTTTTCGGCTAAGTGTAGCTCGGGAGCTAACATATGATTTTTTGTGTTTGAGAGATCTTAGAAAACTTCAACCCATACATAGAAGATTTTCATTGAAATGAAAACAAAAAAAATCTGTTTTGCTCATACAACTTCATGCATCCATGCAAAGTAAACTAGAAAACCATGTTGGTCCACTCACCGGATCAAAGGACACATATGTTGTCTAAGGGTGGTGAATAGGCGGTTTAATTTTTTTTACGATATGGGTTTAACAAATGCGGCATAATTTTTTAAATTTATCAAGCATATAATGTATATATACAAGAGTTCACCTATGTGCACCAACAACTTATGCTAAGCAAGACAAGTAACTTGTGATACCAAGATATATAACTTCAAGCACAAAGACTATCACAAAGTAAAGTGCATAAGTAAAAAAGTTCGGGTATAGGAATAAACGAGGGGATGCGGAGACAACGATGTATCCCGAACTTAGCATCCCAAAGGAAGCTAGTCTCCGTTGTTGCGGTGTGGGAGCAAAATTCTCTTCTAAGTTCCACAATGGCTCACCGTAATCTCCCCATGCTCTTGCACAATGCAAGATCCTACGATCCACTAGGGTACCCTTGAGGGTTGCCACCGAACCCGTAAAAGCTTGGGGCGATCTCCACAAATTAATTGGAGGTTTCCAAGAAATCCACCAGAAAAGGTCTCAAGCTTATGGAATCTACACAACTTAATTAAAGGCTCCAAGTAATCACTACCATGGCCACAAGCCGTCTAGGATCGAAGGATCCAAGAGGAACATGCTCCGTGTACAAGCACCCGAGAGTAATAAACTCGCAAACTTTCACTTCCATATATCACCTTGGAGAACTCAAACCAATGCACCAAATGTGATGGCAAGTCCTTCACTCCCAAATTTCGCCAAAGCTACAAAAGCTATGGAGAGATAGGAGAGAAAGAACAATGAAAGATAATACCAAAATTCTCCAAGATCTAGATCTAAGGATGTCTTCACAAAGAAGAAATTTATATTGGTAGGATTGTAAATATAGATCTCCTCTCTCTTTTATCTTAAATTGGAACAAGAATCATGGAGGGAATAGGGAGAAAGCAAGGTCAAGGAAGATCAACAATGGAGTAAAGAAGAGTTGTGCAAGATGGGAAAACCGTTGGGGAAGAAGACCCCCTTTTATACCCCTCTTCCAAATGTTATCGTTACCTGTGTGACATACAAGCTATAGTAATGCACGTATAAGCAGTACTACCTATTAGATGTTGAAACTGAATCCAAAACTGACAGTACTCAGCAAGAAATGGAGAGGTGCCAGTACTACCGGGCGAGCGATACTACCAGCTATTGCAAGGAAAATTGCAATAGGCGATTCACTACCGGCCTAGTTCCGCTTGGCATATAGAGCGCGGAAAGTGTTCAAATAGTACTGGATTGGTAGTGCGAGCGGTACTACCCCTCACGAAGGACACACCACAGGATAAGCGGTACTACCTCTGCATTTGGCGGTACTACCGCCTAGCCTGAAAACTGCATACACACAAAGACCAAAACGGACGCAACTTTTGAATCCGAACTCTGAATTTGATGATCTTGGGATCGTTGGACTCACACTAAATAGCTCTATAAGATAATGCAAAGAACCATCACATTACATAAAGAGAGATAAAACCAAATAATGAAAGGTTTAACCTATCCATATAAGACAAACCGGTAAAACCTCCCATATTGAAAACACAATAGAAAATGTATATGGATTCCGTTTTTGGTGAACTTGAGCTTGTCATGGATATAACCACAAGATCTAAATACTCAAATGGATAATAACCAAGAAAAATTATCGCAAGGATGCAATGTTTTGTGCTCTCTCTGAACGATACGATCGAGCTACTCACTCGAGAACCCTCTTGATAGTACGGCCATCTATCCTATTAACCAGTATTGCACTACACCACAAGACCGGTAAGAAAGAACCCCTATCGAGAAAAAACCTTAACCTTGGTAGCCTACTTGAGCTAGATGATAAAGATCTTGACCGCTTCAAGTTGGAACACCCTTCTTGATTGTGCTTGCTTAGTGAAGTCTTGCGAATTGCTTCTTCATACTCCACTATGGGAGATCTTATTCTTTGGCACATCTTCACATATCCATGATCATAATATGGATGGAAATCTTCAACCACATAATCTTTGAGATGGTTCATATTGAACATGCACTCCCATTCTTCTTTATTCATTATGTTGATGTCTTGGAGATATACATGACAGCTCACGCCTTCTTGTTCTTCAAGACATGCCATTGGCTCAAATCTCTCATAAGCAATTTTTCAATCATTCTTGGATCAATGCCCTGGTCAAGACTTCATCTTCGTCAACATCCTTCTTCTTTCAAACTTTAAGATAACATATGGTTCAAGCATCGTCTAGGTTTATAATCTACAAGTAAATCTAAAAGAAAACATTAGTTCATACAGATTGCCATCAATTACCAAAACCAGATATGGGGTCTCCATGTACTTTCATCGGAGGTGCAATGGATTGGTAAAATAGTGTTGATCGTTGTGTGATTATCTTAACCGCTACCTTCTCTCACTATTGGGCACCTTGAACATTTCGATAAAGGTCCATATATCAACATTAATACGGTATCAAAATACACTCCGATTCTGCAGCAATTTGATATCAGAAAAGTCGAGACATCGAGGATGCACATACCTAAGTTATTAAAAAGAAAGGAAAATATAAAAATAAAAATAAAAAATTTGATGCAACATCAATTACATCAACTACAATATATGGGGTGCGAGAAAGGTTCTCCAAAATCCACACCTTCTAGAAGGATATCGTGGCTAGATCCAGTCATAGAAGACCAGGTTCTGGGATCACCCTCAGAGAAGGTTTGCGAAAAATCCATGCAATGCCTCCAACAAGGTAAAATTGCATGTCCATCGTCATTGCAGATGCAACTAACAAAGGTAAAAAAAGGGTTATCACATCAGAGCTCAAAACCCCGTACTAAAGGAGGACCACCAAGCCTCATCCACAATGTTATGTCGCCCTCAATTGCCAAGGCACCATCATCCTATGTAGTCTCAAGTTCTCCAGGTGCATGCCTCCTATGTAGCACCAAGTTCTCCGAGTGTATGCATACACCCAATTGGAAAGGCACCTTGCACCATGCATGGTGATACTCTACTCTCGTACCCATCTCATTTCTTTGTGTTCAAGGACTTCTCTCCGGTTATCCTCCCTCTCACGAGCGATGCATTTGTACCTACCGGTGTAAGGGTAAATTGCCCCTAAGTGTGTTTTTGGTAATTAATGACAATCCTCTATGGACTAATGTTTTCATTGTATTTATATGAAGGAATGTTCCATAGGTATTGCTTATAGTCCATGTGTTGGATTCAAGTGTGGATGCCATGAAGATTGATATATATACATTTGGTATTGGCATTGAGATCATCTATTTGAAAAGATACAAGGTTGACCAAGACTAAGGGTGAAGACTGAATTCAAGTTGGTCAACACATGAAGCATAAAGAGTGTACCACTTTGGATCATGTGATCTTGTGGTATGGTAAGCCTTGTCAATTATGCTTCATGAGATAACCCACTATATATGTGCATTTGTGTTGTCTATGTGGGTTAGGTATCTTTCCATGGGCTTGCATCAAGAATATGATCTCATATAGCCCATGTGAGGATGACATCAAGTATGGATGTCATCAAGGTTGAGAAGGGCAAGTTCAAGATGAGCATATCGAAGATATCATGCTTGAAGCTTACGGTCCATTTGGTGATAATGGACATGTGAAGATGTGCCTCAATGAAGCTATCCCTTCTTGGTGTATGGGGGAGCATTTGTGAGTCTTCACGAAGCAACAATGATCAAGTGGGCATTCCGGCTTGAATGAAGCATGAAGCGTCATCATCAAGATCAAGCGGGATGCGCAAGGAAAAGGTATGGCCTTGCTAGGTTTTTACTTTTAACGGTCTCAAGTTGGTTGTTGGGAGACCGGGTTATAGGATAGATAGCCGCACTATCAAGAGGGGCTTTCGGTTGGGTAACTTGATCGCATCGTTTTAGGGAGCTCAATCATTTACGTACTTTGCATCCCTATATTCTTGTTGCTTCTTGGTGTTTCTTTGTTTGAGGTTCTTGATATTGTTGCTAGCTTTTCAATAAGCCCAAGTTCATCGAAAACGGAATCCATTTGCATCTTCCTTTGCGTTTTCGACTTTGGAGGTCTTACCGGTTCTTCTTTTAGGGAGGTTTCATGCATCTCCTTATTTGATATTTTACCTCTAGCTCTTTCTTGGGTCTTATATCCTCTATTATATAGATCTTGTTCTTAGCTTCTCAAAAACCCCAAGTTTGCTAAAATCGGAGTCCCGATGCAAAAGTTATCATCGTTTTTGTATTTTGTCTGGAATCGGGCTCTTTCCGGTATATGCCGAATGGCGTACCAGTACGTCATTCCAGCGAAACCGAAATGATTCCGGCGTGGGAACCGGCGGTGCCGGTTTCCTTGCCGGTTTCAATTTTTGGTTCCGGCGTAGAAACCGGCGCTGTCGGAATTTTCCGGTAGACAAGACTAGCTGCTCATTTTTTGCCCCAAACGGTCATATTTTGAGGGGCTATAAAAGGGGCTTCTTCCCCAAAGGTATTCTAGGGTTCTTGAGCTTTTTTTTCTCCCACCATTGTTGACCTTCTTGAGCTTGCTTCCTCTCCCATCCCTCCTATGATTCTTGCATCTTTTTGAGGGCTTTGAAAGAGGAGATCTAGATCTACAACCTCCACCAAACTATTCCTCCTCTAATTGAGGGGAACTCTTGGGATCTATATCTTGCAGTCATTGGTTGACCTCCACCATTGTTATTCCTCTCTAGTTCCTCCATAGCATTTGTTGCTTTGGTGGGATTTGAGAGAGAAGGATTTGAGCACTTTTCTTGGTGTTCTTGATTTGCATCCTTGCATAGTGTTGAGCTCTCCAATACGATTAGTTCGAGTGAGATACCGTGAGCTTGTTACTCTTGGAGGGGTGACCTCCTAGTTGGCTTGGAGGTTGGTGCTCCAATGACCTCTTCGTGGAAGATTGTGAAGAGGCCCAAGCTTCTCCTTCGTGGAGCTTGTGAAGTGGTTGTGGATCTTGCCATCTCCGAAGTGGAGAAAAAGCTAGCCATAAGGGAAAGGCCTTTGTCCTTCTTGGTATTGGCTTGGAGAAGAAGGTGAGCCTTCGTGGTGTTCGGGAGACCTTCGTGGTAGCCCGCATCTCTCCAACGTGACGTACCTCACCTTGTGTGGGGGAACACGGGAATACATCTTCGTCTCCGCGTGCCTCGGTTATCTCTATACCTGAGTTTACTTTCCTTGTGATAGCCATCGTGCTTGAAGTACTTATATCTTGATATCACTTGTGCTATATATATCTTGTGCCTATCTTGCTTATCTAAATTGTTGTTGTTGCACTTAGTTGAGCCTAGCATATTTAGGTTTTGTTCTTGTAAAATAAACGTTAGTTTAATTCCGTATTCTTACAAGCCAAATCCGTAATAGTTTTTAAAACATCTATTCACCCCCCCCCCCCTCTAGGCGACATCTCGTCCTTTGATTTGGTATCAGAGCAAGGTCTCTCGTTGTTTTAGGCTTCACCGCCTTGAGAGTAAAGATGTCGGCTAGTGGTATAGTGCACAATGACACATTTATATTTGATGGCACAAATAATTATCCTTTGTGGAGAAATCACGTGCTTTGTCATATTCGGACCTTGTGTCCAAACATAGAGCGATTTCTAGATGTAGGTTTTTCTCCTCCGATGGATCCTCAAAATCTATCTTTAGAGGAAGAGAAAAATTTACATCTTGAAGCTCAAGTATCTAATGAGTTTGCATCCTCTTTGTGCCCAAAGGTTCATTTGATGCTAGTGATACTTGGAAAATGCAAGTCTTCTCATGAGATGTGGATCTTGCTTGGAAAAGTCTATGGTGTGCCCACTTCTCATGAGGATGGTTGTTCTTCCGAGGAGCTCTCTTCTCCTTCATATCATGAAGAGCTCCAAGTTGCTTCCACCTCCGGCCGCGATGAGTTCTCATCTTCATCCACTTCACCAACGTGTTGCAAGACACAAGGTAATGATATGGTGAGTGGTGATGAAAATTGCAATGTTGATATTGTGCTCGCTATTGGTGATCCTTCCCCTCTATCCCATTGCGATGTTTCATCTATGGACCAAAACACAACTTGCAACAGATATTTCACACATTCTTGTGTTAAAGGTCCTTGCATATCTCCCAATATTTGCTTGATTAAGTTTTGTGATGATATGCTTATGTCTAGTTGTGGCCATGATCAAAATGCCTCTATTTCCTCTAGTTGTTGTATGACTAATCATGTAGAGGAAATCAAGAGAAAATTGGGTCACATCATTGGGACGGAAATTGCTAGAAGAACAAAGAAGTCTATCATCAAGAAAAGGACGTGCTATGAATGCCATGAGTATGGCCATCTTGCAAAATATTGCCCTACTCTTGATAGTGAAGTTTCCTCCCTTCCAAATGAATCAACATCATCCCCCACTATCCACATGTGCCTTATGGCAAAGGGATCAAAGGTAACTCCTACTTTTACTCACAACACCTCCTCTAATGATGATGATGATGATAATGATAATGATGAAGAATATAATGCCTTGTTGCGTGAGATGGGACTTGTGTATGCTTCTCTTCGTGGTAATAAAGAAGTTCGTGCTAGTCTCAAACACTCTATGGAAACCATGAATAAATACAAGGAAACCATAGAGGAGTTGGAGTCCCATGTTGAAAATGGGAGAATGAGATTCAATCTCCTTAAGCAAGAGCTTGCCGATGAGAAGCATACTACTTTTCTCCTCACACAAAAAGTTGAATCTTATGAGCTCGAAAATGGAAAATCTATTGATGATGCTTGTGCTACTAACTCTACTTCTTGTGAAGCATCTACCTAAAAGGAGAATGTTGAGCTAAGGGCTCAACTTGAGTTGCTAACTAGCAATTATAGGAAATTGGAAGAAAGTCATGAAAAGCTCTCGGGCTCTCATAATGATCTTGTAATCTCCTATGATGGGCTAAAGTTAGCTCATGAGGCAAGTATCACTAAGGTAACATCTTGTGAGCCTCATGTGGACATTAGCACAACCTCTACTCAAAATGCTATATTGCCATGTGCTAGTCCTTGTAATCCATCTAGTCAAACTATTGATACACCTTGTGTTGGATTACTTGCTTTGCCTTGTTGCTCTAACAATGAAGTTATACTTCCTCTAGTACTTATATTTCTACTAACCATGTAGAGGAAATCAAAGAGCTCGAGGCCCAAGTCATTTCTTTGAAGAAAGACTTAGAAAAGTGTCATGAAGGGAAATCCGCACTTGACAATATGTTGAGTGTGCAACAATCCCCCAATGACAAGAGTGGGCTTGGATTCAACTCCAATAACAAGAACAAGTCCAAGAGCAAGAGAAACAAGAAGGGACAAGACCATGTCAAGGATCCGGCCAAGATCGTTTGTTTCAAGTGCAAGGTTGAAGGGCACCATGTTAGATCATGCCCATTGAAGAAGAATAAGCACTTGAGTGAGAAGGAACAAAGGAAGCGGCCACAAGGTCAAGCTCAAGCTCAACCTCAAGTTGAAGATAGGCCACTTCCCAAGGAGAATCAAGCTAAAGCTCCCCAAGTCAAGAAATCGACAAAGAAGAAGAAGGGGAGCACACGTTGCTATGTTTGCCGTGAGAAGGGGCATTTTGCTTCTTCTTGTTTAAACGGTACCTTATCTAACCCTATCATTATTGATGATGATTATTCTCTTGGGAAGGATAAGGATGTTAATGTGTTTGCCAAGTTTGTTGGCACTCAAAGTGGTTTCAAGAAAAGGACCATTTGGGTTGCCAAGCATATTGTGACTAACCTCTTAGGACCCAACTTGGTTGGGGACCAACAAGCTCAAACTTGATCAATAGATGTGGGTGGAGGACATTGGAGACTTGGCTACTTCATGAAGAATTAAGGGATCTTCATATGTTATATTTCATCCAGCCAAGTCACAAGGATTATCATCTATATCTTATATCCAATGTTCCTCTTTGCGGTAACTTGTACTTAAATTCTTTACATTGTAAGTTACTAGCCCCTTTGCATATTTTGGTTTTGTACCAAATATGTTTTTGTATATGTTGTGCCTTACTCACTTATCTTGTGTATTCAAGTGTGTTTGTTTGACACATCATTTACTTTTGTATTTCGCTTTGAGCCTCTAATGCACCTTGATGATATCTTATTTGGATCCTTTTGAGTGATTAATGGAACATCCCATTTTGGGGAAGTGTTATGCCTTGTGCACCTCACTTTCCTTAAAATGTGTGTACATGTGTGATACCATTTAGTGTTGATATTGCAAGATTATCTAGTCACTATGTGGTGTGTCACACTCATGAGAAATTCAAATTCGAAATGTCCATTAATTATCTTTGATTTTTATTTGCCTCTTGTTTAGAAGAAATGTTCTATCACATTATGGGGGAGTAATATGCTTTGTGCATATCAAAATCCTAGAAAATGTGAACATATGAGGATTTGCCACTTAGAGTTTTTATTGTTAATTATCTTGTTCCTACGTGGCATAGTTGCTCAAACAAGCTCACCCTTTTAAAAAACTCTTATTGCTTATCTTCTTGGTCCTTGTTTGAGTAAGAGGTTCTTGGTGCGATTTCCTCAAATACATATAGTTATATCTTATTTGGGAAACCGTTTGCTTCAAGTTATTCCAATCATTGTTTTGCATGATTGGGTATATCGAGGATCTCTATTTGTGCGTGGTTCTTATTTCATATCCTTTAACCATATGCTTTTTGTGAAGTTGATCTCTAATTCTCGAAATATACCACCTGAAATTAATTCCAATATTCTCATTGTCTTTAACAATTGATAACCTTGTATGTGGTTGAATTTATGGATCATCATCACCTTGTATTGCTTCTTATTGCCTTATTTCATTTCCAAGAAATCTTTGTAGCTCCCATATGTCTTCCTTGCCTCTTTGAAAATATTTTTGATAAAAACTCTTGATCCATATCAAGTGTTTGTTTTTGGAAGACAAACCTTTTTATTTTTGGTACATTGTGCCATTGTGAAAAGTGTAGAGGGTTTGGTTTATTTGTTCGAACCTTGCTCTTTTGGGAGTTTGATTTCTCATTCTCTCTTCTATGTTTTATTTGGTTGAATGAGATAAATCTTTGAGCATGTTTGCTTTATTCCATTCTTTATGCTCAATGGTTTTTACTTGTTCATTTGTTGAACTTTGTTGAACAAATCCTTTGTTGATTTTCTTCTTTGATATTCTTTGGACAACAAATTCGTTTTGTCACACCTTTATGCCTTCTTTAATTTATTTGGTGTTTTCTCCAAAGTATATCTTGCTTGGATCTTTAAAGTCTTTGTGCATGCTTATATGTAATTTTTTTATATTTATGGCATGCTTGCTTTGTTTGATCCAATATATAGGGTATACTCCATCAAATCCTAAATGACTAAGATGTGCATGAAATTTCAATTTCATCTATAAATATGCACATATTTATATGGAGTTTGTCCTATGTATTGCGGTTAGTCTAACCACTTTGGACCCAATAAGTTTGGGGACCAAAATGTACTTGATTGTGTTTTAGGGACATTGGAGATGCAATGGATGTTTGTCCCATTTTTAAAGAAGGTGATTTCACTATATGATGATTGGAGCCAAGCTAGGATGATCGACGAACTCATATCCACTACATCATCAATCCCATTGCTATCTCGGTAACAAGTATCTACTCATGCATACTCATTTGCCATCCAACCTCTTGTAGGTTGCATCTTGGCATGAAATTCTTTATTTGCAAATATTGCGGATCTTGCAAAGATCTTGTAAAATAAAACTCTTTATTGCTTATGTGAGTAAGTTGAGATGATGCACATAAAGGGGAATATATATAAATCATGTTCATGATTCACCTATCCCAAATGCGCCTTTTAGCAATTTATTGCTTATCAATTCCTCAAGGTGCTCTCATGTGCAATATTGTTGAAATTGCAATTTGAATGTTTCGTATGATACTTGTTGCCTTTCTCAATATATCCCAACTAGCTTTAGTTCCCTTATTGTTAGTTGTGATGATTTTGAGATTTTGTTGGTTGAGGTTCATTAATATACCTTAAGAGAAAAAGGAGCCATTGGCTATATATTCTTTTTAGCAAGAATCCTTTCGGTATATCTTTTGACTTCCTCTTGGATATCATGTCTTCTTTATATCATCTAACCTTTTGTGTGTGCATGTTTCTTTGTGGATTTTTCCATCATGATTTTTTGTCCACTTAGAAACTTATATACATAAAAGTGTTAATCTCTAGCCTTGATATCCTCGTTCTTTGCCGTCCATCTTTCTTATCCATTTGGTTTTGGTGGTGGTGGTAAGAACTTGTTTTATGAGTGCTTGGTTCACCTCTATTCCATCTTCATGCACTCATATCTTATGAATGTTTTTGGACTCAAGTTTGTCTTGATAAGCGCATTGATTATTATCAATACTCTATTTCTTGTTTGTGTTCTAAATGTTTTAGAGGGAGTTAGGATTCCATGTTTGTGCATATTGTATTCAAATGCAATAATCCTAATTTATGCGCAAACCTTGGGGAGCTTCCTTATTTCATTTAGAGCACTATCTCTTTCTATCATGACATCTTGTTTTTGTCCAATTGGTTCTTTGGATCTTTTGATTGCTTGCTTCATTTGTTGAAGTTTCTTCACCTTGTTACCTTTTGCAATCTTTGATCCTCAATATATTGTGTTTTCCTCCATGTATTTGTTATTGGATACGTGCATTTGATTCCACTCATATTATGAGAAATGCACACCTTAGGGAGGAACTCACTCTACATTGGTTTGTCACTTGTTGACAATGGGGGAGAAGTTTAGAGGGTTTAAGGGAAATGGTTTTATACTTAAGTTTGGTTTGTGCTTAAGTGTTTTGCCTCTCATGCATATTATGCTTTGCTTGGTTGAATATATAGTGGAAACTCTCCCGAAGGTTAAGCTTGACAATGTATGCAATGAAATTCAAGTTCATCACATGTGCATATTTTGTGGGGGAGTTTGCTCTATATATGTTGGTTCTACTCACATCTCTTGCATTAGTTGTAGTTTGTGTGAGTAGAATCGGTTTTGATATGGGCTAGTAGCTTTGTGTTACTTGACCATATCAAATACAACCTCTTGAATACAACTTATTCTTGGATAAGTTGCATGCTTGTTTCTAATATTCATTATATAAACCCTCTTGTTGAGATTGTCATCAATTACCAAAATGGGGGAGATTGTAAGGGTACAATTCCCCAATGTGTGTTTTTGGTAATTAATGACAATCCTCTATGGACTATGTTTTCATTGTGTTTATATGAAGAAATGTTCCATATGTATTGCTTGTAGTCCATGTGTTGGATTCAAGTGTGGATGCCATGAAGATTGATATATATATATATATATATACCTTTGGTATTGGCATCGAGATCATCGATTTGAAGAGATACAAGGTTGACCAAGACTAAGGGTGAAGACTGAATTTAAGTTGGTCAACACATGAAGCATAAAGAGTGTACCACTTTGGATCATGTGATCTTGTGGTATGGTAAGCCTTGTAAATTATGCTTCATGATCTAACCCACTATATATGTGCATTTGTGTTGTCTATGTGGGTTAGGTATCTTGCCATGGGCTTGCATCAAGAATATGATCTCATATAGCACATGTGAGGATGGCATCAAGTATGGATGTCATCAAGGTTGAGAAGGGAAAGTTCAAGATGAGCATATCGAAGATATCATGCTTGAAGCTTGCGGTCCATTTGGTGATAATGGACATGTGAAGATGTGCCTCAATGAAGCTATCCCTTCGTGGTGTATGGGGGAGCATTTGTGAGTCTTCACGAAGCAACAATGATCAAGTGGGCATTCCGGCTTGAATGAAGCATGAAGAGTCATCGTCAAGATCAAGCAGGATGCGCAAGGCAAAGGTATGGCCTTGCTAGGTTTTTCCTTTTACCGGTCTCAAGGTGGTTGTTGGGAGACCAGGTTATAGGATAGATAGCCGCACTATCAAGAGGGGCTTTCGGTTGGGTAACTTGATCGCATCGTCTTAGGGAGCTCAATCCTTTGTATACTTTGCATCCCTATATTCTTGTTGCTTCTTGGTGTTTCTCTGTGTGGGGTTCTTGAGCTTTTTGCTAGCTTTTCAATAAGCCCAAGTTCATCAAAAACGGAATCCATTTGCATCTTCCTTTGTGTTTTCGACTTTGGAGGTCTTACTGGTTCTTCTTTTAGGGAGGTTTCATGCCTCTCCTTATTTGATATTTTACCTCTAGCTCTTTCTTGGGTCTTATATCTTCTATTATATAGAGCTTGTTCTTAGCTTCTCAAAAAGCCCAAGTTTGGTAAAATCGGAGTCCGGATGCAAAAGTTATCATCGTTTTTGTATTATGTCTGAAATTCCGGCGTAGAAACCGGCGGTGCCGGTTTCCCCACCAAAATCATTCCGGCGTGCCAGGTTGTTTCCGGTATATGCCGAATAGCGTACCAGTACGTCATTCCGGCGAAACCGAAATGATTCCGGCGTAGGAACCGGCGGTGCCGGTTTCACTTTTTGGTTCCGGCATAGAAATCGGTGCTGCCGGAATTTTTCGACAGACAGGACTGGCTGCTCGTTTTTTGCCCCCACACGGTCATATTTTGAGGGGCTATAAAAGGGGCTTCTTCCCCAAAGGTTTTCTATGGTTGTTGAGCTTTTTCTCTCCCACCATTGTTGACCTTCTTGAGCTTGCTTCCTATCCCATCCCTCCCATGATTCTTGCATCTTTTTGGGGGCTTTGAAAGAGGAGATCTAGATCTACAACCTCCACCAATCCATTCCTCCTCTAAGTGAGTGGAACTCTTGAGATCTAGATCTTGAAGTCATTGGTTGACCTCCACCATTGTTCTTCCTCTCTAGTTCCTCAATAGCATTTGTTGCTTTGGTGGGTTTTGAGAGAGAAGGATTTGATCACTTTTCTTGGTGTTCTTGCTTTGCATCCTTGCATAGTATTGAGCTCTCCAATACGATTAGTTCGAGTGAGAGACCGTGAGCTTGTTACTCTTGGAGGGGTGACCTCCTAGTTGGCTTGGCGGTTGGTGCTCCGGTGACCTCTTCGTGGAAGATTGTGAAGAGGCCCGAACTTCTCCTTCGTGGAGCTTGTGAAGTGGTTGTGGAGCTTGCCATCTCCGGAGTGGAGAAAATGCTAGCCATAAGGGAAAGGCCTTTGTACTTCGTGGTATTGGCTTGGAGAAGAAGGTGAGCCTTCGTGGCGTTCGGGAGACCTTCGTGGTAGCCCGCATCTCTCCAACGTAACGTACCTCACCTTGTGTGGGGGAACACGGGAATACATCTTCGTCTCCGCGTGCCTCGGTTATATCTATACCCGAGTTTACTTTCCTTATGATAGCCATCATGCTTGAAGTACTTATATCTTGCTATCACTTGTGCTATATATATCTTGTGTCTATCTTGCTTATCTAAGTTGTTGTTGTTGCACTTAGTTGAGACTAGCATATTTAGGTTTTGTGCTTGTAAAATAAACGTTAGTTTAATTCCGCATTCTTACAAGCCAAATCTATAATAGTTTTTAAAACGCCTATTCACCCCGCCCCCCTCTAGGCGACATCTCGTCCTTTCAACCGGATTCACCTTCCTGAGTGTAACATCCCAAGAGTAACACCCTAGACCCTTTTTACCTTTCTTGCTTTTGTTATCATGTCATCATGTTGCACTCATGCATTTAATCACCTTGGCTTTTATAAATTGCAATTGTTTTTGTTTTCCTTTTGTTGCTTGTTGTTTTTCTTCTTTCCTCTCCCTTGGTTCATCCCCTCCTCTTGTGATGTTCCAAGAAAGGCACCACAAAGTCCTTCCCTCTTTTAACCCACTTACACAAAGGTCATGCCAAATTTTCTAAAATTTGGTGGCACCCTTAATCTCTCTTCCTCTCCTATGTTGTTGTAAGCCATTACTTTGCATTGGAGATGCTCCACCACAAATGAATGGATTATTTTGCTAAGCTTTTCCAAACTATTTGTGCACATAAAATCATGGAGCAAATCTCTTCCTTTTAGCTCCATGCATCTTCCTCTTTTATTTCTATTCTTCTTTCTTCATCACATGAGTAAGTGATTTCTCTCATATTCTCTCCCCTTCAAATACTCACACTTTATCTGTTATCAAAATACACATATTAGTTTTGAGTTGAAAACAAAATAAAAACAGAAAATAGAAAGAAGAGAGAAAATAAAAGAAAACCTACCTAAACTCTAACCCTAACCTATCCTAGCCGGAGCCCAACTCCCTCTCCTTTTCCTTTCCCTCTCACTTGGCCCAGCTAGCACCCTCTCCTCCTCATCGTGCGGCCCACCTTGCTTGGCCCAGCCCCACCTCACCGAAAGGGTATGAGGACCCCTCGTCCTCTCCCTTTACACGTAGACGAGCTGCACCGTATCGGGCAAAGAAGCTCGCCATGGTCGCCACGTCGCCTCTCCACTCCATCGCGTGGCCTTCCTCCCTCTCTCTTATAAGCAGCACCAGCCTCACCAACCCTAGCTCGACGCCTCCCTCCTTCTCTAGCCGCCGCCACCTCTCTGTTGTCTCCTCACCAAAACCTACCCGAGAGCATCGCCGCCGTCTACCCTGCTCCGCCGTCGCCATGGATCGCCGCACGCCTAGCTGAGCAGCAGAAAAGGACCCTGTCTTCCTCCTCTACGTCCTGGACGTCGTCACGGATCCGGAGACGCCAAGATCTGCTCGCCTCGTCCACCTCTGCCTCGTCCACCTCACGGGCATCTCCATCTTCTTCGTCGCCGGCCGCTTCCACCTCGTCGTCAACCACCCCAGGGTGAGCGACCACCTTCTCCTATACCCCCTGCATGCCTCTACGTTGTGGATCGAGACAGAAACGAGAGATCCGAGGAAGTAAACGAAATCGAAAAACGAAAACGAACAAAAAAGGTGTTCTTTTTATGTCTGTCACGGTCACATCTTCCGACGTGTCTCGCCGGCGAACCACTCCACCCTAGCACGAACCGTTTGCCCCTTTGGATAGCCACCACTTCGGGCTACAACTTTGATGTTCACACCTCCCTCTAATACGCAGTAGATCCGTCGCCATCTTCTTCCAAAGTTTGGTCCAGAACTCGTTTTTCAGTTTCGCATTTTCTTCTCTGTGACACGGGCTCATCTTCCGATGATCATCGCCGGCGCCACCATGGTTCTCTTCGGTCCCTTCCACCTCCAAACGAACCCTGGCACATCCACCTTGCTCAACTACATCAGAGCCTCACATAGTTCTGCCCAGATCTCGCGTTTTCGTCGCTTTAAAAACCGTGCAGGTTCACCTCTCCAATAACTGCAACTGTCGTTTTTCTTCAGTTTTGGTGTTCAAAATTTCAGTTAACGTGAAGACACACCATATCTCGCCTGAGCCCTGTCTTTGTACAAAACCGACTCAGCAGCCCAGTGGTTGTGCCCTTGCTCCTCACGCCGCAGACCCGAGTTCGATTCCCCCCGGCGCGGATTAAGGCCAACCTTTTTGGGTTGCCACGCGGGCATGCTGACGTGTCCGTGGGCCCACTGGTCAGCCACTGCGGCTAGATCCAGAGCCGGTGGAATTTGTCTCCCGCCCAAATCTTTCCAATTCGAAATTCTGTTTCTTTTTCTGAATTTGAAATCTGTCCCCTTTTCAAACTATTTAATTTTGCACTTTCCAAATTCCAATTTCAACAAACTTTATATGTTTGAGTATCAACAAAACATGAAATTTCCAAATATGAACTTTGTTTCAACTTTTGAACAAATAAAATTTGAAAATAATTCAATTTGGGAATATGATGTTGCAAACTTGATTAATTCATAACTTCATTTCTGAAATTTCCAAATTCAACAAATTTTATATCTAAAAGCATCAGAAAAGTGAATGGAATTCAAATCCTGCATTCTCATGCATCATTGGCATCATCTCTGAATTGTCCAAAATAAAACTTGAAAATGGAATTAATATATATGTGAGGGTGTTTATCATTTCATGTGAAATATGAACACCCCACTTAAATTTGGCTTGCACATATCATCTTGCCATGTCATCATGCATCATATTGCGCATTGCATCTACTTGTATTGATTTGTGCTATACTTTCCTTGTATGTGTTATTTGGTTCTTCTCGAGTAGACGCCGACGCAGAGCAGTTCGAGCAGGAGTACGAGCACCCCCAGGAGGATCGTGCCTGTGCTTCTACCGCTGATCTGACAGGCGAGCCCACCCCTTCACCTATTTTACATTTACATGCTCTTTTGGTCTATTGCTATCCCTATGGTGCGATTCTGTTGTGTCACGTGTCCTATTCCACCTGTTACCTATATATCCGAGATACACCTCCTCGCCCTACCCGTTGTTTGTTGTTTGCCAGCTTTGCGAGTCGTAGGCTAGTTTAGGGTCTTGTTGATATCTCGAAATGTTCGGGATATCTTGTTGGGAAGTTGACACATGTACCACCTTTTTGAAAACGATGTTGATAACTTTTGCTACAACTAAAATTGATAAGGGATAATAACATTGCAGAGGCATCGGTGAGCCCCTTTGCGAAAGCATCGGATTTTTGTCTCACTTGTGTCCCCTAGGACCCGAGTTCTTGTTATCTGTTCTAAGGCTGAGCGCACTAACCACTCGCGGGAGATTTTATCGGGATCCCCCATCACCCATTACCTTTTCTCAAGTCTGTTGAAAAGGGGCCACAACCTTGGTTTTATTTGCCTATGCCATGTATGTCATGCTTTACTTACTGTTGCCTTCGGGTGTTTACTTCTGTTGCCTTGGGTGTTTATATTCTGTACTGTATCCCGCGGGATGTTTAGCGAAGCGTGTGGTTTGCACGCCTGGCCGACGCAAACCCGAGTCCGCGTTCGACGGAACTTCGTCTCGGGTAGCTTAGTCGGTGGCCCCCTAGACTTTCTTGCACAACTGGAACGGTCTTGTCGTGATATCCTTCCTTCGCCTGGTTGGAGGATAGAGCGTGCGTGTGGGAACAGTGGTGCACCCCAGGTAATTCGGAAAGCCGTGTCCGCGGTTATGGACGACTTGGAGCTGTTTAACTCGATCATAGAACAACTTACACCTAATCTGGTCGCTAATAACTTGCTAATAATCTGCGTAGTAAGTTAGCACTATTACAACGGATATGGAATAAAATTGTCAACTGTGTGAGTGCCTTGCTAGTACTTCTTTGCGAAGGGGGATCGCATTGGCTGGGTTATGTTTGCAGAGTATAGAACTGCTAGATTATGCGCTCTCTCATCTTCTCTAATAGACGAATGTTGTAGCGTGTCTCTATTGGTTAGTTGCTTTGCTGCCGCTAAACTCCACATATAGCCGGGCGAAGTTTACCGCCCCCAGCCAAGCATAGCTGGTCTTGTCTCGCAAGTACGTGCCATTGGTACTACCGTCGTTTTTCTCTCTCTTTTCCGAAACCGCTTTTCGACAAACAGTACGACAGATGATGAGCACGCAGGAGGCTACTTTGTCGAGTTCACGGACGACGACTTCGTTGCGTAGCAGGATCGTTCCTAAGGCAGCAGCCTGTGGCTCGTTGGTTATGGATCCCGCTTGGTTATCTTCAGGACTCTTAGTCCAATTTGGATCTTGTCTGTACTCAGACTATTTGCTACATCTATGTATGATGTACTGATGGGACATGTGTCCTTTGCGTGTCATTTGGATCTTGCTCGTAGAGCGTTGCTATATATAAACTTTATTTCCATCTTTTGTGTCGTAGATGGTCATGTTGTGATATTGAATCTGTATTCTACCCTTGTACCCTGTGCACCGTGCGTGTATGTGTGAAGTGCACAGGAAGGTGAAGCACTCAGGCTTGGAAAGCCTAACGTGAGCCTATGAGGTGGGTGTTGTGTGCATGGGCGTGTCGAGCTGTTGCTTGGCCTACCCATAAGCTTGGGAATGCGAGGCGACCTCACGGTCCCTTGTAGTGACCTCATGCACATAAACCCCTCGTACCTGCGCGCTCTGGGTTTTCCTACTCCTGGGGCTTACAGACTTGGTATCAGGGCCTTTAGGAGGTGCACAGAAGTTGTCATAAAAAGGAGAGTAGGAAAAACTTATTCTACCCTACTATTTCTTACCCCACCCACCCTCCCTCTGGTAAGGAAGTGTAACGGTTTTACTCTGTTCTTACCTGTTTCACCTAGGCTTGGACGTGTTCGGGGAAACTGTATTGCCATAGGGAAAAGTGTTTTTGAAAATTTTCTGTACTATGGTTGCTTCAATATCATCTGCTATCAATCTCCACATATAATCTGCTCCTTTGCCATGTTGGTATTTTCATACTAACATGTTTTTCTCTTTTGATCCGATGCCATCTCGACCACTTCTTTGTTCCGGAGCCTGTTTTCCTTTTCGTTATCATCATGGAGCTACCGTATACCCCACCGCCCTGCGCGTTGAGTGGATATGCTAGTGTTTCCATCTTTGTATCCGTGTGTGGATGTTCTAGTTGTTCTAGCCTTGTATCCGGTTGTATGGATCTCTTGTGTACTTGAACCATGTATGGTGTACCTTGATGAATTCTATGGATCGATGTGTTATCTGGTCTTGAATCCTTGTTTTAAGCTATGTTGTCATATGCTGTTTCAACCGTCTTAATGTTTTCCCTCAACAGGATGGTTAGACCTCCACCACCCCCTGAGCTGGGACCAGCCCTGTTGCAAATGACTCAACTGTTGGGTCAGATGCAGCAAACCCAGCACAACTTTGATCAAGCTCGTCAAGGCTATGGCCGAGTGATGATCCGAGATTTCCTGCAGCTGAACCCGCGATCGTTCGACTCTACTCCCGAACCGCTGGATGCAGATGATTGGGTGCGCGATGTCAACCGCATGCTCAACACAGCGGGAGTCGCCCCAGAAGACAAGGTGCGGTTTGCGACTCACCTACTGACAGGAGGGTCCGCCGCATGGTGGGAGAACTTTCTCGAGATGCGTCCCGCCAATGCGCCTGATGTCACATGGGAAGAGTTCAGGGAAGCTTTCAGGAGCCATCACATTCCTGAAGGGCTCATGGACAGGATGAAGGAGAAATTCCTTAGTCTTGTTCAAGGCAACAAAGACGTGATGGCGTACAGCATCGAGTTCGCCAAGCTGGCTCGCTATGGTGGTGAAGAAGTGTCTACTGATGCCAAGAAGCAGAAGAGGTTCCGTAATGGCCTCAAGCCGGCACTCAAGTACGCGCTCACTCATGTCACGGCAGAAACCTTCGACAAGCTTGTCAACACTGCTGTCAAGGAAGAGTCGGGTAGGCTTGCGTTCGAGGAGTCGCGCAAGCATACTCGAGAGGTTGCTGCTCCTTCAGCATCAACGCCGCCTCAGAAGCGCAGGTTGTGGGTTCCTTATCCCGCACCGCCAAGACAAGCTGCAATGCCCGCACAAGCTGGGTATGCTCCCCGCGCAGCACACGCTGGGTATGCTCCCCGTCCTCCCACCCCGCAGCTAGCGCAGAGGACCTACCAACCTCCGCCAAGGCCTGCATATGGTGGACCAAGGCCGATGGGTCCACGTGCCGACCCCACGTGCTACAAGTGTGGCCAGGCAGGGCACATCTCTACCTTCTGCCCTCAGAAGCTGCCTCCACCACCACCTCGCTCTACTCCGACACAAGCGATGGTTCGTGCACCAGCTCCGGGCCGTGCCTTCAACAACAACAACAGGCAAGGTCCGAGGGTTGCTCGCGTCAACAACCTCAACATCGAGCAGGCTGAACAAGCTACCGACGTCGTGCTTGGTACTTTGCTCGTTAACTCTATTCCTGCAAAAGTACTTTTCGATACAGGAGCTTCTCTATCTTTTGTATCTGATAGTTTTGCTCAAAGCAACGAGTTTCCTATGGAGATCTTACCATCAAATCTCTTGGTTCACTCTCCCGGAGGACAAATGATATCTTCGAAGATAAGCCATGGTAACCAAATTCAAATTGGAAACCATATCTTTCTCGCCTCCTTGACAGTTCTTGTAAATTCAGAGATCAATGTCATCCTTGGCATGGATTGGTTGAAGGCCAACAAAGTTGTCATTGATTGCGCCGAACATTCAGTTTCCTTTCCTACTTCGACAGGAACCTTGACCTATACACCTTCTAAGACACCTTCCGTTCAGCTCTTTGCTTTGAATCCTAGCTCTCTTCCGGAGCTTGAGTCTATAACGGTGGTTTGCGACTTTCCTGACGTCTTTCCTGAAGAACTCCCAGGTATGCCACCTGACAGGGCTGTTGAGTTCGTCATTGAACTAGAACCTGGAACAGCTCCTATCTCAAAGCGGCCATACAAAATGGGTCCAAATGAGTTGGCTGAACTCAAGAAGCAGCTTGACGAGTTGCAAAAACTTGGTTTCATTCAGCCAAGCACTTCTCCATGGGGATGTCCTACCATCTTCGTGAAGAAAAAGGATAAAACTGATCGATTGGTGGTTGACTACCGCCCTCTCAATGAGAAAACGATCAAGAATACATATCCTCTTCCTCGCATCAATAAGCTCTTTGATCAGCTTGTGGGTGCAACTGTGTTCTCTAAGATGGATTTGAGAAGCGGTTATCACCAAATCAAAATCCGCAAAGAGGATGTACCCAAGACAGCCTTCAAAACTCGTTATGGCCTCTATGAATACACCGTCATGTCCTTTGGCCTCACTAATGCTCCTGCCACTTTCTCTCGTTTGATGAACTACATTTTCATGGAGTACCTTGACAAGTTTGTGGTAGTCTATCTCGATGATATCCTTGTCTACTCCAAGTCCAATGAGGAGCATGAAGAGCATCTTCGCCTCATCCTCCTGAAGCTTCGTGAACATCGTCTTTATGCCAAGTTCTCCAAATGTGAATTCTGGCTTCCTCAAGTCGTCTATCTTGGCCATGTCATTTCTGGAAAAGGCATCGCTGTCAATCCTGAAACCGTCAAGGCGATCGTTGAATGGCTTCCTCCGAAGAATGTCAAGCAAGTGAGAAGTTTCCTCGATTTGGCAAGTTACTGCCGCCGCTTCGTTGAGAATTTCCAAGATCGCCAAGCCTCTTACCGATCTCCTCAAGAAAGATAAGAAGTTCCTTTGGTCTCCTCAATGTCAAGAAAGCTTTGACCTCCTCAAGCAGAAGCTCACTTCCACACCTGTCCTTGTTCTTCCAGATACTTCTAAACCTTTCCAGATATTCTGTGATGCCTCTCTTCATGGACTAGGCGCTGTCCTCATGCAAGAACGTCAAGTTGTGGCGTATGCTTCTCGTCAGTTGAAAAAGCATGAGCTCAACTATCCCACACATGATCTTGAGCTTGCAGCCGTGTTACATGCTTTAATAACATGGCGCCAATACTTGTTGGGCAACAAATGTGAGATCTTCACCGACCACAAGAGTCTCAAATACATCTTCACACAACCCAACTTGAACCTCCGTCAAACGAGATGGATAGAAACCATCAAGGACTTTGATCTGTCTATCAGCTACACTCCAGGCAAAGCTAATGTCATGGCTGACGCCCTTAGTCGCAAGTCCTATTGCAATAACCTCATGATTCAAGAAAGTCAACCTGCTCTTTATGAAGAATTCAGGAAATTGAATCTTGAGCTCGTTCCCCAAGGCTACCTTGCAAACTTGGTGATCACGCAGACTCTTGAAGATAAGATCCGAAAAGGACAGTTGCGAGATAATTGCAGCAAGAACATCAAAGAGAATATGCACAAGCCCAAGTACAAGTCCTTCTCTATCGACGATCAAGGAACTCTGTTCTTCCAAGGTCGTTTTGTTGTTCCGAACGATCCAGCCCTGAGAAACCTCATTCTCAAAGAAGCTCACGACACTCCTCTTTCTATACATCCTGGAAGCACAAAGATGTATCTCGATATCAAGTCTACCTATTGGTGGACTAGGATGAAAAGGGATGTTGCTCGTTATGTGGCAGAATGTGATGTCTGTCGCCGTGTCAAAGCAGAACATCAGAGACCTGCCGGTGTCCTCCAACCCTTGAAAATTCCTGAGTGGAAATGGGATAAGATTGAGATGGACTTTGTAACTGGTTTTCCAAAGTCTCGCAAAGGCAATGATGCTATCTTCGTGGTGATCGACCGTCTTTCCAAGGTTGCTCACTTCCTTCCTGTCAAAGAGACAATATCTGCTAGTCAGTTGGCCGAGCTCTACACTGCAAGGATTGTTTCTCTTCATGGTGTTCCCTTGGAAATAAGCTCTGATCGCGGAAGTATCTTCACTTCCAGGTTTTGGGCTAGCTTTCAGAAAGCTATGGGAACTAATCTGCTCTTCAGCACAGCTTATCATCCTCAAACGAGTGGGCAAGTCGAAAGAGTCAATCAGATTCTTGAGGACATGCTCCGTGCCTGTGTTATCTCCTTCGGCATGAAATGGGAAGAATGCCTTCCATTCGCTGAGTTCTCTTACAACAACAGCTATCAAGCCAGTTTGGGCATGGCACCTTTCGAAGCTCTCTATGGTCGCAAATGCAGAACACCTCTAAACTGGTCTGAAACCGGTGAAAGGCAAATCTTTGGCCCCGATGTCATCAACGAGGTTGAAGAAAAGGTGCGAATCATTCGTGACAATCTGAAGATAGCACAATCTCGGCAGAAAAGCTATTATGACAGCAAGCACTGTGATATGATCTATCAGCCTGGAGATCAAGCTTACCTTCGTGTTACTCCTATGAGGGGCACTCATCGCTTTGGTATCAAAGGCAAGCTGGCGCCAAGATACATTGGTCCCTTCAAAGTTCTAGCAAAGCGTGGTGAAGTCGCTTACCTCCTTGAACTTCCTGAGAAGCTCTCCAAAGTGCACGATGTCTTCCACGTGTCACAGCTCAAGAAATGCTTCAAAGATCCGGACCGTGCAGTTGATCACGAGTCCATTGACCTCCAAGAAGACCTCTCCTACAAAGAGCATCCCGTTCGGATTCTTGATGAAGCTAAACGTCGAACTCGCAACAACTCTGTCAAGTTCCTCAAGGTGCAGTGGTCGCACCATTCCGATAAAGAAGCAACTTGGGAGCGGGAAGATCAACTCCGTTCCGAGTACCCTTCCTTCTTCACTATTTCTTCCTGAGAATCTCGGGGCGCGATTCCTTCAAGGGGGGGCGTTTGTAACATCCCAAGAGTAACACCCTAGACCCTTTTTACCTTTCTTGCTTTTGGTATCATGTCATCATGTTGCACTCATGCATTTAATCACCTTGGCTTTTATAAATTGCAATTGTTTTTGTTTTCCTTTTGTTGCTTGTTGTTTTTCTTCTTTCCTCTCCCTTGGTTCATCCCCTCCTCTTGTGATGTTCCAAGAAAGGCACCACAAAGTCCTTCCCTCTTTTAACCCACTTACACAAAGGTCATGCCAAATTTTCTAATATTTGGTGGCACCCTTAATCTCTCTTCCTCTCCTATGTTGTTGTAAGCCATTACTTTGCATTGGAGATGCTCCACCACAAATGAATGGATTATTTTGCTAAGCTTTTCCAAACTATTTGTGCACATAAAACCATGGAGCAAATCTCTTCCTTTTAGCTCCATGCATCTTCCTCTTTTATTTCTATTCTTCTTTCTTCATCACATGAGTAAGTGATTTCTCTCATATTCTCTCCCCTTCAAATACTCACACTTTATCTGTTATCAAAATACACATATTAGTTTTGAGTTGAAAACAAAATAAAAACAGAAAATAGAAAGAAGAGAGAAAATAAAAGAAAACCTACCTAAACTCTAACCCTAACCTATCCTAGCCGGAGCCCAACTCCCTCTCCTTTTCCTTTCCCTCTCACTTGGCCCAGCTAGCACCCTCTCCTCCTCACCGTGCGGCCCACCTTGCTTGGCCCAGCCCCACCTCACCGAAAGGGTATGAGGACCCCTCGTCCTCTCCCTTTACACGTAGACGAGCTGCACCGTATCGGGCAAAGAAGCTCGCCATGGTCGCCACGTCGCCTCTCCACTCCATCGCGTGGCCTTCCTCCCTCTCTCTTATAAGCAGCACCAGCCTCACCAACCCTAGCTCGACGCCTCCCTCCTTCTCTAGCCGCCGCCACCTCTCTGTTGTCTCCTCACCAAAACCTACCCGAGAGCATCGCCGCCGTCTACCCTGCTCCGCCGTCGCCATGGATCGCCGCATGCCTAGCTGAGCAGCAGAAAAGGACCCTGTCTTCCTCCTCTACGTCCTAGACGTCGTCACGGATCCGGAGACGCCAAGATCTGCTCGCCTCGTCCACCTCTGCCTCGTCCACCTCACGGGCATCTCCATCTTCTTCGTCGCCAGCCGCTTCCACCTCGTCGTCAACCACCCCAGGGTGAGCGACCACCTTCTCCTATACCCCCTGCATGCCTCTACGTTGTGGATCGAGACAGAAACGAGAGATCCGAGGAAGTAAACGAAATCGAAAAACGAAAACGAACAAAAAAGGTGTTCTTTTTATGTCTGTCACGGTCACATCTTCCGACGTGTCTCGCCGGCGAACCACTCCACCCCAGCACGAACCATTTGCTCCTTTGGATAGCCACCACTTCGGGCTACAACTTTGATGTTCACACCTCCCTCTAATACGCAGTAGATCCGTCGCCATCTTCTTCCAAAGTTTGGTCCAGAACTCGTTTTTCAGTTTTGCATTTTCTTCTCTGTGACACGGGCTCATCTTCCGATGATCATCGCCGGCGCCACCATGCTTCTCTTCGGTCCCTTCCACCTCCAAACGAACCCTGGCACATCCACCTTGCTCAACTACATCAGAGCCTCACATAGTTCTGCCCAGATCTCGCGTTTTCATCGCTTTAAAAACCGTGCAGGTTTACCTCTCCAGTAACTGCAACTGTCGTTTTTCTTCAGTTTTGGTGTTCAAAATTTCAGTTAACGTGAAGACACACCATATCTCGCCTGAGCCCTGTCTTTGTACAAAACCGACTTAGCAGCCCAGTGGCTGTGCCCTTGCTCCTCACGCCGCAGACCCGAGTTCGATTCCCCCCGGCGCGGATTAAGGCCAACCTTTTTGGGTTGCCACGCGGGCATGCTGACGTGTCCGTGGGCCCACTGGTCAGCCACTGCGGCTAGATCCAGAGCCGGTGGAATTTGTCTCCCGCCCAAATCTTTCCAATTCGAAATTCTGTTTCTTTTTCTGAATTTGAAATCTGTCCCCTTTTCAAACTATTTAATTTTGCACTTTCCAAATTCCAATTTCAACAAACTTTATATGTTTGAGTATCAGCAAAACATGAACTTTCCAAATATGAACTTTGTTTCAACTTTTGAACAAATATAATTTGAAAATAATTCAATTTGGGAATATGATGTTGCAAACTTGATTAATTCATAACTTCATTTCTGAAATTTCCAAATTCAACAAATTTTATATCTAAAAGCATCAGAAAAGTGAGAGGAATTCAAATCCTGCATTCTCATGCATCATTGGCATCATCTCTGAATTGTCCAAAATAAAACTTGAAAATGGAATTAATATATATGTGAGGGTGTTTATCATTTCATGTGAAATATGAACACCCCACTTAAATTTGGCTTGCACATATCATCTTGCCATGTCATCAAGCATCATATTGCGCGTTGCATCTACTTGTATTGATTTGTGCTATACTTTCCTTGTATGTGTTATTTGGTTCTTCTCAAGTAGACGCCGACGCAGAGCAGTACGAGCAGGAGTACGAGCACCCCCAGGAGGATCGTGCCTGTGCTTCTACCGCTGATCTGACAGGCGAGCCCACCCTTCACCTATTTTACATTTACATGCTCTTTTGGTCTATTGCTATCCCTATGTTGCGATTCTGTTGTGTCACGTGTCCTATTCCACTTGTTACCTATATATCCGAGATACACCTCCTCGCCCTACCCGTTGTTTGTTGTTTGCCAGCTTTGCGAGTCGTAGGCGAGTTTAGGGTCTTGTTGATATCTCGAAATGTTCGGGATATCTTGTTGGGAAGTTGACACATGTACCACCTTTTTGAAAACGATGTTGATAACTTTTGCTACAACTAAAATTGATAAGGGATAATAACATTGCAGAGGCATCGGTGAGCCCCTTTGCGAAAGCATCGGATTTTTGTCTCGCTTGTGTCCCCTAGGACCCGAGTTCTTGTTATCTTCTAAGGCTGAGCGCACTAACCACGCGGGAGATTTTATCGGGATCCCCCATCACCCATTACCTTTTCTCAAGTCTGTTGAAAAGGGGGCCACAACCTTGGTTTTATTTGCCTATGCCATGTATGCCATGCTTTACTTACTTGCCTTCGGGTGTTTACTTCATGTTGCCTTCGGTGTTTATATTCTCTGTGACGCGGGGCGTTTAGAGCGTGTGGTTTGCACGCCTAGCCGCCGACGCAAACCCGAGTCCGCGTCGGAGTACGGCCGAACTTCGTCTCGGGTAGCTTAGTCGGGTGGCCCCCCTAGACTTTCTTGCAGAACTGGAACGGTCTTGTCGTGATATCCTTCCTTCGCCTGGTTGGAGGATAGAGCGTGCGTGTATGGGAACAGTGGTGCACCTGAGGTAAATCTTTTCGGAAAGGTGTCTGGTTATGGACGACTTGGTGTTTAACTCGATCATAGAACAACTTACACCTAATCTGGTCGCTAATAACTTGCTAATAATCTGCGTAGTAAGTTAGCACTATTACAATGGATATGGAATAAAATTGTCAACTGTGTGAGTGCCTTGCTAGTACTTCTTTGCGAAGGGGGATCGCATTGGGTGGGTTATGTTAGATTATGCGCTCTCTCATCTTCTCTAATAGACGAATGTTGTAGCGTGTCTCTATTGGTTAGTTGCTTTGCTGCCGCTAAACTCCACATATAGCCGGGCGAAGTTTACACCCCAAGCATAGTGGTCTTGTCTCGCAAGTACGTGCCATTGGTACTTACCCTCGTTTTTCTCTCTCTTTTTTTTCGACAAACAGGTACGACAGATGATGAGCAGTACGCAGGAGGCTACTTTGTCGAGTTCACGGACGACGACTTCGTTGCGTAGCAGGATCGTTCCTAAGGCAGCAGCCTGTGGCTCGTTGGTTATGGATCCCGCTTGGTTATCTTCAGGACTCTTAGTCCAATTTGGATCTTGTCTGTACTCAGACTATTTGCTACCTCTATGTATGATGTACTGATGGGACATGTGTCCTTTGCGTGTCATTTGGATCTTGCTCAGTAGAGCGTTGCTATATATAAACTTTATTTCCATCTTTTGTGTCGTAGATGGTCATGTTGTGATATTGAATCTGTATTCTACCCTTGTACCCTGTGCACCGTGCGTGTATGTGTGAAGTGCACAGGAAGGTGAAGCACTCAGGCTTGGAAAGCCTAACGTGAGCCTATGAGGTGGGTGTTGTGTGCATGGGCGTGTCGAGCTGTTGCTTGGCCTACCCATAAGCTTGGGAATGCGAGGCGACCTCACGGTCCCTTGTAGTGACCTCATGCACATAAACCCCTCGTACCTGCGCGCTCTGGGTTTTCCTACTCCTGGGGCTTACACTGAGCGCGTGGACCCCAACCACTTGCATTTGTAAATATCTCCACCCACCTCATCTCCACCCATATAGAGACTCTATGGCACCCATAAATGCGAGAGAGGACAAACCTCTGCCAAATTCAAAATTTAAACCTTGTCACTAGAGGGAGGGATGTCACAAACTAGAACCTTTGCTAGATAAATAGAGTGTCACAAGGAAGTCAAGAAAGAAAAGAGGAACAAATACTCTCTTTTTCTCTCCCTATTTTAAATTATCATTTTTGGTCAAACAACTTTATAAATCTGACCAAGTATACTTAAAAAATCAACATCAGCAATATTAAATCAATATTATTAAACTCAATTAAAAAATATGCATCCATACTGTATACATTTAATAGTGAAGAAGTTTATATTTTTTCGTATATACTTGTTCAAATTTTAACTGTGATTAAAGATAAAATGCAGGGTAATTTTAGAGTAGCGAGATTAGGATAAACAAGAACTGGTAAGAAGCTAGAAGATACAAATGTGGCAAACTCGAAAATAGGAAATCTGCAACAAAGAACTTCAGGATTCTGTAAACCGTTCAGATAAGATGCGTTCCAAATGATTGGGACATGCGAGTCCCCTGCTGTTGGCTCATGTCATTTACTTCTAAACGGAGTTAGCTGAGCTTATTTGTCTGATGCGTCGACCATGTTGTCTAGTGCCGAGTGAGATAGAGATCGACGAGACCATCGTTGAGCCCCGGAAGCCAGAAATCGTGGGTGTACGATGGCGGATCATGTGCAATTGTTGGTTTGAGCTCATGTCCAATGCACCATGCATGCGTCCATGTTAAACTCTTGTTTCTTTCGTCGCTAAGAAGAAAATAATTTTTTTCGATCTAGTTAACTAGGTCTTGCTCAGGCGTCCGAAGTTTGAAGTCAGAACGTACATGGTCCTCCCTGCTCTATTCCCGTCCCGGCGGTGTGCCTAGAGTCAGTTGACGTGCGGAGTTGTCTTCTCGGCACATCTCCTGGAATCCGGTCGGTGTTCGTTTTAGTTAGTGTGGTTGCAAGTATGGCTCTGCGGATCTATGATTCTCATCTTTGACAATGGTTGCTGCTCTGGTGCACCGATCCTTTGTGTTTTAGCGCGACGATTTCTCACATGTCTACTACAACAAGTTCTACTACGATAAGTTTTGCCTGGCCCTAGTGAGGGAGGGGTCAGGATCGCGACGCGTTTTCGGCTCGTTGTAGTGCTTGTAGTCTTCGCCTGGTGGTCCAATAATTTATCTGTATTTTTTGTACTTTTAGAGCTCTTTCTACTACTGTTAAGGATTATTAATAGATTGGTGAATTTTTTTTAAAAAAAAACTAGGGTGTCAAAGTATGGGGTCTGATCTAATTAATGTGACACATTTGCCAAGTTCAAGGGTCAGCTGGTACATATATACTAGTTCAGACAAGTCAACTAGATCTACAGACTAGTGACATGTTTCCCTAGATACCAATTCCTTTACTATTTACATAGTTGACCCAAACTTTGAATATCATCTTAAATTGTGTTTGAACACCACTATGTTTTACCTAGAAATGAACATGAAAAAAATGTTTCTATGTTTTATGACTGGTCTGTGTATCAAAGGTATTATCCATTCAGATTAATGTGAAAAAAAAATACAGTTTTCAAGATAATAAATATTTTCAAAGGATGTGTTATCCTACAACATTTACAAACTTCCATAAATATTTGAATGCCAAAATTGCATATAATTTAAGATTGGCACACAATGTTTCCAGCGGCAAAAACCAATATATATATATATATATATATATGTTGTCTACAATAGCACATCTCTGTGCTTCCTGTAATAGGAAAAGGTGGAAAATTATTTGCTGGCACACATGTGTAGTTGACCATCTGAATAGGCTTGGTGACAGAAATTTGGTCAAAAAGTGTGCCAGCGATGTTAGCACATCTTGCAAAGGTGAGATTCTACCTGTCTCCGCATGCATGGATCTGATGGCATATGCATCTAACCATGCATGAGGATAGAGGAGAAGGTTCAGCAACTGTTGAACACAAAGGCAGATCTGGTCCTACTTCCAAGCAAATAGTAATCGAGTACGTCCAAGTTGCCCAACTAATCATGATGCCAGTGTTTCACGTACTACATGTCCATCATCGTACATGGAAACCATGCACTATGCATATGTGGTGTAGTTCCACAGGATCTTGGCAAAAGAGGAACAGTGGAACCAATTTTGAGATCGAATTATGGCAATCCTAATTCTTGAAAAGAGACAAAGAATGTCCTCTTCGTTCATTAAGAAAAGGTTAACCTTGGGCTTCAAAATATAGCACAACTCCTCCTCTGCTGGGATGATACAATTTGCAAAGCTCTTTTTTTTGCATGACCTAATTAAAACTCATATTTTTGCCTTGTTATACATTTTTTTCCGACAAAGGGAATGAGTAAGGAAAATATGGATTCTATACATATCCTTATGTGACAGGGCTAATGTTCTCTAAACCCAAATATGAATTCCATAGAATAGATTTGAAGCCGAATTTAGTGCGGAAATTATCCTACGAAACATTTTAACCTCAGGAAGGGGAAAATCACATTTCTATTTGGCTCAATTTGAGGTTGTGTGCTGAAGTGCGCTGAGCATTGTTAGTTAGAAGAATTAGTCATCCTCGTTAGCTCAAGTAAGGATTTCTCGTTTAAGTTTCTCTAGCATAGGTGTAAATCATGAATTCACATATATTGCAACCACAAACAAAGATTCATTAATTCGCATTGGCAAGAAACAAGCATTTTTCTGAAAATGGAAAAAAGAAAACCACGTCATACTACGATCAATCAAATTAATGTAGGTCCATATTAACATTTTCTTTGAAACTTGTACTCTATTTTTTTTGTGGGTACACACGTAGTACTATATCTTCAAGCCAACAGTCAACACAACACGCAGTACAAACCAACATATAGTAGGTGTACATACACAGAGAAATACATGCATGGTTCATGTCATTGCGCGGCGCTGTCGACACGGTAGATGACGACGAAGCACGGCAGGATGGCCCTCGGGTTGGCGACGAAGAGCTCCTCCAGCGTCCCGTACGCGCTGCTGGCCGCGTCCACCTCGCCGGCCACGGAGTCGAACGGCGCCCCCTCCTGCTCGCCGTCGGCAGCGTCCTCCCGCCGGACCTGCCCCGCGATCACCCGGCACACCAGCATTGCCCGCCACCCCGTGCTCGCCGCCTGCGCCGCGCCGCAGTCGTGCGCGCGGCCGCTGCTCGCCGTGGTGCGCACGCCCAGCGGGTGCGCGCCCGCCCAGGGCGCGAACCCGTGCCGGATCGCCGCGCACACCCCGCACGCCGTCGCGCCGTTGTCAGTGCCGTCGTCGGCCGCGGCGGAGGAGCAGAGAGAGGCGGAGCCTTCGGCGCCGAGCGCGCATGCGAGGCCGGCGGGGTGGAAGCGGAGCAGCTCGTTGCCGTCGGCGGCGGCGCGGCTGGTGGTGCCGGCGGGGGCGGCGGCGGCGGCGCGGCAGCGCGCGCGGACGGCGTCCCGGTAGGCCTCGAAGCGCGCGACGGTGCGCGGGCGGTTGTGCACCTTGAGGATGCGGTCGATCTGGCAGATGGGGCGGTCGCGCTTCTGCCAGCTCGACTTGAAGATGATCTCCACGATGTTGCGCCCCGAGTCCTCCGGCCCAAGCTCCGACACTGCATCATGTAGCATGCATGGTCGTCAGCATGATGTTGCATTTCAGAAAGCACACAGATTTGATTCAAAGCTAGCAGAGTACGTATGTACGGTAAAAATAAACTTTGATTAACTAGTCACAACTACATTAAACTGCAATCACATGGTCATGCATGCATGGTTCCTCCAACCCAGAAGCTCACAGACCAAATCCTACTAGTAATGGAGAAATCATGTGCATGCATGTGGCAGGCATGATCGATCTCACACCGACAGTGCAATCAAAGCACCGAGATCGATCTTGGAACAAAGCGTCGTCGACACCTACTTAAGCCACCGTGTTAAGGCGATGTGGTTCTGTCCTGTGACCCAGGACACTTTGATTGACCTAAACAGACGAAAAGTATGTACACTATACCAGTACTAGTACACAGATCATTAACACAAAGGTACATCACCAGTACACCCAACATTCAACACATGAGTCAGCTACAACAGCGCCAGTTGATCAACACATTGATCTTGTTCACGAGAGGAGCATGGTATAGGATGGTCCCAATGTATTGTACGTGTATGTTCATGTTTCCCTTTCAACTGGTACATGGAACCCAAGTATTTTTCTTCCTTTCCCCCCATTTTTTCTCTCGAGGATAATTGGTAGCAGATGAATGAAGGTCCAATCCAATGTTCCACCAACCACTATAAGTTTCAGCTACTACTGTGCCACAGCATGGCTTCTGCAACAGTGTGATTATCTGCTTAATGTGTCTGTGTGTGGTGTCAAGTGTGATTGTTTATTAGTCATGTGCAGTATCCTACTCCTCCTGCGTGCATGCCAACACTGGCTGCCCAAAAGATACCATCATTGATTAATCAGTAAGCAATTGTAACCTACTACTAGTCTACTACTACCCTTTACCAAGTGCAAGCAACATGTACGTGTAGATACCCTTAATTTCTTAGTGTTATCAACCCAATATTGTATTAGTCAGTGGTATAGATTTGTGATCAGGACAGTAGCTTCCTTGTAACCCACAAAAGACAAGGAAAACGAGAAGAAAAAAGGGATGGGGTTTAGCTTTGGTGAGCAGGCAGCATCTTCCTCCCCTACCCCCTTCTTCCTGTCTCCTATCACTCTCACGCACACACACACATGGCAAACAAGGGTTTGTGGACAAATTGCTAAACTAATCCACCCACTAAAGCACTTGATTTGTGTGATGTAATACAAAATTAGTGTCCATTTTGATACTACGTGGATCCAATGGGTGCCATCATTTAATCATGATTAGCCCATGATATTGACCAATCAATAATTAATAGTTACTGCAAAGATACAGATCTCTAGACCTCATTGTAAAGCTAGCTACTACTCTATCACAAGAAAATCTTCAACGCATGCGTATTTTTGATCTTCAGGGTTGATGGAAATCGATATACTACTGTATATAATCCTTTTTCCACAACTTATAATCACGCAAAAATATAAACAAAGGAAGCAGTACGTTCGATTCTCCCATGGATTAAAAATTTCGCAGAAAACATGATTGAGCACGTACCGGCATGGCGAATGGCCTGGTGCTGCTCCAAGCTCTCGGCCTTGGTGAACACCTCGCCGCACTGCGAGCAAGGGCACAGCTCCCTCGGCCTCGGGTACCTCCTGATTATCATCACCGATTAACACGCGATTATCAGCGACTAATGGCGTGTATTAGTAACTGACAAGCGAACTAACTAATGAGAGGGATTAAGCAGCGGCAGGAGCAGACCTTGACACGGGCTCGACGTTGATGGCGCGGCACTCGTAGCAGCCGGAGAGGCCCCTCAGCGAAGAAGGATGGCCGCCGCCCGTGGACGACGACGACGAGGCGGCAGCGCGGTGGGCGCGGCGGGACGAGCGGTTGAGCGGGGCGGTGTCGCGGTGGTCGACCGACGCGGCGGAGGACGCGCCGTCGACGGCCACGTCGCGCATGGAGCAGAGCGAGGTCGCCCACGCGCCGCCCCCGCCGCCCGTCCTCGTCAGCGCGGCGGGGTCGTGCACGCGCGACGCCGCCGTCGCGCTCCGGCAGCTCAGCAGGCTCTTCAGCTGCTCCCATGAGGACGGCGCCGGCGCCGGCTTGGCGGGCGCGGACTTCTTGGAGTTGTGGCGGCGGGCACGGTCGTTCTTGGCCGCCGCGACGGGGCTCTTCCTGGACGCGGCGCGACGGCTTGGCGTCCTCGGCGCCGGCGAGAGCGAGGGGGGCAGCGGCGATGGAGGCGGCTTCTTCTTGCGCTTGCCGTGCTGCTGCTGCTGTCGCCGGCGGTCCGGAGTGTCGGTGGCGGTGGCGGCCGAGGAGGAGGAGGGCAGCAGGAGGCTGGAGAGCGCCATTAATGAAATGGAGCTATTCCTAGTAGTAGCAAGTAGGCGCTCCCCGTCCGTAGCGTTCGCGATTTAACAAGGCGAGAGTGGCGAGAGAGCTGACCTGGTTTATATCAAGGCTCTTCCCCGCTCTACCTCCCCTTGGGCCCACCCTAAAACACAAGATATTGAAATGAAGGAAAAAAGAATAACCAACTTTTTTACTTATTTTTAGCACCACATTTGGATATTATGCCGAGTGGAAATCGTGCAGGAATTAAGAAGTAAAGTGTCAATATTTTTTTAAATAAAGTTTCCTTTTTAACAACCAATACCACATATATTTATAGTACCAAATAATGGTAGAGATAAATGAGTTATCTCCAACAACTACAAAATAAAATCTAAGAAAAGAGCAAATCTTTGAAATTTTCAAACTTTTTTTTCTTCCATAAAACAATCTTATACTTTTGTGAAGGCAGCCTAACATAAATATCGAACCACAAGTCTATACTACATATCAAAAAAGATCCTTCCATAAAAAATAAAGTTTGTATGCTGCAACCAAATAATAAATGACAAAGATTGGACATGAAGATTTTGGTCCGCTAACACGACGAGTTGCCAGACCTTGGATTTCTTAGGCGATGGCGGATGGCAGTTGACAGGTTGTCACCTGCCAATTTCTCACTGGGTCGTTTTGTATTTGCGATGCAATATAAGGGGCCTCCTTATTAATTTAGATCCAATAGATGAGGAACAAATCAAGAAAGGTGTTACCTTGACCTCTCCAAGGTAAGAATTATATGCATATTATTGAGACATGAATTGAAATTGTACGAGAAAATGTAGAAGCCAATAAAGCAATTGAAGAGGTTCTTCACGGATTTTTGTCCTAATATATACATGTAACATTATCAATGTTATAATGTACACTTGATTACGATTTGCCATTTTATTAGTGTTCCCTCTTACACAAGCAAGATCACAAGCACACCTAGGCACCCCATGCCACACACAAATGGACATATATAAATAGCGCAACTTGCCGTCAAACGGAACCAAATAATCATGGTAGACACATCACGTCATACATATATTTATCTTTAGTCAGCCCAAACCATTTTAAATAAATGAATGGAACCATAATACATACACAATGTATACAAATTAAACATTTTAATTAAATGAATGGAATCATGATACGTATACAGTGTATACAAACCATAGGTAGCACACATCACTTACACAGAAAATAACATGGAGATGGACGATTTGAACTTAAGTGAATAGAACCATGCGACATACACAACAGATACATGCGTACAGTAGCATAAAACAAGCACACAAGAATGAACCAGGCAAACTGAGGAAGAAAAAAAGGGGAATGAGCTAGGAATTAGAAAAAATCACTAAGCGAAAACAAGAAGCACCTAGCACCGCTGGAGTATACTAAAATGATCAGGAATGAGTGTTATTGGTTTGGTCGAAAGGGCAACTCATTGCCAAGAGAGTGAAATGAAACATCACACGCTTACCCCTTGATCTCTTTATGTACACCTTGCACAAATAGGAGCATAATGTCACAGGCTTATCCAACCGCCGAGGTTACATCACGATTCCACCAATACGACCATTGCATGCACCTCTTCTTGACATTGATCTCAACACTTACCACAAAATGAGCAACCCCGAAAAATAACGAGACACTACATACGCCATCGAAGGACCTCGATCAACTGACACCTTGGTGCCAACATGAATATCTTTGCAAGGCTCTGCTCTACCTTCCCTTGGGCCCATCCTAAAAACACAAGATATTAAAATTAAGGAAAATATATAACGAACCTTTTACTGGTTTTTAGCACAACATTAGGATATTATGGCGAGTGAAAATCATGCATGAATTAAGAAGTAAAGTACCAATATAGTTTTTCAAATAAAGTTTCTTTTTTCAAAAAATCAATACCACATATTTATAGTGCCAAACATTACATAGTAGAGATAACTGGGCTTTCACAAAATAAAGTCTAAAGAAACAAGCAAATATTAAAAAAAAATCTCCTTTCATGACATAATCTTATATTTTTCTAAACATAAATCAAGAAAAATAGCATAGATATCAAACCAAAAACATGTACTACCTCAGTTTATAAAAAAATGTCGCAAGTTTGTCTAAATTTAGGTGTATCTAGACACTCTCTTTAGTGTATAGATATATCAAAATTTAGACAAATCTCCGACATCTTCTTATGGAATGAGGGAGTACATATTAGAAGATTCTCCCATATTTTAATGTGTAAGATAAAGTTTGTATGCTCCAACTAGATAACATATTATAAAGAATGAACATGAGGATTTTGGTCTGCTAACCCGACGAGTTGCCAGTACTCCGATTTTTAAGCGGCGGCGGATGGCAGATGATATTTTTTCACTGGGTCACCCTACACAATATTAAGGTCCTCCTTATTTAGATCCGGCAGATGAGAAACAAATCAAGAAACGTGTTACATTGACCTCTTCAAGGTAAGAATAATGTGCATATTAGTGAGGCATTTATTGAAATCCTGCAATGAAATGTACAAGCTAATAAAGCTATTGAAGAGGTTCTTTCAAGATATGATAGATTTTTGTCTTACTATATATACTACCTCCATCCTAAAGCTTAAGGCTTATATTATTTTTAGAAAGTCAAACTATGTCAAGTTTGACCAAGTTTTTACCAAAAATCATTAACATCCAAAATACATAATCAATATTATTAGATAGATAATAAAATATATTTTTATATGGTATCTACAAAATATCATATTTGTTGATAGATTCTTCTAAAGTTTGGTCAAACTTTACTTGATTTGACTTTTCAAAAAATATAAGCCTTAAGCTTTGAGATGGAGGTAGTATGTAACATAGTCAATGCTATAATGTACTCTTGATAACGATTTGTCATTTTACTAGTGTTCCTTCTTACACAAGCAAGCTCACAAGCATACCCACTCGTACGTCACAGATATATGGATACATCTATAATTAGCACAACTTAATATCAAACGGAACCAAATAATCATGGTAGACACATCAAGTCAACCATACATTTGTCTTTAGCCAGCCTGAACCATTTTAATTAAATGAAGGGAACCACAATACATACACAGTGGATACAAATTAACACATTTTAATTAAATGAATTGAACCATGATACATACACGATGGATACAAACCGTAGGTAGCACACATCACTTACACAAGAAATAATATGGAGACACCATTTGAACTTAAGTGAACAGAACTATAAGATATACACAACAGATACATATGTACTGTAGCAACACGTATACAAGAATGAACAAAGCAAATCGAGGAAGAAAAAAAATAGGGGAATGAGCTAGTAATTAGAAGGAAAAAACACTAATCCAAAATAAGAAGTACCTAGCACCAGTGGAACATACCAAAAATATCAGGAATGAGTGTTGTTGGTTCAGTCGAAAGTGCATCTCATTGCCGAGACAGCAAAAAGAAACGTCACCCACTTACCTGTTATATCTATGCACATCTTGCAAAAATAGGAGCATCACGTTATAGGCTTATCTAACCACCGAAGTTACATCGGGACATCGATAACCGGCGACACGACTGGAAGGCAATGTTCCACGAAGACAACCATTGCACCTCTTGTTGGCATTCAGATCAACACTTACCACCAAATGAGCAACCCCGAACACCACATACGTCATCGAATGGCCTCGATCAACTGACACCTCGGCGCCAACATGAATATCTCTGCAAGGAGGTCAACCATCAGGGTAGGCATGGAGTCGTAGAGTATTGCATGGAGACTAGAGCTTATCAGTGGCACCTATGCCAGGTGCAATAGAGATATGTGGGTTCAAAATCAACGTGTCCAAGGAATAAAACAATGCACATGCAGGTCATGACAAAGATTTCACCCATACCCAATTCACACCTAGCTGCAAGCTAGACCTCAAGCGGCACTGGCACTCCCATGGAGCAAAGCCCAACATCGACGAGAGGAGATATTCCTTCGGGAAGTCTCTAAGGAGGATTTTGATGCCCCGGCGATGTCCTACGCCGAAGTGTATTGAACACCTCCGTTGGATCGGCTTGGTTGAGCCAAGGAGATGCGGAGGCACCAAGCTTCTGATCTACGGCGGGCATGATGAAGCTATCACGGCCAAGACAAACATACGGCGGGGTTGATCGTAATTGATGGATGGATGCAACCACTGGTGGAATATGACACACAAAGTGTAGCGACGATGGTTATATCACCGAAAGAATGAGAGGGGGGATCAAGATCAAAAGAGATAGGGCGGAGGACTTAATAGGGAAAGATAATGCTAGATTAACTATAACACCCACATATTAAGCTTTAGAAGAGTTCATGATGTTGATCATGTTTGTTAGAAATTTGAGCGAGGCCACTCCCCGACCCCGACCCCGCGTCGCTCCCGCACGGGGTGACCCGGGGAAACCCTAGCCGCCGCCGGCGGGCTCCCCTTCGAGCCGCATCCCGCCGCCGCTGCCGCGAGGTCGACGCGGTGGCGGCGACGCCCTTGCCGCCGAAGGCTGTGGGGGCGAGCTGCCGTGGAGGCGTGGAGGTGCAGTGGAGGTCGTCATGCCGGCCTGGTCGGAGGCGCTGGTCGCCGGCGCAGCGTCGGGGCGAGCTGGGCGCCGGGGCGACGGTCCTGGGATCTCGCGGTGGAGGAGGCGGCCGCTGTGGCTGCGCGGGCAGCACGGTGGTCGGATCTCGGCTCCGTGCCTGCCATGGCGCTGGTCGGCGGGGGTGACCCCGAAGGCTGCGGATCCGGTGGTGGCTGGTGAGTCCTCTGCGCCCCCTCCTTCCGATGGCTCACGTTGGTGGCCTTCTTCGGTTTTGGGGGTGGCGGCGGACGGCTCGTCGACGGGTCTGTGGTCGGCGGCGGCTTCCTCTTCCCGCCGATGAGGTCGACCGGCGGGCGGCGGCGAGGGGGCCTGCCGTTCTTCCTAATAAAGGTGGTTGTCCTAGGGTTTCTCTCGCGCCAAGTGAAGATCGGTCGGAAGCTTCTTCCCACCGGGCTAGCTGGATTGTCGTGTTCCGGAATGTCCTGCTGGCGAAATTCATTGTGCGATCAATGCCTGAAGATTGCTGGATTTGGTGTTTTCGGTCAGGCGCACCCATGTTTTTATCGACCGTTTGGTTTCAGAGGGAGTGCTTCGAAGCTCCTGGCTGTTAATATCATGGAGCTCGTTTTCTTTCCATGGTGCGGAGAAGGTCATAAAAGCCGAGATCGGTGGAAGAGCAATGGTGGTCGGATCTTGGTGGTGAGGTGGAATTGGCTTGGAGCTTCGTGACTTCAAACATCGACTTGTATGTGGGGGCGACGGGAGAAGTTCGAGGTCTATCTCTCGGTGAAAATCCAAGTCGGCCTTAATGGTTGTCTGACATGTTCGTATTGTAGGCATTGTTTTGAAAGGGACTTTCTTCAGGGTGAAAACCTAAGATCTATGATCGGGCGGACGCGTTTGAGCACGTTTCCTTCTTGGAGGCGTATGGAAGCCGATCTTCTGGTGTTGTCTTGGTGGTGTCAGTGTCGTTGTTTCAAGTTTTCGATCTCTGTAGCGGGACTTTGTTTTCTGTAATTCTTCTCTCCTTTTTTGGCTGTGTGCATCATTTATGCCATTAGGGCATGATATTGTTGCAGAGGCTAGGTGTAATTGGTATCTCCACGATATTAATATATGCTCTTTATCGAAAAACAAAACGTAGACACAAATTTACAAATACACCACACACACATGAACGGACTAGCTTGAATGTACTTGACCGAAAACCCCTTGATCATGCGAGAAATTTAAATGATCACTTTAAAACGAGATCTAAATTCCAATCCCAAACCAATTCCGAAATATCACATTTCTTACACGGAGGAGTGTTCTTCTAGAGGACTTGGATCTGCAAATGGAGAGGAGGGCATTGCCAAATGCAACCTGAGGCCCACGGCAAGTGTGGGGATTGCATTAACTGCGATTGATCGCTGGAGCACGGGACCATGCAGACTGCACCGTAGCGTGAAATATCAGATGCATGTCCCCCGTCTATTTAACCAAGTGTAGAGTGAAATGTATGCTAACATGATGCGGGTAATTAAATTAGCACATTAGACATTAGTATATCAACTCTTAGCTAACACTAAGGGCTTGTTTTATTGAAATGTATTTCACATGATTTTTATGGATGCTTTTGGTCCTTAGACATTTTTCCTGAATATGACCCTTTGATTCGCAATATTGTACAATATTCTTTACGAATTTTCGTACGGATTCCTTTACACTCTGTTTTGGAGAAAAAAAAATCCATCGATTCAAATCTCTTTCGAAAATTACCTTTGTTTTCCGTGTACTGTGAAATACTTTTTGATTCAAACCATTGTAGTTTTTAATCCTATATTCCTATAAGAATCAAGAGTACATGCTACTCTAGTCATCTGTTTTTTTTTCCTAAACCTGCGTTTCGAGAATCTTACAAATCAAAGATGCCCTAAATTAAGGTACGTAACATTTTCCCTCCCGATACAGTATCGGTATCAATTTCCTAATGTATGATAAATTAGCAATGTGCTCCATCCAGTTCGGCAAAGCCATCCTCCGAGAGCTGAGCAAAATCTTCAATGGTCATCGAGATATCTAGATCACATACAGGGGATGAATTAGTCAAAGAAATTAGCATGTTCAGTTCATGCATCCAAGATCAATATCAGTGTTTCCCCAAGACTGATCCAAAACTAGTGACAGTGTGAGATCGAGGTAGCTAGGTTTGCTAGTAGCTGGAGACTTGACGTGGGGAAAGGTGTCCTAGGTGTATTGTGGAGTAGCTAGTAGTATAATACGGAGTACGGAGTAGAATGGATGGAACTAGGAAAATTTCATCTCATGTTGGCATGTTGATCAGTCCCTTGAGAGGAGGAGTTGAGCTAATTTCCCGGCAGAGAACAACATCGGAGCCAGGGTTGCAAAGTAGATAGCACTATACTTTAAACTATGCTAATCTCAGTTGCTTACCTGCCTCCACACTAGTAGCTTAACTGCCCTAGATCCCACTTCATCCTTGTCCCTTTCTCTTGATTACTTAATATTAACATCAGATTCATTGCCTTATCTATTGATTTTCAAATAATTATTCTCTGTCAAAAAGGGATTTTGGTTTCTTGCCAATAACTTGGACTGGGGTGTTAGCAGGGCACATGGAGGCGGATTGGTACGTAGTACTGATACCGGCATGGACATCATATACCATCTGTATTTGCAAAATGTCACAATTGATAGTAGAAAATATTCAGACAGCAACATGCAGCAAACCGAAACAACCTATATAGAATTCGAATTACCAGTTGACCTACAAGGCTACAACCACAAGTACTAACCTCACCTCTAACTAGTCAACAAATGCAAAAAAAAAAAGAGGAACGCTAGACATGTACTAGTGCTGAAGGTGTGACCATGCTAGCAGAACATGAAACCGGAGCTAGTGAGCCACATGAGAATTGGGTTTCTTCTGACCAACTATGCATGCATGGCGCCATCCACCATGTGTGTGTGTTCATGCATTATTATTTGGGTTTCATGGAGAGCAGTGAAGAGGAATACATGCAGCACGCATGTTAGGTGCGAGGCATCTCCAGGGGCGAGCTAGCAGCTGGCCTGAATGGTTCCAACTTCCAACACAAACAACACATCCTCGCAACAAAACCCAACCACAATGCTGGACCATGCCCCTCAAAAGAGATCAAAACACACAGCGAAGGAAGAAAGTGAAACATGCATGGAAGGGATCATCTGATCTGATCCATCTGCTGCTAATCTCAAGTGCAATTGGGCTGAGGACCTGTGTACTTTCCAGAGGAGAACAGGAACAAAACCAATAATTGGACTGTTGTTTTCAACAATGGGTACGTTGTGTTGATGAAGTTAGTGTGTGTGTGTGTGGATGATCGTGGGGTCAGTATATCTGACACTCTTGCGTTGCACGCACTCACCTGCTCGGCGAATGGCGTCGCGGGATCTGCATGATAAGTTCATGAGATGTGTCACAGTAAAAAGGTATATATGCAGGTGATCCACATGTTCGTGAGTTATTCTGATCACTGAAGATTATTACATGTAAATGCATGCACCCATGCATGTTCTTCACCATGGACCACCACCAGCCAACTGCTCCTTCCCAGGGACTCCAACAAGCCAATTCGCACTTTGATCACCCACCTGGCCTGGCCACCTTTCTTCTGATTGTCATGAAAATTCAGATAACACCACACTAAAACTGGCCACAGCGGAAGAAAACTTGAGCAGCGGTTCTCGCAGCCGAAATTTTATCACACGATTGCTGCTCAGCAGTACCGGATGCATTGCCAACTCTGAATACCAGTGTTACAAGGATGATACAAAGGTGCCCAAAGCGCCTTGTCTAATTGCCAGGACTGGGTATACTAGGCAATTTCCACACTCAGGCATTGAAGTACAAACTGAGTTCCTGTCTGTTGATGGGATAGTCGAAGATGCCACTATCCACAACTGGTCAAACCAGCAGCACGCTAACGGGGATAGCATAAGGGAACCTACGGGGAGGACATTTCCCCTTATGTGTGTGTGTCATCATGTGAGGCATGGAAAGATTAGGCCTACTCGTCACTGTCATTTCCAAATAACGGAGGAACTTTCCTGGCCATATTTGGTTTCTTGCTGATATTGCCGACAGGAGCCTGTCAATTCACAGAAAGGAGTTCTCACTTTAACAGATATATTGGTCAACAAATAACCTTTTTCCATATTCCAGGTGAGACCTACAGTGCATGTAGTAGTCTAGGATTGTTGAACTGGAAGAAACTTACAGTGGCAGAAGAAGACCGCAACCTTGTGAACACAAGAAAAACTCAGCTGGATGTAAAATTTCAGTCCTGCACCTGCTTCTTCTGCATTTGCAGAAACTCACAGATCATCTGCCCCTATACTTTTCATTGAATTTGTGTCCATGTTGCGCTAATTTCCCAAGAGAAATATCTTGCATAAACAAATATATATCAAATTAATTCCTGGCTGCATTTTCCTAAGTTGTAATGGACTTGTGATCATCGTATATACTGTGCAATGCATTGTGTTAACACTTCAGCAAGGTTTGCCCTGACAAACGGGCTGCACGAATATTGCCAAGCTACTGATTATCCATGGAGAATCGGAGTGGGATTCAGTTGGTCCAAGAGTAGCACATTATAAGTAAAAAAAGCAGCTCCAAATTCTCCTGGTCTATTGTAGCACGTACACGAGTGTGCACTAGACAAGGAAACGCATCTCCATCTATGGTTCTTTAGTTTACCCAAACTGAGAGGCAACAAACGGCATGACCATTATGCTCCCAAAATCAAACCCTGGCAGACCTCGGAGACAACCTCGTATGCAGTAACCTGGAGAACAATAACCACGCCAGCTGTGTCACAACAATGCCCACGGTTCCAGAATTGCTAAATTGAATGGCTACTAAAGCGCCGTTTACCTGTCGGCCGCACTTGATGAAGGCCAAAGATGCAATCTGCACAAGGATATTGCCAATAGCTCCACACTTCAGAAGCACTCGCAATCTGTAGCAGGATTTGCATCACGCCCAGTTGTGCATATATGTGAATTTGCCAGAACATGCAAACAGATGGGAGTGATGATTCATATCCTCTGCTTTCCTGTAAACTGATATTAGTAGACAGAGATATGCTATCAGCCTATGTTTCGATTTGATATTCAATAAGAAAATATGTATTATGCCGGGGATGAGGGGAAACCACGTATTTCAACATGAGCGTACTTCCAGAAAGTATCTGTACAAGAATTAAAAGGCCACAGGAAGTGCATATCACACACTGATAGATACACAAGGCACATCAAGTTACTCTTAATCAGACCAATATACTTCTCCTTCCCAGAGTTTCGTGAGCGAATGTGCAGAGACTGACTGGTGAGGAACAAGTGTCTTTGCTGCTCTGAACATTTCTTTAACAGAGAGAAAGTAGCTTCAATTTCTATGCATAGACATGAATGATTTAGTGCTGGTCTGAACGTCTGTTGCGAACTTATAGAAATTCAAGCACAACCAATTATCGCAAACTCTTAGTTGGTCATAATGAAAAGAGAACCAGCAGACCATAGGATAAGGTTTGCAGAACAGTTCAACATCTTAAATTCTACGCAGCATACAATAGAAGAGTGTAGCACACACAACAACAACAACAATACGAGCAGCTGATACCCATTGTGCATGAAAGTGATACTAATATCTGAGTATGCTCATCAGATCATGTAACTGCCAACTATATATCAGAAAAACATACGTTTCTAGGGGAAGGATGGAAAACCCAATTTGAACAATAGCCTGCTTTTAAAAAAATATTTAGCAAGAACTAACAAGACACGAGGAGATGCATATCAAATTGGTTCAGTGTTAATCTGAGAGTTAGTTGCTACCGTAGAGAAATTCAGGCATGACCAATGATCTGGATAGGACATGGTTAGTCAACAGAGAATCAGCAAATCCCAGTAAACCATATTGGAATCGCTAAAGTGAATGGCTACTAAAGCGCTGTTTACCTGTATGCGGCACTTGATGAGGGCTGAAGATGCTACGTTTCCAGGAGTGATCTGCAGCAGGATATTGCCAGTAGCTTTGGCAGAACAAGCAGAATATTAACAACAGAGGCACAACACCTCTGCATTCACAACCCTGAAGAGTAAAAGCACGAAAAACAACACCCACATGTTCAGCATAGCTTGATTTTGTACCCCAATGATAGAAAACATTCTCAAAGGATACAAAATTAAGGAAGCACAAACGAAGGAATATAACCCGTCAGACAGGAGTATGAACTGAATTGGAATACACTTTACAGAGAGAATATAGCCTAGGTGTAGTAGGTAGAATCTAGCCTGGTCTGGGAGGACGTCATGGCGAACAGGGAGAAGATGAGCAACCCGCAGCCAAAGGTCAGATGGAACGTGTCCGACAGCGGAGTAAGTGACATTGAGGGTGAGGAGGAGCTCGAGGCGGCCCATGGAGCGGGTGGATAACCACCGTAATCGGAAGCCGGTGCTAGTCGGCGTGGCGCAATGGAGGGATGGAGGAGTCGCAGCAGGCGAGGCCAGGGCAGGTAGAGGAGGAGAGGGAGAGCTGGAGGGAGTAGGCGAGGCGGCAGTCACCGCTGCGGACGACACGTTAGTTCAGGTTCCACGGCTTGGGATTCGACATTGCCAATCGCCGCCGTCGGAGACGAAAGTGATGGACAGATAAATCTGGGCTATGACTCTGGCATTGCTGCAACTGGAGTAGTATTCATCCGAGGGCCCGACAACAGTCAACAACAACTCAAAAAAAGGTTAAGTTTTTTTGTTGAGAGGAAATAATTGTCTCAGCAACCCTGGTTGTACTCATCATAGTTTCAGCTAGACTACTACTAGATGGAACATACTATATAGTATTGCCATACAATTCACCAACCAAGAAAAAACCAATCAGATTGTAAACCAAATAATTATCCATGAGAATGCAAGACGAAAGGAACAGTAACAAGTTTGGTGCTCTAGCCTGCACACTGCAACTTGTCATATTTCCTGAAAAATAGCAGCTGTGCACTTTCTGTGTATAAGTATATAGATAAATCCTGTGTGCTTGAAAATACAATACCAGAATAAACCACATCATACTAAAAAAACTTCTACTTCCAGGTTGACTTACATGATACTAAAACAAAACAGCATGTGCTACTCTAGGATCCTTGAACTGGAAGGAACTTACAGTGGCAGAAGAAGACCACAAGCTTTTTTATATGATTCACATAAACATGTTGTGTATTCAGAACATATGTATGTACTCTCCATGGATGCAGCCTAGCCAATTTGCGCCCAACCCTGCAGAAAAACAATATCTGGAGTAGAACAAATAAAATGTGAACTTTGAGAGAATGGTACAAGAAATTTCAAAACAGAACTAGTTACAGGAAGGTAATTTGAATTTTTTTTCTTCAGCTGGATTTCAAAAACGGAACATTGAGAGAATGTTAGTAATTTCAAAACGGAGAATGTAACAGCAAAATTAGAAGACAACAGTAGAAACTGATAGATCACTAGAGTCAGCAGAAACACAATCGAGCTGTGCAAAAACAAGCATAAATAAGATGCAAGCTAGCATACTCTCCTTGGTCTAGTTGCATTATTAGATATCTTATCCTCGAAATTGTGCATACCAGAAATCCTGTAGGTTAGTTATAATTCCTTAATCCTTGGCTTCATGCCAAAAACAACTTCCAGCTCAAACAGACAGCTGCATCTAGAAAAGTTTCACAACCTGCCTTCCATAAAACATCTTCATAGTTCTACTTGATAACCAGCAGAAAAGGTTTTACATGACAGGGGAAGGCACAAAGGAACAATGTACGACACAATACAAAGAGAAATGACTAGCTAGGGAACTTGCACAGATATGCTTACACCTGACATTACCATCGAATTTCATATTTGCCAATATGTTGAATCTTTCTAGTTCAGCAGATAGGCAAACGACATGATGAAAAAATAAAAGACATGCAGACTAGCATCTACCTAGGATCTCATCCCATATATGCATAACAGTGTTACTTCAGGTCTTACAGCCTCATTATATCCTCTATCGCTTCCTCTTCTTGTTCTTCTTCTGATTGGACGCAAGCTTGGCAATGAGCTCCTTCAGAAGAGAGGGATAGGTCGTGGTTATATACTCCCAGCCATCAGTCGCCATTATTTTCTCCAAACATGGACGAGATTGGACTTGGATAAAATTCAAGCACGCCTCCTTCAATCTGCAGCAGTGGTGCTGCTCAGCCAAAGAAAGAGTGGATGCCACCGAGTTCACACTTATGTGCTCAGACAACTGCTTTTCACATAAGAACTTGAGCTGCTGAATATCATATCTGTCTGCTGCTACAAACAACTCTTGCAGCCATTGCAGCCACATTACATCTTTTACCGCTTCCTCCACTTCTTGTCTTTCTCCATTCTCTATGTTGTTGTAGTTGTCCATATCAGGAAATGAATCTGTGTATATGAAGCTAAGCAAAGCCGCAAACACTTTAGCTTCCATGTCTTTGATCCGTATAACAGTAGACGTAGTGCCCTCCGTCATGGGGCCAAAGAGTTGTGCCATGAAGACTTTTGATCGAGCTGCGAGCACACATCGGTGTGCAGCGAACGTCTCACCGCTGACCTCAAATGTCACATCAGCACCAATCTTATTTTGAAGGAGATTGTTAAAATGATCATGTATGTCAGACAGGGCGCCATCAGCATCCTTGGAAGTGTTGGGATCATTGCAAACCATGATGTCACACCGTATGGTGAAACAATCATCCTTCAGGTAAGCCGATCGTTCAAGGGCATCTCTTTTCATGAATTTCAAGGAGCCCCAGAAACTAGATTGGCTGGAGAAGCTGAATGTTTCAATTGCACGGATGTATATCGGATTTTGATACTCAACCTGGTCGACAAAGCTAAACTCGAACTTGGCCTCCACAGCCTCTTCCATATCGTCATCGTCACGGCTTAGGACGAGAGAAATGAAGTCGGAAGAACCTGAGTCCTCACCGTTAGGGCAGTAATAGATGCACCATTTATGGCCTCCTACCAGGAAAGGCCCAGACATGATGATCTCGCCGGTGGGTATCTCTTGTACGGTTCGCGAGTAGTCCTTGACCACAAGCAGGTGGTACCCGCTGTCCGTGCCGGCATTGACGGCCAAGGTGGTGGACAGATTCCCATCGGTGATAACGGATACACCAGTGAACGACGGCATGACCAAACCTGCAACCGGATCCAAAATACAGTCACGGTTCACATCCAAAGTTTCGGAGCTGAGATGGATGAGCTAATAAGGTGGCGAACCTGATCGGCTCCTGCTTGCTACCGCACGCTCGAACCGGCGTCCGGGCAGAGACAAAGATCCACTCGCTGTGTCGACGGTTCTCCCAGGAAACAGAGTGCGGCTCGCTGGTCACGAACAGTAACTAGACTGCAGCAGCAGTCTGCGATACTGCCCAGCGAAACCGCTGCATCACCTGAGCAAAAAAGATACAGAAACTGTGCTCAAAAAGAGGTACTGTATCAGGTTGCAGAGTTACATTTGTTCCAGCAAACAAAAAAGATTGCCCCAGTTCGTGATGCTGATGACAATCAGGGGCCTCTACAGGCAGGCAGAGACTAGAAAGGAAGTGTTTACTTCAGTGGACGGACATGATCCTCTGTAACGCAAAGAAAATTCCCAGCAGTCCCAATATTGTAGTAAAGAGAACCAATCTTTTCATCAGATCGTGATTTCAATTGGTTGGTTGGGCACAAGAACGAGGAGGGGATCTTCAATCTCCCGCTTGATTGACCAGCTTGGACAGGCAGGCAGACAATGTAGCTCCAGTGGTACTACCTCCGTTCCAATGGGATACGTAGAAAAGAAAATGTCGACAGCTCACCGGGGGAGAGAGCGGCGAGCTTGGTGGATGTAGGCCGTGCTCGGGCTGCAGGAGGCGCTCACGGTGGAGAAGCTCTTCCGGCCGGAGGAGGTGAACGGGCTGGAGGCGGCGGAATCGGTGCAGGGCGGCAACAGCGAGCAGGCTTGCAGGCTGCAGCCGAGGTCTTTGCAGGGGAGTCAGGCTGGAGGAGGCGGCGAGGATCAGTGAGAGGCAGCGGGGGCGGGCGGCGGGACCTGAGAGGCGGCGGGTCGCGGGGACTTTTATGTAAGAGTGAACGACCTGGTTGTACCAGGCCGAGGGAGGCGTCTACAAAGAAGTTCCGGCAATGTTGTATATAGCCTATCTGTAAGAGCATCTCTTGCGGTGCCCGTAAATCCCAACTGGCTCGGGCCGAAAGCGGCGGCGCAGAATGGAGCCTGAAACCGTGGGCCGGCCTGTATAATTTGTTTGGGGCCCGAGAAACGCGAGCGTCGACCCGTATAAATACAGGCCGCGGAGGGGAGTAGGGTTCCAAAACCCTACACCCGCCGCCGCGCGCACGCTTCGACTTCCGGCGAGCAATCGCGGAGCCACCGCCGCCGCTTTTTCACGTCCTCCACCACCACCGTGACCGCATGGCTGGCGCGAACAGCGGCGGGAGCGGAGGCGGGCGGATTGGCGGGAGAAACTCGCCGCCGCCCCCCCCCCCCCCCTCCGCCTTCCACTCCGAGGCTGAGCGGCGGAAATGGAACCGCTCGGATGCGCAGCGCTAGACCAACTGGGTCTGACGCCGTTGGGGAAACTCGCCCGCTACGCCAATAGCGGCGAGGGGTCTTCCTCGGGCGTGGCCGGCCGTACACTAGCGCCGACAGCAGCAGCGACGAGGAGGAGGAGGAGGTGCCGGCCGCTACGTCCTCAATGACGAGGAGGAGGCGACGGCGATCCAGCAGGTCTCTGTCATCTCGGAGGTCGAGGCGCGCGCGCTTCCGCCGCGAGGATGCGGAAGCCGTCCGTGCCGTGCGCGAGTACGAGGCGGCGCAGAAGGAGGCGGCCGTCCGCCGCGTGAAGCAGGAGGTCGTCGACCTCAACTCGGAGTAGGCCGCCGACGGCGTAGTCCTCCGCGGCGCGCACAGTAGGTCGCCGCCGGCGAAATTAGATTAGTTTTGGAGGTGGTCGCCGACGACCACCTCAAATGCAGTGTATTTTGCGATCCAAACTATCGAATTATGCAAGTAATATGTTTGAATTTCAGTTTTAAACTTATTTGCGATGATCAATTTACTGGCAAAATTTGAATTCGAGATTTTTCGGTTCCGAATACGGGTGTTGTTCTACGCCACCTCCAAAACCGCTCGCATTTTGTTTTTCGGGAGACTGAACTAAGTTTTTTCAGTTCCGAAAAATAAAGGCTGATGCTCTAAGTGGATATTCATTTCGGCTCACATATGAACCCACTATGTGAAAACACACTTTAAAATATCAAAAAATTCTGAAATAAAATTGTGCATGTACATCTAGACATTCTATGTTGGCACACAAGTTTTCGGGAAAAAAGGAACATTTTTTGTGTCCCACATAAAAAGACAAATTTTAATGCAACATGACTATTCACAGGACATTTTTTTGTCTTTTTTATATAGACCATATAAAATGTTCGCTTCCCCGAAAACTTGCGTGCGAATATAGGATGTCCATATGTACACGCGAAATTTTATCTCAGAATTTTCTGACATTTTTAAATATTGTTTTTTCTGCATTTTATATAATAGGTTCATATGCACCTATGTGCTAAAACACCACCTCCATCTAGAAGCCCACATTCTGAGTGGCGGACAACAAAACTCGAATTGGGGCACTAAGGACTCCCGAACAACCTAGGATTTAAATTTAAATTGAATGGATGATTTATTCCTAACTTTTTTTTTACATACTCCTTCTCTGTTGTCAATTTGGATGTATCTAAACAACAGAAAGAGTGAGATATTTTTACTTCTGAAATAATTTTGCTTCTTTCACATTATCTGAACATCCGAGCCAAGATCCTGCCACCGATTTCATTTCACAGAAGCTATAACTCCTCGTCACAACGGCGGCCTACTTGATCCAAGCTTTGCTCGCCGGTGCTTGGCACGTGCATCCTTGTTGCTAGCACCACCGTAACCACGCCCACACCCACCACGCAGGAGAGAGCAAGCGCATCCATATCCCACTGAGCCTAGGCTCCTAGCCGTATCCCGTCCCGAGCCGTGGTTGGGGAGGCTGGCCGCCGTCACTCTTCGGCTAAGGTGGTGCCACCCGCGGGGTGGCATCAAGTGTATGCATTTTTTTTTCTAGGACCAGTTCCTTAGTATAGGGCACTCGCCACAACCGGAGATGTCTTGCCCCTGTTCCTCATGGCCGAAGGGCGGCCCTCCTCAGCCACTTTTTGCTGGCTGCTCTACAACCCCCAGGCGTGACGCTGATGCAGAGGCCATCTAGCTACTCCAACCTGGCGAGTCATCATCCTAAGTGGTGCGTCCCTGGTGACGATGATTCTCGCTAGGGAGTTGAGCGAGCAGAGCTCATCGTCACGGTGGAGAAGGAGCAGAAGGATCTGATTTCTTTTTCTCCTTATGTTTTAGGGTCTTTTTTGTGAACTTGTAGGTCCCAGTCGCAATTTTGTTTTTCTCTTGGACCTCTTGTTAATTGTAGCCCACCTCTGGAAAGAATGCAGTTCCTAGGTCCTTCGGGACCTTTTCTTGTTCAAAAAACCCCTCGTCACAACGGCGGCCTACTTGATCCAAAAGCTTTGCTCGCCGGTGCTTGCCACGTGCATCCTTGTTGCCAGCGACACCGTAGCCATGCCCACACCCACCACGCAGGAGAGAGCAAGTACATCATATCCCACTGAGCCTAGGCTCCTAGCCGCATGCCGCCCCGAGCCGTGGTTGTGGTGGCTAGCTACCGACACTCTTTGGCTAAGGCTGTGCCACCCGCGGGGTGGCATCAAGTCTATGAATTTTTTTTCTAGGGCCAGTTCATGGAAAACAACGATGTCTTGTTTCTGTTTTCATGGACATGACGCTCTATTAGTTTTGATTTGGTACTCTGTCCATCTCTAGAAAAACTGCTCAAATTTTCTAGATATAGATGTATCTACACACAAAAAGATATTTAGATATAACCATATCTAGATAAACTTGTACACACTAAAAAATATCTAGATATAACCGTATCTCGATAAACTTGAGGAACTTTGCTTTAGGAGCGAGGAGTAGTAGATTTGAGCTTACACTATTTGTCGCAGCCCTGTCAGCAGCCGGTTCCGTTTCCCATCCCCTCCACATACCACACATTGATTAGCGCATGATTCAACTTCCCATTAGTGCTGGCCTCCCCATCAGTACAACATTTCCTCTCCTCCCGATTTCCCCTCTCCTTCCCAAGTCGTTTTCCCTCTGGCCACGTCAATCAGCCGTCGTATTCTACCTCCGTCTGCAGGGTCAAGAAGGACAATGCCATCGGCAAGGAGACACTGATTAGACCATTATTTATCTGAACCTCCATGCGCACAAGATACTCCACCACCTCGACTTGAATCTCTATATATACCCAGCATAAGACCTGAGTAAATGACAGCATGTTTTTTTTCTTTTTCAGTTGTGGTGTTTTTCCACGCTTTATTTCAGCTAAGACAACTATTTTTTAGATGGAGGGAGTATATTTCTTGCACTCTTTCTTCAGACTTTGCTTCTCACTAGTACTGTCTACGTGAGAATATGTCTTTGTTTTTGCTACCACTGGTTTGGCTGCAGGTAATGTCAGATATGGGTTGCAGGCAGGAGAGCATAACACATGTCCGTATTTTGAAATTGCAGGTAACATTGTTTACTGTTGGGGAAGATTTTGCACAAATAACCAAAACAATGGTTTGTTTTTGCACAAAACACCACATTTTGATATAATCAGTTGCACAGAACACAGAATAGTTGATTAACAACGTTGATACCCATTCAGAGCATCTCCACTCGTTGGAGCTCCCCGGGGCCAAATTTCAGTCCGGATGAATTTTTGCACTGAGCAGGAGTGTTTTCCCAGCCGAGCCTCGCCCAAGCCTTCACTGACATGCGGGCCAGAGCACGGAATTTGCTCCATCCGGAGCCCTCGGCAGCACCCCGGGAAACCGAGGATGGTCTGGGGAGTCCGGACGGATTTAGACCTAAATCCAGACGAAAAACAAGAAACTGGGGACGTGACTGGACCGTTTTCGTCCATCCGGATGAAAAAAAGGGTCCTGGGAGCCATCCCGGGGACATGGCTGGAGATGCTCTTACTCCCTCCGTCTAGAAATATAAAACATTTTAGATTTCACAGTCAACTAAAATCACGTTACACAACATTTGGAGTTTCCTGTTTTGCCCACTCTTAGAAGTTATCTAGTGTACAACGTGGCAGTTAGGAACTGTCTGGTTCCTCGTGAGATGAGGCCTCAACCAGCGATGAGCCATGCCGATGGGGAGATTTCCGTTCACACTCAGTGGAGGACGGGCCGAGCGGAGCCGCGCGGTGGAGCAGGGGAGGTTGGGGGCGGAGCTCGTGCTCAGTGGAGGACGGTCCGAGCGGAGTGGGATTACCTCCTCACGTGTCGCCCTCCTCGTGTCACCCCCTCCTGGCGATCGAGGATGCGAAACCCTAGCCCCGCGTCGCCGCTGCTCCCCTCCCACCTTCAGCTTGCGTCAGGCGGGGGGCGAGGGAGCAGTGGCTTCCTTCGGCTTCAGAGACGTACCACGGCCTTTGGTCCTTTGATGTACGCGTAGGATGGATTCTCCTCGACAACGAGCCCCTCCAGTGTCAACTATCGGCGCTTCAAGTGTAGGGCTTGGCCCCGACGGTACTTCTCCCCGACATGTAGGTAGCGGCGGCCGCGGTGCTCTCCGCCCAGGCACCCACTACTCCTCGTCAGCGGCGTCGTTGAGCGTGTACGCCGTTGCCAGGTACATCTACCTCGCGACTAGCTCCCTCTCCGGCGCCATCCCGCTAGAGGTCATCAACGCGCCGCTGTTCTCGAAGCTCGATCTCACCGGCAACGCCTTGCCCAACGTGGTCCCACCCTCCATCTGGAGCCTCTGCAACCTACTCATCAAGCTCCGCCTACATGGCAAGGCTCCCATCGAAAACGGGGTGCACGGCGTTGGTGAGGTGACTCAGTCAAAGAACACCAATGGGCACCGTGGACGGACGTTGCTCCTCACAATGGGCCCGACCATCTAATTGTAGGTCATTGCTGCTAATCACCTGTTTTGTGTTCTATGCAACTCATTACATCAAAATCTGGTGTTTTGTGCAACAACAAACCATTGTTGTGGTTTTGTGCAAAATCTTCACCAACAGTTGGTGTCATGTGCAATTTCCTCGTATTGTTAGATGTACAGAAGAAACTAATGTCTGTCCAGCCAACTGCTCCAGTGCTCCACCAACAAGCCATTTTAGCTTTGATCACGCACTTGGCCAACTGTTCTGCTACCAAAAATTGAGATAACGCTTCACTTGAAAAATCGAGCTGCGCTTTTCTTAGCCAGAATTTCATCATATGCTCAACAGTAACAGGTGCATTGCCAACTCTGAATACCATGTTGTGTTACATACAAGTCTAACAATGACGATACAAAGGTGCCACAAAGGCGTTATCTAATTGCCAGGACTGAATGTACCAAGCAATTTGCAAACTCTGGCATGAAAGTACAAACAGATTCGCTATTACAATGTATGCTGACGCTGATACACGTCTGAAGTTCCTGTCTGTTGATGGGATTGTCAAAGATGCCACAATCCATGTCTGGTCAAACCAGCCGCATGGGTAAGACATTACATACACTGAATGTTCTCAGGGATAGCTTACAGGAATCTACAGAGCATACATTTCCCCTTGTGTGTGTGTCATCATGTGAGGGCGAATAAAGATTATGCTTCATCGTCGCTGTCATTTCCGAAGACTGAAGGAACTTTCGTGGCAATCTTCGGTTTCTTGCTGATGTTGCCAACAGGAGCCTATTCATAGAAAGGAGGGATCACTTTAAGATATAGTTTGGTCTACGGAATTGACAATTAAGCAGTGCACTGGAAATAATTAGCCATTTGACGCTAGCATGATACATATACAGACAACATGTGAACATGAAGTAAGAGTACAACAAATCCAGTGAAGTTCAAATCACAAATGCCTGAATGCAAGCAGAAACCACTTTTTTATTCATTAGACCATATGCTCTATTTAGATCGAGAAAAAATCTAAGTGTATTTGTAGTTGCCAAAATGTTCCAAAACAATCATTCATGTTAAAAAACAAGTACATTAGTGTGTCTGCAAAAAGAAGAGAAGGACAAGAGGCTAAAAGGGTGAATATTCGAGCAACGGATTTCTTTTTTCTTTTTTGTACAGCAAAAAATGTATATATTTGCATGCAATTTTCAAGAGTGCTCATAAAATTTGTGACATGTGCATGTGGTATATTTTCGGGATTTTTCGCATTGTGAAAAATGTTGTTTCTTAAGCAGGAGCACACATGTTCAAGCTCAGCTTAGAGTTATCAGAATGCAAGCACAATTATCTAAACTTCCATAAAGTGTCATATCAGTTAAAATAAAAAAAATGCTGAGTTGATGTAAGGCACCTTCGAAGGGGCCATTTTGGAGAAGCCAAACTTCAACGTTCGACGCTGATCCTGATTGCCAGCGGCAGGCTTTGACGTGACTTTCTCTCCCGAGATCTCTGGCTGTTCTTGCTTCTGTTGCTGCTGCTTTCTATGAGCATCTGCCCTGGAGTTTCATCAAGGAAAATATTACCAATTTGGATAAACATGCAATGCATTCCTAAGAAAAACTAGCACCATCATCATGTTTTTTTATAAAGATTAAGTATGGAGTAGTTACAGCTGGGCAAATTTGGCCATTTCCTTCTCTTCTCGCTGTTGCTCACGTTTCTGCCTGTCATCACGGTTGCTGTTGCTGCTGCTTTGCATTTCTTTCATTTCCTTAAATCTCTGCACAACCAGAATGATACAAACTGTAATGAGGGAAAATGATACATAAGGATGAGAGACACGAAAAGTGTCTTTGGCTCATGGGCACCAGTGCTCCTGCTATTTAAAAAAATTCGAAAATCATACATATTTGTTTCAAAAAAATCTGAAAATAAATCTAGACATAATAAATGACGTAACCTACAAGCGTGTAAAATTTTAATATGAAATTCTTTATATTGTAGACTACACAAAAAAGACAAAATCTGTTGAAATTTGGAGATTTGAAATATGCATACCCAGATCCACACGTTTGTTATTTTTGTGTAGCCCAGAATTTTTTGTATTTGAAACTGAAATTTTGCACGTTTATGGGACAATTCATTAGCTACACCATGATTTTTTTTCTAAATTTTTTGAAACACATAAATGTGTTTTTTATTTTTTCTAAAATAGCAGGAGCACTGGTGCTCAGGAGCACCAAATCTCTGTCCTGAGAGACAGCGATATAGATGCACATACAGCATAAAAAAAAAAATCACAAGCTAAAGATCAGTTAAAGATAGATTCAGTGGACCTACTGTATACAATGCATTACCTTCCGATGATTATGGTCATATGAGCTCAGATGACTCTCAAATTCATATGCCAGCTTGTACTGCTTATTGCAGAGGCTGCAAAAGAAGGTCTTCTGTATCTCCTTAACCTCACTGCGGATTTTCTGCTCACGTTCTGCTGTGACCTGGATTGTCATGATTTGCACCAAGCAGGAAAAAAGAAACCACCAAATAAAAAGTGCACAGGATTCTCAAAATTCATGAGGGTTGATGCTAGGAACTCCATATCCAAATGGCACACAAGCTTAGATGCTATGTAGCGCCGATCGGTTTTCACGGCAGAAGCACCAACCCATAAGAATCTCGAAAGAAAATACAGAAATCAGCACTCAGTGTATGACTGCGCACCTCACGCTTCTTAACATGTTCTTCAGTCTCCTCAAGTTCAACATTCAACCTCTTCCTCTGAACATTGTCCTCCGATGTGAAGAAGTCATCCTGCTCTTGCTTCCCCACTCCTAATTTTGCATCCCTGATACCAGCTTTTATTGGCTCCAGTATACCTGCATCAGAGCAATGAAATGTATCATTAATGTGTAGGAACTACAATGTAATGCTAAATAGTGAACCTTCTATGGTATGGTAGGTCATGGAGAAAGAACAAAATATCATCTGAGATGAAACTATAGCTCAAAGTTTGGAACAAAAAGATGAGGCAGAAATAAAAGAAAACACTCAGTATTTCAATCATATGAAATACACCCTGGTTACCTGAGTTGATGAGCAAGCTACTGTGATTAATCCTCTCTGGATTACTTTAGAATAGAATAACGCTATAGCATGTGCTGCGACCGTGGTACTTATATCCCTCAGATAATTAAAAGAGTCACAGGCTAAAAATTATAACTGTAAGTTCTTGCTTTACATTAAGGTTATTTCCATTTGTCAACAGCACTCGTATTCAGTCCAGGCAGCTCTCGAACAGGGCAACTGATATCTATGGCAGCAGCGTGGACAATTGCGTCGACAAACAATAACCCCTTTTCCCAAACCCAATACTATTGATGCTTAACATGGCTAAATGTGTCCTACACAAGCTTAAAATTCATCAAAACCACAAGTACAAAAACTAGTGAGATAAGACAGCTATAAGCAACTGGAACGATCGGTATTACGATGTAGGTCCTGTATAAACAACAGCCTCTGCTGTCTCTTCGGTTACTGATCCTAGTAATTATGCCATTTTGACTACTAATAATAAACTGATGATGATGACGGGCTGAACACTATTAAAACACGGTACGAAACAAGGACGATTGACCAGCACAATACCAGAGGTTCTTCTTCCATCACTACATCAATTTTGTAAGAGCTATGCCAATTGGCAAGACAAGGAATCTACAAATTAACCAATCCAAGCTTGGGGATGCTGAGGAGTGTGTGTGTGTGATCTAGAAGAGAGAGAGTTGGAGCAGCGAACCTTGCTCGTTCTTGCCGAGCCCCTTGCCCTTCCACCCCATCTTCTGCATGAGCTTGAAGCCGACGTTGGAGGAGCTGAGCTGCGTGTCGACGGACGCCTGCTCCAGCCCCTCCGTGTCCAGGTTCTCCATCGGGCGGTGGCTCCTCGGCAGCCGGAACTCGTCGTCATCGTCCAGGCCGTGCGCCTCCCTCCTGCCGCGCTTCTCCTGAGCACAAAGCACCGCGCGCGCGTCAGCTGGATCCGGAGCACCAATCGGGCCAAGCATCTAGGCAGGGCGTACTCTACTCACCATGGCCGCGGAGCGAGAGGAGCGCTAGGGTTTCGCCGGAGCCGGAGCCGACGGCGACGAGGAATCGGAGATTTGGTTTGGGTTCTCGGCGATGGGCTCGGCTTACTGGCACCGCTGATGGGCCGAGGCCCGTTACGGCCCACAGAGTTGGATCTGAAGCCGGCCCGCACCATAAACCCCGTCTGCTTCGGTCCGTCTCGCCCTCCCAAGCTCCAATGGCGCCGCCGCCGACGCCGGTGATACCGCGGGAGGCGTGGGAGGGCTGCAGCGTCCTCCTCGACATCAACGACGGCGACCGCCTCGCCTTCTTCCGCCTCACCCCCGGAGCGTCCGTACCCTCCCCCTCCTTACCTTCTCGCTCCAAAACCCTAGCTAGCTGCTGCTATCCCGCTAACGTCTTTTCTCTGTGTGGCGGCGCAGGACGGTGAAGATCGGGGACAAGAGCTGCTCGCTGCAGCCGCTCGTGGGCCGCCCCTTCGGCTCCCTCTTCCGCGTCGGGCCCGCCGGACTCGTCCCCTGCGCCGCCGCCGAGGCGCCGGCTCAAGGCAAGGATGCTTGCTCTTTCTTCCAATTCATGCATGTAGATATGTTCTAGTACTTGAGTTTAGTAACAATGGCTCGCATCGGTGTAGATGATGGCGCTAATGGCCAAGCTCAGGTTGAGACCAGGGACAATAGGTCCCTGGTCGACAACAACACGGCGCAGACGTTGTCGAGCGAGGACATCGAGGCGATGAAGAGGTGACGGCTCGCTTGCTCTTTTTTTCCCGTAGGTGGTGCTCTCTGTTTTAATAAGGTGCGATGTTACGCGATTCAAACAGGGAGGGTGCGAGCGGCGACGCCATCGTGGAAGCCTTGATAGCAAACAGCTCCACGTTTGGGAACAAGACCGTGTTCTCACAAGTTAGTACAACTTAATTGTCTAGTTGGTTCCGCGCTGTTCTGGAGGACTTATTTAGGTTCAATCGCTTTGGCTGCAGGAGAAATACAAACTGAAGAAACAGAAGAAATACGCGCCGAAAGTGCTTCTGCGGCGCCCCTCCACCCGAAGGTACTGCATGCCACTTGATTTGCGGTAGCAGCAGCAGAATGAAGCGGCGTGTCGTTTGAAAGCGTATACTGTCGAATTTTGTGGTACTGTATCGGATTTTGTGCTACTGTCTGAAAGAGTATGAATGTTGGCAATCTAGTCTGTTCTGCCTAAACTTTCATAGCCCAGCTAACTTCCTACTGGATCCTACCGGATAGTGTGCTACAACTTACAAATTGAACGTGTTTTAATACACGCCTATTCTATGTATCTTCAATAGAGGCAGCAACAGAAGGATTAAAATATGCTATCATCATTCATAAATTCAACCATTTGTACGTTTTTTTAAATCTGAAGATGACACGAAACATGAGGAATCGAGATATGAAGTGGGCACAGAGGGAAAAAAAAGTAGAATGAAGTGAAATATTTTTGAACTTAAGGCCCACACTGCTGTTTTCTTGAATATTCGCGTGCCCCCTTTTTTCTAAGAATTAACGCTATAGGTTGGTTAACATGAAATAACTTGTGGCTGCATAAAAGGTTGCATTGCAAATTAACTTGTTAGGTTGGTTGTGTGGGGTCGGACGGAGGTTGGAATTTTTCTCTGAATAGAACATACTACCTCTGTCTAGAAATAGATGTCTTAGATTTATCAAATTTTGGATGTATGTAGACACTATTTAATGTATAGATTCATCCAAATTTAGACAAATATAAGACATCTATTTATAGACGGAGGTTACTTTTCTAGCATTTCGTTTGAAAGCTTACCAAGTGAACTGGATTTAACTTATTCAGAAAGCTGGCATAATTTTAAATAAATTCTTTTATAGCATGTATTTGCGAAGTGTGTGACGCTTGAAAAAACTACTATTGCCCTTTTCTATGGAGTCTTATAAATAGCATGTAATATCTGGAAGGTGTGTAAAAGTATTTAATATTTTTGCTCCTTTTATACTGCAGCATTTGTGAGACATATTTCAAGAAGTACCCTGCTCGGATAGGGTAAACTATTTTCCTTTCATTACGAGCTAGTGCCAAATAATTTTTTCTTTCTCACTATTATATTTAATTTCTGGATTTTGTTGCTTATATACAATGCCAAGTGTATAGCTTAGCACTTTACTTTATGCTGTCTTTTCTGTGTTCTGCAGGTTTATGCGAGTTGATACACTCTCTCTTATGTTGTCGATGGCCAATGTTGGTGCATATTCAGATGTGCTTGTGGTTGACATGGTTGGAGGTTTAGTTGCTGGAGCTGTAGCCGAACGCTTAGGAGGTATGTTCAGCTCTTCTTTTGTGTTACTGGTCGATATTTTGTACTCCAAAAAGTAGTATTAAATTAAGCTATCCAGTTGAATGGAATTTTGTTGTATGCAGATTGTGCTCCATTTATCTTTTTCAAAATACACTATTTCAACCTAGCTGTTAACAACTTACGCTGCGGGAAGTTGATATTTCTCAGTTTTTTACTTGGCATGTACAATAGAAATGTTGTTGCATGTAAATCTATCACAAGTTAGGACATCCACTGAATATGAAAGCTATAGGGACCTGCCTCCACCAAATTGAGGTGTTTATTAATATCTGTAAATGTTAAAATTAGAGCTGATTTTTGTGTGTATTTTGCATCACAATTTAATGCATATGTTAGTTACAATCATTAATGATTTTCTCTGTTATCTATTGTAGGTACAGGATATGTTTGTAGCACATATCTTGGATCAGCGTCCAGCTCCATAGACATTATAAGAATGTATAATTTGAGTGGCGACATGACCAGCAGGTAAATCCCTTTTTAGCACTATATATGGTTTCACATTTAAGGAGGGTAATTTGTTAGAGAACCTTTAGAATACAATCATTAATGTGAAAGACTGCATTTTACTATGTAACTTGTAAAATAAGATATTTTACTAACTGTGTAGTTTCTGCACAAATTCTATTACTAATAGAATTGTTGGGAAAATACATTATTTAGAATTTCAGAAATTATGCAGTTAGCTCTTATCTTTTTTGTATTCTCTCAATTGAAATTCGAGCATGGTTCAATTTTCTTTTATCACTATACAAATAGAATTGAGAATGAAGTGGTTGACATCACAAGTTCACAACTGAAGTAGAAAATATCTTGCACTTCACTATTATATTTCACGTTATGCAAGAGTTGAGTTTATAATTATCATAAACATGCCATTCAGGATTTTCCAGGCACGACTTAGCGACCTCTGCTCCTTGCAAAATTCTGGCGATGCCCCTTCTGCTATCCTTGATAGTATTCAAGGTGAGGTGGTTGAATCTGGTGCAGTACCAGATGAGAGTACTCTAGCACAACCAGTTGATACAGCAATGTCTGATGAGAACGTGCAGTCAGCGGCAGCACAGCCAATTGATATAGAGGTTGCTGAACCTGCAATGGATGAGCATCTTAATCGAGGTGACAATTCCTCAGGTAAGCAATTGATCAAGCTAATACTAAGAACTTCAATTTTTTTTACAATATCCAATCTCTTCATGCTATGCTATGTTTATCTGTAGATTGCAAAGGAAGTAATGGCACTTCAATTGCTCCCAAATCACTTAGAGCAGGAAAAGCACCATCACCAGGGAGGATGAAATATTGGAAAGAACATGGGTTTAGCAGGTACGTAGGATTTAGAAGACAACTACAGTAGGCAACTACTTATTCCATTGACGCATGGGGTTTTATGTTAACGCAGTTTGATTGTTGCTGCTCCTGGGCATGAGGTAGAAAGTTTGGTTGCTGATTTGCTTCCACTGTTGTCTTACTCGGCTCCTTTTGCTATCTACCACCAACATCTTCAGGTAAATCATTCTTTACACTGATACACAAGCATGTCAGTTCTTCCTTTCATTTAACACAGCCAAAATTTTGTAATTTTGTATTAGAAGAGAAATGGTAAGAAGAAACCAAAGTTTACAAAAACTAAGAACAGAGCCAAAGAAAACACAGAGCTAGCCTAAACAACCAAAACCGAACTAACATACAAAGCCGAAACAAACACAGAAGGCATAAGATAGAAGTTTTGAGTGCTGCTGCAGCCTCTTCAAAGCCTTGGACCAGGAGTTACGATGTCATTCTAGTGATTCTGGCAGTTTTGGTGCATCACGTCGAACATACAGATTCTGGCAGTTTTGGTGCATCACATCAAACACACAGGAGTTGTGATGTTGCCATATATGGCAGTGTGAGGGTGATGAGTGAGTGGAACGCTTTGGCTTTGGCTCCCATGCTTAGCACCCGTGTCCAGCCACCAGAGTAACTTGTCGTTGGCCTGGGAGATGATTGGGTCAAGACACAGGCAAGACCTGAAACCAAACCTGATGGGTCAAGACACATGCTGGTCACAGAGAGGGCAAGCCAGCAGGTGCTGCAGACCTCAGGCGCCAACTTATGTGCCATCCAGCAACGATTTGCCAAGGCCAGCAAAGAAAAGATTTTTTCACTTCAAAAGCACCGCAGTCCAAGTTCTATCCCCAGAGCGTCGGCTGTACCATTCCAGCAAAGAACTTCTCGTATGCTGATTGTGCCAAGTACTTCCAAGAATAAGTCCAGCTCCACACGAACTTGTCCATGGTTCCCTCAGTCAATTGGATTTGATTGATGATATCTGCCAAGTTGAGAATCTCCAAGATACCTTGGATATTCAGGGTAGTGGCAATGCGGTGGTTCCAGTGACCCTGCTCCACCACTGCACGGACAGCAAGACTGCGTGCATGTCTCAACCACTGCCAGAACTGTGGGCATCAACTCCGGCATTGAATGCCCATCAATCCATCTGGCCAACCAGACATTGGTGGATGATTAGCACCTTTGAGTAATCGTGGAGCATCGCCCAGATGGCGCCGATGATCTGCGCCCATGGCTTAGATGACTCGACTCAACTGCAAGGCCATATTATCAAGAGAGACCAACTAGTGTTCTGCAGATCTCTAACGCCCAGACCACCAAACAAGCATACACACCATGCCACTGCGCAGTTGCTACCATTCACCTTCTCGTTCCACTTCCAGAAGCAAACCATGGCGAACCGTAGAGTCCAGCATGGGGGACAGAGGGGGTGGGGGTGGTGGGGCACTGCCCCAAACCTCTGTGGTACAACCTTTTGCTGCCATGTTCACAGTTTAGCTCGTACGTCAACTCTTAGTTAAGCGCTCAGCCATATAAACACTCACCCAGCTGGCTACCCTGGCCCACACGAACACACTCCACCGATGACATGCCCAGGGCAGAACCCAGTGTGACACTCCTCCCAGAATGAACTTCAGCATGAACATAACCAGCCAGGCAATACCTAGGAAATTAAAGGCTAATCCAAATTCCTGGTCTTCTGAGCTTTCAAACAGGGAGAAACATTAACTGTTAATTACCTCCTCAATACTCTTCTGTTCCACCAAAAGTTGCCTGTTATTAATTGTTGCTCCTGAATTTATTAGCTTTTTTGGTAATTTGACATCGTACTTGTTTCATCCTTATTTCTGTTTGATCCTCTGTAAAATGTGGTTACTTTGCCTGCTACTTATCTTCTGGTATCTGCATGCAGCCTCTCGCGACATGCATGCACAGCTTGCAAGTATCGAAAATGGCTATTGGGTTACAGATTATTGAACCCTGGCTTCGAGAATATCAGGTCAGTACATCAGTAACGGGAATAATTCTACTTTGAGTTTTGACTGGATTTTTTCCAAGTAAAACATCTACAGCATTGGAATGAATATCCTGTAATTTCCTTTTACATCCATTGTCTTGATGCAGGTCCTTCCATCACGCACCCACCCACACATGCAGATGAATGCATTCGGTGGGTATATTTTGAGTGGCATCCGGATACATAGCCCTGACCCATGCAATGGGGAGTAAGCGGCGGGTGCCGATCAATAAAGGTGCGCTCCTGTCCAATAGGGAAAATGAGCGCCCTATCGACATGATATTGTGGACCAGAGAAGTCCACGGGCATGGTGAATCTAATTGATCTGTAGCGGAGAATAACAAAAGTGCGAGAAGGACCACTTGAGCAATTTGCTGCTTGGTGGATACATAAGGAAATGTTTCAGTTGTATCGTTTTATGCTGTAATCTGTAATGGGCCAAAGTTTGTTTGTCTGCCTTTTTGTATTTGATCTGCGCAGTTGTAGGGAGATATCTCTATGGTTGTGTCAGTATGGTCTGCTCTTGGCATGTGGGTTTCGATGTGTTGTACCTTATAACATTTTCAGAAACCATGGGACCTGTCTGACATTGGATGGTTCAAGCTAAATGTGGATTAGTCTTTGTTCATGCTGTCGAATGGAATGACTGGTACTGGGAATCTGGGATGGTGTGCAAGCACGGGTGAAATCATTTTGTTTGTGTGCTGATCACCGCAATGCTGTGGGAGTACACTGCAGCCTGGCGTTCTGCTTGCGCTGCAATTGTCTGATCGTCTCATTATTTTGGAATCAGATTGCGCTGAAGCTTTACAGCTTTACAGAATTACGCTGCAGTTGTTCTCTATGCAGCGTTGTCGTAAAAAAGTGCCAGTCATCTTTACATGAGATTGGGAGGTTATGTGGGTGAAGCTATGTTATGTTAGAGCATCTACAACCGCGTCCTCCAAAGGGATTTAACCTCTCCTAGTCGCGCGGCTCCAAAGGCCGCATCGGTCCGGACGTGTTTCAAATATTGTCCGGCGTCTCCAGCCCACTTCTATCAGGGTCGTTGGCCACAACTTATACACTTGCTTTTTGTTTGGATGTCACGTTTGGGGACGCGGCTGGGAACGGGAGCCCTCCCAAACGCGGCTTCGATTTGGACGTCCCCAAACGACCAATCCAACACTTTTGCCGGACGTCGTTTGGGGGATGCGACTGGAGATGCTATTATTATGGGTTGGGACACAGGACCCGACAACAAGTTCTACTACGACAAGATTTTCCCGGTGTTAATGTGGGGAGGGGTGATGATGGCGGTGCGCCTTTAGAGCTAAGCGGACAAGCGGTCCATGAACATGTTTGTGAATTTTATTACTTTTGAAATTCCTCGTACTGCTCTGAGGATTATGAATATATCAATGTACTTTTCACACACAAAAAAGTGTGTGAAACTCTGATGTCAATATGAGTTGAGGCACAGAAGACTACAAGCGATGACTAGGATTTGGTTAGGGTCCCGGGTTGAGCTTGAAGTTGTCCAGATGACAGATTTTAACTCTTCACATGGTAAGGCCAGTGGACACCTAACAAGCAAACCATATATAAAACAGATAGATATAATAACTTAAATAAAAGCAAAAGATAGCTAAAAATCCAAATTTAGTACAACAAGATCATTTAAAATTGGCCTTGCTATTGAAAGGACACGGATGTCGCCTAGAGGGGGGGGGGTGAATAGGCGATATAAAACTTTTACGAGATGGGCTTAACAAATGCGGAATTAAACTAGCGTTTACTTTGTCAAGCCCAAAGCTTATATACTATGGTTCACCTATGTGCACCAACAACTTATGCTAAGCAATCCAAGCAACTATGTGATAGCAAGATATATAACTTCAAGCACGATGGCTATCACAAAGTAAAGTGCATAAGTAAGGAGCTTGAGGATAGAGATAACCGAAGCACGCGGGAGACGACGATGTAGCCCGAAGTTCACACTCTTGCGAGTGCTACTCTCCGTTGGAGCGGTGTGGAGGACAAGTCACTCCAAATGCACGAGGGCCACCGTATTCTCCTCGAGAATTCCCACCAAGAGGGATGTCCTCGAACCACTATGTAACCTTAGGGAGGTTACTAAACCCGCACAAAGCTTGGGGCTATCTCCACAACTTAATTGGAGGCTCCCAACAAATTGCCACAAAGGCCTTGCCCTTGAAGATTCTCCACAACTTAATTGGAGTCCCCAAGAACACCACTAAGATGCCACAAAGGCCTTGCCCTTGAAGATTCTCCACAACTTAATTGGAGTCCCCAAGAACACCACAAAGATGCCACAGAGGCCACTACACCGTCTAGGGTCCAAAGACCCAAGAGTAACAACCTTCTTGCTTTCACTTCCACGAATCACCGTGGAGAACTCAAACCGATGCACCAAATGCAATGGCAAGAACACCACAAAGATGTTCAAGTTCTTCTCTCTCAAATTCCAACAAAGCTACAAAAGCTATTGGGGGAATAAGAGAGGAAGAACCAAAAGGGGAACACAAAATACCCCAAGATCTAGATCCCAAAGATTCCCTCACAAAGAGGTGATTTGGTTTGGTCAAAGTGTGGGTCTAGATCTCCTCAATCTTTCTCTCAAATAGATGCAAGAATCATGGGAAGGGGAGAAAGATCTCAAGCTTCAAAAGGTCAACAACAATGGAGGAGAGAGGCTTGAGAGAGAGGAGGAAGAAGGAGTAGTAAGGTGAGAGAGAGAGGAGGCTTAAAAAAGGAGGCCCCAAAAATCTGCCCGTTGGGGCTGCCTCCATTTGGGGCCGGTAGTACCGGCCAGCCAGGGGCGGTACTACCGCCCGAGTGTGCTGCGCGCGAGAGGGAGTGAGGCAATGGAGCTGCGGGCCGGGAGGGGGAGGCCGGAGCCTCCGGCCGAGGTACCGGCCGGGGTACCGCCCGAACCTCCCCAAGCCCTGGCAACATACTGAGGCAAATGGCCATTTTCCGGTACCACGGGCGGTACCTCGGGCGGTACTACCGGCCGTGCACGGGCGGTACTACCGGCCGTGCTCGGGCGGTACTACCGGCCAGCCCAAACTCCTCTCTTTGGGCAAACTTAGAAAATCAATAACTAGAGTTTGGAAACTCCGATCGACATGAAACCAATTTTGTTGGAAAGAGGACAACAAGAGCTACCCCAACAAAGAGTGCAAATATGGAAATTAGTTGGGTATGATTTTCTATTATTTTTAGAGTGAAACCTCTCAATACGAGAAACCAGGAAAATCGCCGATATCGAAAACGCAACAAGTGATAAACCCGAAATCCATTTCCGATGAACTAGAGCTTGTCATGAGAATAAGCACAAGCTCTAAAACATCACATGGATAAGATCCAAATAACAACCAAGAAAGATGATGCAAGGATGCAAAGGTTTAAGCTCTCTCCGAACGATACGATCGAGATACTCACTCGAGAGCCCTCTTGATAGTACGGCAACTAAACTATAAACCGATCTCCAACTACACCATGAGACCGATGAGAAAGAAACCCTATCAAGAGCAAACCTTAACCTTGCGCATTCCACTTGAGCTTGATGATGACGGTCTTGACCGCAACAAGATGGAACGACTTTCTTGATTGTGCTTGCTTGATGAAGTCATGCGAATTGCTCCCCATACTCCACTATGGGAGAGCTTCTTCTTCGGCGCATCTTCACATATCCATGATCACCGTACTTGATTGTGATTGCTTTATGAAGTCATGCGAAATGCTCCCCCATACTCCACTGTGGGAGAGCTTCTTCTTCGGCGGATCTTCACATATCCATGATCACCATATGGATGGCAAGCTTCAAGCATATGATCTCTTCGAGTTGGCTCATCTTGAACTTGCACTTCATTTCGTTGATGTCTTGAAGTTAACTTTGAGAGCTCACTTCATCTTCATCTTCAAGACATACATGACACTTGACACTTGATCTTCTTCATTTGCTTCTTATTGCAATCTTGAAGCCAACATATGGTTCAAGCATTGCCTATGGACAACTCCTACAAATATAACTCAATGCAAACATTAGTCCATAGGGATTGTCATTAATTACCAAAACCACACATGGGGGATCCATGCACTTTCAATCTCCCCCATTTTGGTAATTGATGACAATCTCTTTGAGAGGGTTTATATAAGGAATTTAAGTAACAAACAAGTTGCAATACATAGAGCAAACTCCCCCATAATATATGCATGTGTGAATGAACTTGAATATCATTGCATACATTGGCATTCAAAGCCTAGTGGAGTTTCCTCTAAATATGCAACTATGCAAAGCAACAAGATGCAATGCAATAAAGGCACATGCTTAAGCACAAAGAAAAGACATAACCAAATTCCCTTAAACCCTCCAAACTTCTCCCCCATTGGCACCAATTGCCGAAATGGGTGAAAATTTTAGAAGGCCAATATAGTGAGAGTTCCTCCATACCATGTGCATTTCTCATAATTTGAGTGGAATCAAATGCACGTATCCAATGATGAATATTCGGAAGGAATCACACTATAGAGAGGATCAAAGATTGCAAAAAGATAACAAAGTCAAGAAGCTTCAACAAATGAAGCAAGCAAACAAATGAACCACAAAGAAGATACCAAAAGAAAGATTGATATTATGATAAGATCAAGAAGATTGCTCTAAATAATATGAGGAAGCTCCCCAAAGTTTGTGCACAAAACTAGACAATTTGCATTGGAGTATAAAGTGCTCAAACATGGAATCATCACTTCCATCATATCATTCAAAACAAAAGATACCAAGTGAATTAAACTCTAATGATCACCACAAAATTGTGCTTTAAATAAAATGAGGAAGCTCCCCAAGGTACATGCATAAATTAAAATGTTGCATTTGAATACAATATGCATAACATGGAATCCTCACTCCCTCGTTACCATTTAAAACACAAATATTTGCAATAGAACATAGATGGAGAATTAAGCTTAACACTTGCAACAAACAAATGGTTGAGCAACAAGTAAGAGGCACCATAATAAAAGGCTCAACCAAGAGGATATGTGAAAGGCATGACAAAGCATATTATAAGACTATTACAAGAATGAGCAAATAGCATCATCATAGTCTTCAATGAATTATATTGCTTAGCATGACCAATCAACACGCAATAAATAGATAAGATATCAAATGGAGATGTATCATCTCTTATGTGTATAAGTTTCTCTAAGTGGGCAATATCACAAAGATATTTCTCCACAAAGAAACATGCACACACAAAATAGATACACAAGAAATATAGCATGATATCCAAGACGAAGTCATGCAATATACCAATAAGAATTTTTGCTTAATAGCATGGCCAAATGCTCAATTTTATCTTATTGTACATTCATGGACTTCAACCACAAACACATCAAAGACATCACAAATATCAACAAGGGAAAGAAGATAGTTGAGATACTTTGAGAGGAGCAACAAGTATCACAAAGAAAGGATACCAAAACAAATAACTCAATTTGCACTTTCAACGAAATTGCACATGTGAGAGGCTTGAGGAATTGATATGCAATAAAATTGCTAGATAGGCATAGATGGGATGGATGAATCATGAGCATGATTTTAAATACTTCCCAACATATGTGCTCATCTCAATTTACTCACATTTGTAATAAAGATGTTTCATTAAAATCTTTGCAAGAAGCATAATATTTGCAAATCAAGAGATTCATGCCAAGATGCAACCACATGGTTGGATGCTAGAAAGATATGCATGAGAAGATACTTGTTACTGAGATAGCATTGGTGTGGATGTAGTAGGTATGAGTTCGTTGACCATCCTAGCTTGCCTCAAATTATCATTGAGTCACCTCATCTTCCTAAGTGTGAGACAGGCATCCAATGTATCTCCTTGTACCTAAAACAAACTTAAGCACAAAATGGTTCCCAAACTAATTGGGTCCAAAGTAGTTAGGTACACTACAACATATAGGACAAACTCCACAAAACTATGTGCATATAGATATGAAATCGTATTTCATGCACATCTTAATCAAAATAGGATTTGATGGAGTTTACCCTATATATTGGATCAAAAAAAAATAACACATGCCATAAGATATACATATATTAAATATGCATGCACAAGACTTTCAAGAACCAAAGGAAGATACAATTTGGACAAAGCACCAAATAAATCAAGAGACAATGGTTGTCCAAATTATATCAAAGAATCAAATCAACACAAGATTGACTCCAAAGAATTATCTCATTATAAGAAGCTAATTAAACCCAAAAACAAAGGAATGAGATAACCAACTCCCAAGAGAGCAAGGTTCCCACAAATAAACCAAACCCTCAACACTTTTTATGATGGCACAAAGTACCAACAAGAAAAGGTTTGTCTCCCAAAACCAAATTCTTGATAATGATCAAGTGATGTTACGCATTCTAACAAATATAGGAGAGCTCCCCCAAGATTAGTGCATTATCTAGGATTTTGCATGTGAATACAAAATGCACAAAACTAGGATCATCACGCTACCTACATCTACTGAAAATGCTAAGAAAGTTTAAATAGACAAATTAGATCCATAAGATGCAAGGAAGACACATGGGAGTCAAAGCACAACTAATTCATGGCAAATAAATAAGTCAATTAAACACAAGAGCCAAAGTAAATATGATCAATAAATATCTACCTCGTAATAGATTGCCAATTGTCCTAGGACAAGAGGTATTAGGAAATATTTCCCGGTGGTAGTTTGTAAGTATACATAAGATCATATTTACAACAAATAAAGCATATGGTGAAAGATAAGAGTTAACCATCATGCAAAGAGAGTTTCTTGATAGCTTCAATTAGTCATACCAACATGCAAAGCAATTAATAGTATTCATACCAACATGCAAAGCAATTAATAGTATTCATACCAACATGCAAAGCAATTAATAGTATTCATACCAACATGCAAAGCAATTAATAGTATGACTTGAAGCACATGGTTTTCCAAAAATGTATTGAGGGACATGTTGTGAAAAACCATGCCAAGAAAAACTTTCACTAATAAGATCCACAAAGATATTAGCAAAGAATCCATTTAACCAAATTGAAACTTGTTTGAGCAAACATGCCACATAGGAGAGAGATAATTTATTATATCAATTCTATGTGACACAACCTCAAATGTTCACATTTTCTAGGCTTGTAATATGCACAAAGCTTATTACTCCCCCATAATGTGATAAGGAAATTATTTTCACAAGAGGCAAATAAGATCCAACTAGAGATATTAATGGACATTAGAATTTGAATTTCTTATGAAGATGACATACCACATAGAGACTAGATAATCTTGCAATATCAATTCTAAGTGATATTCCTCATGTACACACTTTGTTAGGATTGTGAAACTCCCAAAGGAATATCACTCCCCCAAAATGGGATAGTCCATTAATCGCTCATAAGAGCCATATAAGATACAACAAGGTGCAAAGAGGCTCCAACACAAACACAAATACATGGTGTGCAATCCAACATACATAGACTTGATTTCTCAAGAAAAACAAGTAGGAAGCACAACATATACAAACACATGTTAGGAACACAACTAACACATGCAAAGGGGCGAGTAACTTTCAATATAAATGAGTTGAGCACATGTTACCGCAAGGAGGAACATTGGATATATGATAGAGGCAAGATAACCAAAAGACTTGGCTTGATATAATATAAATGATGAAGATCCCTTAATTCTTCATGATGTAGTCAAGTCTCCAATGCCCTCCAATAAGCACCTATTGATCAAGTTTTGGATTGTTGGTCCCCAACTAAGTTGGGTCCTAAGAGGTTAGTCACAATAGGCTTGGCAACCCAAATGGTTCTTTTCTTGACACCACTTTGAGCACCAACAAATTTGGCAAACACATTGCCACCCTCATCCTTACGAAGAGAATAAACATCATCAATGATGATAGGGTTGGATGAGGTACCAATAGTGCAAAAGGAGGAGATGTGGCCCTTCTCACGGCATATGTAGCAAGTTCTTTTCTTCTCCTTCTTCTCACTAGATTTCTCCACAATGGGAGCATTGGCTTGAAACTTCTTGGGAAGTGGCATTTCTTCAACTTGAGGTTGAATATGAGTTTGAGCTTGAGGCCGCTTCCCTTTTTGCTTCTTCTTCAAAGGGCAAGATCTAACATGATGCCCTTCAATTTTGCACTTGAAGCAAACAATCTTGGCCGGGTCTTTGACTTGTACTTGGCCCTTCTTCTTCTTGTTGATCTTGGACTTGTTCTTGTTGTTGGATTTGAATCCAAGTCCACTCTTGTCATTGGGGGATTGTTGCACACTCAACATCGTGTCAAGTTTGCATTTCCCTTCATGACTCTTTACCAAGTCGTTCTTCAAAGAAGTGACTTGGGCCTTGAGCTCTTTAATTTCCTCTACATGGTTAGTAACAACACAAGTACTAGAGGAAGTAGAACTTTCATTGTTAGAGCAACAAGGCAAGGACGATAATTCATCACAAGTTGTAGCAATACTATGAGTGGATGAATTACTAGGACTAGCACATGTCAATATAGCATTTTGAGTAGTAGTGCTAGTATCCACATGAGGCTCACAAGGTGTTGCCTTTGATATGACAGCCTCATGAGCTAACTTTAGCCTATCATGGGAGGCTAGAAGATCCTCATGGGAGCTAGAAAGCTTTCCATGATTTTCTTCCAATTTCCCATAATTGCTAGTTAGCAATTCAAGTTGAGCCCTTAGCTCAACATTCTCCTTCATGATAGATGCTTCACAAGAAGTAGAGTTAGTAGCACAAGCATCATCACAAGACATATCAAGAAGAGAGGGTAACATAGCATGCTCTTTTAAATATGAAGCTTGTAGTTGCTCATGTGACTTGGTGAGGATAGAGTGTTCGCTCTCCAAGGCCTTGTGGGCCTTGTCTAGATCATCTAGATCCTTAACAAGTTTATCATGACCAACACCAACTTTGGAATTTTCATTTTTAAGCATTTTTAATTTAGCTTTAGCATGGTCTCTTTCCTTAGTGAGTTTAGAAAATATTTCATTTTGAGACACCTCAAGAGTTTCAAGTTGCTCCTCAAGAGAGGCTACGGTCTCTTGTTCTTCTTCAAGATCATTTTTTAGGGATGCTACATCATTGGCATACTCTCGTTCAAGAGCACCCATTTTATCAATGGTGTTCTCATGCATCCAAATAAGTTTTTGGCTCTCAATAGCGGTAGTCAAGATTTCAAAGAAGTGAGAGCTAGCAATTTTATCTTTACAAAGAACCTTGAAAACATTCTCACCCTTATCGCGTAGAGAGACAACCCAATCCTCTTCTTCATACTCATCCTCATCCTTATCACCATGACAAATATTAGGTTCCATGGTGAAAGATACCGTGGAACCCTTGGCCATAAGGCATATATGAGAACCATGAGATAAAGATGAGGAGTTACTTGAGGCTCCTTTCAAAATCTTGTCTTGACCAGTAGAATCTTTGATTTCCTCTACATTGTTAGTCACACAACAACTAGAGGAAATAGAAGCATTTTTATCATGGCCACAAGACAAAGCAAGCATATCATCATTAGATTTATTCAAGAAACTTACACAAGATATGCAAGGACTATCAACACAAGCATGTAAATCATTTCTAGTGCTAGAGGTGTTTAAGTCCAAAGATGAACCATTGCAATGAGATATAGATGAGGGATCATCAATAGTAAGCTCAATATCAACATTGCAATTTTCATCACCACTCACCATATCATTACCTTGTGTCTTGCCACACATTGGTGAAGTGGATGAAGATGAGAACTCATCACGGCCCGAAGTGGAAGCAATACAATCATCCTCAATAATATTGGACACATCATATTTTTCTTGAAGCTTTGTCCATAATTCATGAGCGCTCCCAAAAGGCATGATTGAAGAAGTAACTACATTGCTCACAACAATGGAAAACACATGAGAAGCGAGAGCATCGAGGCAACATTTTTTCTTCTCCTCAAGAGTTAAACTTTGGGGATCCTTAGGAGAAGAAAAACCCATGCCAAGAATTCGCTCCATGTCCGGGGAAATACCCCGCAAAATATTAAGCACATAAATTTTCCATAGATCATAATTTGTGCCATCAAATATAAACAAGTTATTGTGAGCTAATCCCCTAACCGACATCTTTACTCTCAAGGCGGTGAAGCCTAAGAATGAGAGACCTTGCTCTGATACCAATTGAAAGGACACGGATGTCGCCTAGAGGGGGTGAATAGGCGATATAAAACTTTTACGAGATGGGCTTAACAAATGCGGAATTAAACTAGCGTTTACTTTGTCAAGCCCAAAGCCTATATACTATGGTTCACCTATGTGCACCAACAACTTATGCTAAGCAATCCAAGCAACTATGTGATAGCAAGATATATAACTTCAAGCACGATGGCTATCACAAAGTAAAGTGCATAAGTAAGGAGCTTGAGGATAGAGATAACCGAAGCACGCGGGAGACGACGATGTAGCCCGAAGTTCACACTCTTGCGAGTGCTACTCTCCGTTGGAGCGGTGTGGAGGACAAGTCACTCCAAATGCACGAGGGCCACCGTATTCTCCTCGAGAATTCCCACCAAGAGGGATGTCCTCGAACCACTATGTAACCTTAGGGAGGTTACTAAACCCGCACAAAGCTTGGGGCTATCTCCACAACTTAATTGGAGGCTCCAAACAAATTGCCACAAAGGCCTTGCCCTTGAAGATTCTCCACAACTTAATTGGAGTCCCCAAGAACACCACTAAGATGCCATAAAGGCCTTGCCCTTGAAGATTCTCCACAACTTAATTGGAGTCCCCAAGAACACCACAAAGATGCCACAGAGGCCACTACACCGTCTAGGGTCCAAAGACCCAAGAGTAACAACCTTCTTGCTTTCACTTCCACGAATCACCGTGGAGAACTCAAACCGATGCACCAAATGCAATGGCAAGAACACCACAAAGATGCTCAAGTTCTTCTCTCTCAAATTCCAACAAAGCTACAAAAGCTATTGGGGGAATAAGAGAGGAAGAACCAAAAGGGGAACACAAAATACCCCAAGATCTAGATCCCAAAGATTCCCTCACAAAGAGGTGATTTGGTTTGGTCAAAGTGTGGGTCTAGATCTCCTCAATCTTTCTCTCAAATAGATGCAAGAATCATGGGAAGGGGAGAAAGATCTCAAGCTTCAAAAGGTCAACAACAATGGAGGAGAGAGGCTTGAGAGAGAGGAGGAAGAAGGAGTAGTAAGGTGAGAGAGAGAGGAGGCTTAAAAAAGGAGGCCCCAAAAATCTGCCCGTTGGGGCTGCCTCCATTTGGGGCCGGTAGTACCGGCCAGCCAGGGGCGGTACTACCGCCCGAGTGTGCTGCGCGCGAGAGGGAGTGAGGCAATGGAGCTGCGGGCCGGGAGGGGGAGGCCGGAGCCTCCGGCCGAGGTACCGGCCGGGGTACCGCCCGAACCTCCCCAAGCCCTGGCAACATACTGAGGCAAATGGCCATTTTCCGGTACCACGTGCGGTACCTCGGGCGGTACTACCGGCCGTGCACGGGCGGTACTACCGGCCGTGCTCGGGCGGTACTACCGGCCAGCCCAAACTCCTCTCTTTGGGCAAACTTAGAAAATCAATAACTAGAGTTTGGAAACTCCGATCGACATGAAACCAATTTTGTTGGAAAGAGGACAACAAGAGCTACCCCAACAAAGAGTGCAAATATGGAAATTAGTTGGGTATGATTTTCTATTATTTTTAGAGTGAAACCTCTCAATACGAGAAACCAGGAAAATCGCCGATATCGAAAACGCAACAAGTGATAAACCCGAAATCCATTTCCGATGAACTAGAGCTTGTCATGAGAATAAGCACAAGCTCTAAAACATCACATGGATAAGATCCAAATAACAACCAAGAAAGATGATGCAAGGATGCAAAGGTTTGAGCTCTCTCCGAACGATACGATCGAGATACTCACTCGAGAGCCCTCTTGATAGTACGGCAACTAAACTATAAACCGATCTCCAACTACACCATGAGACCGATGAGAAAGAAACCCTATCAAGAGCAAACCTTAACCTTGCGCATTCCACTTGAGCTTGATGATGACGGTCTTGACCGCAACAAGATGGAACGACTTTCTTGATTGTGCTTGCTTGATGAAGTCATGCGAATTGCTCCCCCATACTCCACTATGGGAGAGCTTCTTCTTCGGCGCATCTTCACATATCCATGATCACCGTACTTGATTGTGCTTGCTTTATGAAGTCATGCGAAATGCTCCCCCATACTCCACTGTGGGAGAGCTTCTTCTTCGGCGGATCTTCACATATCCATGATCACCATATGGATGGCAAGCTTCAAGCATATGATCTCTTCGAGTTGGCTCATCTTGAACTTGCACTTCATTTCGTTGATGTCTTGAAGTTAACTTTGAGAGCTCACTTCATCTTCATCTTCAAGACATACATGACACTTGACACTTGATCTTCTTCATTTGCTTCTTATTGCAATCTTGAAGCCAACATATGGTTCAAGCATTGCCTATGGACAACTCCTACAAATATAACTCAATGCAAACATTAGTCCATAGGGATTGTCATTAATTACCAAAACCACACATGGGGGATCCATGCACTTTCAGCTATAGCGTACACAAAGTCTATGGCGTATCTGGTATGTGCATAATGAGATTACTCACAAATGACATGTACTAGCGGTCGAAGGGTCTAGGTGATTCCTGATAAGCTACCCGGAGTCACTAGTACTCGTCAAGCAGCACCCTAAGAAGGATCCGGAGAAAGGGAAGATGGTCGTCTCCCATGAGGCGGGGTTCAAGAGAGATAAGCTGATGGCTGCCAGAAAATCCGTAAGAAGTGGATATGCAGGGTGGGGTTAAGTAAAATGTAGATGGATCCTAGTCCTCACACGGTACAACTAGGGCAGGAATGGAGGCCGGGGATCACGCAAGTGAAGTTCTGGTGTCTGCTTGTAGGCAACTTCATGCGTGCAAGGATGCTACCGAGACAGAACTATCGACGATGGAGGAAGGCATGAAGCTCGCTCTACTTTGGATGAGCATGTCGGTCATTGTCGAAACCGACTATGCTTTAGCGCTGGAGCTAATAAAGGGAAGTGCACCGAATATATTTGTACGCCTTTCAAGTGTTAAGGATTAGTGCTAATAAACCAACAATTCTGTGGAGCTAGTGTGGCAGCCTTCCGATGGCCCAGCTCAGCCAGGTCAGCTCAGCCTAGCTCGCCATCCTTCTCAAAATTCGAGGCCCATAAGTCATGTTGATTCCGGGTGCATATATCTGATAGCTTCAACATCCATCGGGCGGAAGAACTCCTCCAATTTTTTCACGTTCCATGAGGCCCGTGTATGATGAAGGTAGTCACTAACCTTCGGTGGTACATTAGCTTTCAAGGGCGCCGCCACTAGGGTCAATCTCTCATCCCAGGGGGCAGCCACTGGTCGCTCCATGCATCCGTGCTTTCTCCATTACTGATCCTGCTTATAATCCCCAATTTCAGCGCTCCAAGATAGCCCGCCAGACTTGCGATGGACGCGAACCTAGTTCCGCTGATAGCCCAGGCAGGCAGCTCAGCCCAGCCCGGCCCGGCCCTGGATGGCCCAGGATCCCAGTTCCAAACGGACGGCTGTGATCGGCCGAGCGCGTACGGTACAAATGCATCCCGAAACAGCGGCTCCTTCGAGCGGGTTTTGTAGAACGTAGGATTCCCGCAACATCCAAAATGGCTGCCGCCCGTCGCGCCGCCGCCTCCCTCCTCGCCGCCGACCGGCGCGCCGCCGCCTCCCTCCTCCTTCCCGCCCACCGCAGCGCCGCCACCTCCCTTCTCCTCGCCGCCGACCGCCCCGCCGCCGCCTCCATGTTCGGCCCCGTCCCCCCATCCACCGTCGGCCCCCAGCTCCTCCTCACCGACGGCCGCACCTCCATCCTCGCCCAGCGCGCCGTCCTCTGCGACTCTCAGGCACTGATCCGCTCCGCCGACACTACCACCCCCCTCACCGGCTGCACCTCCACCATCCAGATAGCAGCCGGTTCCTACACCTCCCGCCCCGGCCGCCGCGCCCTCTTCTCCGTACCGTCGCTTCCCACCCGCAACCCTGTCTCCGCCCTGGCCTCTGCTACGGGCTCCATGCTCTCCAGGAGGGGAATGGCCACGGAGGCCAAGGAGGGCCTGACTCCGGGGGTGCAGCAGGCGGTGGAGGCCACGGAGAGCCTCACTCCGGAGGTGCAGCAGGCTCTGAAGCTGATGGATGCAGCCGATGCAGCCCTTCATAAGGAGCGTATGAAGGCGCTGATCGAATTTGAGGCAGACATGATGATGAAGTACTCAGCTGGGAGCCTGTCATCGGCCGAGACCGCACTCACATCAAGTATGGTCGCCCGGCGGGTGAGCACTGCGGTGCTCGCCTTCGGGGTGACCACCCTGCTCACTGTCTTGCTGACGGTGGAGAATGGGTGGAAATCTGACTTCCAGGGTGACATCCAGATCTTGCTTCAGCAGATCATGGATGAACTCAAGTCGGATCTGCTGGCAGGTCTCCGCGAGGTGGTCCGCACTGAGCTAAAGAAGATTGACGCGGAGAAGGCTGCCCCGAAGAAGCCGTAGCTTTTGGGAAGTTGTCGTGAAGAAGATCCAATGAGTCGTTGGCTTAGTGTGACTTTGTGATAACTTGATTAGTGCATGTATGTTTCATGTGTAAGCATATCTGTGCAAGCTCCCTAGCTAGTCGTTTCTCTGTGTATTGTGTCGTACATTGTTCCTGTGTGCCTTCCCCTGTCATGTAAAACCTTTTCTGGTGTGGCTATCAAGTAGAACTATGAAGATGTTTTAATAGTTTTATGGAAGGCAGGTTGTGAAACTTTTTAGATGCAGCTGTATGTTTGAGCTGGAAGTTGTTTTGGCATGAAGCGGAGGATTAAGGAATTATAACTAATCTACAGGATTTCTGGCATGCACAATTTCGAGGAGAGTATGCTAGCTTGCATCCTATTTATGCTTGTTTTTTACATTCTCCGTTTTGAAATTACTCGTAACATTCTCTCGAAGTTCCGTTTTGAAATCCAGCTGAAGAAAAAATTCAAACTACTTTCCTGTAAGTAGTTCTGTTTTGAAATTTCTGTAACATTCTCTCAAAGTTCACATTTTATTTGTTCTAATCTAGATACTGTTTTTCTACAGGGTTGGGCGCAAATTGGCTAGGCTGCATCCATGGAGAGTAACACAACATGTTGATGTGAATCGTATAAAAAAGCTTGTGGTCTTCTTCTGCCACTGTAAGTTCCTTCCAGTTCAAGGATCCTAGAGTAGCACATGCTGTTTTGTTTTAGTATCATGTAAATCAACCTGGCAGTATGGAAATCTTTTTAGTATGATGTGGTTCATTCTGGTATTGTATTTTCAAGCACACAGGATTTATCTATATACTTATACACAGCAAGTGCACAACTGCTATTTTTCAGGAAATACGACAAGTTGCAGTGTGCAGGTCAGAGCACCAAAGTTGTTACTGTTCCTTTCGTTTTGCATTCTCATGGATAATTATTTGGTTTACAATCTGATTGGTTTTTTCTTGGTTGGTGAATTGTATGGCAATATTATATAGTATGTTCCATCTAGTAGTAGTCTAGCTGAAACTATGATGAGTACAACCAGGGTTGCTGAGACAATTATTTCCTCTCAACAAAAAAACTTAACCTTTTTTTGAGTTGTTGTTGACTGTTGTCGGGCCCTCGGGTGAATGCTACTCCAGTTGCAGCAATGCCAGAGTCATAGCCCAGATTTATCTGTCCATCACTTTCGTCTCCGACGGCGGCGATTGGCAATGTCGAATCCCAAGCCGTGGAACCTTAACTACCGTGTCGTCCGCAGCGGTGACTGCCGCCTCGCCTACTCCCTCCAGCTCTTCCTCTCCTCTACCCGCCCTGGCCTTCGCCTGCTGCGACTCCTCCATCCCTCCATTGCGCCACGCCGACTCCGCTTGATGTGCTTAATCCTGGTAGTGAAAAATGTTTCATGGATTTGTTAGTGCTTATGTTATTTTTCCTGATGCTATTTTTCCTAGTCAATTTGCAATTCTTGAGATACATCTGAACAAGTCATGCCTTAACAGATGCTGATCAAGTTGGAATCTAAAGTGCTTTGATACAGAAATTATGCATTGCTGGCTTCTGCTAGATGAAGCCTCTTGTTTCTTGGTAAAATTATTCTCACGTTGCCAAGTAGCTCAGGTGCTCTTGTATGGTTTACATTTTGTTTTACAAGCCAAAATCATGAAGCATGGCCACGCCAGGTGCAGCGTCGAGCTGCCACACATGACACCATGCCCGCGACATGGTGCTCTGACTTGTCGGTGCAGCGTCGAGCTGCCACACATGACACCATGGCCGCGACATGGTGCTGTTGGTGGTGAAGTAATCAGTACTCACAGTTACACTAATATCAAAATCTCACGGGTGCTCTGAATATTTGCCTGTGTTGAAATGTCAATACCATGTTTTTTTCGTTGATATTGATATATACAATGTGGGTGCTTAACAGGTTGCTCTGGGTGCATAACAGTTTGCTCTGGGTGCTGAACCATGTGGATGTATGAAACAGCCTGGTTAGTACATGCACATTCAGAAGTCTTCAGTGCTGCAGGTACTGAATCATATGAGGTCCGGTGCCTCATGGAACATGCACGTTCCTATGCTTGCATATAGCAGGTTTACCCATGATTTTTTGCTGGTGCGAAACCTGCATATAGAACCATTTAGTGAATTCTTGCATCACTATGCTCATCAAGGGTCGCAATTTCTGTCAATGCCATTTGGTGTGATGCACAGAATAGTTCATAGTTAATACTTATTATACTGTCGGTACCAGAATGAGCCTCACTAATTGCGTGTCATTCAAAGGGCTTATGTTGATTTCGGTAACATGTACAAGTTCTTTTTAAGTCTTTATCTGTAGACTAACCGATCTTACATGACATCAGGTGACTTCTGAGGGGCTGGTCATGGTAGTAGACACATCTTCTGGTCTGGGTACTTAATATCTAACTAGCAGAGACGGAAACGTTTGATTCCAGGTGATGGGCCGGCCGACCGAGTCACTCGTGTGTAGCGGTACCGAAACCGAATGAAGGTTGAATCAGTTGACCGAGATTTTTGCCACACTTTGTGGTTGCCTACTTTGGATTGAAGGTTTAGTAATCTGTTTGTAGATATACGAAATTTCCTTTTCAGCGTTGTGCACTGGTTTGAATTGCAGTGGCTTGTTCGCTGTTAATCCTTGTGTTGAATTGTGAACAATTTTTCAGGTGCTGAGTCATTGATCTCGTAGTATGGATTAATGGTTACCTGGCTGAAGCATACACTGTCTAGATTTTTACACATCGAGGTAGGTGCATCTTCTTTCAACGTTGGGTGCTTAACCAAGATGGCAAGGAGGTGAGACTTGCATTTCCTTTTTCTATGCTTGTGCTGGTGAGACTTGCATTTCCTGTTGGACATATGGGTGCTTAACAAGTTGCTCTCAGGTGCTGAATCATACGGGTGCTTATCAAGCTTCTCTGAGGTGATGAATCATTTGAGTGGTACTTGACCTCGGACGGTTTGATCTTTTGATGCTCCTTCTGATTGATGTTGGTTAACTTGTTGAGGATGCATGGGACCATGGATGACCAACAAGGTGAGTCTTGCAAACTGTTCATCTTGCAAACTGAATCGTATCATCCTGGTGTTAATTTTGGTAGGCGTCACGAACATGGCATGTTTTTATGTGTGCTGGTTTTCTGTGTAAACTTATTTGGATGATTTCAAAACTTGATATAGATGTGGTTCAGAACTTCAGTCACTCTCGAGTCTACATGGCAAAATCCCTCTCGAGTCTCACTGATTTCAGTCACTGTTAAAGTTTAGTTGTAGAGAAGCCGAATTGCCCATGTTTGTTTGACCTGTGGCTGTGAATTCGTGCACAGTTCGTGTTTGTTGTTATGCTTCTAAGAAATTCTAAATCAGTACCGGGCTTCTCTTTTTGGTAAAATTCAACTAGACGTACATGGGTGCTTAACAAGTTGCTACGAGATGCTGAATCATTTCTTTGACCGAAATAAACAGATATGTAGCCAGCATAGGTGATTTCTCGTATATTTCCTTTTGCAAGTCTACTATTTGCGAGGTCCGACGAATTTCATTCGGTGTGCTTGAAAAACTAAGTGGTGGTGCTAAACAATGTGGTTGACAAGTTTCTTTGAGGTGCTGAATCATTCAGAACCCCTCTTTTCACATTGGCTAAGTGCATCTCTTTTCAACGTTGGGTGCTCAACAAAGATGACTGGTGAGACTTGCATTTCCTTGATTGTATATTGATAACCATTTTAGTTGGATTTCTTACTTCTTTGAAAATTGATTTCCATGTATCAACATGATACTTATTCTGTGCAAAAAGAGTTATTAGTCCAGTTTGTTTGTCCATGCTGATAACTGATGATCAGCATGTTGCCCATTTTTTACAAGAGTGTTGGATGTTGTCCATGACTGGTAACCGTGGTGCTGGATGTGTTTTACAAGGGTTCTTAATTTGCTAAGATGCTTATTTTGTGATTCTATTTCAATGAGGATGTCAGTTCATTTCTAAAGGGTGTTAAAAAAGTCTGATGGTGTCAGGCAGTTTGTCCTTTTGATTTGAACCATGGCTTTGCATCCTTCAGGGCTGGGTCTATGAGATAATCTTCTAGTACTGATTGTTTGGTGCCAAATAATTTATTTAACCTATAAAAGGATTTGCAGACACTGGTCATCTCGTTGAGTGAGTTTGTTTAACCTATATTTTAGATACCTAACAATTTCAGCCGACACCGGACAGTGCCGTTTCAGGTGCTTAATTGGTACATTTTGGGTGCCTGGTTGGAAAGAGATGCCTCAAATTCGTGTCTTCTCTTGGGCTTTTAATTATATGTGTTTGGATCAATCGATGCTGCTGAAGATTTTTTCCATTGCCTGTTGATATATTAGTTCTTTAAATAGAAAAGTCTCATGAACCTGCTTTAGTCGACTTTACCATGAAATGCATGTATCTGTGTGCAACTGTGCACATCAGAAATATATGTGCATCAGATTGACTATTGCTAAACCCCTGATACCAAGTTTTTGTTCATGAAGCAAGTGCTGGATGGTTTGGCTGATGATGCTTGACAGTACACTTTTATAGTATGAGCTATCATGAGCATTATTTTCAATCCCTTTTGCTTCAGATCATTATTTTTCGTTGCCAGTGGCTGCAATTTCCGTCACTGCACATGTTGGTGACGCCTGGGATCCTAGAAACTCAATACTACTTCTACCGGTACCAAATTAAGATACACGGTTTGCGTTGTACAAGGGCTTCTGTTAAATTTCAGACACAATTAAATGTTCCTTTTTAGTTTTTTTTTTCTTTAGCTTAACTGATCTAAAATGATATCAGGTGACATCTAGACATGGTGAGGTGGAGACCTGGTGGTTGCTCGTGTTTCTAGCTTTCTTCCTCCCTGCTGGCCGTGCCTCTTGTCACACCCGGTACCATCAGATAGACAGTGGGCCTTGGTGGTCATGGGCTATAACAGCATTGGTTGAATGGTTGGTGACTACAAAAGAAGCAGCAGCATCCAGAGAAAGTCATCGAACGGAAATAGAACCAGTTTGGTCGTCTTCCTCCTCTCCTCGGCTTGTCTCCTCTCAGCCCCCTGTCTCCTTCAGGTCTGGCAGCTACCACAGGCTGCCATTATCTGCCTCACATCCCGGTGATCGCCGGTGGCAACGGGGATTGTTACAGTGGTATCAGAGCTAGGTCATCCTCCACAAAAATCCCAGAAAATCCCCACAAATAAAAATCCCCCTTTCCACTCGATTTGGTTTTGCGGAGGCGATGATGTGTCGGCGACAGAGGCGGTAGCGACGACCGCACTGAGCCTCAACCAGACGCTTGAGCGGTGGACTCTTGAAGTCGATGGGTGACTCGCTGGCTCAGATCGCACTTCTCCAGAATTCGATGCAGCGCCTCTGGGATTCACGTCCACAGCGGTTGAAGGCAACAGAGCAGGTGGTGCAAGCGAACACCCCAACTTCGTCCAGGACCACGCCTCTGGTCCATGCACCCAAGACGTGTTCGACCTCGCACATGGAGGAGAAGAGAAGCATCACCCAAGTGCACATCACCTGTTTGGTGGAAGGTCTGAGCGCCAAGAGGTGACAACCAGATACGTCCTCCATTTCACTGTCAGTTGTGTCTTTGACAGAGAAGGTGCTTCATGAGGTCTTTGATCCGTATGGCACGAATGGAATATGCGTAATTCGGAAAACCACTCATGTTGAGGCCTTTGTGGAGTTCCGGTCATGGAGTGAGGCTGCCAGAGCACGAGGTGCTTTGCATGGCCGGTGCGGCGATGCATCTATGATAATTGCTGCCCTCTCAACATCCAATATTCATCACCGTCTGTCATTGTTGCTGCTCCGACTCCTCCCATTGTGGCACCCACTGCACCAACCATGACGGACCAGGGCCTCCTGCTCAAGGAAACCACACCACCAGCAGTCCTTGAGAGGGACCATGTCAAGGGAGCTGATGTTAATCTGGCTGAAACCGCACGTCTCCAGGAAGGCATGGAGCACTGACGGGATTCCTTGGAGCGGCAATTGAAAGCAACGGCACACGCGGTGGCGCGCATCTCAGGCGTGAAGGCTTCTACGCTCGCTTCCCCTCTGCTCCTCACGGATCAGGTCGCTGCAGCTAGTTCCGGTCATGGAGTGAGGCTGCCAGAGCACGAGGTGCTTTGCATGGCCGATGCAGCGATGCATCTATGATAATTGCTGCCCTCTCAACATCCAATATTCATCACCGTCTGTCATTGTTGCTGCTCCGACTCCTCCCATTGTGGCACCCACTGCACCAACCATGACGGACCAGGGCCTCCTGCTCAAGGAAACCACACCACCAGCAGTCCTTGAGAGGGACCATGTCAAGGGAGCTGATGTTAATCTGGCTGAAACCGCACGTCTCCAGGAAGGCATGGAGCACTGACGGGATTCCTTGGAGCGGCAATTGAAAGCAACGGCACACGCGGTGGCGCGCATCTCAGGCGTGAAGGCTTCTACGCTCGCTTCCTCTCTGCTCCTCACGGATCAGGTCGCTGCAGCTAGTACTCTGAAAGTGGAAGCCAACCACACGGTGGTTACGCCTACACGATGCGCATCTGTCTGCATTCACTCGGGAAGCAAAGCTGTGTTCATCCCCAGCCACTACTGTGCTTGATGGTAATCTCAAACACGATGTCGAGCCATTCTGCAATGAGGATTACACTGGTGTGTTGACTCATGTTGGTGGCATGTCACTTTTCCTGGAGCTTGGATTGAATTCAGCAGATGATAAATTCAGTGAAAAACCTTTCAAGGACATAGCATGGGACGCAGAGCTTGCTGACAGTCCCCTAACTCATGTTGGTGTCTTTTCATTGTTCCTTGAGCATTTTGTACAACCTACCAAGGTGGTGTTCTCTGAACTGCATAGCATGGAGCCTGAGAGTGAAGTATTTCCTACTGTCGGAGGCATGTCACAATTTCTAGAGGAGGGATTGGGTTCTACTAATGTGTGTGATGCAGTACTTGTTAAGGATGTGCCCGGGTCTGATGAGGTTCTCACTCATGTTGATGGGCTCTCACTTTTCCTAGAGTGTGATCTGGACTTGAGTGTAGCTTCTGTTAATCAAGTGTTGCATGATGATCTTCCATGGAAGTATCATACCTTGTTTCCATGGAGGCACACTGGGAAAGGTGGTATTTTATTACTTGCGAATATGGCTCAAACTATTCGTTCTGGGCACAATGGCATGCCAAGCTCATATTTGGTGATGGATAAATGCCTACCATGGAGTCAAAGTGGTTTCAGTCCTGGTCTTGTGGCTTTGAAACCATACAGTGGTACGTTGACTGTCCCAAGAAATTTGTCTGCTGCTAAACAAGATGTGAGGGAGATTAGTATACTACTACTGCATTGGCACTCTACTGAGCTTAAAGTTCAGTGGTTCTGTTTGTTGGTGCAGCTCTTGCTACATGTGTTCAATTTTGGTTTCAGAGAGAGACGAGAAACTGAACGCCGACAAGCTGATATTTGCTGTTTTTTCAAACTGAGAAGTTACAAGACAGAACATGAAGTTTATGCTACAACTATATTAGCTTTGCTAGTAAAACCTGGACTAATATGCAAGTTATTGCAACATTCAGCTTGTTCAGACAAAATGAAAATGCTACAGGTGGCAGAGAGATTTCCAAGAAGTTTTCTGCAGGGAAGCAGAAGTCTGTGGCCTACAGAAGTGAAGATGAGCATATATACCAAGGAACCATGCAACACATCTCTTTTCCTATATCAACTACTGAATGTGGCACTCAAAGATGGACATGCATATGTTCTGGAGGACCCTTTGCAAATACCTGTAGCTGTCACTTTTCATCAGACCTCTGCCAATCCAAGCCTCATCATATGGTTTTTTCATTCACCAGCGGAAAATGCAGAAACAGGCATAAAGCTAACGGAGACAAATTTGCATAATCAAGGCCATGAATTCTACTCCAACCAACGGTCCAAGATGCATGCCACAAAGTCTAACTTCCTCATGTGTCCAGATCAACACCTTTAGTTCAAGATTGTTTCGTGTTGGTCCGGAGAGACCGTGGGATCCAGGCATTATCTCCTTCCATGAGCAGGCTGTGCTAGATGATCTCAGTGCCGAAACTGGAGCTACCATGTGTGACGACATGACCAAGTCATTGTTTGAGGGCAATCAACGTTTCTTGGGGGCGATATTGTCACACCTGGTACCATCAGAGAGATAGGCCTGGGCGTCAGGGACAGTGGGCCTTGGTGGTCATGAGCTAACAGCATTGGTTGAATGGTTGGTGACTACAAAAGAAGCAGCAGCATCCAGAGAAAGGCATCGAAAGGAAATAGAACCAGTTTGGTTGTCTTCCTCCTCGGCTTGTCTCCTCTCAGCCCCCTGTCTCCTTCAGGTCCGGCAGCTACCACAGGCTGCCATTATCCGCCTCACGTCCCGGTGATCGCTGGTGGCAACGGGGATTGTTACACCTCTCCCCGCCGCCACCTCCTCTCTCCCCCTCTCCGCCTCGTCCCCGACCTCCTCGTCAAGACAAAAAGTTGTAGAACCATTGCATCCTGCCCACGACCCCATCCTGCACCACCCTGCTGTCTCCGGAAAGGCGGTCCCGGTCGCCGCGGAAAGGAGCTTGCTGCCGCCGCCGCCTCGTCTCGTCCCCGACTTCCTCCCTCCGTCCCTGACCTCCTCTTCAAGCAGGAGCCTTGTCCAGGTTCGAACCCTACTGCTTCTTGCATGTGCTCTGGCTGGACACTACGAGATGGCCGAATTTTTTCCTTTCAAATACATTGCTGCCTCTGTCCTGTCCTGTCTTGTGCTTCTGTGTTTTGCTTGGTAGTTGAATCGTGTGGTCTCAAGGCGCCTGTTTTAATATGCTTGAAATCATGTATTATTTTCTATGCTTAATGGTCACTAGGCAGCTCTAAGCGTTGTTGGCATGCATGAGAGAAGTGTAGTTGATCCTTACTGTAGCGCTGGTCCATTGAATAATCTGGCAATTAATTCTTGTCACAGAGCTGTGTGTTGGAATTTTATGTTCTTGCTCATGATTTACATCATAGTGCTTATAACTGTGAGTTGATGTCACTTGCACGATAAAAATAGGCTGTCACTTGCACAGTAAAAATAGTCTGTCCTGGTATGTCACGATGCCAGAGTATCAGTCGCTGTTGATGCTATATATTTGGAAGAAGGAAAGTGATTTGCACCTGTCCAGTTTAGCCATTGGTACTGAATTTGCAATCCTGTAGATTAGACCAACTGTCAAACTGCCGGAAGCTGGAACTCATGAAGGTGGAAAATGATTCAAATTGAAGTGTTTTGGCATCAATTGTATTGAATATACTAAATGTAGAGATTCAAACGATTCAAATAAGTGTCCTGTCATTTGTGTCTTTTCCATTTGGCAGCTGTAGTTGTGGTTAAAGTCGAAGGAATAGTGTGTGAAGTTTGTGTTATCTGCAGGTGGCCATTTTCCGACTTTGCTTTCGAAGGAAGTGTCTGAAGTTTGCCTGTCATGTCTTGTGCTTCTGGGTTTTGCTCGGTAGGAATTTGCAAACTACATAGCTGATTTTTCTGTATGTGTTTTTGCACGCAGTGTGCTCTAAAATTGGAGACATGGCTACCTTGGAGGGTTCAGAGAGTCTTGATTCCATGGATGAGGATATATTATCAGCAATGGCTCGTGATTTCTGTCCAAGCATTAGCAATTTGCACAAGAGCAGATAGGTGTGCCTTTTACGATTGCAGACTGCTTCTTTGGGTCTTTGTACTGGAGCTGTGTGTGACTAGCTTGGTGATTATCTGTACGGCCACTCTCTCGTCCTCCTGTCTCGATATAAGGCACACGGAAGGCCGTGTGCAACTAGCTAATTGAAGAAATAATTCTACCAAGGCACAACATATTTTGGATCAGTCCAGGAGTACTAATTTTTTGTACACTACAATGTGTTAATTGTGTTACCTTGAACTTCAGCACATCATCATATTTTTTGTGTGGGGAGGTTCACTGCTGATCACTATTATTTGTGTTGTTCATGCAGGTATCCCAGAGCGGCGACGGCTGTGGGGTAGCGGCGGCGGTGCTTTGCAACGGGTGTGAGGTGGAGCAAAAGGAAGTGAGGGTGAAGCTGCCGGCTCCGTGTACGAGCGCCACAATGCGTCTGCTGTGAAGGCGGACATATGCTCGAGCCTCGAGGGAGGCGGGTGGCACCAGCAACAGTGGACATGCGGCGAGGCGAGGCTATGTACGAGCTCTTGGATACATGCAAACTTGGCAGTTTACATGTTGTTTATGAAGCTCTATGGATGGTTGAGATATACTGTATATGGTTGCTCGCTTCCTGCTTATACGATGTCCAGTAATAACGATTTGTCCCCCTGCTTACATGCATGTTCAGTAGTCAGTTGGACGGAAATGGTTCTCAACCTACTTCAACAAAAGGTTTTAACCCACGGGTCTGTATCGGGTTTAGTTCGGTTTGGATGGAAACCGGAGTGGGTTTGGTTTTGGTTGGGCTGAAAATAATATTGAATGGGTTTAGATGTGGTTGGGTTGACGGAAACATATGTGCGGGTCTAGTTGAGTTACGGGGCAGTTCCCCAACCATTCTCAAGTTTAATATTCTCGTCTGCTCCAGGTACCAGAAGCCTCTCTTTCTAAGGGCATCTCCAGCGAATGTAAAAAGTTCGTCCGCATCCATTTATGTCGGCCTCCAATCGCCATCGACATCGACGACTAGGAGGAGGAGCAAGAGCATGAAGAGGCCGTATGGGCACGGTTGGAGGCAGCGGCGGCGAAGGAGGCGAGGGCTCGGGCATATCGAGACAGGAGGACGAGAGAGTGGCCGTACAGATAATCACCAAGCTAGTCACACACAGCTCCAGTACAAAGACCCAAAGAAGCAGTCTGCAATCGTAAAAGGCACACCTATCTGCTCTTGTGCAAATTGCTAATGCTTGGACAGAAATCACGAGCCATTGCTGATAATATATCCTCATCCATGGAATCAAGACTCTCTGAACCCTCCAAGGTAGCCATGTCTCCAATTTTAGAGCACACTGCGTGCAAAAACACATACAGAAAAATCAGCTATGTAGTTTGCAAATTCCTACCGAGCAAAACCCAGAAGCACAAGACATGACAGGCAAACTTCAGACACTTCCTTCGAAAGCAAAGTCGGAAAATGGCCACCTGCAGATAACACAAACTTCACACACTATTCCTTCGACTTTAACCACAACTACAGCTGCCAAATGGAAAAGACACAAATGACAGGACACTTATTTGAATCGTTTGAATCTCTACATTTAGTATATTCAATACAATTGATGCCAAAACACTTCAATTTGAATCATTTTCCACCTTCATGAGTTCCAGCTTCCGGCAGTTTGACAGTTGGTCTAATCTACAGGATTGCAAATTCAGTACCAATGGCTAAACTGGACAGGTGCAAATCACTTTCCTTCTTCCAAATATATAGCATCAACAGCGACTGATACTCTGGCATCGTGACATACCAGGACAGACTATTTTTACTGTGCAAGTGACAGCCTATTTTTATCGTGCAAGTGACATCAACTCACAGTTATAAGCACTATGATGTAAATCATGAGCAAGAACATAAAATTCCAACACACAGCTCTGTGACAAGAATTAATTGCCAGATTATTCAATGGACCAGCGCTACAGTAAGGATCAACTACACTTCTCTCATGCATGCCAACAACGCTTAGAGCTGCCTAGTGACCATGGTTTTAAAGGCGTCTCCTAGGCGTCGCCTAAGCGACGCTTAAGCGTCCGAGCGTTCCAGGAGGGCAAGGCGTCAGCGTCGCCTTTGTTTTCTGCCCAAGGCGTCTCCAAGGCGTCCAAAGGCGTCGCCTAGGCGCGAAATGGCCGCCTTGCAAGAATCTGGACGCCTCTGTGCGCTGGAAACTTTGGGCTGGCAGGAGGGGAAAACAGAAATGGCGGGCTGGGAGGGAAATTGAGGGCCATCTATAGGGGTAAGAGAGGGAAGAGAGAGAGGGGGAGCTCCTCTCACGCGACCTCCCCAACTCTGGCCAGATCTGCTGCTGCTCCTTCATCTGCCGGCCTCCCCAGCTCCGGCCAAGCTTCTGGCCAAGCTTCTGGCGACTCCTCCCACTGGTGCATCCCTCTCCCAGGGGGGAAACAATGTACAGCTTACATGACAGCTTCTCTTGGTGGTGTCTGGTGTTTGTATGTGATGCACTTCTTCTTGCCTGCTTTGCCTCTGCTTGCCTTTGCTCATCCTACCTAGCTGATGCTTTGCTTCCAGCAAGGCAGCCTCAAAGGCGTCGCCTTGCAATGCGCCTTGAGCGCCTAGGCGTTGAGGTGCCCCCCCATCGCCTTGGGACGCCTTGGCGCCTTTAAAACCATGCAATATACTTATTACCACTACTGTATAACTTGGGAGTTTGATGTATTTTTTACCACTTTTTACATCCCATGATATTCCTAGGCAGGAATGAAAAATATACATCCTACGACTGAACAATCTGAAAACCGATATGAACAGGATGTATTTATTCCCAATTTTCTACATCCTAAAATGCATACAGCAACATACCACTGCATATATACCATTGACATAAACTGCAGGTATTTATTTAAAAAATACATCCTATGAGTGTAGAAAATATGAAACCCATATACCCAAGATGTATTTATTACCAAAAAAATGCATCCTACAAAAGTAATGATGACTAGAAATGATTGAAAAACACTTTATACCTCATAAACATACTCTGTACTCATACATTTATACTAGCAGCACCATGTAAAACTAATAGTACATCGTGTGTGCAAATTAATACATGATATACACATTAGCATGCTCTGTACTCCATAGAGAAAAAAACAGAGACAAATACACACCATATAGAACAAGGACAGGACAATCTGAAAACCCATGCGCAGGATGGAAAGTAAACATCATATAAGGAGACAATCTCAAGATCCATATGCACATGATGTAATTATTACCAAAAACTAACATACTGCAAAATTACAGTCGCATGATTAAGATTGAAAACCTACTCTATCTTCCATGAACTAACACAACCAAACAAACAAAAAACTGGACCAGACAGCAACACCCAACATCAGTTTGTATGCATCTACAAGAAAATGTGAGGAGCTGCGGATACACATAGCGAGACAGTTTGACAGTGAGTCTGGGAACTCATCTTGATCAGAGACAACCATTACTGGCACAACTCAAACGTCCTCAATTAAGCTCTAAACACACAATACATCCTGCGAACGCACAAATACAAAGGCCAGATACCCTGGATGTATATATTATATACATCCTGTTATATCAAGTCAACTGATAGGCAGTGACGGATGTAATAAATCCTAATTTCAGAACCTAACATAGCTTATGTGCATGTAAGAAATGTCTTGCATAATCTTTTTACCACCAAGTCTAGTTCAAGGTTAAAAAATACATCGCAAATCAGCCGACCAGCGCCACATGATGTAACAAATCCTAGTAGCTAAATATAGCATAGGTTATGTGCATGTATTCTATCCAGAAGTCTAGACCTGGGTACTATATGCAAGTCACAAAATTAAGATACGCATCTGTGAGCAGCTGTAGAACGACCCATCAGCACTAGAGAAATTAATAGAGAGGTTGCAGCTCAGATCTCAAAACGCAGGAGCAACAACAGCGGTGGAAAATTTATATGAGATGGATATTAGTGTACTAACCTCACAAATCGAGAAAGTTCTATTGCCGCGCAGCAGGTACTCCTGCAATTTTCTGTGGCCACCAGCTCCCCCTTGACGCCACCAATCAGCAGCCGTGGCCTCTCCCTGCTTTCTAGCAGCGATAAAACACCCATACACCACCACACGTACGCCGTTGTCCCATCGACGGAAGAGGAGCCAAGCAGCAGCGCCCCCTTCTCCTCTCGATCTCAGCGCGTGTTGCAAATCAGCGTGAGCAGGGGCAACCGAGTAAGCGAGTCAACGACGAGGGCAAGACTGGGGATTCTTGGCGTTGTGGAGCAAACTCAAGGACGCCTCCATTCGTTTGGGCGCCATGCAATGATTGGAGGTTCCAGGGTTTCCACCGGAGCGGATGACGAACAAGCGGCCTTCGACCGCGTCGGCAGGCGCGGGGATCCATGGATGCTGCTCTGACGTCCTCCGACGGATCTGGCAACGCGACCCACGCATGCGGCGGCCCCCGAGCGGTGGAGGGAGGAAGAATGGAGAATTTTGGTCGCCGCCGTCGCATGATGCTTCGGTCGGTCAGTTTTGTCGGATGCGCCGCTACGCGTGGGAGAGTAGGACCGCACGATTGTCATCGAACGGACCACGCGGGTGAGCACTTTGTAAGACAACGCAGGAAATAGATTTTGCGGATAATATATTGGATACTGCTGAGGATCCTCCGGAGGATTTTTTCTCACGAAACCTCCGAGTCCCCCGTTCGAGGACCACCACCCCACGTGCACCACTTCTATTCTCCACGGAGGAAAAATAGTGAAAAAACAAAACAAAAACATCACACAGAGACATCCCTTGGCCGCACCATCCTCCCGACACACCTAGAAACAAGTCCGGTGAGGGATCTCGCCGGCGATGCGTGAACTCCGGTGGGATGCACTGGCGACTCTCCTTTCAGCATATGCGCTTCCTCCTTCTAGCACCGCCTCCCACCGAAGGAAGCGCCATTTTCCTCCTATGGCAGCACCACCGCTCGCGCCTGCAGCACCGCCGCCCCCGCTCGCAGCAGCCACGCTTGGCCTTTGCAGCTCCGTCGACGGGCCTTCGAAGCATCAACGGTGGGGATTTGCAGCTCCGCCGGTGGCCCCTTGCAGCACCACCGGCGGTTGGGATTTGCAGCTCCGCCGGTGGGCCTTTGCAGCTCCACCACCGCCCCTTGCAGCACCGACGGTTGGGATTTGCAGCTCCGCCGGTGGGCCTTTGCAGCTCCGCCGACCTGGTCTTGTAGCGCCGGGCGCGGCGCCGCCTCCCCATGCAGCAGCTATGACCGCCGCCCAAAGCAGCGTTGGCTTGCTGTAGCAGCACCGGTAGCATGGCCTTGCAGCACCTCTGTGGCGCAGCCTCCCACGACGCCTTGGCCACGACATCCTCATCGGCGGCTGGCTGGGCAGTTGACCTCGTCGGAGGCGGCGCGAGCGGTGGAGGGGCGGTAGGAGGAGGAGGGGAGGGCGAAGGTAGGAGGTGCGTGGGAGCGCTGGTTCTAGCGGCGTCGCGCGGCTGGGATGGGAGCGGCCAGTGGCTGCAGAGATGCAGTGGCGGCGTTCGGGTGTGAGATGTGAGAGAGAGAGAGCGTGTGGAGGAGAACGATGAAAGCATGGAGGACATGATAGGGTTGTGGTGGACCCTACGCACTATCGTTCCTTTTCGTCCACGCAGATGAGACGCGTGTCGCTCGGGCGATCCGGAGGCCGCGGTGCTAGCAACCTCCGGAGGAAACAAAGCGTTTTCCTAACATATTACTCGCGAGAGGCTAATTGGCTATTCGTTTTTTTGTTCATATATATAGAGTCTCTCTGAAGATAACGCTCCTGTTTTGGTACTTGCAGTTGTAAGGTTGAGGTTTGATGGACAATATCTGTTATCCAAAGGGCACATGAATTACGGAGTTCATATTCATGTATTTTTTCAGTTCGATCTTGAGATAAATTTAATTTTATGTTTTAATTATGAACATGCACTTTTACTATGGTTTGGGGAATTTAGGAACCCTTCAAGCTAGTACGGTGGAAAAAACAGTAGCACTTAGAAATACTGGAATTTTTCATTCATTTTATTTACTTTAATAGAGAGCAGTCTACTCTCTCCGAACAAATTTTTAAAGAGCAATTTGCATCCCAAGTCCCAATAGTTGCATCGGATGTGCATTTTCATCCCAATTGTTGCAAAATGGGGTAGCACAGTCCCAATAGTTGCAAATATGTGCATTTCTAGTCCGAACCTACCAGAGCATGACATGTGGCGCGCCACGCTGGAAAAGCAGTCACGTTTATTTTGTAGTAACCCCCCTTGTCTTTTGCAATTCTGCTTGTTTGTTCTGAAAGTGGGGCCCACATGTAAGAGAGAAAAGAGAGGGAGAGGGAATCGGCCCGCGGTTCCCAAATTCCCCAATCCCTAACCCTAGCTCCCCTAACGGCGACCAAATTGCGGCGGAGCACGACGAGCGAGGTGGATGGCGTGCGGCGGAGCCGGAGGAAGGAGCAGCGGCGCGTCTGGGGCTTGTGGTAGGCGGATGGCGACACCCCTTGGTGATGGTGCGCATGGCGTCGTTGGCGACGAGGAGTGGGTTGTCACCGCCGAGGTTGTCCTCGACCCATCAACTGTGAGCTTCCTCCTCCATCTTTAGCTCATGCATTTCCCATTTGCGCATGCTCTTTGCTCGATTTCGACCATGCTCTATCTATCCGCTCTGTCCACTGTTCTTTAGCTAAATTGACCCAATTTTCATTTTTTTGTTAGGGCACTGTAAGAAATGTTCCAATTGGGCAACAAAACAAGAAGTGGGCAGCAAGATTGGAGGAGGAAGCAAGCATGTGCATCACTACTTGTGTGTTCAAGCATAGATGTGCTAAGCTAGAAAATGTAGTACATAACCTGATAGAAGATAACAAGAAGCTTCAAAAGATTCACAAAGAAGAGATTCGATGGAGGGAGAAGAAAGAGTTAGGGATAGTTGCAGCAGTAGGTGTGTGTGCTATGCTATATGTTGTAGTTGCACTGGCAACAAGAGGTTTTGTGTGAGTGTAATAATGTATCAGCTGATCAATAAAATAATGGAAATTTTATCTGAAATATTAGTGTACTGTGCATCATTGTTTCCATGATAAATAGCACATCCAACCAAAAATAGCAATACAAGTGTATTGTGCATCATTGTTTCCATGATAAATAGCACATCCAACCAAAAATAGCAATACAAGTATAATGTGCATCATTGTTTCCATGATAAATAGCACATCCAACCAAAAATAGCAATACAAGTCTATTGTGCATCAATGTATACAAATTCAGTGCCCCTCCAACATGCAATCTGGGACTTGTTGCCTGTCATTTTGTGCAGATGTAGCTGCCTGCCTCGTCCTCTTCCTCTTGCCCTGGCTCATCCTCTCACAGTAGCTGTAGTTTCTCTCACCCTTGGTCTTGGAATTGAGTCTGGGAAGGGCCCATAGTTCCCGGTAGGGGCTACATTTTGATTTATCTGCAAAGGGAACAATGATTTGGAATCATGATTTATATTTAGGGAACAAATCTCCCATATTCAGTTTTACAGAGAAGCAAGACAAGGAAACAGGACAATATTCAGTTATACAATTTTCAGTTTTACCGACAAACATGACAGCCTCCAAATTCATGAATTTCGCATGGATAATCATTCTACTGGTCAAAGACTACGGAAAACATGTAACCTTGTTGATCTAACAACAAAAATCTCACAGCTTTGCCCTAAAATCCGGCCGACTCGACGAACATCCGAGCGGCAAAAAATTGCAAGAAACTTTGGTCGATCTGAATCTAATCATGCATCTAATCATGTGTAACACCTTCACCAACCAATCTCCGCTGCCTTTTTGACGTAACCATGTCCGATCATCACCGACGAAGACGCACAGTTCACGACGGGAGCGGAATTCCATATGAAAACGGAGACACGAACGACGTACCATAGCTCGGAGGTGGGTCAAACCACCCGCGGTAGGTCGGCTCCGGCGGGTCCGCCATGGATTCGACAACGCAGCCGTCGAGAGCGTCGAGCACGGCGTCGCCGCTGCCGTCGAGGAAGGCAACATAGCGAGGGTGGCGAGATACGCGGAGGAAGCCAATTAAAGAGCGGGTCCGGGAGGATCATTTCGTAAAAATGCCACGCTTGTGTCTGCACAGGCCCACTTTTCCGCTAAAAGAAAAATTAAAGGGGTTATTTGCAAACACTCTGATCCAACAAAGCAGCCTGCTAGCGCCACATGTCATGCTCTGGTAGGTTTGGACTAGAAATGCACATATTTGCAACTATTGGGACTGTGCTACCCCATTCTGCAACAATATGAAAATGCAATGCAACTATTGGGACTTGGGATGCAAATTGCTCTTTTTCAAACTAATTTGCCTTTAGATGACATCCCCACGTCGCCGCTCTATCCCGTTGCGCTCGCGCCATGGATATGGCCGCCGCCCTGTCACCGCCCTGATACCGGCACCCTCTTGTCCCCTCCCACCGCCACCGCCACCCCCTCCCCGCCGGCATAATGCTTCGCCGCCCGTCCGTGCTCGCGCACCACCATCATCCCTAACCCCTGCAAAAAATCCCCTTTCCGCCCGCCCTCTCCGGCACCGTGCTGGCCGGCTGCCGCGCGGTGTGGCACCTTGACCCGAGCCTGTTTGGTCCTCAACGAGCCCACCTCCGACTCTGCCGCATCCCACCTCGCCTCGTCTCCATGCTCTCGGCGATGTCACGCAAGGGGCGGACGGTGTTGCTGTCCGCGCACCAGCCATCCAGCCGCATGTACCGGATGTTCGACTTCGTGCTGCTGCTCGCCGCCGGTGTGAGCTCCGATTGAGCGCGCCAGGACGGAGTGGCGGTGGTCAAACATGCGGCTTCGTGCAACGCGGCAAGCTTGACGTCAACTGTAGAGGTCGGTGTCTACAGCTGCCGTGTCTCCCTCAATGGAGATCAAGGTTGTTGTATGTCCTTAACCTTCTCTTCCAAGCCCGACACTCCTATTTACCATCTCACCGGTGAACATTACCTCATCTGTTTAGAGTGTCCTGTTGAAATATTGGGCCCACTTTTAGTGGCCCATACTAGATTTCAGTTTTCCCTATAAATCTCAAAGCCCACATAGTGGCAGTCTTATGAGTTTGAGCCCAAGTTGGTGGCAGCTCACTAGGGAGTGGCAAGAGGTGGGAAGTTTAGTCCCACATGGAAAGTTGGGAGGAAGTTAGACCACCTTATAAGGTGGGTTGTTCCACCACTAGTAAGTGAGTAAGAATAGGAGCGGTTCACGCGCGCTCCTCCTCCTCCTCGGACGCGTCACAGTTAGTCGGTTCGGGTCGCTCCCGAACCGTGGGCTATCTGTAACCGACTCGAAACGTGCGTGCGCCGTGTGCGTGGCCCACGTTGCCTAGGGTTATATAATCTCTGCCCTACGAAACATATCTAATACACCAGTTAGGGTTTTGCCACCTCTCTGCTTGCGCCGCCATCGTAGCCTACTCCATCCCGCGCCGACATGCTTCGGCGAACGGGAGAGAAGGTCTCCTAACCGCTCGTCCTTGCGATCCTGTACGGGAGAGGGCGAATTAGGTTTTGGGAAGCGCTCGCGCGATCGCTCAAGCTCTTCATCACGGGTCGCCTTTCGTCCAAGTTGGGTGTTGCCACCGTCGTCTTCTTTGTCTACCTTCGTCCCGTCGTCAACAACGTTGTCATCAACAACGTTCTGCTGCGACATCATCTGCTACACCTCCACCGTCACCTCCACCAGATCGGTACGTGCGACATATCTCGATCTGTTTAGCGATGGATGCTTTACCGTTTGTGATGCTGCTACTCATGTTGATTAATGCATCTAGTATGTTCGAGTTTCACATGTTAGTAGTTGTTGTCATCATGTTTTATATTCTGGAATTAATCATGGAAATTGTGCCTAATTATCCAACAATCCAAAAACCTAATCGTAGGCAATTTCCTGAGTTAACTATGGCTGGTTTTGCTGATGCACTGAGGCCGCATAAGTTTACCGGTGTGCACTTTAAGAGGTGGCAGATTAAGGCCACACTCTGGCTTACTCATCTGAAAGTATTCCAAATTAGTAATGGCTTACCTGAAGGAACTATATCTGAACAAGCTCAGAACAAGTTCAAGGAAGACAATACTCTCTTCGTTGGATGCGCTCTAAGTATTCTTGCTGATCGTCTATGTGATGTGTACATGCACATAGTAGACGGTAAAGAGCTCTAGGATGCACTGAATGCTAAATTCGGTGCAACCGATGCAAGCAGTGAACTGTACACCATGGAGAGGTTCCATGACATCGGATGGTGAACAACCGTTCTGTAGTCGAACAAGCTCATAAGATACAGTGCATTGCGAAAGAGCTTGAACTCCTTAAGTGTGCCTTACCTGACAAGTTTGTGGCTAGATGCATCATCGCTAAGTTGCCCCCTTCATGGAGGAACTTTGCCACAGCTCTCAAACACAAGAGACAGAAGATATCAGTTGAAAATCTGATAGCATCTCTTGATGTTAAGGAGAAAGCTCGGGCTAAGGATACTACTGAGAAAGGAGAGGGTCAGTCTAGCGCCAACCCTACAGCAAGAACAAAGGGAATAATAAGCCCTCCTTCAATAAGCCTATGAAGACTACAACCTTCAAGAAGAAGAAGATGATAAACAAAGCGGATCTGAGCTGCTTTACCTGTGGAGAGACTGGCCACTTTTCTAAGGACTGTCCAGAGAGGGCAGACCGCAAGAAAAAGGCGAGGCAAGTCAACACGGTGACCGCTAGCAATGCTGATGGGTACTCTTACTGTTCTTTCGGTATTTCAATCTCCATGTTGGTGGATTGATACAAGTGCTAATGTTCATGTGTGTGCTGACATATCCATGTTCACTTCTTACCAGGTCGCCCGGGATTCTTCCGTCTTGATGGGGAATGGGTCACATGCTTCTGTTCGTGGTGTTGGCACGGTAGATCTGAAGTTCACTTCGGGAAGATCGTGCAGCTGAGGAACGTGCAGCATGTCCCTACTATGAACAAGAATCTCATTAGCGGCTCCCTTCTATGCAGAGATGAGTTTAAGGTTGTTTTAGAGTCAAATAAAGTAGTTGTTTCCAAGTTTGGACAATTTATTGGTAAAGGCTATGAGTGCGGAGGCTTGTTCCGCTTTTCGCTTTCTGATTTCAGTAATAAGTCTGTGAACCATATTTGTGGCAATGTTAGTGATGATACTAGTGTTTGGCATTCTCGTTTATGTCACATTAATTTTGGTTTAATTTCTCGGCTATCCAGTTTGAGTTTAATTCCGAAGTTCACCATTGCCAAAGGGTTCTAAGTGTCATAGTTGTGTGCAATCAAAGCAACCTCGGAAGCCTCACAAGACGGCCGAGGAGAGAAACTTGGCACCTCTAGAACTCATACATTCTGATCTATGCGAGATGAATGGTGTGTTGACAAAAGGTGGAAAAAGATATTTCATGACATTGATTGGTGATGCGACTAGATTTTGCTATGTTTATTTGTTGCGAACTAAAAATGAAGCTTTAGACTACTTTAAAATTTATAAGACCGAAGTTGAAAATCAACTAGAGAGAAAGATCAAGCGTCTTAGGTCGGATCGTGGTGGTGAATATTTTCCTAAATTCTTTGATGAATTCTGTGAGGAACATGGCATTATTCTTGAGAGGACGCCTCCCTATTCGCCCCAATCAAACGGGGTTGCCGAGAGGAAAAACCGCACGCTGACTGACTTGGTGAATTCCATGTTAGCCACTTCTGGTTTATCAAAGGCATGGTGGGGGGGGGCTTTATTGACTTCATGTCATGTCCTGAATAGAGTTCCTAACAAAAATAAAGATAAAACCCCTTACGAGGAGTGGGCTGGAAGAAAACCATCAATTTCATATTTGCGCACATGGGGATGTTTGGCGAAAGTCAATATTCCAATTACTAAGAAGCGCAAACTTGGACCAAAGACAGTGGATTGTATCTTTCTATGTTATGCTCTATGGAGTGTAGGCTATAGATTTTTAGTAGTTCAATCCGAGGTACCTGATATGCATGTTGATACTATTATGGAATCTCGTGATGCAACATTTTTTGAGAATATGTTTCCTATGAAAGATATGCATAGCATTGCTAGAATTTCTACTCAGATAATTCCTAAGTCTAGTCCATCTAATGAGTATTTTGAACAATCACATGAGAATGTTACTGAGAAGGATGACAATGAAGCTCCTAAACGGAGCAAGAGACGGAGGATTGAAAAATCCTTTGGTGATGATTTCATTGTGTACCTTGTGGATGATACTCCCACGTCCATTGCATAGGCATATGCATCTCCAGATGCAGATGACTGGAAAGAAGCTGTCCATAATGAGATGGACTCGATTATTTCTAATGGAACTTGGGAGCTATCGAACGACCCCATGTATGTGGGCTGCAAATGGGTGTTCAAGAAGAAGCTAAGACCTGATGGTACTATTGAGAAGTACAAGGCGCGGCTTGTAGTTAAGGCTACACACAGAGAGAAGGTGAAGATTACTTCAACACCTATTCACCTGTCGCTAGACTTACCACCATTCGAGTACTAATGTCCATGGCTGCCTCCTATGGTCTTATTGTTCATCAAATGGACGTAAAGACAGCTTTTCTTAATGGAGAGTTGGAAGAGGAAATCTATATGGATCAGCCTGATGGGTTTGTAGTAAAAGGTGAAGAAAGAAAGGTGTGCAAGTTGCTGAAATCTTTATATAGCCTAAAACAAGCACCTAAGCAATGTCATGAGAAGTTTGACAGAACTTTAACTTCTGTAGGCTTTGTTGTTAATGAGGCTGACAAGTGCATTTACTATCGCCATGATGGGGGCGAAGGTGTTATATTATGTTTGTACGTGGATGATATTTTGATCTTTGGTACAAACATGAAAGTAATACACGAGGTCAAGTCTTTCTTGTCAAAGTGCTTTGATATGAAAGATCTGGGAGAAGCTGATGTGATTCTGAACATCAATCTTATTAAGAACGAGAGTGGGGTTACTCTAATGCAATCCCATTATGTTGAGAAGATCTTGAGCCGGTTCGGCTATATTGATAGCAAGTCTTCTCCAACACCTTATGATCCCAGACACTACGCAAGAACCGGAGGATTGCCATAGATCAATTGAGATATTCTCAGATCGTTGGCTCACTCATGTACTTAGCGAGCGCGACTAGACCCGACATCTCTTTTGCTGTTAGCAAGTTGAGTAGGTTCATGTCAAACCCGGGTACTGATCATTGGCATGCACTTGAGGCTAGCCATAGTGCTAGTATCATAGCTAGTATCATGCACATTGGTCCCACAAAAATGCTGATGTGGCAGCTAATTAAGGAGGAGAGAAGAGATTAGAGTAACATAGGTAGATACCGTATCATAGCGCAAATAACGAGAAAAGTTAATGCTAAACAAATCTTGTACACAAATTTACATTGAGATTTAAAAAACAATAAATATAGCATGACTATGATACTACTCCATGATACTACCCAATATAAAGATAGTATCATGTAGTAGCATCATATGCATGATAGTACTACATGATACTTACCACTATGACCAGCCTGATAGGGTCATGCGCTACCTATGTGGTACAATGAGTTATGGGATTCACTATTCAGGGAACCCAGCTGTGCTTGAAGGATATAGTGACTCGAATTGGATCTCAGATGTAGCTGATCTGTACGCCACAAGTAGGTATGTATTTACCTTTGGAGGTGGCGCAGTGTCATGGAGATCTTGCAAGCAAACCATATTGACGAGGTCAACTATGGAAGCAGAACTTACTGCTTTGGACACAACCACTGTTGAATCAGAATGGTTGCGTGAGCTCTTGATGGACTTGCCTGTGGTTGAAAATTTTGTACCGACAATCCTTTTGAATTGTGACAATCAAACTGTAATTGTCAAAGTGAACAATTCTAAGGATAACGCGAAGTCATCAAGACACGTCAAGAGACGTTTGAAGTCTGTCAGGAAATTGCAAAACTCCGGAGTAATACATATATTCAAACAGACAAAACCTGGCAATCCCTTTACAAAGGGACTATCATGTAATGTGATAGAAAGTGCATCGAGGGAGATGGGTTTGAGACCCGTTGATGTTACACCATAGTGGTAACCCAACCTTTGTGATCGGAGATCCCGTGAATTAGGACCTGGGAAGAACAAACTAGTGGTTTAATTGAGGAGAGTATTATGTAACCCTCTCTATGTGAAGATGCACAACTCTCAATTGTTGTAAGGCAGGTTGGCAACAAGCCTTAATGTGTTTATGTTGGCTATTTTAGCAAAGATGCTATCCTACAGAGCATTCTTGAAATAACACACCTATATGAGTCCGATTGTTAAACGTCGCAATCTATGAGATTTGGGTGATCTCTAGTAAACTCATGAAGAGACCACGAAGTATGACGCATATGCTTCACCGCGGGGTAGGCTACTGGCAGCCATGTACTGGTCATGACTTTGAGTGAAACCATGTTCACGCAAAACTTGCAATTCAAGGCTTAGTCCATTGTTCAAGTGTGAATGGATGTAGCTTAAGGTTCTAGGCGGAAGTTCAACTTAACAGTCTCCGCTGAAACACTGGTATATAAACAAGCGGCGAGTATTGGTAAATCTCTAAATGGGGATTTGAGATCTGGTGGGGGATTGTTGAAATATTGGGCCTACTTTTAGTGGCCCATACTAGATTTCAGTTTTCCCTATAAATCTCAAAGCCCACATAGTGCCAGTCTTGTGAGTTTGAGCCCAAGTTGGTAGCAGCTCACTAGGGAGTGGCAAGAGGTGGGAAGTTTAGTCCCACATGGAAAGTTGGGAGGAAGTTAGACCACCTTATAAGGTGGGTTGTTCCACCACTAGTAAGTGAGTAAGAATAGGAGTGGTTCACGCGCTCCCTCCTCCTCGCTCGTCTCGACACGACACTTCACGACGCGCCGCGCGTGGTGAGTGGATTGAGCCTCGAGCCGAGACTTTCCTTACTTTTTGCCAGAAAACGAATAGAGTCCTAGACGGACGCGTCGCAGTTAGTCGGTTCGGGTCGCTCCCGAACCGTGGGCTATCTGTAACCGACTCGAAACGTGCGTGCGCCGTGTGCGTGGCCCACGTTGCCTAGGGTTTCCGGAGCCTATATAATCTCTTGCCCGGCTACCGCAGAAACATATCTAATACACGAGTTAGGGTTTTGCCACCTCTCTGCTGCGCCGCCATCGTAGCCTACTCCATCCCGCGTGCCGACGTGCATCGGCGAACGGGAGAGCAGGTCTCGGAACCGCTCGTCCTTGCGATCATGTACGAGAGAGGGCGAATTAGGTTTTTAGGAAGCGCTCTGCGCGTCTGCTCAAGCTCTTCATCACGGGTCGCCTTCCGTCCAAGTCGGGCGGTGCTGCCTACCGTCGTCTTCAACGCCGTCTACTTCGACCCGTCATCCTTGTCGTCAACAACATTGTCATCAACAACGTTACTGCTGCGACATCATCTGCTACACCTCCACCAGATCGGTACGTGCGACATATCTCGATCTGTTTAGCGATGGATGCTTTACCGTTTGTGCTGCTGCTACTCATGTTGATTAATGCATCTAGTATGTTCGAGTTTCACATGTTAGTAGTTGCTGTCATCATGTTTTATATTCTGGAATTAATCATGGAAATTGTGCCTAATTATCCAACATGTCCATCATGGCACATTGAGTGGATCCCCTTATCTGTCCATTCCACTCCTCAGTCCTCACAATTGGGGCTCTGGAGCTTGCACATTCAGTACCCTGTTTCAATGCACTCATTCGAACATGAATTTATAGAAGGAATTATCAAAATTGGAAGTACTATGCAGCATCAAGTCCTCCTTGATTGTTTACCCTGGCTAACAAGTTGCTTACTTCGATCTTTAGCGCTAGTTGTAGCAGAAACAGAGTAGCTGCCTGTTCTAGATCAAGTCATTGCTTTTTTTTGTTTTTTTTTCAGAGGATGTGCTCGTACAGAGTTTTAATTTTCGCCAGTCAGCTGTCTAGTATCTTTTTTTTGCATGGTAATACGATTCTCATTGATAAATAAAAGACGAGATACAAAGTACGTATACACCGATCTTACAGATCTGGAAAGATAGGATAAACTTATGTGACAAACCAACGCCTATCCATCTTCTTTGGCACCACCGTAGCAGCCACCAAGGAAAAAATGGGCAGATCACCTCTTCACCTGAGCTCGACGCGGCTCCATCGCTGATCATCAGCTTTTCGGACCTCCAATGTAGTTTGCCATAGGACAAACCATTGCCGTTGAAAGAATCAGACCAGGGCAGCATGTCCCTGGACACGCCATCGAACTTCAGCACTGGCACCCACGCACGATGATGTTGGAGTAGGGAACCAGAACCATCAGCCTTCAACCACGAACCCACCACAAGGTGCACCATCTTCCAGCTGTCACCAGTGCAGACCACCGTCTGCACGTACTCCTGGACGAATCCTCTCTGCTCCACCTTGGCGCCGGAGACAACGCCGCAGCAACGGGGACAGAGCAGGAGGAAAAAACCATCTGATGGGGTCGTCGCCGCCGCCTCGCCGACACCATCCATGAACCCTAAAGCCACCGATCTGAAAGATCGGCAAGCACACAGTGCCACCAACTCCGAGACGCCGCCATGAAGGACAGCGCCGGTGTGGGAGAAGAGTTGAGGCAGATTTATTTGCCCGGGCGCCGCTCCCACCACCCCAACGGCGCGCCATGCCAGAGAACTCCTAGCCCTAAGTACCATGCAAAAAACGGGGTCCCCCTCCCTCCTACCGCCGGAGCGGCAAGCGGAAGGAGATGGGCCCAACGCAGATGCCGGAGATTGGAGCAGGAAATTTTTCCGCCGCCACCGCCTGGGAGAGACGCAGTAGCTGTCTAGTATCTGTTAGCAACAGTTATAGTTAGCTTTGTAGTTTAGGAAAATAATTGTGCTCAAAATTAGTGATGAGCTGGATCTACCATATCACAAAAAGGCAAAGCAACTTCAGATACTATGATTAGTTGCTATGGAATACATTCGTTGCACATTCTGTAATACACTGCAATTCATTGACTTCATTTTATTGCCCCTCCGCAAAATGTCATACTGCTTCACATCTGTTGCTTATATTGTCTCACTGAAATTCATCGAATTTATAGTTGCTTATAATATACCACTCTTTGTATTTGCATACTTGTTCAGATCTGTTTTCCTTTGCTTGATGTCTAGGTAGTATTCAGTAGTAGGTTCAAAGGCATGTGCGGATTCTCCATTAGTTTGTGTTGCACTTATTAAAGCTCAAACAGTTACTAATTCCATCTGCTAATGAAGCTCAGTCCAGGAGCACATTCGTTGCATCTTGTGTAATATCCAGAAAACCAAATTCAACTATGCTTTACATGCTGGGTTAGGCTAAGAAGCAGAATTAGCCTATGCATTATTATAGTCCTTTTTTCCATCATCTTGGATAGCGTTTCAGCATTTGGGATATTAATAATATTGGCATGTATGATTTTTCTTCCACTCTGTGTCTTTGTTGCTTCAGTAAGTTCAAAAGCTAATACTGAATTGCTGGAATGCATTAACCTGTCCAGCTCATTCTTACAGCACATTGTTGGGATGCAACCTGCCCAACTCATTTTTCAGCTGTTCTTCACTAAGTTCAAAAGCTAATACTGAATTTCTACTGCCTTAAGAACCAACACTAGCTGACACAGTGACACCTATTAGCATTTGATGTATAAATGTGCAATTACCGATGGACGATGTTGAAGATAAGCTATCCAAACACACACACAAAAGAATCAGCACGCACCGAGCCTCCTTTCTACTTTTTGTATTTGTGAAACCATGTTCTTATGAGTTAGCATCAAGAGTTATATGGAAGATAGTTGTATGTCTAATTGTCTATGTCAAAATTACATCACATATCAAATTTCATATCGCTCACCGTGTAAGTATGCCAAGAGACATGGTCAAAATGACCTCAGCGTCTCCACATACTACAGAAAACTGCAGAATAACCCACTCTAGGTAACAAGCAAACCAGGATCCATGAAGTATTTTAAAACCCAAATAAGGAATTTTGTTGTATGAACCATTTTGCTGATGAGGTCAGTTCAAACGATAATTGTTGACACAGTTTGCGTTTCTGAAAATGCAGGATGTTAGTCCCAGCTGTAGACCTGCAGTAAATGATTCCTGAACAGAAGATTTGTAACTCACTGCTGCATTCTCTTATCTTAGTCCCAGCTACTCTATTACTCATGAATAGAAAGGGCTATGTCAGATGATACTTGATCAAAATAAAGCACTAGTGGATGAAGTTGTCTGAAACAGATATTTCTGCATGTTAAACTTGTCTCATGATCAGTGTGCTCTTCAAATTTAGATAGATTACATCTCTGTTGTACATGAAGTTATCTGAAACAGTTTACTGAATGTGATAATGTGATAGCAATGCATATGTTAGCACAGTGATTTAGGCATAGTAAGTACAAGGGTAGGAAATGAAATACAGTAATTGTTTTGCTCACCTGTGTGAAACCACCGGTCATCTTATATTCTTATCCCCGTCCCAAGACAACATGTATTTTAGGGTGTATGACCTGCAAGAATAGCTGAAATGTAAAGTTAAAGCTCAGTAATATTGTCTAGGTGGGGAATAATTTAGAATGCAATACTTACCCACCCTCCTGTTGTGGATGTTTGTCTAGCAGACTTTTTTCCACTCGCTAATGTTGATGGGCCCTGGTGTTTGTACCAAGCCGCCCTCGACTGCTTCTATGATGCATGACTGAATGCACTCCGCCAGTCTAGTTTCTTGGCCTCGTCACGAATAAGCGGTAGAGTTGAGGACCTGACTCTCTTTGTCAAATTATTCTTCTAAATTCTCAGATCAAATCATGGGTTGAAATTGCTGAAAGCTCTTTATTTCTTTTACTTGGTTCCTGCAGTTCACAATGCTGTACAAAATCATGCTGTATTTTCCGCGCTGTTAAATTTTTTAAGACTTCATTCTGGTATTATATATGCTATTTTAACGGAGAAAACTATTAGCTACGTTACTTCTATGTTGATCATAATACTTTCTTATGCTTTTGGACAGGGTCAATTCAACCAAAACATAGAGGGCATTGACTTTTAGAAGCAGTGACAAGCACACCAGCGCATAATCCATATTCAGAGAGAACTTGATAACCAGGTTGATGTTGAATGGTTTTTAAATACACTCTGAGTTCTTGTCTTTTGTCATCGCTCGGGCCTCGACGAAAGGGAAGCTTTAGTGACATTTACTTCAGCTTTTCTTCTCCCAAAGGATGTAACGATATCAACCTTTATCTATCTACGTATCGCCGGATTATTTTCCTCAAGCAGGCCACCGTTGTCTGGAAGCAGCTCCATGTATAGAATCTTTGATGACGATGTGGGGAGACTGATCTATTGCATGTGATTTGTATTTTGCTTCGTTTTATGCTTTGTACCTAGTTGCGTTTTTGTTGGTGTTGGGCTATGTGTCTTCATGTGAGGCGTCATGTTGTAGATTTTCTATGTTGGTAACATTGATGTAAAACCTCTTGACTGCAAAGTGAGATATTAATCATCAGTGCATAATCTCCAATGGCAGTGTTGTGGGTATACTTCATGGGTGTACCATCGACAGTGCCTAAATCCGGCGAGCCCGGGTGACCCACAGATGGTGATGTGACATGTGGCCCATCGGGCGGCCCAGTTGCTGTTGATCATGAAGGATGAAGTCCAGCCCAGGATCAGGGAGCCGGATCCTAACCGACCTATGAAGGAGGCCGGATCCGTGGAAGCCCGTGAGAAACCCGATCCAGTACGACATAGATGGAAGGCGGATCCTTGACGTACACGGCAAGACTTTGTACCGTAGTTAGGCAACCTGTAATCCAGCTAGGACTCTCCTTGTAAACCCTAGATCCGTGCGCCTTTATAAGCCGGATCCTGGGAGCCCTAGAGGCACAACCACAACTCATTGTAACAAAGCGAAAGCGTCCACATAATTCCAGACAAGCAGCAGTAGGCCCAGGTGGTGTTCCGAAGATGGGTAAATCGCGTACCACCGTCCCGAGGACTCTCCGCCCTATGGCTCCTTCTTCTTCTCCCCCTCGTGAGGATCCCTCCTCCAGGGTACCGTCGAATAGGCAACGAGCTGGCGCCACCGTGGGGCGGCGTCGTGGGGCCGGAACCGGGAGGGTTCCTCCATGGGAAGCTACGACGAATCCATCGCTGTGGGGCGTGTTCTTTACGCCGGAAACTTTCCAATCGTCCCGCGGGACGAGTGCTGGATTCCGGCTAGGACCAACCCCATCAAGCTCTCCATCGTCCCAATTGGCGCCATTCATGTCTTCATCGGCGAAACCGTCGATTCCGACGGAAAGCATGTAGCGCGACGCGACCCGCCGAGCGGGGCGGTCGCGAAGATCCGATAGATGCTGGAGCTTCCTATGGAAGATTCCGCCTTAGATCTGGAAAGTTCAAAACCCACCCAATCTCCCCCTGAGCAGGAAACAACGGTGGAAGACCAATGCAGATCCGCCTGGGTCTCCCAGGTGTTAGAGAAGCAAAGGTGTCACTTCCTGTACTTCCTCGCACATACCGCTGGAACCGCTCTCCCTCAGGAAGAAGCCGGACCCATGCAGGATGAGGCTGCCGGAACCGACGACGCCCCAGAACAGCAGGAGGCTGCTGGAGCTAGCAGCGCATCGGATCAGCAAGAGGATGCCGGAGACGTAGAAGAATCAATCCTGGGCAACCTAAGTCCAACTTCCGACGATGCTTCATCCATGAACACGGAGGAATTCAACAAGGCTTTGAAGGAGTTAGAGGGCGAAGAGGAAGCTGAGGCGGAATCTGCTCCACCTAAGCAGGTCCTAGCGACCATAACTGGGTTAGGCGAGGACGCTAACGAAGAAGAGACTCCCACCGGCGTAGCTCTCCCGAGAGCGTCCACTTCGGATACTCCGCCATCGCGACCTCGTCGCCGTGCCACGTCGGAATCCGGAAAAGACAACATCTCTGGGGACAAGGATTACCTGACCCCGGAAGAACTCGTGGAGCAAGCAGGCATAGGAGCCCTAATTCACACAGAAGTCCTCAACAAGCCTATAACTCCGGAGGAAGCCGCAGATCCGGTAGCTCTAGAAGCTGCAAGAAAGGAGATGCTGGCTACCGCCAAGAGAATTTCCACCACCGCAGCGGCGATGCTCGAAGAAAGGCAAGAAGCTCAAGAAGTAATGGATGGTTTCCTCCAAAGAGAGCGCGAAGCTGTTGACTCTTTGCAGAAGGCCAAAAAACTCCGAGAGCATTGGGAGTCTATGATGAAGGACGCTCACAAGGAAGCAGACAAGATCCGGCGGGACGCCATTAGCCCCCGCAAGATCACCTTTGCAACTCCCTCTAATCAGCAGCCGCTCACAACTCCAAAGGAGAACATGCAGAAGGCTGCGGTGATTTTGAACAAGAAGAATGAGGAAATCGACATCAACCACCTCCGCACGCTCGTCGCTTCGGCGGTACGGCAGCAGAGCAAGGCAGACACTTCGTGCAAGCTGGAATCTAACCCAGATTTTTGCATATCCACTGCACAAAAGGACGCCTCCAGAAGCAAACACCGCGACGATGAATCGCGCATCGGGTCCTCGGAGCGCAGGAGGAAAACCAGAGAACACCCAAATCCGATCCCTATTCCTTCAAAGACACCTCCGTCAGACCCGAAGAAGGGAAAGGATGCGATGTACACTGGCAGTGACAAGTACCGGAATCCGTCACCCCCACCCAATGGGTACCCGCGTCCTCCACATCCCCGCCGCCGTAGTCCAGCCGGAAACGCCAGACCCCACGGGCCTGGTGGAATTAACATCCGCGACAACGTGGTCCCTCAGAGGAACAGGAACATGGAGCGCACGCCGGAACCCCGTCGGAGCAGGAACGAGGAACGCGACCCGGAGCCTCGCAGAAGCCGGAATGATGAAGGCGACCATCACCATGGTGAAGGTAGCCATCGGAGCCGGAGTCAGCATCGCGAAGGACGGGGAGAATCTGAAGGCGGAAGCAAGAGGTCGAATCGGCCCCCTCGCAGGTCTCCCTCCCCACCACCTAGCGGTGGAGGCGGAGGCGGAGGCCAAAGATCTCGCTCGCGCTCAAAATCCCCCCGCAACGGCTCGCGTGACGCGCGGGAACGTCTCAACGAATACAGATCTGGCTACATTGGCCCAAAGTGCTTCGGCAGGATGATCCGAGAGGAACCAAAGCCAAGGATGAACCTCAAGCTACCCGGAAACCTGAAGCATTATGATGGCAGCGAAAGGCCGGATACCTGGATCGAGGATTACTACAATGCAGTAACCTTCGCCGGAGGAACCCCTAACATAGCCTGCCGCATGCTCCAGTGTACCTTGTAGGTCCAGCCCGGATCTGGCTCGGCGACCTCGAGAAGAACTCCATCTTTTGCTGGTTCGACCTAAAGAACGCCTTCGAGAAGCACTTCAGGGGCACCTACAAAAGACCTGCCACAACAAGCGACCTACAGGCATGTATACAGAAGAAGGGTGAAACATTTAGGAGCTTCCTCACCCGATGGTTGCAAACCACGAACGAGTGCGAGAACGTTGATAATCGCACAGCCATGCACGCCTTCATAGGTGGATTGCAGAGGGGAGGACTGCTGTGGCACAAGCTCACTTGTTTGGTCAATGCGAACAAGCTAACTTTGGATGACATGATCACCATCGCCAGCGATCACACCGCCGCCGATGACGACGCATGCGGAGATCTCGCAGCCACAGCCATACCCCTGCATCAGCAAAAGAAGAACCGTGATAACGGAAGCAGCAGCGACACCAAGCGGAAAAACCCCCCTGATGACCAAAGAAGTGGAGGATCCGACTTGGTCGCCATGGCTTTCCAGCGTGGAGGTCAAGGAGGCGGAAGAGGCCGCGGCCGCGGAGGCGGAGCCGGCAGGGGCCAGCAGCGTGGTGACGAGGTCACCGCTGCCGGAACCCGCGCTCCCCAAACCTATGAAGAATACAGAGACATGCCTTGCTTAGCCCACATTGATCCGGCTACTGGCAAGTCCTCTCACACCAATCGCAACTTCAAGTGGGTCAATGACCTCAAAACTAACCCGGAGGCTGGATACAAGCGAGCCCGCAAGCACCGCCCACGCGGCAAAGGAGGCAAGGGCAAAAACAAGGACAAGGAGGAAGACAGTTCCGAGGCGATGGACGAGGACGACGCTTCGCTGGATGCCAAGGAAGGATCCGCAGCTAACAAGTCCAACCCTTTCGTCAAAAAGAGTGCGGGTGCATACCACACCTTCCTCGGAACACCAACAGTCCACGCCAGCAAATCAGCTCTCCGGATCCTGAACGCCACAGTTCTGTGCCGCAGTATGTCAGGTGGTCGGAAACTCCGTGTACGTTTGATAGGCAGGATCATCCTACCATCATTCCGAAAGAGTGCTACGCCTTGGTTGTAAGTCCCCGCATCGACGGGTATGATTTCTCCAAGTGCCTTATGGATGGCGGAGCTAGCTTGAACATCATGTACCTGGAGACTCTGGAGAGGATGAACCTTACCAAGGAACAACTCAAGCACATCACCACTGAATTTCATGGTGTGGTTCTGGGTAAAAAGGCGAAATCCCTTGGCAGCATCAGACTTCTCGTGGCCTTCGGCGATGTTAACAATTTCCGCGAAGAGATGATCACGTTCGAGGTCGTGCCCTTCAAGAGCTCCTACCACATCATCTTCGGCAGGCCCACCTACCACAAGTTTCACGCAAGAGCGTGGTACATCTACAACAAGCTCAAGATTCCGGGTCCCAAAGGTATGATTACCATATCCGGAGACTACAAGAAAGCTCACGAGTGCGAGTTAGGCGCCGCAGAATTGTGATATCCGGAGAGGAGCTGCAAGGCTACAGAGCCGCGTGGATCCAAAAGAGATGCATACCACCAAGAATCAGATCTCCGAACAGAAAACTTCGTTCAAGCCGCGATAGAGACCAAGAAAATCGACTTCAAGGAAGGAGATAGTTCTAAGCAGGTCTCGGTCGGAGCCGCATGGACCCCAAATAGGAAGACGCGCTCGTCGAGTTCCTCCGCGCTAACATGGACATCTTCGCATGGCAACCTTCGGACATGTCTGAGTACCAAGGGAACTCGCCGAGCACTACCTCAACATAAATCCGGGGCTAAACCGGTGAAGCAAGCTATGCGCTTTAAATAAGAAGCGCCGCGCCATAGGAATGGAACTAGCAAAGTTACTAGAGGCAGGTTTTGTAGTAGAAGTTATCCATACTGGTTGGGTCGCAAACCCCGTCCTTGTACCCAAAAAGAATTCTGAAATACTAAGAATGTGCATCGATTACTCTGGCTTGAATAAGCATTGTCCGAAGGATCCGTTCCCCTTGCCGCGCATTGACCAAGTCATTGATTCGCGGCGGGCGGAACTTGTGTTTTCTTAACGCATATTCCGGTATCACTAGATCCGGATGAAGAAGTCCGACCAAAAGGCGACCTCGTTCATCACTCCGTTTGGCACTTATGCTATGTCACCATGCCTTTTGGTTTGAAAAATGCAGGTGCCACCTACCAACGTACGATGCGTGCTTGAAGGACCAAATTGGCGGAACGTACACGCTTACGTCGACGACATCGCGGTCATGACTTAAAGGATCCGACTTGATCAGCGACCTCACAGAACCTTTGAGAACCTCCATCGGTATAAGATGATGTTGAATCCGCTGGTGCGTCTTTGGCATTCCAGCCGAAAACTCCTTGGCTTCATCGTCTCTCACGGGGCATTGAAGTTAACCGGAAAAATCAAGGCAATCTGTGCATCAAAAGGCCAACTTGTCTCAAAGATGTGCAACGACTAACTGGTTGTGTTGCAGCAATCAGTAGGTTTGTTAGCCGTCTTGGCGAGAAGGCACTACCTTTATACAAGCTGCTGAAGAAAACAGACAAATTTGTCTCGGACGACGAGCGACGCAACACTTCAGGGTTTGAAGGACATACTTACTTCCCCACCTATCCTAGCTCCAAGAGTCGGAGCCTATGCTCCTTTACCAGCTTCAACAAAGTCATCACCTCGTCATCGTGGTGGAAAGGAAGAAGGTCACGAATATGGAGTCCAGAGGCTAGTCTATTATATTAGTGAGGTACTAACGGAATCCAAGCAGAGATACCCTCACTTTCGAAGCCTACGCGTATTCCTAGGTAAGAAGAGACACTACTTCCAAGAGCATCCAATGACAGTTGTGAGCAAGGCTCCACTGTCAACGATTCTTAACAACGTTGATGCAACAGGACGCACAGCAAAATGGGGCATTGAATTATCTGCCTTCGACATCAATTACAAAGCCAAGACTGCGATGAAGTCCCAGATCCTGGCAGATATTGTCGCAGATTGGACAGAAGCTCCGGATGCAGATCTGGAGCCGGAACCCGAAACTTGGGTCATGCACTTTGACGGATCCAAGCAGCATCAAGGCTCAGGAGCCGGAGTCACCCAAGTCCCCAACCGGAGAAGAACTGCAGTATGTTGCGATTCACTAAGCTACAAATAACATGGCGGAATACGAGGCTCTACTACACGGTCTGCGCATCGCTAAGTAAATTGGGATCACTCACATCATATGCTGCGGATTCCGACCTGGTGGCACAACAAGTAGCCGGAACCTGGAACGCCAGAAACTCCGTCATGGCGGCTTATAGAGACGAAGTTGATGAGATCGCCAAATGCTTCCTCAGATACGAAGTCAAGTACATCCGGAGAGATGATAACACAGCGGCTGATATGCTATCCAAACTCGGATCCGGCAGGAAACCCATTCCACCCGGAATTTTCCTTGAGCACTTACGGATACCCTCGGTAAAGGTGCTAACCCGGAAAACCCAGACGTGGCAGTTTCTGGCTAAGGAGGTGATGGTCATCACTCCGGCTTGGACTAAGCCTTTCCTGGACTACCTTTTGGACCGCAATAAGTTGCCTGAGGATGAGGTCCTCGCACGACAGGTCGTCAGACGAGCAAGATCCTACACAATAGTTGATGGACAACTCTACAAACGAAGCGCAAACGGGGTGTTTATGAAATGCGTCTCAAATCAGGATGGCATAGAAATCGTTAGAGAGACTCATGCTGGTGATTGCGGTCATCACGCCGCTCCAAGGTCCCTCGTTGCTAAAGCTTTTCGGCAAGGATTTTACTGGCTCACAGCTAAAGAAGATGCTGAGAAACTAGTGAAAACCTGCCGAGGCTGTCAGTACTACGCTACTCAACCAAGTGCTCCAGCTCAGGAGCTCAAGACCATCCCTATCACATGGCCGTTCGCGGTCTGGGGCTTGATATGGTGGGAAGCTGAAAAAATCATCTCCTGGCGGTTTTGAGTACCTCTTGGTCGCTATTGACAAGTTCAGTAAATGGATCGAGGCAAAGCCAGTGAGGAAAGACGATGGTGCTACAGCACTGAAATTTGTCTGCAGACTCGTAGTGAGATACGGCATCCCACACAGCATAATCACAGACAATGGCACAAACTTTGCTCAAGGAGAACTCAAGGATTATTGTCATGACGTAGGGATCCGGCTTGACCTAGCATCTGTAGCGCATCCGCAGTCCAGTGGACAGGTGGAGCGAGCCAATGGTCTCATACTAGCCGGAGTCAAGCCTCGCCTTGAAGAACCGCTGCGTCGCGGAGCCGGAGCCTGGGCAGAAGAGCTGGATGCTGTTCTGTGGAGTTTAAGAACTACCCTAACGATCAACAGGGTTCACCTTTCTTCCTAGTATACGGATGCGAAGCAGTGCTTCCCTCGACATCATCCACGATTCACCGCGAGTTTCCGCCTCGAAGATACAATGACGAGGCCAGACAACTATCTGTGGACTGATCGAAGAAGCTCGGAATTTAGCCGACCAACGTTCCACCATTTACCAGCAGAAACTCAGACGCTACCATAGCCGTCGAGTTCGGAATCGCTCGTTTAGGGTAGGAGACTTGGTCCTCCGCCTTCGACATGTGAAAGAGCATAAGTTGCAATCTCCTTGGGAAGGACCCTTTGTCATCAGCAAAGCGCTACACAACGGATCATACTACCTCGTTGATTTCCGCGAGAAAAAAGATAGACCTGCAAATTGGTACCGGAAACGAAAACGAGAGGATCCGGATGACATTTATGATGAGACACATCGTCCTTGGAATATAGCACAGCTACGTCCTTTCCACACTTAGCAATTTTTTCGAATTACATACTCTGTAATAGTTATACATGATCAATGAAATAAAGCATATGGTTCACTCTTTGAGTCTTTTACCTCCTTTACTTGTTCATTTTTAGATCGTGTATGTTTTCCGACTAAAACCGCAGAGCTGGATATTTCCGCCTAGGCGTGTATGAAAGTTTTGATTTTAAAAATCGTCCTTTAGGACGTAAGCTTAAGTTTTCTGGTGAATTTTTTTTCTGTTGCGAACTCATGGATTCCTGGTAGCGACTTCCGGCACCTCGGCTGGGGGCTTGTTTCCGCGGTTATTGACGGATTGCCATTGGGCTTCGTCGATGCAGGCGAGCATTTTCGGCTAAAGGTCTTCCGGCTCGTGGAAGGTCAAGTGAGCAAGCCGGAAAACTTAGAAACCAGCACTTGCTTTTTCAAACGAACGAAACATGCATTCATAACATATAAGGATCGTAGGATAAGTTTTCCGCCCACATGCAATTGTTTCGTCCCTAGCTACTTAGAAATACTTAAGTCTTATTACAAACCCACTTCGGGGTCAAAATGATGCATTTCATTATTTTATGACAGGGTTCACTCGGAAACATGGTCTTCATCCTCTGAAGCCACATACGCGAAAGCGTCGCCGGAATCATCGCTGGAATCTTCGTTCGATTGGTCGGCGCTGGATCCGGATCCTTCCTCAACGTCCTCGTCTTCTTCTTCATCCTCCGCGTCTGAGAAACCTTCGGGAAGATCATACTTGTTATACCAGAACGAGTGATTCACTCGCTCGGCTAACAGCCTATCATACCCTTGGGTCTCCGCGAGGGCGAGCTTGACGTTGGTACCCTTCGGAACTCCGCGTGCGACATCCGCGAAATCCATGGCAGGGAAGTGGGCTTTGCACGTTGCCAAGGTGAGAGAGGCATCCCTACGGGCGGAAGACGCTTGCCAATCCTTGATGAGATCCGGCACCATCCGCATGACCTTGGTCATTCGATCAATCACTGTGGTTCCGGCTCTCTTCAAGTTCAAGGACTTGGCGATTCCACGACAGGCTTCGAAGAGATCGTTGATGGAGTTCCGCGCATCTTCATAGGCCTCTGTCCTGCTGAGGGCAGCCTCCTTGGTCCATTCGAATCTGAGAGACGCTGTGAAACAATATGATCAGTTTCCTCCGCGATAGAGGCAAAAACAATTTGAAAAATCCGGAGTACAGCAAGAAGTCCTTACGAAAGATCAACTTGTCAATATCCTCCGCCTCCGTCTCGTAAGCTTTTGCCTTGGCAACCAGCGTTTTTATCCGCGTGTTGCTCTTCTTAAGCTTGTCGTCCAATTCCGCGGTGGCCTGAGCGTGCTTCTCCTCAAGCTCCTTTTTCTCTCTAGTTTCCTTCTCGGAGGATTCTTTGAGGAACTCCTGGAGAGAGTCATGCTCGGCCTTCAGCACTTCAAGCTCAGCAGCAAGCTCGTCGACGGAAGGACGTTTGGCAAGTTGTTCTGCAAGGCGGAAATAAAAGAACAAAGTTCGCTCAAAATATAGTTGCATTGCAGAACCTAGGGGCTAAGTCGGAATCATGACCTTCACAGCTCTTGAGGCAGGTCTCCAGGGTCGCAATGGACTTCTGGCTCTCCGCGTCTCTCTTATGCAGCATTTCAATCTCTTTCTTCTGCTCCAGCACATGGACGCGCAGATCTTCGTGCAGTTTCCGCGTGTTCTGAGAAGCAGGTAAGAGTTAGCCGAAAATTCAAAATTCTGGGGGCTGGACGCGAAGCTAAAATCCTTAGATTGGGAAAATTTTAAGTTTCCGCTAAGGTACACATTTAAAGGCATCGGCTCACACATATTACCCGGAAAATGTATAAACCAATGCTTGGGGGCTGGTGTTACCTGGCGCACTTACTTGTCCTTTGCAAAGAAGATTTTGAGGCCATTCTCGAGGTCATTCAGCTCTTGTTGTTCTGTGTCTGCGGGTCCCCACACTTTGTCCATCATATTGGAGATTTCCGCGTGGCGTTGTGAGAGAGGGACTTTCTGCAGGGTCGGAAAGAGATGAGGGTGCGTCTGGGGCGTGCCAGTTGCACGACTCGGGAGTAACTTCTTTTCGGCATCATCAGCCAGAGCTTCAGCCGAGGTAACGTCGGGTTGTTCAGGCGGAGGTGGAGGCGAGGATGCGCCCTTGTCGGATTCAGCAGTTGGTTCCTCAGGAAGGTCATCAAGGTTGATGACGTCCTTTGGATCCAGCTTGGCAGATGAAGAGGCCTTGGGCGGAACCTCTACTTCCGGGGTAACGGGCACTGAGGCCGGAGAGGGCTTAGCCTTCTTCTTGGGGTTCTTGAGGAGCTTGCTTCCGGAACTTTTGCTGCATACAAGGAAGGGCATAACACTTAGCATGTGCCAGCTAACCGTAGCGAAAGAATTTTAGATGAAAATCGAGCACTTACGAAGACGTCATGAAAAACTGGTCAATGTTTGGTTGCGATTGCTTGCTGGTGTCGATTTGCTTGAGGCGCTGCTTTTCTTTCTCCGCCCTCCGGGTAGCCGCGGCACTTGGTGCTTCGCGGGCACGCTTCGGGGCAAGGTCGGAGGGAGCAGCTCTCTTGCGCTTGGCGGGACCTGAGGTTTCAGGAACATCCACGTCGGAAGCGGCCACAGGGTCGTTGGTCCCGAAGTGAGGAACTCGGACTAAGGTTCCGAGATCCTTCTCCTCTAGTTCCTCCAGCTGAGCACACAAACACTTAGACAAATATTGCAAGAACAAAAAAGGAACCGGTGTTAAGTCAAGAAATATACCGCGATCCCGGAGCCATTGGTGTGGATGTCAATGTTGCACACGTGAACGTGAAGATCACGTGGAATCTTGATCAGGACCTGGATCCGCTTGTCCACAACGTCGGAGGAGAGGTTGTCCTTGGAGGCGCGCATAAGATCGTCGCGTCCCGTATACTGGAACATTAGGCGGTCCCGATGCTGCAGAGGCTGGATCCGCTTAGTGAACCAGGACATCGTGAGGTCCTTCCCTGACAAGCCATCCTCCGTCAGCTTGCAGATCCGCCTTACCGCTCGAGTCATTTGAGGAGACTCGGACAGGTGTGGGCACTGGGTCCAGGCCTGAGTCTCGCTGGCGGGGCCATCCTTGAAAGCTGGCAGCACCCTCGCGCTGGCCGGGTCGGAAACGTCCTTCAGATAGAAGAAGCCTCCGGACCAGTACCGCGCAGATTCGTGGCGGTCGGTGTGCGGATAGATGCGGCCAGGGCGGAGCTTGAATGTGATAGTTCCGCAGGTGGCTAGAGAGGAAGTTTGAGGAACCTTCTCCTTCTTGACAGAGAAGTAGTACTGAAAGAGGGAGAGTTCCGGGGTTACCCGGAGGTGGCCTTCGCACAGCGTCACGTGATTGCTGATGGCCAGTATGCTGTTTGGCGAGATGTTGTGAGGCTGCAGCCCGTACGACTTCAGGATTTCCATGAAGAAATCACTGGGCGGAAAGGAGAAGCCCCGTTCGACGAGCGCCTTGGTCACCACCATCTCTCCGGCTTCGGGAACAAGAGTTAGAGAACCCGGAATCGTACGCCAGGATCCGGGCCTCAAGAATCTCTCCGCCTCGAGGTTTCAGAGTTCGGTTTCCGTGGTGGTTGTAATGTCCCAGGTTTAGAGACGATCGAGGGGTAGAATTTAGAAAGGGATGTGCATGGCATCGTAAAATCTGGGGAAATTTCGCGCTTTTAAATAAAAACTGCATCAAGGGGGACTCTCTCGACACCATATAGGGTTAGGGTTTCGAGAGTGCGATAAACTTGGACCTCAATTAACTCAATTAGGGTTTTCGAGAAGAGAGGGGAACACATTCCATTTTAACTTAAGTTGTATGATTGAATTGTAACATGTTGTGTTTGAATTTCAAAATTCAAACATTAAACAAGAATATTATAATCCAAATTTGGATAATTCAATAAACAATTGAATAAATAAAAATTTGAAGCAATAGAAATTATAAGTAAAGCTCATTAGAGAAAACCTTGAGCTTTATTGATTACCACACAATTTACATTGTCATTTACAATATTCCAATTGGATTATGAATATTACAATACATTACAGAGATTGAATAATGGAAAATGGAAAATGAAAATTACAAGTTAATGTAAATGGCTAAACTAGACAAATAAATCTTCATAAATAGCTTGATCAACACTTGATCCAGCTCCTCTTGATCATCAAATGAATCCCTGCAACCAAAGACAGAAAACAATAAGCAAAATTAGGCTAAGTGGTAAAACCACTTGGCAGGTTAGCAAATAAAGGTAAATGGAGAGGATATGATCAGGGATCAGCCGAGCTGATCCAACAGCAGCAACACAAGTCCCAACCAGAGCACACAGGTAGCTCACAAGGCCTATTGCATGCCCAACAACACACCTAGACCAGGGGAGAGTCACCAAGTGACCAGGCAGTGCTGTCGACCAAGGGAGTGAAGAGAGGCAGAGTATAAAACCTTTTCGCAGCCAAGAACCCTAGCAGCTCATCGACAGAGTCTCCAAGGGTAAGAACAGCAAGAACAGCCAGAGCTATTCAACCTTTCCAAAAACCACCAGAAATCAATCAAGCCAAGCCAGCAGGAGGAGCAGGGCAAGCCTTGACCAATTCCCAGAAGCAAAACCTCTACATCAACAACTAATCTAGGAGCTGGAGTGAGGTATACCATATGATCATGAGCAAGCACATGTTTTGCTCATAGATAAGCATACACATGCATCACAGAAGCAAAGAAGGGTAGAAACCCTGTTTGTATCATCATGTGGCTGCAAAGCCATTTGGTGCCAGCAAACAAATGATCTAGCTAGAAGGAAATCACCAAGGGAACATTGGTTTTGTCAACACAGTGACATAACCAAAGAAATCCATCATGGATTTATCCTATCTAGTCAGCCAGATTCACAAAGCACACATATAGCTTGCTAAACCATCAGATTATTGGACAAATAATTGTCCAATGTTATTTCAACATCAAATATCCTAGCAGCCCATGGAAGACTACCAGGAATAGTGCACAGAAGCATCCAATAGAGGTAGGAGCAACCATTTCTAGCAGATAAAGACTGCTAGGGTCACAACATCTACCTAGCCACATAGAAAAGTTTACTGAAGCATCACATCATCACCCAATAGGGTTCAGTATGAGCTAGGGTACCCAACCAGTGGTTGGCATCCCTCTAGCTGCATCAAATCCATCCATGAGATCACCACTGCTAAGCAGATCACATCATTTATCTATCCAATACATCAGAACTACACAGATAAATGAAACAGATAAGCAAACCAAGCACCAAGTCTTGTTTATGATCCAAGGGATCATTGCAAGCATCAGTAAATACTTGATCAAGCAACAGCATGCACCAGCACAAGATATGGTGCTACACAGACACAAGGATAAGCACCAGACAGGCACAGACAGTAGGTTAGCAAGCAACCAACAAGCAGCTGATGATCACATGATCACCAGAGCTTGCTACAGCATGCTAGGGCATGCTAGAGTCAATCCTAGCATCAACACATGGACCAGTTAATGAAATAGCCACAGTTGAGCAACAATTGCATCACAGAAAATCATATAAACAATTTTATAATTGTATCCAGAAGCACATCAGCAAGGAAATGATGCATCTAGATAACAGTCAAGCCTAGTAGAGCTTTACCATGAGCTAGAGCTCAATGAGCATCACACAAGTGGCACTGGCCCTTGCATAAGCAAGGATTACTTCAAGTAATCAAGCCAGGGACAAGAATGGAGTCGCGGCCATGGCGGCCACGACGGCACACGCCGGGTGCACGGCGGCGCCAGGCCAAGCCACGCCACGAAGAGCACCGCAACGCCCAGCACCACCACGGCGAGGCCACGGCAAGCACCGCAACGCCAGGGACGCCGGCGAGCGGCGAATCGCCGCGAACCCATGCAACCCTAGTTGCAGTAGAGTTGGGGGCGAACAGAGGCGACCTCCAATCACAGAACGACACGGACCACCTGGTGCGCCATCGAGAGGCGAGCCAGATGCGACCGATCTCGTCGCCGGAGATGGCCGGAGGCGACCAGAACAAAGCGGCGACGGAGGCGGCGACCACTGGTCGCAGGAGCGTGTGAGAGGGGATTAGGGTTTGGAGGAAGGAGGCGAGGCGAGCGACTGGGTCAGTTGGACCGAGCCCAGTGGACTGGTCCAACCTAACCAGCTCGGCTGCCTGACAGGTGGGCCCGAGGGGCATTTTGGACATTTCAAAAATGCCAATTTAAGTGAATCTTTCCATAATTTCTAGAAAATAAATATAGCTCTATAAAAATAAATAAAAATATGAAAACCACTCAGCATAAAATTCTCTATCATAATAAAATATGAAATGGAATTTTTGAGACAAATGAAATTAAGTCACAATTTAATGAATATTATAATCATTAAAAATCACACCTCATATTTTCAATAATGAAAATAAGTCCATAAATGCATTTGGACTTTAAAAACACCTTGGCAACATTCCAAGGTAGTATTTTACCTTAAACAGAGTATCCCTAAATTGTTCTTAGTAAACACCTCTTACATGAAATAATACAGCATCGGGAAGGGGAAACAAACCCTAAAAGCTGAATCATGCATAATTGCTTCTTTAACCATTGCCCTTATCGGACAATGATGCTATTTTTCAGCAACAGCGGACAAGGGTCAGTCCACACCATCGAACTGCAACACTTTGCAGTCTTTAGGCAAGTTCATCGCTTGCTCATGTCATTTGAGTATTTTTATCAAATTATTTGCAAAGTACTATACTTATCACTCTTGCATGAAAAGAAAACGTAATACTTTCATAACTATGAATATGACTATGTGGTTGGCAATGGAACCATGGAATGTGTTGACATGGTGGAGGTTCCATTGCAATGGGTTTATATCCATCTAGGATTAAACAACAAATGTCGTCCAGATTCTTGTGCCGTAAAACTCGTGTTAACCATAAGATGTGGTGGGAGAGTAGTCAATTGTACTTCCAACTCTCGTTCAGTGCTAGTAGCACTTGATCCAGAGGGACAAGCGGAGTGGTTGGGGAGCCCCAAGTCCCCACGGTAATGCGGTCTATGATGGGTTGCATCTACCGGCGAAGGAATTTATGGTAGAGCCCTGAATTGTCGTCGTGGTCGGGGGCTATCCTTAATTGGTATAAATGTGAAGGGGTTCGTTGCATAGAAAACAAAAAATTTCCTACCGCAAAGACGAATAAATCCAAGATCTAATCTATGGAAAAGCCAAGATCTAATCTATGAGATCTGAACAACGAGATGGAGATGAGACTAACCCTCGAAGATTCCCAAGCCTACGAGATTAATCTCGTTGTTGATGTAGACGATCGTCCCTGCTGCAATCCGGCAGACTTCCGTACTCGGTCGCGCGTACGGTGTCGATGAAGCCCTTCCTCTCCCCGTTCCAGTGCAGTGGAGGTTGTGGTAGATCTCCTCCAAGTTCCGAAGACGACGGCGTGGTGGTGGTTATGGAGGAAGAAAAGCTGCAGGCTTCGCCTAAGCCGGAGGCGTATGGTGGAGGAGAGAGCGGCCGGAGGAGGGGGCAATGATGGGATGGGTGGCCGGCCACCCCCTCCCCTTATATAGGGGGCCAGGTGGGGTGGCCCCTTTCCCATCTAGGGTTAGGGGGCGGCGGCCAGTGGGGGAGAGATTTCCTCCCCCCAGATCCCCCTAGGAAAACCTAGGGTTGGCCGGGCCTTGAGGGCATGTGCCCCTGGCCCATTAGGCTAGGGAGCACCCCTCGGCCCATGCTAGGCCTCCTAGGGTCGTGGACCCATGGTGGGACCCCGGAACCTTCTAGAACCTTCCGGTCATCCACCGGAAAAAACTTTTCCGAAACCTAGATATCAACTTCCCTTATATGAATCTTATTCTCCGGACTATTCGGACCTCCTCGTGACGTCCTGTATCCCATCCGAGACTCCCAACAAACTTCGTCTCCATACCATATTCAAATCTACTTATGCGACATCGAACCTTAAGCGCGTCACCCTACGGTTCGCGAACTATGCGACATGGTCGAGACTCCTCTCCGAGCAATAACCAATAGCGGGATCTGGAGATCCATAATGGCTCCCACATATTCAACGATGACTTAGTGATCGATTGAACCATTCACATACGATGTCGATTCCCTTTGTCACGCGATACTTTACTTGTCCGAGGTTCGATCATCGGTATCTCCATACCTTGTTCAACCTCGTTACCGACAAGTACTCTTTACTCGTACCGTGGTATGTCATCTCTTGTGATCTCAATCACATGCTTGCAAGCTAATCGACGACGTGCCACCGAGAGGGCCCAGAGTGTATCTATCCGTCATCAGGATGGACAAATCCCACTATTGATCCATATGCCTCAACTTACACTTTCCGAATACTTAATCCCATCTTTATAACCACCCATTTACGCAATGGCGTTTGATGTAATCAAAGTACCCTTTCGATGTAAGTGATTTACATGATCTCATGGTCGAAGGACTTAGGCAACTATGTATCGAAAGCTTATAGCAAATTGAACTTAATGACTTGATCTTATGCTACGCTTATTTGGGTGTGTGTCCATTATATCATTCAACCAATGACATAACCTTGTTATTAATAACATCCAATATTCATGATCACGAAACCATGATCATCCATTAATCAACAAGCTAGTTATACAAGAGGCTTACTAGGGACTCCTTGTTGTTTACATAACACACATGTATCAATGTTTCGGTTAATACAATTATAGCATGGTATGCAAACATTTATCATAAACACAAAGATATTATAATAACCACTTTATTATTGCCTCTTGGGCATATCTCCAACAGTCTCCCACTTGCACTAGAGTCAATAATCTAGATTACATTGTAAGGTACCTAACACCCATGGCATTCTGTGTTGGTCATGCTTTGCCCTAGGGAGAGCTTTAGTCAACGGATCTGCAACATTCAGATCTGTGTACTTTGCAAATCTCTACTTCACCATCTTCGATGTACTCGCGAATCGAATGAAAACGCAGCTTGATATGCTTTAGCTTCTTGTGTGACCTTGGTTCCTTTGCATTGGCGATGGCACCCATGTTGTCACAATAAATGACTAACGGGTCCAATGCACTAGGAACGACACCAAGCTCAACAATGAACTTCTTCATCCATACCGCTTGATGAAGCCTCCGGCCGCTATATATTCAGATTTTGAAGATTTCGCCACCGTGCACTTTGCTGCTTATCACCACCATTCAATATAAACACGTACCCAGACTGAGACTTAGAGTCATCGGATCGGTGTTCCAACTTGCATCGGTGTAACGGTTACAACGAGCTCTTGGTCACCGCCATAACAAAGAAACATGTCCTTAGTCCTTTTCAAGTACTTCAGATATTCTTGACCGCTGTCCGTGTTCCATCCCTGGATCACTTTGATATCTGCTGGTCAAACTAACAGCATGTGCGATATCCGGTCTAGTACACAGCATGGCATACATGATAGAGCCTACTGCCGAAGCATATGGGATCTTGCTCATCCTCTCTCTTTCATCTGCCGTAGCCGGACCTTGAGTCTTACTCAAGACCTTACCTGGCAACATAGGCAAGAACCCTTTCTTGCTTTCATCCATTCTAAACTTCTTTAGAATCTTGTCCAGGTATGTACTGTGAAAGCCTATTAGGCGTCTTGATCTATCTCTATAAATCTTGATGCCTAAAATGTACGCTGCTTCACCAAGGTCTTTCATTGAAAAAGACTTATTCAAATAACCTTTAACGCTGCTTAATAGTTCTATATCATTCCCAATCAATAATATGTCATCTACATATAATATCAGGAACGCTACAGAGCTCCCACTCACTTTCTTGTAAATACAGGCCTCACCATGAGTCCGTATAAAACCGAAGTCTTTGATCACCCTATCAAAGCGTAGGTTCCAACTCCGGGATGCTTGCTTTAGTCCATAAATGGAACGCTGAAGTTTGCATACCTTGTCAGCATTTTTAGGATCGACAAAACCTTGGGGTTGTACCATATACAACTCTTCCTCAATATCACCATTAAGGAACGCCGTTTTGACATCCATCTGCGAAATCTCATAATCGAAAAATGCAGCTATTGCTAACAAAATCCTCACAGACTTTAGCTTCGCTACAGTGAGAAAGTCTCATCGTAGTCAACTCCTTGAATTTGTCGGAAACCCTTTGCGACAAGTCGAGCTTTATAGACGTAATATTACCATCGCATCTGTTTTCTCTTGAAGATCCATTTATTCTCGACAGCCTTGCGGCTATCAGGTAAGTCTACCAAAGTCCACACTTTGTTGTCATACATGGATCCCATTTCGGATTTCATGGCTTCTTGCCATTTGTTGGAATCTGGGCTCACCATTGCTTCTTCATACGTCGCAGGGTCCTCATCATTGTTGTCCACAATCATGACATTTAGACAGGGATCATACCAATCAGGAGTGGTACGTTCCCTCGTCGATCTGCGAGGTTCAGTAGCTTCCTCGTTCGAAGATTCATGATCATCATCATTAGCTTCCTCTCCTATCGATGCAGGCTGCGTAGGAACATCTTCCGGCACTGCGCTACTCGGATCTGCGAGAGAAGGTTCATCAACCTCGTCGAGTTCTACTTTCCTTCCAGTCACTTCTTTCGTGAGAAACTCCTTCTCAAGAAAGGATCCGTTCTTAGCAACAAATATTTTGCCTTCGGATCTGTGATAGAAAGTGTACCCAATTGTTTCTTTAGGGTATCCTATGAAGACGCATTTCTCCGCTTTGGGTTCTAGCTTGTCAGTTTGTAACTTCTTTACATAAGCTTCGCAACCCCAAACTTTAAGGAACGACAGCTTAGGTTTCTTCCCAAACCATAATTCATACGGTGTCGTTTCAACGGATTTAGATGGTGCCCTATTTAAAGTGAATGCGGCTGTCTCTAATGCATAACCCCAAAACGATAACGGCAAATCGGTAAGAGACATCATAGACCGAACCATATCTAAGAGAGTTCGATTACGACGTTCGGACACACCATTGCGATGTGGTGTTCCCGGCGGTGTCAACTGTGAAAGTATTCCGCATTTCTTTAAATGCATGCCAAACTCATAACTCGGATATTCGCCTCCGCGATCAGAACGAGAAACTTAATCTTCTTGTTACGTTGATTTTCTACTTCACTTTGGAATTCCTTGAACTTCTCGAAAGTCTCGGACTTATGTTTCATAAAGTAAATATACCCATATCTACTTAGATCATCCGTGAAGGTTAGAACATAACGATAAACACCACGCGATGCTACACTCATTGGTCCGCACACATCGGTATGTATGATTTCCAATAAGTCTGTAGCTCGCTCCATTGTACCAGAAAATGGAGTCTTAGTCATTTTTCCCATTAGACATGCTTCGCATCTGTCAAGTGACTCAAAGTCAAGTGACTCAAGTAGTCCATCGGAATGGAGTTTCTTCATGCGCTTCACTCCAATATGACCAAGACGACAGTGCCACATGTAAGTAGAATTATCATTCAATTTAATTCGCTTAGCATCAATGTTATGAACATGTGTATCACTACTATCGAGATTTAACAAGAATAAACCATTCATCTCAGGTGCATGGCCATAAAAGACATTACTCATATAAATCGAACAACCATTATTCTCGGACTTAAACGAATAACCGTCTTGCATTAAACAAGATCCAGATATAATGTTCATGCTCAACGCAGTACCAAATAACAATTATTGAGGTTTAAAACTAATCCGAAGGTAGAGAGGGAGCGTGCCGACGGCGATCACATCGACCTTGGATCCATTTCCAACGCGCATCGTCACCTCGTCCCTCGCCAGGCTTCGTTTATTCCGTAGTTCCTGTTTCGAGTTACAAATGTGAGCAACCGAACCAGTATCAAATACCCAGGCACTACTACGAGAACCAGTAAGATAGACATCAATAACATGTATATAAAATATAACTTTCTTCTTGATAAGGCCGCTCTTCAGATCAGCCAAGTATTTGGAGGAATTACGCTTCCAGTGCCCCTTCTCCTTGCAGTAATAGCACACTGTATCAGGCTTAGGGCCAGCCTTCGGCTTCTCAGGAGGTGCGACAGCTTTCTTGCCGCCCTTCTTGAAGTTGCCCTTGTTGTTAGGCTTGCCCTGTTTCTTGAAACTGGTGGTCTTGTTGACCATCAACACTTGGTGCTCTTTCTGTATCTCAATCTCAGCAGATTTCAGCATGGAGAAGAGTTCAGGTAACTCTTTGTTCATGTTCTGCATATTGTAGTTCATCACAAAGTTCTTGTAACTAGGTGGCAGTGATTGGAGGACACGATTAATCCCAGCTTGTTAGGAATCACTATCCCCAAGTCACTGAGTTTCTTCGCATGCCCGGACATAGCGAGCATGTGCTCACTAACGGAGCTGCCCTCTTCCATCATGCAACGAAGAAGTGTTTCGATGCTTCATAGCATTCCACGACCGCATGAGTTTCAAAAATAGCTTTCAGCTCATTGACCAGCTCATACGGATCGTGGTGCTCAAAACGTTTTTGAAGATCGGCTTCCAGACTGCACAGGATGGCACACTGAACTTGAGAGTACCGAATGACCCGAGTCTCGTAAACATTCTTTACGTCCTCAGATACTACAGGAGGTGGTGGGGGACCCAGCGGTGCTTCGAGCACATATTGCAGATTTCCACCACCGAGGAAAATCCTCACATGGCGGAACCAGTCGGTGAAGTTGCTACCGTTGCTCTTAAGCTTTTCTTTCTCTAGGAACTGGTTAAAACTGATGGAGGGGGACGCCATGATCTACAACATATTTGCAAAGAGTTTAGACTAAGTTTATGATAAGTTGAGTTCAATTTTAATTCTTAAATTAACTAGGTGAACTCCCACTTAAAACAACATCCCTCGCATTGTCTTAGTGATCACACGAACCAAATCCACTACACCAAGTCCGATCTTCACGAGAAAAGATGTAGCTTCAAAGGCGAACACTCAAAGTGTTCATCATATCATTCATATGACTCATGCTCTACCTTTCGGTATCCCGTGTTCCGAGACCATGTCTGCACATGCTAGGCTCGTCAAGGCAACCTTAGTATCCGCGTGTGCAAATCTGGCTTGCACCCGTTGTATGCACATGTAGAGTCTATCACACCCGATCATCACGAGATGCTTCGAAACGACAAGTAGCAACGGTGCATACTAAGGATGAACACTTTATTATCTTGATATTTAGTGAGAGGGATCATCTTATAATGCTACCGTCGCGATCTAAGCAAAATAAGATGCATAAAAGGATTAACATCACATGCAATTCATAATGCGTGATATGATATGGCCTTTCTTCTTGTGCTTTTGATCTCCATCTCCAAAGCACATACATGATCTCCATCATCACCAGCATGGCGTCAAGGTCAGTGGCGCCGCTTCATGGTTGTCCATCACTTATAGCTACTATAACAACTACTTGAAATAAAGCTATTACATGATGAATAGACACGCGGTCTTTAACAAAAATTAAAGACAACCATTAGGCTCCTTTGCCATAATACAACAATGAACATCTCATACATCAAATATAATCATCATCACATTATGGCCATATCACATCACCAAACCCTGCAAAAACAAGTTAGACGCCTCTAATTTGGTTTGCATATTTTACGTGGTTTAGGGTTTTCGAGTAAGACCCAATCTACCTACGAACATGAACCACAACGGTGATACTAGTGTTGACAATAGAAGTGCAAATTGTAATCTTCACTATGGTGGGAGAGACAGACACCCGCAAAGCCACTTATGCAATACAAGTTGCATGTCTAGCGTGGAGCAAGTCTCATGAGACGCGGTCATGTAAAGTTAGCCCGGCCGCTTCATCCCACCATCCCGCAAGATGCAAAGTACACAAACTAAAGCAACAAAAGCATCACCGCCCACAAATATTGTGTTCTACTCGTGCAACAGATCTATGCATAGACATGGCTCGATACCACTGATGGGTTCGTTGCATAGAAAACAAAAAATTTCCTACCGCAAAGACGAATAAATCCAAGATCTAATCTATGGAAAAGCCAAGATCTAATCTATGAGATCTGAACAACGAGATGGAGATGAGACTAACCCTCGAAGATTCCCAAGCCTACGAGATTAATCTCGTTGTTGATGTAGACGATCGTCCCCGGTGCTGCAATCCGGCAGCACTTCCGTACTCGGTCGCGCGTACGCGGTGTCGATGAAGCCCTTCCTCTCCCGTTCCAGCGGGCAGCGGAGGTTGTGGTAGATCTCCTCCAAGTTCCAGCAGCACGACGGCGTGGTGGTGGTTATGGAGGAAGAAAAGCTGCAGGGCTTCGCCTAAGCCGAGCAGCGTATGGTGGAGGAGAGAGGCGGCCAGGAGGGGGCAATGATGGGATGGGTGGCCGGCCCCCTCCCCTCTTATAGGGGGCCAGGTCGGTGGGGTGGCCCCCTTTCCCATCTAGGGTTAGGGGGCGGCCAAGTGGGGGGAGAGAGATTTCCTCCCCCAAGTTGATCCCCCTAGGAAAACCTAGGGGTTGGCGGCTGGGCCTTGAGGGGCATGTGTCCCTGGCCCATTAGGCTAGGAGCACCCCTCGGCCCATGCTAGGCCTCCTAGGGTCGTGGGCCCACTGGTGGGACCCCGGAACCTTCTAGAACCTTCCCGATCATCCACCGAAAAATCCCGAACTTTTCCGAAACCTAGAAATCAACTTCCCTTATATGAATCTTATTCTCCGGACTATTCCGGACCTCCTCGTGACGTCCTGGATCCCATCCGAGACTCCGAACAAACTTCGTCTCCATACCATATTCAAATCTACTTATGCGACATCGAACCTTAAGCGCGTCACCCTACGGTTCGCGAACTATGCAGACATGGTCGAGACTCCTCTCCGAGCAATAACCAATAGCGGGATCTGGAGATCCATAATGGCTCCCACATATTCAACGATGACTTAGTGATCGATTGAACCATTCACATACGATGCCGATTCCCTTTGTCACGCGATACTTTACTTGTCCGAGGTTCGATCATCGGTATCTCCATACCTTGTTCAACCTCGTTACCGACAAGTACTCTTTACTCGTACCGTGGTATGTCATCTCTTGTGATCTCAATCACATGCTTGCAAGCTAAACGACGACGTGCCACCGAGAGGGCCCAGAGTGTATCTATCCGTCATCAGGATGGACAAATCCCACTATTGATCCATATGCCTCAACTTACACTTTCCGAATACTTAATCCCATCTTTATAACCACCCATTTACGCAATGGCGTTTGATGTAATCAAAGTACCCTTCCGATGTAAGTGATTTACATGATCTCATGGTCGAAGGACTTAGGCAACTATGTATCGAAAGCTTATAGCAAATTGAACTTAATGACTTGATCTTATGCTACGCTTATTTGGGTGTGTGTCCATTATATCATTCAACCAATGACATAACCTTGTTATTAATAACATCCAATATTCATGATCACGAAACCATGATCATCCATTAATCAACAAGCTAGTTATACAAGAGGCTTACTAGGGACTCCTTGTTGTTTACATAACACACATGTATCAATGTTTCGGTTAATACAATTATAGCATGGTATGCAAACATTTATCATAAACACAAGATATTATAATAACCACTTTATTATTGCCTCTTGGGCATATCTCCAACAAAATGCACCGGCGAGGACCCAGGGTCGGGGATTGCAACAAAGGGTGGGTGTTCGAGGTAGCGGAGGAGTATGATTGGCTAAGACCTTATACCGGGCCTCACACCAAAGGAAGTGTGGACGGGAAAGCTGCCCGGTTGGCACCATGGTTAAGATCTCTTATGGGTAAAGCAACACACCTCTGCAGAGTGTAATGAATCGTGACTTGTCACTCCTGTTCCGGGTTTTCGAACTGCGAACGCTGCCGAAAAGGAACTCCATGAAGTTCTAGTAAACCGGTGAAGGCTGACGGACATAGTTCTTCTTAATAAAAGCAATCTTTTGAAGAAATGGTTATTGAAACATGCATTGGTATTAGACTTTCTGGTCTAGTATCGTAGCTAGTGCATTAAACACCTCTTTCCTAATATGAAATTGTTGAGTATGCTCGTACTCATACCACTCTTAAATCCCCTGCTTAGATTGTCTGAATCGCCTTGAGGAGGATACCGATGGCCAAGAAGGAGCAGATGGGATCTGCTATGAAGAGCCAGACCTCTCTGGAGGTGTAGAGGGAGTGGACTACCTCATCGTCTACGGAGCTGGGGAGGGTTCCGAAGGAGAACAAGCATAGAGTAACCTACCAGTAGTAGCAACCGAGCAGTGTGAACACTTAGTACTTAGCTGCTCGAGGAGAATAAATGTATAACCTGATAAGACTTCTATATTGTAAGTTAAGCTGGGTTCACCTCGAACCCAGGAGTATTCCTCTCTGGACCCAGGAGGAGCTCCAAGATGATGTATATATTTGGTTTGTAATAATGTATGAATGAGTTATGGACCAGCTATGTTCTGTTGTACTACTCTGAGGGATGTAACATTTGCGAATTGGTACTTCATGAATGTTATATCAACGACTGGCATACTACAATATGCAGTGGTATGCAGGGTCACCACAGTTGGTATCAGAGCAAAAGCTTTGACCTTAGGTTGGAACCTAGTAAATGGGACATAACGTTAGGAGTCAAATAGGATTATTAAAGAATTCTCTATGAATATGGTGTATATTCACTTGAGAATAAAACAATCATATCTTTTAGTGCGATAATTCTTTATTATCACTATTATGATGCATCATTACTAATATTATATTCTTTCTTATCCACAGCCTAAAATGGCCAGTTCACGTTCCGGACGTAACGTGAAAGTGAAGGAATCAACTCTGAACGATTATGACAGAGGACTCACTGACATTCTCCGTGCAATGTTACTCGAATTTGGGTGCGATCCCCAAATCCTAGTAATGAAGTACATGTACTACGATGGTACAGTACTGGTGAAGTGTAGGGTAGGACTACAACTCCTAGAATCCCTAGGAATGAGTGCAGTGATGCCAGCAGGAGAGGCTAGGACCATAAGAACAGCCTATCACATAGCCATAATGAAAGCCATCACAGACATTCGGGAACATAAGACTAAGGATCTTATTGGTTCCGAATTCGCACATATCCCACATATGGAGGAGGAAGATGATCCTATGTTGAACCACTTTAAGTTTGCAAAGCGAAAGCCTGCAGAAGCCGCTAAGTACATGGATAACTGCCGAAACCTACTGACATTGTTCTTTCAGTTGAACCGACATCTGTCGGGAGCAATTGACACAATGTTGGATGAATTCACTGAGCCCAAGGAGGAGTCGAAGGGAAAGGAGCCGATGGAGGGTGAGGTTCACTCACCAGTTTATTCAACTGGTGATTTTATCAGCATAGACCATCCAGAACCACAAACCACACCTATAACACCTAGGTACTTTCCAAGTAGCTCCCAAGGTGGATATGAGGGCGAAGAGGAATCCGGAAACCATCAGCGTTCCGAGACTCCTATTGAGAACTCCACATGTTGGCGTTGGGGATCATTCATGGGGACTTATGGTGATCCAGTGAGATGTAATTCCGAGAGAGATGAGGACGCCACAACCCAGTATCAGAACCATCATTACAGTAGAGGAGATTATGAGGAGTATCCGATAATGATAGAGTCAGACACAGATGGAGGGAATGCTTATGATGGTATGCTTCATTAAATAATCATTTCATGACAACAGATTTCTCCCTGGGATCATCCTCTGATTCAGACTACCAGCCGACTGGGAGACCCTATGTCCCAGACTCTATCAGGAGGACTACTCGTTCGACCGGATGGAAGCCTGGGATGTACCAGGAATGAAGCTACGACTAGAGACCACCACGGGAGGCGAGACTACAATACAGTTGTACCACATGTATTGTAGTATGTAATATTTGCATAAGTTGTAATTATACTCCTCATAATCTCCTCTACTGTACTGATGGTTCTGTGCACAAAGTTGAGCTCAGAAAACTTGCGCATGGAGTAACTATGAGTACCACTTTGTGTTACAGAGCTAGGGGAAGATGTCGGGAACGTTAGGTGATGAGAGTGAAGCACAACGCCTCGAGCGCGAGGCAAAGCAGAAGGAAGAGGCGGATGAAGCCGCCAGAAATCAGTTTCCACCACCACCACCACCTATGACGCAGCAGAACTTCCTCCAATACATGCAAATGTTGGAGGAAAGATAGCGTATGACCATGGAGCAGCAGAACAAGTTCTTCCAAGAGTTGCTGCCGCAGAACAAGGTGGAGAGGCCAGAAAATCAGGGCGTTACCTTGTCAGACTTTCAGAACACTAAGCCAATATCGTTCGCCTACGCGCCAGAACCAATGGACGCGGAGGATTGGCTGATGGATACCGAGCGAAAGCTCAACACTGTTGGATGCAATGACCTGGAGAAGGTCAGATATGCTACACACTTACTGTGTGGACCCGCCGCATCTTGGTGGGATAACATCGTAGCCGTTTACCCAGCTGAGAAAGTATTCACCTGGGAGGAGTTCAAAAGGAAGTTCAGGGAATCCAATGTCCCTGAAAGTATAGTTGAGTTGAAGCGTCGGGAGTTTGAAAGTCTCGAATAGAAGGATAAGACAATCCTGACTTATGTCAGGGAGTTTTCAGGATTGTCCAGATATGCTGCGGAAGAGGTCAACACAGAAGACAAAAGGAAGAAGAGGTTCATGAGAGGATTGAATCCTCAGTTCAAAGTTCAGCTCAGGATGCTGAGAGCTACTGAATTCCAAGAATTGGTGGATGCAGCCATCACTCTTGAGGATGACTTCAAACAGCTTCAGGAAGAGAAGCGAAAGAAGGCCAGATTTGAGCCGAAGAAGTTTATCAGCAACAAGCCCAATACAAGCTTGAGTTTCAAGCCGAGGTACAACAACAACAACAACTACAACAACAACCAAAGGAAGGTTCCAAGAGATCAGTTTATGGCACAGATTGTTTGCCGTATATGTGGACTAAAGGGACATATCTCCAAGGACTGCAGGAGGCCCAAAGTGATTTGCTTTGGTTGTCGTCAGGAGGGGCACATGCTGAAAGATTGCCCCAAGAGAAATAATGGTGGAGGTCAGTCAGGAGGAGGAGGAAACCGAAGTGGGAATTCCAGAGGGAACTGGAAGAATAAGAAACCCTTCGGAAAGTTGAACTGCACCAGCCTGGAGGAGGTGGTAAACTCCGACCAAGCAGTTATAGGTACGCTTCAGATACTCACTCACAGATACTGGGTGCAACTACATCATTCATTTCTCAGCAATTCATCATCAAACATGGGATTAGTTGCACTAAGTTAGAAACACCTATCACCATACTATCTGCGGGGGGGGGGGGGGGACGATAGTAGTAACCCACATTAAACAGGGACAAGTCATTATGATCAATAAATGTGCGTTTGACGCAGACCTGTTCATCCTACCTATGAAGGACATAGATGTCATTCTTGGTATGAACTGGCTAGAGGCAAATGGAGCCTTGATAGACTGTGCAAACAAAATAGTGTCTCTGAAAAGTCCAGATGGAGGCAGGATGATTTATCAAGGAGATAAACATACTCAGATTGAGGTTGAGTTACAATTGAATAGTATGAAAGAAGTAAAACTCGAAGACATACCCGTAGTTAATGAATTCCAGGATGTTTTCCCTAAGGAATTACCTGGAATGCCACCTGATAGGGAGATAGAGTTCACTATCGACCTAATTCCGGGAACAGCTCCGATTGCAAAGGCACCATACAAGATGGGGCCTAAGGAGTTGAAGGAACTCAAGGAACAATTGGATGACCTAGAACAGAAAGGATTCATTCAGGAGAGTATTTCACCATGGGGATCACCAGTAATATTCGTGGATAAAAGGGATGGAGGCCGAAGGATGTGCGGAGACTACAGGAACTTGAACAATGTTACTATCAAGAACAAGTATCCACTTCCCAGAATACAAGATCTGTTTGATCAAGTTAGAGGAGCAGGAGTCTTTTCCAAGATTGATCTGAGATCAGGATACCATCAGATAAAGATCAAGAAGGAAGATGTTCCGAAAACTGCCTTTGTTTCAAGGTATGGACATCATGAGTACTTAGTAGTACCTTTTGGGTTAACCAATGCCCCAGCAATATTCATGAATCTTATGAATAAGATCTTCATGCCATGTCTGGACAAGTTTGTCATCGTGTTCATCGATGATATCTTGATATACTCCAAGGACAAAGCTGAACATGCAGAGCATCTTAGGATAGTGTTGCAAACACTAAGAGAACATCAGCTCTATGCCAAATTTAGTAAGTGTGAATTTTGGCTAGATCAAGTAGAATTCCTTGGTCATGTTATCAGCAAAGATGGGATAGCAGTAAACCCAAGTAAGGTAGCAGCAGTTTTAGAATGGGAAGCACTAAAGAATGTCAAGGAAATCCGAGGATTCTTAGGAATGGCAGGATACTACAGAAGATTCATCGAAGGATTCTCCAAGATAGCAGGACCTATGACTAAGTTGTTAAGGAAAACACACCATTCGTGTGGTCTGATGAGTGTGAGAAGAGTTTTCAGACTCTGAAGGAGAAACTCACCACAGCACCGGTGTTAGCAGTTCCGGAAGTTGGCAAGGATTACACTGTGTATTGTGACGCATCCAAGCATGGATTAGGTTGCGTATTCATGCAGGATCGGAAAGTAATATCTTATGGATCAAGGCAACTCAGACCTCATGAAGTGAACTATCCAACACATGATCTAGAGCTAGCAGCGGTTGTATTTGCACTAAAAACTTGGAGACATTTTCTCTATGGAGCCAAGTGTGAGCTCTATACAGATCATAAGAGTCTCAAGTACTTCTTCACTCAGAAGGAACTGAATATGCGACAGAAAAGATGGCTTGAGTTAATCAAAGATTATGACTTAACCATCAATTACACTCCAGGAAAGGCTAACGTTGTAGCGGATGCCTTAAGTAGAAAGAGTACCGGAGGAGTAGAACAAGAAATAGCACCGGAATTGAAGAAGGAAATAAGCCAAGCACAGATACAATTTTGGGAGAAGGAAGCACATGAAGGACTATCAGCACTACAAGTTGCAGATGAATTAAGTGTGAACTTAAGAAATGAGATTATCATGGGTCAACTTGATGATCCATTCATCATGGAAGAAATGAGAAGGATTGATGAAGGAAGACTATCAGAATTCCACCGAGGAGAGTCTGGATCATTATGGTTCCAGAAAAGGATTTGCGTTCCAGATAATGCCGAGATCAAGGAAGTTATACTTCGAGAAGCTCATCAAACACCGTATTCAATCCATCCAGGAAGTACAAAGATGTACATGGATTTAAAAGAGTTATTCTGGTGGAATAACATGAAGAGAGAAATTGCACAATATGTGGCGGAATGCCATACTTGTCAAAGGGTGAAGGCAGAACATCAAAGCCCAGCAGGACCATTGCAACCTTTACCAATCCCAGAATGGAAGTGGGAAGAGATAGGAATGGATTTCATCACCGGACTACCCATGACCAATAAAAAGAAAGACATGATATGGGTAATCGTGGACCGGTTGACGAAGAGTGCACATTTCTTAGCCGTAAACCAATAGGACAAAGGAGAAAAACTCATAGATCTTTACATCAAAGAGATAGTAAGTAAACATGGAGTACCCAAGAAAATTGTATCAGATCGAGGATCTGTGTTTACATCAGCCTTTTGGAAGCAACTTCATGAAGCTTTAGGGTCCAAATTCGACTACAGCACAGCTTATCATCCTCAGACGGGAGGACAAATGGAGAGGACGAACCAGATACTGGAAGATATGCTTAGGGCTTGTGCCCTAGACTTCGGAGGATCATGGGAGGAACACTTACCCTTAGCAGAGTTTTCTTACAACAACAGCTATCAAAGCAGCATCAAGATGGCACCGTTTGAAGCTCTGTATGGAAGGAAGTGTAGATCACCAATCTGTTGGTACGAGGCAGGTTCAAGCAAGGAGTTTGATCCAGATTATGTGAAAGAGAAGCAACAGATAATTGATGTCATAAGGGACAGACTCAAGATAGCCCAAAGCCGACAGAAGAGTTATGCAGACCAAAAGAGAAGGACATGGGAACCAAAGGTTGGAGACATGGTTTATCTTAAGGTAAGTCCGATGAAAGGTCTCCAGAGATTCGGAGTAAAGGGGAAGCTTAGCCCTAGATACATCGGACCTTTCAAGATACTGAGTCAGAACCGAGGGTTAGCTTTTGAATTGGATCTACCGGGAAGATTATCCCAGGTACACAATGTGTTTCATGTGTCGCAACTCAGAAAATGTCTAAAGACACCAGATGAGCCAGTAGCTCATGACGAATTAGATCTTCAGCCAGATCTGACTTATATCGAGAAGCCAGCCAAGATTCTCGAGGAGAACTGGAAACAACTCAGGAATAGAGCTATTAATTATTGCAAGATACAATGGAAGCATCATCCGGAGAGAGAAGCCACCTGGGAAAAAGAAGAAGATTTGAGGAAGTCATACCCAGAACTGTTCAGGTATTACAACCACAACTTCGGGACGAAGTTTTCTTTAAGGGGAAAGGCTGTAATGTCCCAGGTTTAGAGACGATCGAGGGGTAGAATTTAGAAAGGGATGTGCATGGCATCGTAAAATCTGGGGAAATTTCGCGCTTTTAAATAAAAACTGCATCGAAGGGGGGACAAGTTTCTCTCTCGACACCATATAGGGTTAGGGTTTCGAGAGTGCGATAAACTTGGACCTCAATTAACTCAATTAGGGTTTTCGAGAAGAGAGGGGAACAAATTCCATTTCAACTTAAGTTGTATGATTGAATTGTAACATGTTGTGTTTGAATTTCAAAATTCAAACATTAAACAAGAATATTATAATCCAAATTTGGATAATTCAATAAACAATTGAATAAATAAAAATTTGAAACAATAGAAATTATAAGTAAAGCTCATTAGAGAAAACCTTGAGCTTTATTGATTACCACACAATTTACATTGTCATTTACAATATTCCAATTGGATTATGAATATTACAATACATTACAGAGATTGAATAATGGAAAATGGAAAAGGAAAATTACAAGTTAATGTAAATGGCTAAACTAGACAAATAAATCTTCATAAATAGCTTGATCAACACTTGATCCAGCTCCTCTTGATCATCAAATGAATCCCTGCAACCAAAGATAGAAAACAATAAGCAAAATTAGGCCAAGTGGTAAAACCACTTGGCAGGTTAGCAAATAAAGGTAAATGGAGAGGATATGACCAGGGATCAGCTGAGCTGATCCAACAGCAGCAACACAAGTCCCAACCAGAGCACACATGCAGCTCACAAGGCCTATTGCATGCCCAACAGCACACCTAGACCAAGGGAGAGTCACCAAGTGACCAAGTAGTGCTGTCGACCAAGGGAGTGAAGAGAGGCAGAGTATAAAACCTTTTCGCAGCCAAGAACCCTAGCAGCTCATCGACAGAGTCTCCAAGGGTAAGAACAGCAAGAACAATAAGAACAGGAAGAACAACCAGAGCTATTCAACCTTTCCAAAAAAAAACACCAGAAATCAATCAAGCCAAGCCAGCAGGAGGAGCAGGGCAAGCCTTGACCAATTCCCAGAAGCAAAACCTCTACATCAGCAACTAATCTAGGAGCTGGAGTGAGGTATACCATATGATCATGAGCAAGCACATGTTTTGCTCATAGATAAGCATACACATGCATCACAGAAGCAAAGAAGGGTAGAAACCCTGTTTGTATCATCATGTGGCTGCAAAGCCATTTGGTGCCAGCAAACAAATGATCTATCTAGAAGGAAATCACCAAGGGAACATTGGTTTTGTCAACACAGTGACATAACCAAAGAAATCCATCATGGATTTATCCTATCTAGTCAGCCAGATTCACAAAGCACACATATAGCTTGCTAAACCATCAGATTATTGGACAAATAATTGTCCAATGTTATTTCAACATCAAATATCCTAGCAGCCCATGGAAGACTACCAGGAATAGTGCACAGAAGCATCCAATAGAGGTAGGAGCAACCATTTCTAGCAGATAAAGACTGCTAGGGTCACAACAGCTACCTAGCCACATAGAAAGTTTACTGAAGCATCACATCATCACCCAATAGGGTTCAGTATGAGCTAGGGTACCCAACCAGTGGTTGGCATCCCTCTAGCTGCATCAAATCCATCCATGAGATCACCACTGCTAAGCAGTTCACATCATTTATCTATCCAATACATCAGAACTACACAGATAAATGAAACAGATAAGCAAACCAAGCACCAAGTCTTGTTTATGATCCAAGGGATCACTGTAAGCATCAGCAGATACTTGATCAAGCAACAACATGCACCAGCACAAGATATGGTGCTACACAGACACAAGGATAAGCACCATACAGGCATAGACAGTAGGTTAGCAAGCAACCAACAAGCAGCTGATGATCACATGATCACCAGAGCTTGCTAGAGCATGCTAGGGCATGCTAGAGTCAATCCTAGCATCAACACATGGACCAGTTAATGAAATAGCCACAGTTGAGCAACAATTGCATCACAGAAAATCATATAAACAATTTTATAATTGTATCCAGAAGCACATCAGCAAGGAAATGTTGCAGCTAGATAATAGTCAAGCCTAGTAGAGCTTTACCATGAGCTAGAGCTCAATGAGCATCACACAAGTGGCACTGGCCCTTGCATAAGCAAGGATTACTTCAAGTAATCAAGCCAGGGACAAGAATGGAGTATACACAGGACCATCCAGTAGCAGCAACAGCAGCTGGAGCAACATGGCAATCCACGAGCATCACATCATGCTCATGAGCAAATGCATGAGTGCCACCACAGTAATAACAGCATGAACACAAGCATAGGAGTGGCTGCAGACCAGACATACAAGCATAAGCAAACAAGTAGCATCTAGGAATTGCACAGAACCATGCACAACAAGTAGGGTGGAGCAGCATAAGCTAGGGCATGGTGAGAGCAGCAGCATAAGCAGAGCATCAGCACAGGCATGGCCATAGGAGCAATAACAGCACACAGAAGCAGCAGCAGCACTCAACAGCAGCACAGCACCAAGGATGCCAAGGCATCCAGTGGTGGGAGAGGAGGAAGAACAGATGAGAGTGAGAGGGTGGAGCACATAACTAGGCGAGCAGACAGCAGTCGCGGCCATGGCGACCACGGCGGCACACGCCGGGCGCACGATGGTGCCAGGCCAGGCCAAGCCACGCCACGAAGAGCACCGCAACGCCCAGCACCACCACGGCGAGGCCACGACAAGCACCGCAACGCCAGGGACGCTGGCGAGCGGCGAATCGCCGCGAACCCATGCAACCCTAGTTGAAGTAGGGTTGGGGGCGAACGGAGGCGACCTCCAATCACAGATCGACGCGGACCACCTGGTGCACCATCGAGAGGCGAGCCAAATGCGACCGATCTCGTCGCCGGAGATGGCCGGAGGCGACCAGAACAAAGCGGCGACGGAGGCGGCGACCACTGGTCGCAAGAGCGTGCGAGAGGGGATTAGGGTTTGGAGGAAGGAGGCGAGGCGAGCGACTGGGTCGGTTGGACCGAGCCCAGTGGGCTGGTCCAACCTAACCAGCTCGGCTGCCTGACATGTGGGCCCGAGGGGCATTTTGGACATTTCAAAAATGCCAATTTAAGTGAATCTTTCCAGAATTTCTAGAAAATAAATATAGCTCTAAAAAATAAGTAAAAATATGAAAACCACTCAGCATAAAATTCTCTATCATAATAAAATATGAAATGGAATTTCTGAGACAAATGAAATTAAGTCACAATTTAATGAATATTATAATCATTAAAAATCACACCTCATATTTTCAATAATAAAAATAAGTCCATAAATGCATTTGGACTTTAAAAACACCTTGGCAACATTCCAAGGTAGTATTTTACCTTAAACAGAGTATCCCTAAATTGTTCTTAGTAAACACCTCTTACATGAAATAATACAGCATCGGGAAGGGGGAAACAAACCCTAAAAGCTGAATCATGCATAATTGCTTCTTTAACCATTACCCTTATCGGACAATGATGCTATTTTTCAGCAACAGAGGACAAGGGTCGTCCACACCATCGAACTGCAACACTTTGCAGTCTTCAGGCAAGTTCATCGCTTGCTCATGTCATTTGAGTATTTTTACCAAATTATTTGCAAAGTACTATACTTATAACTCTTGCATGAAAAGCAAAAGTACTACTTTCATAAGTATGAATATGACTATGTGGTTGGCAATGGAACCATGGAATGTGTTGACATGGTGGAGGTTCCATTGCAATGGGTTTATATCCATCTAGGATTAAACAACAAATGTCGTCCAGTGATTCTTGTGCCGTAAAACTCGTGTTAACCATAAGATCTGGAGTGGGACGGAGTAGTCAATTGTACTTCCACCTCTCGTTCATCAACGGATGCGCTTACCGTAGTCACTTGATCCAGGGAGGGACAAACGGAGTGGTTGGGGAGCCCCAAGTCCCCACGGTAATGCGGTCTATGATGGGTTGCATCTACCGGCGAATGAATTTATGGTAGAGCCCTGAATTGTCGTCATGGTCGGGGGCTATCCTTAATTGGTATAAATGGACCGACAAGGACCCAGGGTCGGGGATTGCAACAAAGGGTGGGTGTTCGAGGTAGCGGAGGAGTATGATTGGCTAAGACCTTATACCGGGCCTCACACCAAAGGAAGTGTGGACGGGAAAGCTGCCCGGTTGGCACCATGGTTAAGATCTCTTATGGGTAACGCAACACACCTCTGCAGAGTGTAATGAATCGTGACTGTCACTCCCTGTTCCGGTTTTGGAACTGCGAACGCTGCCGGAAAGGAACTCCATGAAGTTCTAGTAAACCGGTGAAGGCTGACGGACATAGTTCTTCTTAATAAAAGCAATCTTTTGAAGAAATGGTTATTGAAACATGCATTGGTATTAGACTTTCTGGTCTAGTATCGTAGCTAGTGCATTAAACACCTCTTTCCTAATATGAACTTGTTGAGTACGCTCGTACTCATACCACTCTTAAATCCCCTGCTTAGATTGTCTGAATCGCCTTGAGGAGGATACCGATGGCCAAGAAGGAGCAGATGGGATCTGCTATGAAGAGTCAGACCTCTCCGGAGGTGTAGAGGGAGTGGACTTCCTCATCGTCTACGGAGCCGGGGAGGGTTCCGAAGGAGAACAAGCATAGAGTAACCTACCAGTAGTAGCAACCGAGCAGTGTGAACACTTAGTACTTAGCTGCTCGAGGAGAATAAATGTATAACCTGCTAAGACTTCTATATTGTAAGTTAAGCTGGGTTCACCTCGAACCCAGGAGTATTCCTCTCTGGACCCAGGAGGAGCTCCAAGATGATGTATATATTTGGTTTGTAATAATGTATGAATGAGTTATGGACCAGCTATGTTCTGTTGTACTACTCGAGAGATGTAACATTTGCGAATTGGTACTTCGTGAATGTTATATCAACGACTGGCATACTACAACATGCAGTGGTATGCAGGGTCACCACAGTGGTGCAGGGCCACCACTTTCCCTTGGCTTCGCTATCTCGTGCGCGAACCTTGGATTTCTTGGCGGCTGCTTCCTCCGCCTTCTTTTCCATTTGCTCAGCCCCCGCAGTTTCCTCCGGGTTGGCTGATGATCCTTCGATGTTCTTGCCGGAGTCCTTTGAAGGCTCCAGCTGAACTGGGACGAAGGGAGGAGGGGCGGAAGAGATTGGCGTCGCCATGATCGGCTCAGATGAGGGAGGCGGAGTTGAAGAAGACATCTACAAAGAAAATGTGAGTTGACTAAACTTAGCCGGATCCAACGTTAACACCCTAGTCATCCCTACCAAGTACGGCCAGAAGATGGAGCTCGAAGGACTTACCGGAATGGAGTCCGCGGTGGTCGGAGTCGCCGGCGGTGAAGTTTTTGCTGCGGTGGCTCGCCGGACTTAAGAACACGATGAACTGGACGAACAACTCATTGTGGCGCTCGAACTCCGGTGATCTTCCGGCGAGTTCCGGCACGGCGGAGGAGGAGCTCGGAGGCGGCGCTGGTGAGAGAGGTGAAAAGGGGTGCGAATGAAGAATTAGGGTGGACGGTGAGATATTTATAGGCCGCGGAAGGAGATTCGTGCTCCGCATCCTGTGATCGGAACGCAAGCGTCGCGCCGTTGGATGGCTGACACGTGTCGAAAACCCTAAGCGGTAAAAATGGCTAAGGATAAGTTACCGCTCAAATCGCCCGAAAATGGTGCCAAGATTGGCGGAACCGCTTGAACTTTTCAAGGTTCCGAGTAAAAGTTTAAAAACTGTCAACCGTTATCTCAGCAAGGGAGTAATCCGGAGACGCGTTGTAACAATGATGTCGATGGATGAAGTCCCGCGGGATAAAGTTATTTTCCGACTAAAAGTTAGGAAAGAAGAAAAGATGAAGTTGGAGTTCTTCAAGTTTCCCCATGTTACCAAGAGGATTGTCGGAAGACACGAAGCTTTAGCAAGGCGGAAACAAGAGGTGAATCTCGAAGAACTCTGGGGGCTACTATTGTGGGTATACTTCATGGGTGTACCATCGACAGTGGCTAGATCCGGCGAGTCCGGGTGGCCCACAGATGGTGATGTGACATGTGGCCCATCGGGCGGCCCAGTTGTTGTTGATCATGAATGATGAAGTCCAGCCCAGGATCAGAGAGCCGGATCCCAACCGACCTACGAAGGAGGCCCGTGAGAAACCCGGATCCAGTACGACATAGATGAAAGGCGGATCCTTGACGTACACGGCAAGATTTTGTACCGTAGTTAGGCAACCTGTAATCCGGCTAGGACTCTCCTTGTAAACCCTAGATCCGTGCGCCTTTATAAGCCGGATCCTGGGAGCCCTAGAGGCACAACCACAACTCATTGTAACAACGCGAAAGTACCCACATAATTCCAGACAAGCAGCAGTAGGCCCTGTCTTCAACCGTTTCAGCTGGGTAAATCGCGTACCACCGTCCCGAGGACTCTCCGCCCTATGGCCCCCTTCTTCTTCTCCCCCTCGTGAGGATCCCTCCTCCAGGGTACCGTCGAATAGGCAACGACAGGCAGTAAAGTCTTTTTTCTCCACTATTCTTGCTAAAAATAATGGACAGAGCAAAATTATACCGGATGAGAGTCTACACAGGATGCCCTCTGACCCCAACACGAACCACGCATCTATTTTTCTGTCGTCACGTGCTACTCTTGTCCATTAAAAACTTGAACACATTGGAGAAATTTAATTCGGCACATGGGAGTATGCTATATTACAAAGTATAGTTTTTGTACTTCAGAACATGTAACACTGGTCTAGAGAACCATCTGGAGCTAGGCATTAACGTGGACAGCTCAGTCTAAAGATTATTGAGAATTACACTCGCATAGGTTTAAGTTTAACAAGTACAAATCGATCAGAAAGACACGTTACTGTCTAAGGACCTATCAAGGACAAACAGCTTCAAGGGAAAAATGAAGTGCACATATCTGCACATCCATCCGATAAGTTCACCGGTTGAACCAGCCTTCCTTCATCCTACTACTGCGTCGCCGATCAAAGCCATCTCTGCAAGCAAGCAAATGTGACTCCTCTAAATAGGACAAGAAACCTTCTTTAATTATGCAAGACAGTCTCACCTGTTCTTCCTCGTTTTAGGAAGCCCCTTAAGCCTTTGTTGCGTCACTGTTTGGACAACTTCAGACATTGGTCGCCTGAATTCTAGCTCATGCTGCAAAGAAAAGTTTCAGATAAGCCACACACAGCCCATCTTTCTGTAATGGTGATCTCAGATAAAAGATCAAACCGTGTTACCTGAATAAGAGGCTAATAACATCAGCAAAACTGAAACACTTAGATATACTACCCTGTCTCTTATGCTGAAAATTATAGACCTGAAGTTGTTGCTAACTTGTTCAAAAAAATAGTTGTTGCTAACTAGTTCGTTGCTCTATGATCCAAAGCACTCTGGTTCAGTTAGTAGATGACATATACAAGCTATGAGATGAGAGATTCCTCTATATACATGTGCTGAAAACTCATCTGGTGCCACAGTATTTGCCAAAACTGTTGGTCTGCTACCACATAATAGCTATATTCACTTGCTAAAGAACAAAACTGAATAAGAACTGACACTAATACACCTGGTCGTAGCCCTGTACCTTTCTCTCCTTTACTGAATATATTTCAGAACTACACCTGACATTCACTATGCATCTCCTGAAAAAGGCACAACTGAGCCCCCGCGTCGTCTCCCTGTGAGGCGGCTCGGGCGGAACCCTAGACCCACCGCCGCCGCACCTCCCCCCCCATGCCCCTCGCCGCCGCCGGCACGCGTCGACGGGCAAAGCCCGCCGGCGGCTGGTGGCGGCGGGACTCGTCCCCTGGCAAGCTGCAGCTCCCGCTCCCCGCCCCTCCCGCCCACCCCGCTCCGCCCCTCCACCTCGGCCGCTGGCCGGCGACCGCGCCCCGGTCCGTCGCCGCCCTCCTGGAGCTCGCGCCGGAGATGAGCTCCACGCTCCAGGTCCGGCTGCACGGCTGAAGCCCCTGCCTGTGCCGCCACGGGTCTTTTCTGCGTCCCAGATCCGTCCCTTCCCGATGCGCAGGGGCTAGGTCTGGCCGGCGGCCTCCGCCTCCACCCCTACTGTGCCGGTGGTTTGCAGCTTCTCTCCTGGCGGACTGCGGCCTCTCGGATAGGTAGGTGGTGGAGCTTGCCGCCTCTACCGGCGCACCACAGCGCGGCCTCCCGTTGAGGTGCGTCTCCTAGGAGAAATCCCTGCTCTGGTATGTGCCATTGCCGTCCACGGCGACGCTGCTTGGCGCCGTTCAACCTCGTTGGGGGCGTGGTCGTGGAGATGCACCTTTGTCAGCTGCTTGCTGCGGTTCCGAGCGAAAGCTCCGCGGCGACGGCACCTGTGGGTGCCGCATTCCTTGTTGAAGGCGTCGCAAGTGAACCTGGTGTTGCTTGTCCGGTGGCGGCAATTTTGGGGCTTGTTTGGTGCCCTCGACTTCAGCTCTTGTTGGTCGTGCAAAGCTCGGCTAAATCCGATGGTGATGGTTGCGGTTTTTCTGCGAGCTTCGTGCTACTGGTGCGGTCTCGGCTGATCGGCCCCCTTCGACGGCGCAGGCCATCTCCTCACCTCGCAAAGTGCTTAGGGCTGTCCCTTTGGCCGAGTCCATGGTCAAGGTTCGTGGCGCTGGTGGAATCTCGGTCTTGCGATGCCCTTCGATGGCGTTGCAGAAACTCCTCGCAGTTCTGGCACTCTATCAGCCGCGCGAGCTTCGTGTCTGCATCGTTCTCTCGGCAGAGTTAGGCCCTTCGACTATGCCAGCTTCACTCGTTGATCCTCATATGCTTCTGGTTTGCCACCTTCTGGGACAGTCGTCATGCAAGCAGGTGGTGGTGCTGATGTCTACAAAGTCTCGGGATTGTGATGCCCTTCGATAGCGCGGTGGCACTCCTCAAATGCAATGCCTATGCCAGTCTTCCTGGTGATGGTCGTCATGCGAGCACGCCCGGTTGTGCTTCTCAAGTGCACCTTTAACCCTACCCCCTCCTTGTTGTGTGTGTTGGTGTGCGTTTTTTTTTGTTTTGTCTTCCCTCAAGTTTCCCTATGTAAAATTCTGGTTCACTTGAACCCATCTTGTAATAGGCTGCAAAGCCTTATAGGCAAAATGAATACAAATTCAGGTGGAGGGTTTTCTCCCTCCCCCGGTGACTATTCAAAAAAAAACTATGCATCTCCTAATTGATCATCTAAAGATGATTATAAGAATCTAAAGCAATTTCCGTAGTTGTATATGCTTCAGGTGATAAGAACAAATGCTGCACAGGCATAAACACCTCATTATGATCTAACTGAATTCAGTGGGTTCAGTTCTTTGATTTTTGCCATATTCTATGATAAGAAACATCAAGCAATCACATTTTAGAGAAGGGTGTTTTGCTACTCTTAATCCAGTTTACCCTATGTTAGTGAGAGGAGAAGAAACTCGATTTGTTTGGTCTCATAGTGATTTGCAGCGTTTACTTGTGATATTTCCTATGCTTTCGATACTCTGTTTTTCAGGCATCTTCCGGAAAGTACTGGCAAAGTTTGGACAATTAGTGGCACAACGTTCTAATGCTTTCGGTACTCTGTTTTTCAGGTAGTTTTAGGTAGTGCCGCCGATGTTTAGTGAGAGGCATTTAAGTAGAAAGTTCCTTTAATTGTCATAATTTATGCAAACAAAAACCTTCAAAAGCCTCACTAGCTCCTCCTCTGCGTACCCTTGCCGGCGCAGCAGCAGTGTTCTTGACGTGCTCTGCTCTCCAAGGTCGCCGCAGGAAGCGCGGTCACCTCGTCACCGAGCTGCGCTCGTGAATGCGCACAGCTTCCTCACCATGGATCCGAGGATCTCCTTCATCCGCCGCCCAGTAGCACCGACATCCCCTCCCATCTCCCACGAGGCTCTCGCATATGCTGATGAGTTCCCCTATCCAACAACCTCGGCCACAACGGCAAGCTGGGGCTCACGCGTAGCCTGTTCCGAGGAAATGACCGTTCAGTGCCCCGAGCCCAATGCGCGCATCTCACCACGCTCGCCAAGATCAACGGCAACCGCATCCAGTAAGTTTTCCACTTTCACTTTTCTATTTTTTTTTAACCAGGAGAGCCCCGAAGGGCTTCGAAGCTTTTTATTAAAACACAAACAATGAGTGGAGGAGTACAATATTACAGATGACCCTAGTATAAAAATAAAATAACACATAGGTCCCCATCTTATGTGGAGAAAACCCCTCTGAAAGAGTTGAGAAGCAATCAGGTCCCTCCATGTCTTCGATACCGAGATGAAGGTCGCCGAGCACCATCGCGGGGATGGAACCACTTACTCCAGTGTCGATGTTAGACGCGACCGCTGGCCAGAACGAAGGTCTCCGATGGAGGTTGAAAGTAACGGCCCAGCTAAGATAACCAGACCGCTTTAATGGGCCGATATAGCAAATTTTCTGGACTACAAACATGGGCCCAAAGCCCAGTTTCCTTTTGTGTTCCTGCATGTGGGCCCCGATGTCCACGTGGCGACAATTCATTTGAAGAAGGGGCAGGCCGCGCACACATCGCAGAGGGCACAGTTCTTGAAGAAGAGGTTGAACCGAGTGTTGAGTCTCTCAATGTCGGCGAGGTACGAGAAAACCCGAACCTTGACAGGCAAGAGGAGGCCCCAGGAGGTGCAGGAGGACACATTCTTGCCATGCCGAGGGGAGAGCATGATAGTTCACGTGGCAACAGTTCATTTACCACGTGTCGAGATTATAGTGGGCCTTCTACACGCACATGTTGATACTCCGAGTGACACGTGTCAACATGCCAATGACCACGCTCTAAGCACGTGTCAACCTTGGAATGCAATTCTACATGGTCACATGGTGGTACGAGGTTCGTCCGGAGTGGTCAGCTAGACGACAATGGTGACATCATGCGACGGGACTGACATGCCAATCATTGAACTGACATAATGCCTCCAAGGATTCGACCGGGGGACAGCAATCCGCGATGGCCAAGGCTGTCACAGCAGAGCGGGCCGGGTGGTTTCTGGGCTAGCACAAAATCGTCATGGATCCATGATGGACAAGCCTAACCGTCAGCTCGATCATCTATGACGCAAGGTTCGCCACGGATTTCCAAACCGTCAGCAACACGTCTCTATAACGTTTTTAGACATTCGCTGACGAACTAAAATCATTATGGAATCACGAACTAATCGCTTCTTTAAATTTGTTCTTATTCAATTTCATGTTCCTGTATAGTTAAAATATGTCTGCATACATCTACATTTATGGCAAGTAACATAAATCAGAGTAAGTATACCATATCGTACGGAATCCTGAGCGATTTGGTCATCCGGAACGGGTTGGGCTAATAGTTGGTGGTGGACCCGTTCATCGACTGTTACAGGGGGATTCAGTTTTGCTGAGGCGTAGTACACGTAAATCACATTTATATTTGAGAAATAGTGAAAAAAACAAATTGTTTTGGTTTATAGGAGCATTTGATCCATTATGCAAATAATTAAAAAACAATTTTAAAATTGTTAAAAAATTGTGACATAAAATGTATGTTTTATATTGTGATATTTTATGTTCGTACAAAAGTTTTCGTGAAAAAATGATATTTTATATGGCATGTACAAAAAAAAATAAAAAAATGTCATGCACAACCATGTTGTAGCATCAAAATTTATCTTTTTTTACAGAAGACACATAAAAGATATTTTTTTTTCCTGAAAACTTATGTACAAACATAAAGTGTCTAGATGATGCAAAAATTATTTCGAAATTTTTTAACACTTCAAAATATATTTTCACACAATAAATTTATATGGTCTTACGAGTCAAAGTGGATTTTCCATCTTGTTGGACAATGTGTCCGGTAGAGAATACTGGAGCGACTTGGGCCATGTATCCGGAACGGGCTGGGCTAGTAGTTGGTGTTGGAGACGGAGGATAATCCGTGACCGGCCCGTCGGCTCATTGCCTTCAGCTATGGCATACATATAGCTCTTGTTGGTAGTGTGTGTAGTGGTTAGCAAGAAGAGAAAGCGAAAAAAAAATAAGACGAACGAAACCCTAGAATCCGCCGCTGTAGAACCTGATGGCTCTGCGCTCTGTGATCAGGAAGATGCCGGCCCTGGGTCTCAGGCCGCCGCTGATGGGCTCCCTTACGGGGCCCTGCCGCGCGCTCTCGCCGGCGGCGGGTAGTCGGTTTATGTCCCACGGTGGTCCGGTAAGTACTGCAACATTGTTACTGCGTATCATAATATTACTATTAGATTATTAGATCTGATTCCACGCCGCCCGGTTTACCGCTGAATTCGCTTAGAGTTACGCGATTTCTTATGGGCGATTTAGTCAGATCTGGTTTGAACTCCACCATCACGAAAGTAAACCGCATCCCATCCATAGAATTAGCAACGCCGTAGATCTCATGATAAAGTATAACAAACATACTGATCACTCGTTATTGTACGCTCCATTGGTTATGCCATCGCTACTTCACTTAGAATTTCGCCATCATATCTTGTTTATTTATAGCTCTGTAATACTTGCACATTGCCATTGCCATTGTAGGGAGTAGAAAAAATCATCCAAGATGAACTGGCCCAAGCGCGGGCGGAAATAAATCTCAGGGAACTGGAGGAGATAAGAGAAAAAAGACTTGAATTTTCTCAAGTGGTCAGGTAAATTACATTAGCTCATATTATTATTTGTACCTAGAAGCAGAAAAAGTCAATCTCTGGTTGGTTATTTATTTGACGCAATTGCCTTTTCACCTGCAGACCTGGTATTGATGAGGGTCAAAGGACTAAGAAGACACTAAATACGATGATGATGGCATCCAATGCTGTTATTATCCTCAGTGTGCCTGCAACTCTTTATTTGCTTAACTATTTCTAGTAATTTATTGGCTAGTTCGGTACAAGTAGATTCTAAGCTGTTGTGTTGTGCTTGTCCAAGGGAAACAGGTTGCTATTGTACAAGTGCTGGAACTATGGTTTGGCTTCAATGTAACTGAACCTATCTACTAGTATTATACAGTATTATTATTTATTATTTGTAAGCACCTTGTCTAGTAACTCTGTTTTTATTTTGTGGGTAGTAATAAGTTTGCAGCTGAGAACGGAAGAAGAAATTATTAGTTTCTTCATGATATGGTTGGTTGTTTGTGTAACTTGTGATGTGTGTAGTAGCAGCTTGTGATCCGTGCGTCGGGTATATAAATTCTGATGTGCTTGATACGTGTCCGTGTGGATAATGGTGCGGAACTGCGGTTGGGTTCACTACCACTGCTAAGAGCATCTCCAGCCCCCCAAAGGGATTTGGGGCGGGCCCGCAAAAAAGTTCTTAGTTGCATGCCCCAAAGCCTTTTTTCTCCAGCGTGGCCTAATACAGTGTTCTGAGCTCGGCCCCGCTACACAAGGGATGCTCCGCCACATCGGACACAATGATGTCCCCGCTACACAAGGGATGCTCCGGGCACACCGGACATAACGAAAAGCAAGCGAAGAGATGCAGGTTCGACGTGTTAGCGGCACAGGAAAAGTTCGTCCCCCTCTCCCGCCAAATCGCGCCTCTTCCGCCACATCGCGGCTCTCCCGCCGCGTATTTCTGCCATCTCAACACATTTCACCAGCTATCTCGCCGATTCATTTCTCCCTCCTGCCGCTACTCTGTTCCTCCCACTGTCGCTACCTCTCCCCATCCATGGCGCCGCCGACAGGCCCAAAAAAAAGTGCCCAAGAAAGCGGACATCAAGCCGCCGGGCAATGGGACGAAAGGGGCGAAGGCGCCCTTCGCGAAGCCGCGGAAGGCGCCGGCTCCGAAGAAGAGGCCGGAAGGCTGGACCGGCGATCAATGGCAACAAGACTGCCTGCGCCGCAAGCTGTCGACGGCGGAGCGGAGGGGGCGGAGGCGGCGCAGCAGGAGAAGAAGACTGTAGCGGCGCGCGCGCAGCAGCACGCGCTGGCCGCGTGTATCGTGGCTAGCAACTCGAGCCCATGGACTGCGTCGGCGCCGATGTACATTCCGGGAGTGCTGACTCCGTCGACATCCGGGTTCTACAACGACGGCCCCTCCGCCACTCCCGGGTGCGTGACGTCAAACTTGTCGCCGCGGTACGAGGATGCGCTGTCGCATGGCGGCTTCAACCCCAACGCCATGTTCTACTCCTCGGCATACGAGCAAGCGACCCAGCGCGAGCCAGGCCCCGGTGCGGACGGCACCCCATTTACTGGCCGCAGAGGCCCGCTCGAATTCGTGAGCGCCGGTTGTGAGGAGGTGGATGATGAGGAGGATGAGGAGGGCGAGGAGGGGGTAGACGAAGAGGATGATGACGATGAAGAGGGCGGCGAGGAAGAGGACGACGACGACGCGGGTGCCGCGGAGGATGCAGATGATCTCGTGGAGGTTGACGCGGCCGGCATGAGGAAGAAGAAGAAGAAGAACTCTCTCTTCTCAAAGTTGGCATTGCTTCTCTAATAAATATAGAACTCTCTCTTCTCTAGGTTTTGATGTATAATAATTTGAATGGAGAAGAATATAGCAAATGGAAACTAGAGAACATTTCTAGACTTGGTCTCCTTGTCATGAATTCCAATATTGAAGTGGAATGAATACCATGGGTTTTATGGTAGGAGCATAGATTAGGTTAAGACATGGAAAAGATAAGTTAAGAATAGTTTCTCCATTTTATTGTTACTTGATTTATAGTTGAATAGATGTTCATATGTTATGGCAAAGAATACCATATTATGATCTTTTTTAAGATCAAACAATTGATCATTGGTTAATGTGTTATTGTGTTGGTTTTAGTTCCATTTGATCTAACCCCTTAGATCAAATCATCTCTACCCAAAACAAGGTTTTAGCAAAGGTCACATTGAGGTTTATAGCACTTGGCTTGATGATCTACTTCAATTCCATCAAGGTCAAGTGAAAATTCAGTTGTTGTGACATGTTTTACTTGAAAGCGTGAAAATTCCATGGATTTTCTATGCATGAATGCAATGCACACATATGTTTCATCTATTTTTGTAACCCCAAATACTGGGATATTACAGGACATGACACGCAGTCAATATCGCCTCCCCCACCATGCCTTGGAGAGACCCGATGTGTCTAACACGGTGTTAACCAAATCAGTTCGAGTGCGGTTCTTTCTTTCGGCCACCCCATTTAACTGAGATGAGTAGGGAGGCATCCTCTCATGGACTATACCATGTTCCGCACAAAATGAGTCAAACTCATTGGAGAAATACTCTCCGCCACGATCAGACCTAAACCGCTTGATCTTTCGTTTAAGTTGATTTTCTGTTTCAGCTTTATAGATTTTGAAGAAAGTTAACGCCTCATCTTTTGATTTCAGAAGATACACATAACAATATCTAGTTGAGTCATCAATGAACGTAATGAAGTATTTCTTTCCACCTTTTGTCAACACACCATTCATCTCACAAATATCTGAATGTATGAGTTCTAGAGGTGCCAAATTTCTTACCTCCGCAGTCGTATGAAACTTGCGAGGTTGCTTAGCTTGAACACACACTTGACACTTAGAACCCTTTACATTAGTGAAACTCGGGATTAAATTCAGTTTAGCTAGCCGTGTCATACAACCAAAATTAACATGACAAAGACGTGAATGCCAAACATTTGTCTCAATGTTGGTGCAAATGTGATTAACAACTTTATTACAAACGGCTGACAGGGATAGGAGGAACAAGCCTCCGCACACATAGCCTTTACCAACAAAGGTTCCAAATTTTGATACAATAAATTTATTGGATTCAAACACAATCTTGTAGCCGTCATGACACAGAAGCGATCCGCTAACAAGATTTTTATTGATAGAAGGGACATGATGCACGTTCTTCAGGCGCACGATCTTCCCCGAAGTGAACTTCAGATCGACCGTACCAACACCACGAACAATAGCATGCGAGCCGTTGCCCATCAGCACGGAGGAAGTCCCTCCGACCTGATAAGAAGAAACATGGAGATATCAGCACAAATGTGTACATTGGCACCTGTGTAAATCCACCATTCAGGAGAATGACATATTGAAAGGATAGTAGGAAATATACCATACCCAGCATCCTTCATCTCAGTGTCTCCAATGGCAACATTGGCAGTCTTGCTGCCCTTTCCTTGCTGATGCTTGTCAAAGCGGTTTGGGCAATTGGGAGCCCAATGATCAAGATCCCCACAGACGTGGCATACTCCTTTCTTCTTATCGGTCTTCCTTTTGAAAATGGTAGACTGTGAGGCCTTGTTCTTCCCATCAAATTTTCCTTTGCCATCATACTTGTTCTTGTTCTTGGACTTGTAGGATTGGAAGTTCTTCTTCTGTACCAAGTTGGCACTAGAACCTCCCTCAACACCTCGAGCACGTGTGTCTTTTGCCCTTGCCTTTTCTTCCACATCAAGAGACCCAATGAGATCTGTAGTGGAGAACTCTTGTCTCTTGTGCTTCAGAGAAGTAGCAAAATTCCTCCATGAAGGAGGAAGTTTGGCAATGATCCCTCTGGCAATAAACTTGTCCGGTAACACACAAGTAAACTGCTCAAGTTCCTTAGCAATGGACTGTATCTCATGAGCCTGCTCAACGATGGAGTGCTCATTAGTCATCTTGAAGTCATAATATTGTTCCATGACATACAGTTCACTGCCCGCATCCGAGACCCCAAACTTGGCCTCGATTGTGTCCCACATATCCTTGTTAGTAGAGATGGACAAATACGAGTCAACAATGTTCTCGCCAAGAACGTTGATGATAGCACCCCTCAGAAGGGTGTCGGCATCCTCAAAAGCTTTCTCCTCGAGGGGAGTAGGAGAACATGAGCATGAATCCGGCTTCGAGGCGGTGGTAGCGCGCGAACTTCTCCCAGTCGCGCGCGTTGTAGATCACGTTGATGATCCACCGGCAGCGGTGGCAGCCATCCTCCCGGCATGCACAGCTCCGGGCGCTCGTCGTCGCCGACGGTCGCGGTCGTCCGGCAGCCTCTGGATGCCGTGTGGGTCGCCCTTGAGGACGACGATGAACTCGAACAACACGGCCCCCTCCTCGTCCTGCCTATCCGACGATGAGGACGACGATGGCGTCGCAGGCAACGGCGAGCGTGCAGCTCTGCCGCGGCCGCGGCCACGACCATGACCACGGCCGCGCTCGGCCTCCGCCTACCAGCCATGGCGTCGACTCGTGAGATGGTGGCGGCTAGGGTTGGGGAGAGAGGCGCTAGGGTTTGTGTGTGAGGAGGGATGAGAGGCGGCCCTTTTTTATAGGCCGGAGGGAGGCGGGGGAGCGGTGGCGCTCATTAACGCTGGCACGCAGAATTAGGCGCGACGAGAGGCTTCGTTGCGCCTCTGCGGAAACTGCACCGTCGCTCCGCGCCAATAACTTCCGTCGCGAGGTAGGCGACGGTTAGGTTAAAATTCAATGTGCCGCTGACGGGTCAGCCCCGCCACTCCCCGCCTCGTTGTGTCCCGGCGTCCCCGGGCCCCCACAGCGCGGACTGGGAACGTTTTTTTGTCCGGCGCGCCCCAAATCGCTTTGGGGGACGCTTTGGGGGACGTGACTGGAGATGCTCTAAGCTCTCCTTTAGGCTTGCCCTTAGTGGCGTCAAAGCATCTCATGGTTGTAAACCAGAGAATAGCTCTCGCACGCCACCTCTTGTAATTCACGTCCTCGAAAGGAGGAGGCTTAACAGATGAATCAAAGCTAACTGGGGAATAATGCCTATAAGGTTTTTAGATTGTTGAATATATTAGCAATTTTCCCCATGATTTAATCAAAGAAAACAATAGATAAAACATGATTAAAAAGTTTGAGATTAAACTAGTCATGCAAATCACCATAGAGTAAAGGAGAAACAAGTCTAAACTGATTGATAAGAGCAGTATGTTTCGTGACAATGAGCCTGAACATGTTGCTAGGAGAAGGAAGAACATCATGATCTCATAAAAAGAAGGCAAGAACACATACGGTCCAGAAGAGGAACCAGCGTTGACGTTGTTGTTGTTGAGAGCCATGTCGCTGAAGAGGTTGCTGATGTCGGGGAAGAAGTCGTCGTTGGGGGTAGTCATCAGCCTCCGTGTCGATGTCGATGCCAGCAGTCGTGCTAGAGCGCTCCCCAAAAACCTTATCGCCTCTCTCCCATACAGGATCAGAAGAGATGGGGTTTCGGAGGCCTGCTGTCCCGTCCAGCGGTGCACGCCGGTAGACGGGATGGAGAAGTCTTGAGCGGCGGTGCAAAGCTCTGGAACCGAGTGGTAGGCGCATATGGTGTTGTGTCTCGTAGTGTGTCTCTGGAGAGGAGCGACCTCTTTTGTAGGCACAGAGAGAGGAGCCGAACAAGCCACACGAGGAGATGAAACAAAGAGTCAGGGAGGTGAACCGAACAGGCAGCAGCCGAAGCTGAACAGCCTTCGTATTCAAAACCCACTGAAAAAAACGTTTCAGATTCTTGCGTCTGTTCATATACCCGTTCATGAGTGGCAAAAAGAAAGAAAAAGAGGCTGTCGGCTCGAGGCATTCCCTCAACCCGCGGCGCGCCGTGTCGTGACGAGGCGAGCGAGCGGCAGCGTCGGAGGAGGAGGAGCGCGTATGTGGTCAGTTCCTATTTCCTCCTATTATTTCTCTCTTACAAATGGTATGAAGAGCTCTCCTTATAAGCTGCTCCAACTCTTCTTCAACTAGCAATGTGGGACTAAACTTTTGTCCCACCCCCTGCCATGCATGAATGGGCCAAGTGGGCCTCTAGGATTTATTAGGAATTTATGTAATATTTATTGTGCTGATCCAATATGGACCCAAATTCCAACAGGGTAGAGGCTCCGACGACATCGTGGCGGTGGCTGCGGGCTGGGCAGCAAGGGATGAGGGCGGCGGCGCTTGAGAGGAAGGAGGTCACGAGGTTGGTAGTTGTGATGTGCGTGTGTTGGTGATGTGTTACCCTAGGTGGCTGGGTTGTGATGTGCGAAATACCCCCGGCACGCGCGGCCCAAATTCGCCGGTCGTAGTGGGCCTCATCCCCGACACCCCCAACCAAATTCGTTGGCGGTAACGGGAGGCTCATTCGGATGCTCTCGGCCCAACATATCCCTGGCGTTTGCTGGCCCGTTTCGCCAGCGGTAAACGGCTTATCCCTGGCGTCCTCAAGCGTACTCGCCGGCGGTAACGCGAGGCGGCCCTAAAAAGGCTTACAGCCGGCCACTTTGAACCTGATTCGCCAGCGGTAATAAGTGCGGCTATAAGATTATTCCTAGTAGTGAACGAACGTGAGCCCGAATTGCATGTCTTGTGGCTAAATGTCTATGAGGAACAATTGTGAGGTTTTTGAGGTTTTTTTTTAATTATGCTGACATGTGGAACCTAGTCCACCAGAAGAAATTTCTGCCACGATAGGTGGGCCTTGTATGTCAGAAATCGTGTTAACTCCCGTTCAGAGAATGATTAGTGTTTTTTACTAAAATCAATATTTAGTTAGAAATGTGGTGGTTTTGTGTTAACAACTTCCTGTTACTAAATTCTAAAAAGAAAAACTCCCTGTGACTAGCATTGGCTTGGAGTTTTGCTGTGTTGTGGACTTGGGGCCGAACTTAGTGGTGTTGAAGCGCGAGGCGAGCACGCGCCGTAGGTGGTGGCGTTGCCGACGCGGTAGCCGATGGTGGACTGACTGCCCCGCGGCGTCGGTGAAGTTAGCCGCGGAGGTTATCGTGACGAGGAGAGAGAGGAGGATGGTGGCCGGGACGCCCAGGCCGGCGGGTGGCGACGGCACCAGCAGCCGAGCTTCGTCTGCGCCGCCACATTTTCATGGAAGGAGGGCATGTGCTAGACCAAATAAAACCATACTAGATTTAGATGTGCGCCTTGGCGCACGATCCCGTGAAGCTCGTACCAATGTTTATTATGTGTAGAGACAATATAAGTTAACTCCCAATACCTGAGACAAATAGTGTAATAACTTATTTTTGTTACAAATAGTATGATCGTGCTATTTAGCACGCAATGCTCGGAACCAAGGGATTTTATGAAAAAAGTCATTCAGAAAATCATTGTAGGAAAATAAGAGAAAAAACTACCAAAAACCCGAAAAAGTATCATATTAGGTGCAGATATCTTTTTGGGACGCGCCTCGACCCGAAGGCCCAACTTTCGCACTGATAAACGTTTTATATAATGATATAGTAAATATTTGATACATGGCTAATTTATCTCCTAGTTCAGGGTTGTAGTTAAATTGTAACATATATCCAACCTTCATTCTGTGAATATTTGAAAACTTTCATCATGAACCGTTGGATGATTAACAGATGGTGCGGAATGGAGGTGGGATCTCAAACCAGTAACTTAACCCTATTTTTGAAGATTCCCCCCTTGGATCAATAATGAGCCGAATTCCTTTGTGTTATCTCCTCGGGAGATTCAGCGGCCGCAACTTCTCAGACGCGCCGCTGCCTCCATGATGCCGCATCCACGAGATGGAGGTTGGGCTACCACGATGTTGTCCCACGGGACAGAGAATCGAAGGCCATGGATGTACCCCACTCAACAGCCAAGGCTTTGCCCCCCAGGATGTCATCCAATGAAGTAATATCAATTTTGATTTTACACAGAAATTGCAATTTAGCTGTTCTACATAATTTCGTCTCTTGTAATCTATCCTTCTATTCAGTTTTGATCTTTATGAAGTTTACTCAGCAGTGTGAACCGGTTAAGAAAACTTTAGTTGCTGGAGTACTTTATAGCTTGGTTTGGACGAAATGAGATGATGCGTAGAGTAAAACAGAAACACAAAAGAATAAAATAGATACTCGATGCCATCTTGCAAACAAATGATTCAAGCAATCTGGAGTTTTCCATAATTTTTGTTTGACAAAAGAAAAAGCTACCAACTCCCAATATTCAGAGATACATACAATACTAATATAGCCCTCCAAAGAACATCAATATTCATCTAAAAAGTTGCAACCCATGAACTTCTTGTACAAAACAAGCATAATAATAGGATAAACTGCCGCTCAAAGCAAGCTATCCATATTGATCACGGGAGGGTGTATTTCTGTTTCATGGCGCCCTCCATAATTGCAATTGTGGTTTTGCTAATCCAAGTCACGAGGCTCCATCTGTAAGAAAACAACACAGATGTCTCATAAGGTATGAAAATTATGCGAGGACACATGCTACATTACTCCCCCGAAGATAATATGACAACACAAGGAAATGTGCAAAACAACAGTAACTTCCACCCTTAATTACTGAATCATCTAACACTATTTGAAGGGAAAATACAAATTTATAGGTTATCACACAACCGTGACATAAATAAAGACAGAAGTAGAGCATACAAAGATAATCGACTTGGTATGGCTTGATGAATAGCATAAAACATGTTCAACAATAAGAATGTCCATACAAGCTGTTAGCACCATCAGGGCATTAGGATACCTAATATGGAGTCAGCAGTCAGCCAATTCCTAGACTTCCGAGAGAAACTCTTGGATGCACAACTTGTGAACAGTGTCATATGTGAAAGGGGTTGAATGGATTAGTTGATATGAAAAGTACATGTCAGGTAAGTGCCACCAAGTCCTGACAATTTATATAGAGATTGTAGAGAGAGAGAGAGAGAGAGAGAGAGAGAGAGAGAGAGAGAGAGAGAGAGAGTAGTGTCATTTAGGAATGTGGCACTTACAGTCAGTGAGAAAATATCGGACAGTAATTGGACTATCTATTGAGACCCATGATGAGCGTAGTATCACACAATCTTTCACAAGCGTTTACTGCAAAAGAAAAGAATAACATATTATGTATCTGAAAGATAGCATGTATATATGATGTTGAACATTTACAAACACCATGAGAGGGTGTGATTATTGAAATAATTGAACTCAATAAATAAAATAGCGTTTGCAGCAGGCATACTAAATAATAACTATCAGTTTAACTTATCCAAATCATATAGTTGTGGTCCCAAGATATGGTAAACAACATAGCAGCAATCCATGACCCATCTGGTCATATCTTTGGCAAACAAAAATTAATAGCAGGTTTTAAAGTAAGGAAGAAAGAAAATATTTTGTTCAAACCAAAAGAACATGGTAATCTAATCTAATATAAGCCCATATAAAAATAACAACCCCATATATGCACACAGATGTGCGGACAGGCTGACCACAAAAGCAGGGCCCCCCACTTGGAGTAACCACGGCTTCCCATTCCTAGGGAGCTTAGTGTTTTGAGGAGACCTTATTGTCAGGCAATAGATAATAGTCCGTGTTGTGTGTGTAATGTAAAGCTCCGAAACTGTGAATTTGAATTTACTTCATTAATATGAGATGATAACATATAATTTAGATTTTCATATGTAGTCCATTTTTATCTGAAACTCAATGGAAATAACAGAGGAGAATGATGAACAACACAATAGTTGTTACATTTTCAAATTTTAGTTTATGGCAGCAGTCATAAATATTACTGACTAAATTGTAAACTATTAGCTTTCATGAGCATTGTGAAGTGGTTTGATGAAAATGCCGAGTCCCTTCATGGATTTGCTAATAATATACCATGTTTATACTTGCAAAGCTGCTCTAATAAATATATACTTCCCTAACTAACCAGCAAAATTTCTACCTTTTCTTGTTTCGAAGTGATATCCCAGAAACATCTTGGCTGAAATCTAACTGGAAATACGGTGATATTAGTTCCGTTTTCAAGAACACATAGGTGCTCTCATCAAAATTTTGCAACTTTCAATTGCAACACAATTCAAAGTAAGTTTGTGCAGACATTTTTTTATTGAATCACCTCATGATGTATTGTTATTACTGATAATCCTTTTTTTTGTGTGGCGATCAAACTATAACCGAAGTGCTGGTATTACCTGTAAATACCCTTGTACGGCAGCAAGGCTGAAGCTAGAAAAATATGCAAATTGTTGTCGCCACTGATGTGAACCATGTGTTGCTCCACCGTGAACCTGCGAGTACTAAAACAATAATAGGCTTATGTTATGTGATTATGTCTTCATACAAGCTTGCCACAATTTCACATTTGCAGTAGAAATGTGTAATGGGAAGGAACATGTTACATGCCAATGATGCACAAAAGGGAGCAATATTTGGTGTTAGCTTGACAACTGGGTACACCTTACCTGATATCGAAGATGTTCCATCTGAAAACACTTCGTTACTGGAGCTGTTGTGTTGCTTTTATGTACCCAAGAGGCAGAGGGCGAGTCAATTTCTAATCCAGGAGCATAAACTGAAGACAATCCATCCTTTGAAACAGTATATGAGGTGCAAAAGCTGGAGACACTTGCAATTTAGGAGGACGTCCTAGTTTTTTTTTCGAGGAATGGAGGACGTCCTAGTTCCACTGGACTTCCTGTATAAGACATGTCGTCCGATGTTCAATGGGATGCATGCATATTAACTCTTCATCATGAATCATGAATTATTAGAGTACAACTGTACAAGTATACATAGTGAAGGCGCTCCTGCAGGTATAGTTACAAACTACATAGCCTAGACAATAGCAACTTCTAGTGTGAATACAAAGAAATAGGTAAATGGCCAGGAAATAATCCGATCTTCGAAAAAATTCTAATAACTCAGAGACGTGATACTTATGGTAAAAAAATGGTCAATGCCACTTACTGTTTTAATAATCCTATGATAAAAATAAAAAACACTGAAAACTAACTAATTCCTAGAATTAAACCTCTAATTTGGTTCCTCTAGTGCCTAGAATCTGAAATTTTGTACCAGCCAGTAATTTCCAACTCCATGACCTAAGACCTACAATAAAACACTTTCCTTTTTAGTTTAAAACTATGAGAATCCTTATACATCCAATTATCCCTTTAGTGTAAAACTATGACAAACAACATAAATGAACAGAAAGATGAGGTGGCATTTGAAAACGTTGCATCTCTGGAGCACCTCAACTACACTAAACAGAAAAAAAAAACATGATGATAACTACCAGGACGGAGAAAAATATGACGTGGCTCAATGTATTGGATGTCACCAATACAAAGATAGTAGATAAATAGCCCTAGCTTGGCAGCTCAGACACATTGCCACCCAACCCAGGTGCTAGTTTCTTTTGAAGAAACATCAAAATCATATGATAAATAATTATATATCAACTGGTAAGATAATATAAATAGAAATACGCTTTACATTGACATAATCAACACCTAAATGTTCAGATCTAAGTTGAAGAATTCTAGGAAATAGGGTAAGGTGCAGATTGCTCAATGAACCATTATCACTGTAAATTATAGATTATATATTGATGGTAAGATTTTATTTGCTCATTGCCGCTGAAGTACATGAAGAGGCGCTCACAAAAGCAAGACAATACCAAAAAACCTTCATTTCTTGAGTTTCAATTAGTGAATGCCATTCAATGCAAAAAAATTGAGTCACTCCAATATTGCAAGGGCATGGTTCTGGTAAGTAATGCAAAGATGTACCTTTTACTTTTGCTTGATGTCTCGCCACTCAGATAAACATGCCATGATCTGCTACAACCTGATAACTGGAGTTCAACACAACAATTTTGGAGCATTTGCCCCCATAAACAGCTGATTAAATCACTCTCACTACCAACTGCATGGAGATTCCTCAGCTGAGTTCTGATCATTTCTTTCAAAATTAAAACATATGCCTCTTTTTTCCTCCTTAGTCAAGAACCCTAGCCCTGAAACATCAAACAAAAAAAATACACATATAGTTCAGCCTTCATGAAGTAAAAGTGCATTGCTAAAAAAATCAGACTATTGGTGATGTAACCTCATGAGAAACCTGAACCAAAATTCAGGCTATCACCTGTAGAACATCGAGATCAGGGACAATTTGAAGAACTTCATTTTCTTCTTCCATAACACATCTGAACCAAAAGAATAAGGAGAAATGACAACCTTGCACAATTATATTAGTGTCGAATATTTCATAGAACTTCATCTACGTCTTTGCTCCAGTCTGTTACCGGGCAAGCCAACATAAAAAAATGTAAGCAGGTGAACATTATATAGGATTGAGCTTCAATGACTTTGTCAGCCCACAAAGTCACTGACTTTGTGTCACTTACAAGTGGGGTCACGTGGGGCTCACATAATGAAGGGTTCCACCTGACCCCACTTGTAAGTGACACAAAGTCAGTGACTTTGTGGGCTGACAAAGTCACTGAAGCTCAATCCCATTATATATTATTGCATTGTCACACTCCGTTCAGAATTGCAGAAACTCCTGCAATAAAATAAGTAACCCACCAATTCTGCAAATTCAGTAGTCACAATACTGGAAAGTGATGCTACATCTGCACCAATACTGAAAAATGCATCTTGTTTCTTGTATAGGTACACTTATGAGCCATAGAAGTGCAGAAGTATTGTAATACACAAGTAGACCAGGCAATGCTGTAATGTGACTCTAACTGATTAACAGCCTACTGAAATTTAATTCAATACTTGCAATTTCAGTCATGAAAACAATTCTAAGTCATAAGTCATAACTAATGATGCTGAAGTAATGAAGGCACGCATTGGGTCCAATGGTCAAACAAAACCCATCTACAGAGTTAGCAAGATGATATTCCTTCATTTCTGGCATGTCCAAAATGAAGATCTCTGGGTAGTGCAAATCCAAATGGGGCATTAGTTATTGGCTTCTTCTGTTCTTCAGGTATACAGAGAAGCGCCAAGGTTGCAACCTTTCTCAGACTCTAAAACCAGAAAAAAGAAGATGAACTTGGTGAGACACATTGAAGAAATGGTCTCCAACCAACAATTTCTATATGCAAGAGCTACCTTACAAACCTATATTGAGGAGTAAGCAAAGAGGAGGGAGGAAGAGTGCTCACCTACAGGTTTTTAAGAAATGGAAGACTAACATGTTTCAACAATAGAGGCCGGACAAGCTTCATTCTGCTCCTGCAACAATAAGCACTCCACAATCATTCCTTACTGTGAAACCACGGCCACCAGAATTGTTTCATGAAAGCCCCAGCCACCCTGAGGTTCATGTACTCGTTAACATGGTAGATCAAGAAATTTATCACATCAAAGAGCACGGATAGACTGGCTTAAAAAGGAAATAAAATCCATTTACATGAACTACTATTAATTAAATAAAGTGATCTTAAAATAAAATGATCAATCCCAGCACATCAATTAGTAAGAATGTTTGAGATGTACCTTCCAGATTCATCCACCTAGGTCACTGGAACTTGATTTAATTGGGGAAACAGAGCTTCTGAAGGTACTGTTGGAACCTATGGGGCACCCAAACCCTAGCTATTCAAAATACAAACTAAATTAAACAGAATGAAATCATGTAGAGGAGCTCGTGCGAGAGGGGTTCAACCTGTAGGGGGGAAGGAGACGACCAACGGTTGATGTTGTCGTTGGCACAGTCCCATCTCAGCATGATGCAAGGTTGTGCAGATGAGGCGGGGCAGAGGCAACAGGATATGGAGGCTCAAGGCCTTGTAGATGAGGCTGGGGATGGAGGCAGCATAGAGGAGAACGAGGAGGCCATGAGGAGGGACCAACACAGCAGCGACGGCTGGCCTGGCCCGCCCTCCCCCACGCGTCGATGCGCACTTCCTCATCATGCTTGCTGACGGCGGCCTCCTCCTCTCGCCGGAGACGCGCTGGCTGCCGGTGTTGGGAGCACGAGGCGCTTGTCGACGACCTGGTGGCGCCCTCCCCGCGTGCGTCGATGTGCGCCTCCTCGTCGTGCACAGCAGCGGTGGCCTTCTCTCGCGCTCGTCGGAGACCGAGCTCCCGGGCGAGGGACCTTGACCATGAGGGCCTCCACCGCTGCTGCTCCTCCGTGTTCACCTCGCCGCAGTCCCCAGCACCAGCGGACCATGGAACTCGCAGAGCTCATCGTTGCGGCGGTCGTGGACTCGTGGTCCGTGCACCTCCTGCCGCCCAGGACGAGCGATGTGGCAGAGGAGAAGGATGCTGGGGTGGAGGAGACGGAGCTGGAGAGGAGGAGGCGAATCGGCGGCCGTCGTTCACGAGGAAGAAGGCGAAGGTGAGGAGGCGAATCGGTCGCACACGGATTGGGGAGTGCGAGCGGCGGCTGGTTAGGGTTTCACCATCAGGCTTCATCTTTTTATACCGGCGCGGTAGAAAAACGAACGGCTCTGATTCGCGAGGGTAAAATCAATGGCTAGTTAAATCTGAATTACCATGGTGCCCCATGGGGTTGCATCAATCAATTATATAAAATAAAACCATATGGCGCTCTACAGGATGTCCATGATGGTGGAGGTGGCCGCCGAAATTCATGCTAGGAGCCTGCCAAATTCGTGCACCCAATCAACTCCTCCGTGTTGGGTCATGTATCCTAAACGGGCTGGGCTGGGCTGGGCTTGGTGCTAGAGAGACGGAGACGGAGTAGAGTCCGTGACCGGCCCGTCGGCCTCCTGATGTGCCATAGATACCTACCTCCCTCCCTCCCTCCCTCGTGTTGGTACTTCCTGGAGACCTACAGATAGATCGAGAAACGAAACCCTAGGTTCCGCCGCCGCCTGCTCCAGTAATAAAGCTGCACAACCTGATGGCGCTGCGCTCTCTATTCAGGAAGATGCCGGCCCTCTCTCTCAGGTCGCCGCCGATGGGGCCCCTTATGGGCCCCGTACGAGCGCTCTCGCCGGCGGCGGGTTCTCGGTTTATGTCACACGGTGGTGGTGGTCTGGTAAGTACCGCTAATTTTTTACCCGCATATCATAATTTATTAGATCTGATTCCGAGCCGTCGGGAATTCGCTTAGAATTTCTCTCATCTGTTTTGAATTCAACTGAGCCGACTCGAGAGTAAACACTATCTTGTCCTTAGAATTAACGGACGCCTGAGCTTACCATGGATGCCAATCTCCATTTGATATGCCATCCCCCATGGCTTCGCTTAGAATTTCACCATCAGATCTGTTTTATTAGGCCCCGTAATACTTACACGTTGCCATTGTAGGAGGAAGAATTGATTATTCAAGAGGAATTGGCCCAAATGCGGGCGGAAACAAATCGCAAGTTCTACAAAGACTTGGCGGAGATGAACGAAATAAGGCTTCGGTTTGGTGAAATCATCAGGTAAATCGCATTAATAAATAATGTGAAACCAAGGGAGTACCGAGAGAGAGAGAGAGAGAGAAAACGGTATCTGTTTATTTATTTATTTAACACGATTGCCTTTTCACCCGCAGAGCTGGCATTGAAGAGGATGAAAGGACTAGGAAGAGACTAAAGCTAACCGATATGGCATCCAATGCTGTTATTATCCTGAGCGTGCCCGTGTCTCTTTATATGCTTAATTATTTCTAGTGGCTAGTTTAGTATGACTAGATTGTGGGGCTGTCAAACGAAAGAAAGATGTTTGTAAGGATGCTATGTTTGTGTAAGTGCTGCAACTTATGGTTTGGCTTCAGTGCAATGGAACCTATCTACTATGTCAATTTTTGTACACTTTGACCAACTATCTATTGAAAAGAATAGAATATAACATTTTGAGGCGCATCTAAATTGGTACCATAAAGGTGTTAGGTTTTCCTATATAAATAAAGTAAGTTAATCAAATTTACTTAGTATGAGCTAGATGCACATTTATTTGAGAACCTGTCTAGTAACTCTGGTTTCCTTTACCCCAATGAGTCTCTTGGCTCCCAGCATACCTCTAAAGAATTTGTTTCGGTCGGTTACTACTCTGTAGCTTCTTTTTTATTGATCGAAAGCAATATGGTGGTTGAATTTTATTGCATATTTATTAGATTATTATTAAGAATAATAGTACCTTTGTTCAAAAAAAAAGGAATAATAGTACCTTCTTTTTTATTGATCGAAAGCAATATGGCGGTTGAATTTTATTGCATATTTATTAGATTATTATTAAGAATAATAGTAGCTTCTTTTTTATTGATCAAAAGCACTATGTTGGTTGAATTTTATTGCATATTTATTAGATTATTAAGAATATAGTTTTAGTTCGGAACTGGAGAAATAAAATCTTATGGATGAAACTCAGAAATTAAATCTTATATTTTGCTTAATTGGACTGCTGCTATATATTTACAAATAGCATGAAAAATACTAGCAGGCCACGATATTATTATCACATTGCTTCACAACGCAGAGAAGCGTGTATTGGAGGTTTGTCGCATGCGGTGTACGGGATCTAGCTTTTTTTTAAAATAAAAGTCTGAAACATAACAGGGCACCTTTCTACATTCTTTCAGGGAGCACCAAGATAGGCCACCCTATCTGATCTAGTGGCTCTCTGCTGTGTTTTCTGCGAGTTGCTGGTGTCCGTATTTTTGATCTCGTGATGGAAGCAGGAGCAACATCTCTCCTCCTTTCCTCTTCCTTTTCTTCCCTTCCCTATGGTTCTTTTTCCTTCCCTTTTCGTGTGGGGAGGCTGCCTCCTTTGCATTCTACCCTGACACACTGGGTATGGGGCGACGGTCCTGACAATCCGAGCCCTTACAGAAACAAGCTAGAGGCTGACGCGTTCTGATGTTGAAACCACGATCCTGGTCCTGAGAAACCATCCGTTGACCACATGCTCGCAAAAGAAACAGTCCCACTTCAAAAATAAAAAATAAAAACATTCCCTAACAGCAAGAACACGAGAACAACAATACTAGCAAGTCATTGTAGTAGTACCGATGGTAGGGACAACACTTGAACATGTTTGTACGGCAACCTTAGGACAACTACATATGCCACTAATCAGGGCAGCATCGATCACTCCTCATCCTCTTGATGCTGTTAGGGTGGTGCGGGCAACTGCCAACAACCTCACAATATGAGTAGTTGAATACGATCACCTCTGTACTTCCTTGCACTCAGCTTCTTGAAGTAAAGCATGTAGCCAATCTAATCCAAAGGGGCGCCACACAAGATCAACCGCTGGAAGAGCAACCGATGCCCTCTTTCGATTTCTGTGCTGCCTTCTTGGCTCCCTGTCGCGCTCAATAAAAGCCGTACATCTGTGCGATCGGATCTCTCCATCGGCGGCATGAGCAACTTTTCTTTGCCATCGGACTTGGACAAAGAGGACAAGTCATCGGGATGGCGATATTGGTAGTTAAGATGACACATCGTACCTCAGAGCATCTCCAGTCATGTCCCCCCAAAGTCTAATTCTAACCCTAACACCAAAGCATCCCCAAAGCGTGCCAGATTTAGTGTTTGGGGGATGTCTTCCCTTCGTGCCACGTTGGGGGCTGTCACGTTCCCAAACGCGTCCCCCAAATTTGTTCGTGTGCCAATGATGCGTCGGGCCCGCCACTCTTCGCCTCGTTTCTCGCTCTGTTCGGCGTCCCCGGAGCGTCCCCTGTGGAGCGGGACGGGCTCGGCACGCCGGACAGCATATAGGGCTACACCGGATGGAAAGGGTCTTTGAGACGCGCGACTAGGTACCATAAAATGTCTGGCTCTCCACAAATCTTTGGGGAAGGTTTTGAGAGATACGACTGTTGGAGATGCTCTCAAGCTCACCAATGTTTAGTTCCTACGTGGTGTTTTGGAGTCCATGTTGCTCGTGGTGCGCTAGATGTGTGGCAGCTGTACCCTACCCAGCTATTTCTCTCTCAAATCAGAGATTCGCCGCCGGTTCGATCTACCGATTCCGGCCATCTCCGGAGACACTGTAACAACCTACGACATCCCCTCGTCCTCCTCTATTGAATCTCCTCACCCTCCACAGTCGCTGCCATCAGCACTGTCCCGACGACTTCTACGTGCCCATCGACGGCTAGCTTCCTACAGGGAGGTGTGCAGTCGTGGTCGACGACACGCACAACTCAGTGATCATGGATTGCGCCGAAGCCGACACGGCCAATGTCGGCCCGAGAATGTCGCAGCCACACCAGCGCCACAGCGAGCGTGCTACCTACCATCTGCAGCGCATGGCCTCCTAGTACAACTAAGTAAGTGCTTACGTGGTTTGAACTCGTCGTCTCGTTGTGATGCGATTTACCAGTTGGTCTCTCTCTCTGGTGCTTCCGTGGTCTGCTTCCAAGAGACCAAATTGGAAGTGGTGTCCCGTGAGGTTGTGGACAGATGCCTTGGTAGGGTTTTCGACCAGTTCTTCTACCTCCCAGCTGCCGGCACCCGAGGTGGTATCCTTCTTGCGTGGAAGTCAGTGGAGGTGACCATCTCCAACCCACACTTCTCACCCAATGCCATCACGGCTCGGGTGGGAGGGACTGGTGACGATGGGTGGTGGTTCTCGGGCGTCTATGGACCCCAATCAGATGCGGATAAGCTCCTATTTCTGAGGGAGCTCTCGGATGTGCGCGACCTACATCCTGGACCGTGGGTGGTAGCTGGTGATTTCAACATGAACCTGAACCGCCGCATGATGGGCAAGTTCCGTAGGCTCCTCAACGACCTGGAGCTCAAAGAGCTCTACCTCAATGGGAGGCGCTACACGTGGTCTAATGAGAGGGAGCAAGCCACCCTTGAGAGGCTCGACCGCGTTTTCTCTACGGTGGATTGGGAGGTGATCTTCCCGGCCTCCCTCCTCTCTGCCCTCAGCTCATCGACGTCGGACCACTGTCCGTTGCTCCTCAATCTGGAGGCCCCCCTCCCAACTGGAAGGCGGTTCCGCTTCGAGGCCTTCTGGCCCAAGGCGGAGGGTTTTGCCGATACCGTGAGGGGCGCGTGGTCCTCTACCCCGGCGGAAGCAAACCCCTTCAAACGGTTGGCGGCCAAGCTCGCTGCGACGGCGAAGGCTTTGACCAGCTGGAGTGACCGTTTCATCGGCAATGTCAAGCGTCAGATCCTCGTGGCGAATGAGCTCATCTTGCGGCTCGACTTGGCTATGGAGAGCCGGCCCTTGTCTCAAGGTGAGCGCGGGATGCGAAAGCTCCTTAAGCGCAAGTTGTTGGGTCTGGCCTCTCTCGAGCGGACGATTGCGCGCCAGCGCTCCCGTGTTACGTGGTTGAGTGAGGGTGACGCCTGCACCAAATTCTTCCACCTTCACGCCAACCACAGGCGCCGGAAGAACTTCATTGCCCACCTCAAGGTGGATGGGGCTCTGGTGGCCGGTCAGGAGGAGAAGGGCAAGGCGGTTGACTCCTTCTTCCAGCAGCTCCTTGGATCCTGCCCGGACCGCCCCTTCTCGGTGGACTTAGACTTCCTTGGCATGCCGAACCACGGCTTGACCGATCTCGAGAGCCCCTTCTCCGTGGAGGAAGTGTGGAATGTGGTCAAGGCGCAGGAGCTGGATAAGGCGCCTGGGCCGGATGGGTTTACAGGCAGATTCTATGTCGCCTGCTGGGAGATCATCAAGGACGACGTGATGGACGCCTTCCAGGCCATGTGGAGTGGGGACTGCCGTGGCCTCCATGTGGCCAACCAGGCCCTCATCTCTCTCCTCCCCAAGCATGCAGATGCCGTGGAGGTTAAGGATTTCCGGCCCATCAGTCTGATTCACAGTGTGGCGAAACTCATCGCCAAGGTGCTCTCTTCCCGCCTCGCGCCGCGTATGGGGCAGCTCATTGGGCCCTATCAGAGCGCCTTCATTCGCGGGCGCTGCCTCCATGACAACTTCCAGCTCGTGCAGTCCACGGCTAGGAGGTTGAATGCTCTCAAGGCCCCGGCGATCATGTTGAAGCTTGACATCACCAAAGCTTTCGACACTGTGGATTGGTCCTTCCTCCTCGAGGTTATGACCAAGTTGGGCTTTGGCCCCAAGTGGATTTCTATGGTGGTAGGGCTGCTCAGCACGGCCTTGACCCGAGTTCTGGTAAATGGTGTAGCGGGGGACCTTATATACAACAGGCGTGGTTTGCGGCAGGGGGACCCTCTTTCCCCTCTGCTTTTCGACTCGGTCATGGAGGTTTTATACCTCATGCTCCAAAAGGCTTCGGCGGATGGTTTGCTCTCCGACTTGGCCCCGCGTGGCCTCCGGCAGCGCACCTCCATGTACGCCGATGACGTGGTCATCTTCCTCAAGCCTACTCGCCTAGATCTTCACACTTGCGCGGCGGTGGTTGAGGACTTTGGGAAGGCCTCGGGCCTTCACACCAACCGAGCCAAGTGCTCGGTCCATCCCATCCGGTGTAGCCCGGACCAGGTGGAGCTGGCGCGCGCCATTCTTGGTTGTGCCGTTGCGGACTGGCCCTGCCAGTACCTTGGCTTGCCGCTTGGTCTGCGCAAGCCTTCGGCAGCTCAGCTTCAGTCGGTGGTGGAGAGCGCGGCCAAACGGCTGCCCCAGTGGGGTGCCCGTCTGCTGAACCGCGGTGGAAGGACCATCCTCGTCCAGACCACGCTTAGCGCCATACCTGTCCATGCCATGATGTCCTTGGACGTCCCCCCAAGACTTTGCAAGCCCTCGGCAAGGTGTGCCGCGGCTTCATGTGGAAGGGGCGGGCTGACGTCAGTGGCGGGCACTGTCTGGTGGCATGGGATAAGGTGACCTCTCCCAATAGGTGTGGCGGCCTAGGCATTCCTAACCTTCGTCTCCTCAACGTGGCGCTGCGGTGTCGGTGGGCTTGGCTGCAGCGGACGGACCCGGCGAAGGCGTGGGCTGAATTCGATCTCAAGGTTCCCCCTCAGGCTCGGGCCCTGGCTGATTCGGCCATGGTGGTCTCCTTGGGCAATGGCGAGGAAGCCCTGTTCTGGAAGGACCGCTGGATTGACGGGGCGCGGGTGGCGGACATTGCGCCTAACTTGGCGGCCTTGGTCAGCAAGCGTCACGCCAACTCCCGCTCCGTCAAGGAGGGGCTCGGTGGGGAGTGGATGCGTGATTGTGGTCCTAATTTGGGGGCTGCTGCGGTCCCGGAGTTCTTCTTCTTGTGGAATGCCATCTCCGACATCCTTCTCTCGCCTGAACAGGAGGACGTTTTTCGCTAGCGGTGGACGGCCGATGGTATCTACTCTGCCAAGTCGGCCTATGGCGCCTTCTTCGCTGGGACCACGATGGCGTCGGTGGCTTCCCAGATTTGGCGATCGCGGGCACCCTACAGTTGTAAGTTCTTCGCCTGGCTTGCCTCCCGGAACAGGTGCTGGACGGCGGATAGGCTGCAGCGGCGTGGCCTTCCACACCCTGCTGCTTGCCCTCTGTGCGACCAAGAGCCGGAGTCCATCCAGCACCTTCTGCTAGGTTGTGTGGTCACGCGTGAGATCTGGGCTTGGGTCTTAGCTCGGTGGGGGGTGATGGAGTGGCTCCCCTCCGTGGACACCGACCTTGTTCAGTGGTGGTCCTCCTTGATTTGCCCCTCGGGGCTGAGGCGGGACCTTTGGACGGCGGTTATCCTTGTCTTCTGGTGCATCTGGAGGCACCGGAATGAGGTGGTGTTCAACGGCGCGGCACCGGAGGCTCGAGCGATTAGGGGTAGGATCAAGGAGGAGTCCCTCAGTTGGCGTCTAGCTAGGTTGTTCCGCTCCGAGTCTTTCAGCTTTCCTGACCCCTTTCCTTTCTCGTGGAGGGACGGAGATTAGGCTTTGCTCGGGGAGCTGTCGCCCCTGTTGACAACACGAACGTTGTGGTGTGAGCCTTCTGGCTTTTCTTCTATGTGATCAATACACCTCCCAGGGTGTATTCTCGAAAAACTAAGTAAGTGCTGACCTCCGATGCTTTGACAGAAGAGACCGCTTGCTCCACTGAATTGACAAAAAAGACCACATCCCAAAACAATTGGCAAAAAAGACCACCTCTGCCATGGCGGCAGGCCGGCCAGCCGACGCGTGGCACTTGCCGCCGGCGAGGGTGGCGGCACGTTTGCCGACTTGAACTGCCGTCAGCTGGCGCCGTTGGGTCATGGGTCATGCCGCCCTCATCTGTGGCGGCAGGCTGATGCGCCCGCTGTAGCATGCCGCCGGCCCGGCTCTGGAGCTCGACGCGGCCGGCATCATCTGGGTCGCGGGTGTCGCGTTGTCCTCCTCGCTGGTCGAGATGGAGTACGCCGCATCTGCAGGGTGTTCTTGGCGCCGGAGACCCGTACAGTGAGTGCGGAGTACGGTGGCAGGTGCAGCGCCGGCGCGGAGCGGTGGCCGTCGGACGAGCGCAGGGACGCGTGCGGCGAGTGAGGGTGGGTGCCGCTGCACAAGCAGCTCATGTGCCGGGAGCGCGCCGCGGCGTCGTTCTCCGCACGCTCAAGCCTCTAGTTTTGGCAATTTTACCCGGAGAGGCTCGATGTATTACTACTACTACAACCACCGAATCGATGGCTGCTTAACAAGATGTTAAATACTAGTACTAGCAATTGCCATGTGCCTGGGTGTCCAGTTACCAGCACTACTAGATTATCTACAGAAAATGTGTCTGCCTGGGTGTCCTCTACTACTGATCATCAAAGTGTGCTGTTGGGATTACTGGCACTTGGGACGGATTTGATAAGCGGAGAATCAAGCTGTAAACAAATCGTATGCGAAACGGATAGCAAAGAGAAACAGGGTGGAGAAAAGCCTGAGCTAGCTATGGAACTATGGGCAAAATCTCAGAAAGCAGCGGCAAGATCTTGAGTGCACCGGCGAGGGCGCCCCGTTCGTGCAGGCCGACGCCGCCTGCGACCTGGCCGACGTCGGCGACCGCTCCACCCTGTACTCCGCCCACGGCGCCAAGAACATCCTGGAGATGCGGCGTATTCCGTCTCGGCCGGCGATGAGAACAGCGCGACGCCCGCGCCCCAGATGATGCCGGCCGCGTCGAGCTCGGGCCGGCGGCGTGCTACAGCCTGCCGCCACGGACAAGGGCGGCATGGCCCACCACCCGACGGCATCAGCTGACGGCAGTCCAGATCGGCAAACGTGCCGCCATCCTCGCCGGCGGCAGGTCCTGCCGCCACGCTCGCCGGCCGGCCTGCCGCCATGGCAGAGGTGGTCTCTTTTGCCAATTGTTTTGGGAGGTGGTCTTTTTTGGCAATTCAGTGAAGCAGGTGGTCTTTTCTGTCAAAAATTCCTGACCTCCTACTATGACAGTAATTAGATAGGCTCGATTTAGTCACGCGTACTGCTACTATGACAGTGAAACTTCAGACTTAGGGAAAGGTGGTGTTACTGTAACGATGAAGCTGGATTCAGATTATTTCTCATAGCAAGACCAACCCCAGATTACACTACACTAGTAGTTTACGAAGGAGATAGCCTTGAATAAATTTTCATTGGCACATCGCAAGTAATGCAGAGCAACTTGATAAACGCATTTACTTCTTAATTGGTTGTAGAAAGCGAAGCAGTAATCTAGCAATTTAGTTCTTAAGCATTTACATGCTGATGGTCTCCCAATTAATATCCTTCTCATCTCTCTCCATTAAAGTTTGCATCAGATTATCTTCAGTTAACAACTGACATGGTTTTACAGAATTGTGGTACAAAGTTGAGTTTCAGCTTTGTTTTACTTGGTTGGAGTTTTTTTTTGAAATAGGATAAAAAATCACAGAGGAGGTGTTAGTGCAGCTACAAGCATCGCTACAGAATCGCTTGGTTACTAGCACTTGACTTGACCAATGACCTAAACCTTTCTTTACTTCTCATGATCTAAAATGTGTTGTTGCATAAAGAGTGAGTACACTAATTAATATACTCTGACCACTATCCTCCTTTTGCCGAGAACTGAATCAAAACTACAGTAGAGTAGTTGCTTCTCTGATTATGTAAGCTCTATCTGTTTCGGGGGTTACCTAGTAATTAAAAGCTCACACGTACATGATCTGCTAGCTCAGGGAGTAACACTATGTCTCACTCGCCCATGCCAATGTCACATTATCTTCACTATTTTCGGCTTTGTGCATCGTTGGATTTTGTGATTCTAGTGTATAGTATGGAAATGGAGTTGGACATTTCATTCAGGTTCCTGTAACTAATTCAAGAAATGATACATACTTGTTCTGAACATTGCCTGCTACTTTCTTTCTGCTTGTGGTTTGATGTATTGTGCCTTAGTGCAGAAATCAAGAATATCTGAATAAAATATTGAGCAAGAGGGAGATTGATGTGAATCATGCAAGTTATCATTTCTGTAGAGGTCAGACTAGTTATCTCTGTTGACTATATTTTGAAGCTTTAGATAATTTCCATTGTCCAAACTGTTCATTTTATGTAATAACAATTACTCTCTGTTTCCTTAGCTACACATGTATTGTGTATTTGATCATTGTCTGTTAGTCACACAGCGTGTCCATTCTGTGGATACTAATTATTTTGGCCTATAGGTTTTGAGCTTTAAAGCTTATATTACCCTCAACGATGACAATGCAACCTACGGTCGCAACAATCTTATGATTGTGTTTTATCATAGTCACTGACCAGTAAAAGCTGTGAGTTTCTTTATGGGATATCAAATTCTTAAAATTTGTGCACCAGGGATCAAAATTCTGAAATCAAATCAAATCATATATAGTAGTTCATCAATTGTGAGCATTATCTGCAAAAATCTTGTGAAGGCTCTGATGCTGCTTTATAGCGTGTGAAACCTTGTTTGATTTCGTTGACACTCGGGTATCCTTAATTGACGATCCTTGCTTAGTCTAGTTGAACTCTTATTTGTGAAGAATTGCCGCCGACTATGTGCTTTGGCCATAACTGTACAATTTGTGTTCAAAGATTGTTATTCCTTTTGCTCTTAATAGCTAATATCTGATTGTGTGAAACATATGGCCTTGGTTATTCAACATCAGTTACAAACCGACAACAAATAGCCACTATGGTCTATGGGTGACACCCTTCTCAGTTCTATAACAAATACATAAATGGGAACTTCAATAAAGTGCTAACTATCCAAAACCAATGCAAGCAGGAAAAAAACTAAGAGAAGTATTTCATTCCTCAGTTTGCTACACTTTGAATGGTCCAATATTCTGTTCTTTGTATTTCTTGTGCTTGATAGTTGAAGTTTCTAACTCTGCTTACATTTGCTTTTTTCCTGTCAAAGTTAGGCTTTAATTTCCAGTTTATAACTTAGTGTCACTAAGAGTAACCATACCCATAGTCGATAGACGTGCATTACTCTCACTTATGGTTGCCGTTGTTTCCTTTGGTTTAATAACCATAACCATGCGCTTGTTGGTGTTATAAGATTTATTAGTACAAGTCAGATCTCATACATGAATACATGACTAATCATATGATCGACAAGGTCTGTAAATGTTGGCAAACCTAGCATGATTTGTGTTAATTTATTAGAAACATTGGATGAATACCATATTCTGCAAATTAAGGGACAGTTAGTAGCCCACCGGGCCATTTTGATACTTATATCCTCTGTCCAGTTGATCACATATGGCCTTTGAATATGCATAGTTCTAAAGTTGAAACGTGACAAGACCAGTATGTAGCTTACTAGCTTCTGCAATGGTGCATTAGACAAATATACATAACTATATTGCTTAACAATCATCAATATTTGCTGGTCATCCCTTTACCTGGCAGAGGTACCTAGTTACATACACATCCATCAGATCATCTAATGTAATAGAGTTATATCTTTCTGCTGACAACAGTAATAGATTCGTACTTCATTATCATTTTATATAATTCTAGAAATCTGATAGAAATTGTTTGACATAGATGCCATATTTGGAGTGGTCTTCATTAGAGATGGACTATGCAGATTCTTTATCTGGAATTGTGGAAGCTCTAACTGCCACCACCATTCTGTGCCTTCCTATTGATGCAGCAAAGGTTGGAAAAGCATGCCATCTTGTTAATTATTGCCATGCGTTTCTGTTATTTTGATCAAACCTCAGACCTTATTTACTAAGTACCATACTAGAAGTCGATAAGTACCATCTCATCTTATTCTTTCAAGTAGTGTGGTGCCTCTTGCTACTGCAGCATCATCTTGTCCTAGCTTTTCATCTGCCATTGATATTAATTTCTCATTCATTCATTGCATTCTCTTTCTAGTTTATTTGAGTTTAGAATGGCCTTTTGATGCTTCAGCCCTGATGCCTTCTTATTTAGTGCTCTTTTATTGACATTTCAGGCCATGCATGGTCTTCGTATCAAATATGAGGAGTGTTATAAAGAATGTATTGGGCTGGTTGGCATCAAATTTGTTTGCAAGGTATCCTTTTAATCCCTCTGTGACTCTGACCATAAATATGAAAATTCAGCAGCTGAGAATTGGTAACTAAGCAGGCAACGAGATGAGAAAGTAGCCGCTGATGCCATGAAGAGGAAGAGAAGCTCCAGAGTAAGAAGCCAGATAGAGGAAACCAGTCTATTATGTGAATGTTAGGATTGCATGCACAACCCTCTGGACCGCTTTTCTTCTTAAATTTTCCGCGTGTATCCAGTGCTGGCTAGAAACGACTTTCAGTTCCGGTTTCTCTAGATCCGCCAAACGTACTCCTAATGTGTCCCTGTCAATTGTTAGATGTATATATCTGTATATTGTAGTTTCCCCATATGTTAGGGGGCTTTCTGCATATGTGCACATTTGGCTCCCTGATAATACAACAAGCATATTGCCTAACATGGTATGAGAGCAAAAATTGGTCCTCTAGTTTCTTGGCCGACGTTGCTTGTCAGTCGTTGCCGCTTCTCCTCGTCACAGCCGCCACCTCGCCTCGGTCTCCATTGCCGGTTTCCGATCTGGCCGCTGACTCCCTCCTCGATCGATCTCCTCCCGCTCGCCCCTGCCTCCGCTCGTGGCCCGTCCGCCAGCCGCCGGCGTGCGCGCGTCGCGCGTCTCCCAGAAACCTGAGCCGCGCCTCCTTCTCCAGCACGTAGGCCGCCGCCTCCAGGTCAGCACGCGACCCGGCCAGGACGCGCCCCGCCATCTCCCTCCTCGATCTCCCTGCTCCTCGCTTGCTCGATCTCCCTGCTCCTCGCTCCAGGACCACCGGGGATCCCTGCTCGATCTCCCCGCTGACCGCCGGGAATCGCCGGCCAGCACCGCCGGGAATCGCCGCCTTATCTTTGGGCCTCCCTTCAGTACTTGGTATTTGTCCGCTGCCTCCGTGTATGACGGCTAGCCATTCTTCGTCAACTCAACATCAATCTCTAACACAGCCGCAACTCAACATCAAGTTCCCTGTTTTGCGACTATGGCACTGATCAATCCCTTCGTTCTAATCTCTTCTTTTTTCCTCCGCACAGCCGCAACTCAACATCAAGTTCCCTGTTTTGCGACTATGGCACTGATCAATCCCTTCGTTCTAATCTCTTCTTTTTTCCTCCGCACAGCCGCAACTCAACATCAAGTTCCCTGTTTTGCGACCATGGCACTGATCAATCCCTTCGTTCTAATCTCTTCTTTTTTCCTCCGCACAGCCGCAACTCAACATCAAGTTCCCTGTTTTGCGACTATGGCACTGATCAATCCCTTCGTTCTAAATCCACATCAGCTCTGTTGGCCGTCTCGCGTCTTGGCATGGTAGATCCCAGCTTCGTGCAGAGTGAGCTCTGCTTGCATGGGTTGCGACGGACAATGCGGCTGTGGAGGTGCGGCTGTCGACGATTTTGCCTGGCACATCCGTGACGAGACCTCTGTTGGTTTTAGAGCACCGGATACGTGAAATTCCTTCGAGAGCAGTCAACACGTAGAGTGGCAAACTTAGCTATTCGTGCACAGCTATCTACGTTAAGCAGCTAGATCAATTCCCATGAACCAAGCTAATATATGAGTAGCTTGCTTGCTCTAGACCAGAACGATTCCTCTCTTGGCAGAAACTCACGGAAGCTAGGTGAGGAACACTAGAGCAAAACTTATTTTAGTGGGAAAATTAGATCCATACCATTAAAAGATCCAATCTTTAGGAAAACACCATCCAAAGTTTGTAACTTAGGTAAATACCACTAAAAGGTTGCTCCGTTACTGCTTTTTACCACCACCGTGATCTGAAAGTTAACTGTGCTCAGAAAAACGCCGTTTGGACACATTTCCAGAGAGCTTTGCTCATCCTGGAGGAGTCCTTGCTACAGATCACTCTCGTGCTTTTCAAGGCTCTGCATTTCAGCCCAATTTTGCAGCTACAATTTCGCAGCAGAGCAAGACATAAATGGACATATGACACACGATTTTAGTAGGATATAATAAACAATCTGAACATATAAAACACAGGTTTCAACATAACAGAACGGCAGCCCCTACTGGACCAGGTCATCAAGAGTGTACCGGCGTGGCGAAAGGGCTTGTTCGACGTGAAGGGAGGTTGGTCCTGATTAACTCAGTTGTGGCGGCTAGAGCGGTTCACCAAATGGTGGTTGCGGAGGCTCCTGTTTGGCTTTTAGAGGAGATAAACAAATGGATGAGAGCGTTCTTCTGGGCCGGTAAAAGTGAAGTCCGAGGGGGACAGTGTTTAGTGGCATGGAGGAGCATTTGCAAGCCAAAGGAGTTCGGAGGGCTGGGAGTAAAGGATCTCCGGCTGCAGGGTCTTGCCCTTAGAGTGAGATGGCACTGGTTGAGACGCACGGACCATGAGAGGCCGTGGCAAGGTCTTCCGAGACTGAATGATCCGGAAGCCGATGGTGTGTTCCAAAGCTTGGCACGCTTTGTGGTAGGAGACGGCCAACTCACCTACTTTTGGAGGGATCGATGGATTCACAGCGGAGGAGTTGGCACCAGAGGTGTTCGCCATGGTACCAACAAGGAGGAAGAATACCCGTCGTGTGGCGGAGGCTTTGCGGGATGAGGGATGGATCGATGACATACAAGGAGAGATGACGGTGGAGCTTTGGACGCAATGCATGAGATTGTGGGAGGCCGTGGAAACGGTGGAGAGAGACGTCTTGAGCGCTGACCGCATTGAGTGGAAAGGTTCGGGCTCAGGTGTATACTCGGCTAGAGACACATATAAGATGCTTTGTACCGGGAGCGTCCGTTGGAGCATGAGTAAGCCGGTGTGGGGCTCCTTCTCACCCATGAAATGCAAGATGTTCGCTTGGCTGGCCTTGAAGTATAGGCTCTGGACCTCGGATAGAAGGGCGAGACATGGTCTCCAGGACCGCCCAGATGCATGTTATATGTGCTTGCAGGAGGAGGATAATGTTGACCATATCCTGACGTTGTGTCCATATTCTAGACAGGTGTGGTGCAGGGTGCTACACAGTGCGGACCTACGGATCGCGGACCCAGGATCCGTTGGGAACTTACAACGTTGGTGGACAGAGGCCCGTAAGAGGGTGAGGAGAATTGACAGGAGGCGTTTTGATTCCATGATTATCTGCACGGCATGGACGATATGGAAGCAAAGGAATGTGAGGGCTTTCGGCAACATCAGGGAGCAGAAATCTGTGGATCTTATGGTGGAAGAGATTAGACAGGAGTTTCACCTTTGGGAGAGGGCCAAGAGAGGAGGGAGGCTAGATGTAGCGAGAGAGTAGACCTAGGCGGAGGGGGTGGTGTGTGTGTGTCTTAGCACTGTTGTGCTTTCTTGTACATGTTTTTTGCTCTCTTCTATAAAGATAAGGCACGTTTTTGCGCGTTCTCTCGAAAAAAAAACATAACAGAACACAAGTTTTAGCAGCCATACTTCTACAGATCATTCAGACATAAGACCACAGTTCACATCAAAATATTGAGACATCTAATTCATCTACCCATTTAACTCAAAAGGAAATCATCTAATCAATGATGAGCCTCTGGTTGATTCCACGAGGTGAGATTGCAGCCATCCTTCTAGTTGTTACACCTGGGCTAGTTGGGGAAAGAGACGCCATCTTTCTAGTTATTACGCCTAGGCTTGTTGGAGAAAGAGCAGTAGTCCTTTGAGTTGTTACACCTAGGCTTGAACGACACATCAATGAGGGTTCAACAACTGTTGTGGAGGCCTCAATATCTTCCGATATGGTTTTCCTTTGAGGCGACATGTGTTAGTGAAGGAAAAGGTTGTAGCACATTGGAGCCAAAAACATTACAGGACATATAAGAAGCAAAAATATTGCCGCACATATAAGAAGCAAAAATATTGCAGCACATGTAAGAACCAAAAATACTACATTACCTAAGTTTTTTTTTCCTTTCTTTGGACGAGGTGGAGCAAGCTCTTGTTCTAATTCAGCTTGAGTAGCAGTGCATCCCTTCTCTATATGTCCAAACTGATAGCACCTTTTGCATTGATATGGTCTTCTTTTTCCTGGCTCTTCACTAGCCTTGATTCTTTGTTTCCTTGGCCTGGCAGCAGGAACTGAGTTCCAGCTCAGTGGCAAGGCAAGGCGAGTGCGCAGCCAGCCCACCCGGGTTCGAATCCCCATCTCGCGGTAATTTCGCGGGAGGGGCGAACTTTAATCGGGTTATCATCCTAGCGTCCATCCGCGGGGAGAGTCTCATTTCTACCTAACAACGTATAGCCAAGGGAGGGATCATTTCCCCGTTGGTCAACGTTTTTTTTGGCCTGCCAGCAGCCCTTTGTAGAGGTGGAGGAATCATTTCAAAACCAACATCAACCTTAGGCCATTCAGATCTATAAATAAATATGAGTTACAAAGTAAGATAAGTCCTTGACAATGTGCTAGAAACTTTCTTCGCATAAACCAGAACAGCTAGCAAGAATTAATACTAACCATGAATGTGTTGCCACCATGAAGTTTCTTCGCATAAACTTTCCACTCACAGTTTTCATCTGCACACCTTGCCATGTACCTGTTGCCTGCCAAAACCCACCGGCGAGCAGCGACGAGCAACACGAAGAGCCGGGAGGCTCCCAGGACTGCTCGTGGGCCCTGGTCCCTCGGGCGATGGCCCGCAAAACTCCGGCACACGTCCTGGCTGTAGCGAGGGCGTGCCACCTGACCTATACCTGGTCAGGAAGGTGATGAATTGCTTCGATTATTCTCCTGCATGGCAGACACGTAAACATTAAATTCGAGCCTCGATCGGCTCTCAGGTTACCCGTGAATCGGCTCAAGGAGCCGATTGTCCCATGATCCGTATTAGATCTATGATAACATGGGGGTCTTGCTTTATCAAAATCAAGTCAAATTGACCTACGACAGTCTAGGGTTTTCACCGCATGACTGGAACGTCCTACACGTAATTGAGCCTAGCAGATGCGAAAGGCAGCAGAAAACCAGCCCTAGAAAAGGCCTAAAAACCAACATAGGGTCGATTCTCGGAACATCTCCTCTAGGATCGGTAAACCATACCTTACACACTGCTGGATCATTCAACCCGTTTGCAAGGCCTAATCATGCGGATATCAAACTAATCCTTGAAGAACAAGGAACAACCATAACAGATCAAATCTACCAAATAAAGATCAAGCAAGTTGCTACCTTTACACCTTAAGATAGGTGCAAAGGCAGCTAGATATGTAGGGATAACATAACTAAGCAAACATATCAAAAAAAGCATCGATGTTAGCCCCAACATATCCATGATAACAGTGTTACTCGCCATCAACAAGGCTTCAGTACGAGCAACACAAAACAACGAATAACGATACGCCAGATCGCAAGATGCGATCCAGCATGGCTTACCCGGAAGAAAACCCTCGAAACAAGGGGTGGCGATGCGCCTAGATTGTGTTTGTTGTGAACGTGATCGTCCTCCCTTCTCAATAACGCTAGATACATATTTATAGTCCGTAGACTTTCTAATTTGGGAATAAACCCAACTGCGTACGAGCTAAACTCTATCTCTTAATTCTAACCGACATATATCCTACCATAATTTACAGATACACGAGCAATCTAGCCCAAACTCTCGTACGAGGCCGATTCAGAAATATTTTACGTGCATATCCTCTAAGCCCATCTCAATCACGGCCCATCTCCTGATCCGGTTAAAATCCGGTGATAACACATGCCCCCCTGGTTTTGGCAATAATAATTCCAAAACCACTCTGTTTTCCTTCATCGGGTCACGCATTGCAGATCAGAACCGCTACAGTGCCTTTCCATCATGATTCCTTGCCTCCTCAACTTCTCCACGCTGCACGATTTGACAGTTTTGGCACCACTTCCTCGGAAACCGCCGTAGCATTGAATCATCTCCACTATATCCCCTTTATTTAACCGCATCGAACAGTTCGTTTCTTCATCCCCTTGCTCATTAGCACTCGAAAAGCCCTCCTCTGCACCATGGATTCCTCCTCCTCCTCCGCCTCCTCGGGTCTTTCCTTCCAATCTTCCCCCTCCCGTGAGCCGACGCCGGAGTACGACCCGATGGCGGCGTACGAGGCCCGCGCCCCAGAATGGTGGGATGAGAGGGATTGGGACTTCACCGTCGGGTCCGAAGACGAGGAATCATTGACCGACGGGGAGGACAACCTCCAGTTCCTCGTGGACGGGGAGTGGGAGGAGGAGAGCGACGACGACCTCTTCTCCTGGGGCTACTTCTCCTCTTCCGACGAGGAGGAGGAAGCGGAGGACGACTCCTCCGACGAATACCCACCGGCGAAGCGTTTCCGCGCCGGGTCGGAGGATGACGACGACGACGACGAAGAGGAAGAAGCCCCTGCCGGCGGCTTCAACAGCAGCGACGAGGACACCGCCGGCAGCAGCGCCGACGTCAGCGAAGATGGCGACGATGAGGGCGGCGACGGCAGCGCCGGCGCCGGCCCCTAGACTCGGAATTACTAGAATAGGGTCAGTAGTGCTACATTAGGTAGCAGATCCTCCTTTTGTGAGCAATCGGCTCTTCTTGTAAAAAACCTTCTTTATCAATGAAGAATGCTTCCATCTCAATTTTGCCGATTGTCAAAGTAAGTCAACGCTCAAAAAGCCGATGGCAACGCATCGGTCCTTTACCATAGAACGTGAGCAAGGCCAACTCAGTTGCCTACTCAAACGGTAACCTGCGACCCTTGTTTGAAGGAGCAAACTCAGATCCCCAAATCGCTCATCGAACAGGTTCAACTTCCAGCCAGGCGAATCCCAGATCCCAATCGTGTAGATTTAACTCCGCAGCGAGTCAAATGGCGGAATCATCCAATGCCAACGCAACGGTCTCTGGCCTGAAGGTAATCCTCAAGTACCCCTCACCCTCCAAGCATAGTGTTAGAATTAGTAGCGAACATCTGAATTAATGCTTTATTCCATCATTAATTTTAGGTATCAGACATTCTGTTGCCGCATCCTTCTCTTCCAAATTCTCTTTGCCTTGGCCCCCGCTCTACCGAGAGTCCTGCACATTTGATTTCTTGCGAGGCCAATAGGATTCCCTTCGTGAACCAGAATTTAGATCTAACTTCTTGGGCCGACTGCTTACGAGCCTGGCCTAACCCCCCTAAAGATTGGGTTTCATGGTACAGTAGAGTATCTAAAACTCACCAATCCAACTGGGAAACCACAGGAATAGCCGATGCTCTGTCCTTATCATTGTCTCCCCTTGAGAAGCATGAAAATCTTCTAAAAACCATCGGCTACTCCGATGCCCTGAATCGCTTCATGTTTGGCCATGGCCCCATGACACCAACTCTGGATGTGGTGATGATCACTGGCCTAGACGTCACATCCCCCCCTCTGCTTTTATGCTGCCAAATGTTCCTTTCAAACTTTCTTCCAAAACAGAGTGCACAAACTGGGGTGCTTACCTTCGACGCCACATGAAAAAGGGCCCCGTAACAGAAAGAACACACGGCTTTTCTGAACTTCTGGTTGGAACACTTTATATTCTGTGGCCCTTCACTTGCTCCAACCAAGAATTATCTTCCCTTGGCCTACGAACTTGCCAGGCACCCAACTTGGCATCGGCAAACTGTTCCTTGGAGAGGTCTATCGTTATCTCCAACTCATGTCTGTCAAATTATCCTCCCAACGGACAGTCAAAACAGGAGGCCCCTGGTGGTTTATTCAGCTATGGGCTCAGCTGTATTTCCAGAACCATGTCCCAAACTCCCCACCTTTGGCTACTTGCACCTTTCCAGATGCTAACGGGAAGCAGATCCGATGCACTAGTTACGGCCAAGCCTTGTATAGCCTTCCAGGCAGTAAACTGATCCCCAAGGAAGCGTCAAAGTGGTTCAGGATTTTCTTCCAAGGCCTGGACAATCCCCTATTCTTCCCCTATACGGAACCTGAAAATTTTGAAAATCCAGTCTCCTTCAGGCTAGACAGCTTTGCCGATGACACCAGCACCCGACAATTGTATTCCACCATGATCCGTCCCTGCTTCCTTCCAGTTGGCATGAGCACATCAAACAGGATAATCAAACCTGGTTATGAGTCTTATCACCGGTCGTAATGCCCAGCTTTGGTCTTGGACAGTGTCTCCTCACTTCTTCCTCCATCACTTAACAGAGAGTAGAGCTGATTTGCCCGATGTCCTCACCGGTCAGAGGTGTTACTCTTTCTTTGACGCTCTAGCCATTCCAATCCCCAACAACCTCTCTTTCACCTCATCAACCGATGGTTTTGAGACCTGGTGGTCCATGTGGAAAACTCATGCCTTCCGGAGAGCTCTGGGACCGTTGCTGAGACAACTCGATGCAGAATATGATATCCCCGCAGAACAGGTACTACCACCCGCAAATTTTCTTGAAGTGGCTCACAATGATTTTTATAACCTCGTTCTGTCTCCTCGCAGCAACGAGATGGTCCAGAACCTACACATGATGATGGCTCCCCCTTTGAATTCCTCCCACCGGCTCCGGTGGTTCTTTTCTGCAAAAGCTCACCACCTTTGAAAAAGGTCGTGATGCAGAGCCAGCCGATTTCACCAAAATCGGCTCCAAAGAGCAAAGCCTCTTCCGGGCCATCTGCCCCCCGAGCGCCAATCAAGGCGAGAACGGCAGTGAAGAAAGTAACCGCCAAGAAAACTCTGAAGCGCCAGAACCCTTCTCCAGACCAAGAGAGCTCGCACGTATGTTGATCCATGCACTTCCTGGTTTCATCTATCCTTATGGGCCTCTGCAAAAAACTAACTCTTCTTTTATAGGCCTCCACCGAAGCTACCGAAGACAACTCCAGCGAGGAAACACAATCCAGTCGAGGGGATTCGAGCTCGGGCAACTCTGGGAGAATCACCACGCAGAGCCAGCCAGATTTGCAACCATCGGCTTCCAGGAAAAGGCCAGTTCCTGAACCTGTTGCCCCCCAAGCTCCAACCAGAGCGGGGCAGTGCGGTCAACGCACGAAGAGCCGATGTACCAAGAGGGTTCGAAAGGAACCGCAAGCCCTTTCACCAAACCAAGAGGCCTCAAATGTAATTACCTTCCATACTCTCCCTGGCTCATCTTTCAAACCATTACTGCTCGCATCGGCTAACCACCTCCTTTGCAGACTGATGACACTTCTAGTGGGGGAGTTAAGGAAGTAATCCCTACAGGTGCTGTTGACAAGGTCGCCACTTTGGTCAAGTCCCCAGCAGAAACACGAGAGCCGATTACCTCGTCATCGGCTGTCCCCTGGCCTCAGGAGGGGTATACTTTTATGTTTGGCTTACCCTTCCCTTTTGTTGCATACTGACGCTATTTATGTTTGTCAGGGCTGTGATCTCTCGAGCTTGCTTTCGTTCGACCCTGAATCCATCGAGCCAGCTCCTTTCACGGCATGCGATGAACCACGACCCAGCGCCGTCCAACGTCAATTCCAACGACTCAAAGCCCTGCTTTCTTCCCCGATCGAGACGTTGGTCGAAAACCCCGAGGAAGTGAAGAGTGTTCTCGAAGAAATCCAGCACCACCTCCCGGTAACGTTGCAGGTGAAACTCTGGCCAGTCGTGACTCGTCTGCCTACAGGTCAAGGGTGAAGTTAGCTCGTCAGAGAATCGAGCTACGCCACGCCCAACTTCCGTTGAAAACTGATATTGCAGACAAATGTCGCCGGCTCAACGAGAAAAAGGCGGCCTTAGATGCCAAATCGACACCTCTCAGACGCCGAACTTGAAGCCTTGCGAAAGGAATTGGAGGACCTTGAAGAGAGGGTCCGGGCAACCAAACAGCTCATTTCTAATAAGGAAGCTCTTATTGCCCGCTCCCAGGAAGAAGCAGAAGGCCTCAAAGCTCAGCTGAAAACTGATCTGGCAGAAATACGTGATCTGCACAAGCAACTAGTGACAGGCAAGGATGAAGATGATAAGGCCGAAATTGCCGAGGTGGATCTTGTCCGTGCTGACGCCCTCCGTGCCTTTGAGGCATTTCTTTTATAGAGCCTCTCCATGTAATCTGATAACTGCTCGTAACAGCTTGTACTTCTAGAGTCGATGGCTACGCATCGGCTTTTTAATCTAAAGTCGAAGTCTGTGCATCGGCTATGCTTTGTATTTATATTTTTTTTTTTACCGGCCGATTCCATGCATCGGTCCCCCATATTTCACTGTCCGTCATCCCACATACTTGGGAAATATTTCTTGAGATGCTGACCATTGACAGCCACTGGGAACTTTACGCCGCTCAATTCCTCAAGCATATATGCGTTACCCTTTAAAACTTGGTCGATCCTGTACGGCCCATGCCAATTTGGAGACCATTTACCATACACTGCATCCTTAGTCCCCAATGGCAACATAGCTTCCCATACCAGATCACCAACGTGGAACTCCTTTGGTCTCACCTTCTTATTATACGCGCGGGCTACCTTGGCTTTGTTTTCTTTAATTTTCTCAAGCGACCAAAGTCTAAGTTCCGTTAAATCCTCAATACTATCACTCATCAGGGTTGCATACTCTTCGGTTGTTAGATCATTCTGAAACGTAACGCGTCTCGACCCAGCCGTGATTTCCCAGGGCAATACGGCTTCTTGTCCATAGACCAGCTGGTATGGCGAGGTTTTTATCGCCCCATGACATGACATGCGATAAGCCCACAAAGCTTCCGACAATATCTCATGCCACCGTCTAGGGTGCTCGTCGACTTTCCTCTTAATCAACCTGATAAGGCTCTGGTTGGACGCTTTAGCTTGCCCATTTGCTTGTGCATAGTATGGAGATGATCGGATCAACTTAATACCCATGTCCTCGCAGAACTTTCTAAATTCGCGAGAAATGAAGACCGAACCTCCATCGGTCGTGATCGTCTGGGGAATCCCGAATCTATGAATGACATGTTCCTTCACGAAATTGATAACATCTTGTGACGTCACTGACTTCATAGGGACGGCTTCCACCCATTTAGTGAAATAATCTGTAATGGCCAAAATCCAATTGTGGCCTTTACTCGATGGAGGATTGATTTTGCCGATCATATCCATACCCCAACCTCGAAATGGCCAAGGCTTGATGATAGGGTTCATTGCTGATGCGGGTACCATCTGAATTTTCCCGAACATCTGACACGCTTGACACCCTTATAGTACTTAAAACAATCCTCGAGCATGGTGGGCCAATAAAACCCCGATCGCCCGATCAACCATTTCATCTTATGAGCCGACCGGTGAGTTCCACAGGCGCCTTCGTGTACCTCGTGCAAGAGCCGATTTGACTCGGCTGGTCCCAAATTTGAGAAGTAACCCTTCCAAAGTCCGTAGAACATGTCATCTCCTATAAGCACATATTTCATGGCCTTGTACCTTATCCGTTTAGGTGCCCCCCGAGCCGGATCTTTCAAGTAATTGAAGATATCGGCTCTCCAATCATCTGGTTCCAAGGACATACCGAACATCGGCTCCACCTGCATCTCCTTGTAACCTGAGGCCATCTGTGCGAGATCGTTGGCCTCGGTGTTTGCGACCTCGGGATCCAACCGAAGTTTATGTACCTAAACTGTGCCATCAGCTCACGGCATTGCATCCATAATGGGAAGAGTGTATCGCTCTCGCATTTGTATTCTTCCGTGAGCTGGGAAATTACCAGTTTTGAGTCTCCAAAAAGTTCCACTGCTTCTGCCCCGGCCTCCAAAAGCAACTCCATTCCCTTGCGTATTGCCTCATACTCAGCGACATTGTTGGTGCAAGGGGTAAGTAGCCTGATGGAGAAGGAATATGTTGCCCCCCGGGGCGACACGAGTAGAATGCCGATGCCGCAACCATCATCGCAAGCCGATCCATCGAAAAACATGGCCCATGCACGCACAGACAGTGCTGCTATATCCGTGTTGATTCGTTCAGCAATAAGATCGGCCAACGCCTGTCCTTTGACCTTTCGCAGGGCGATACCGGAGATCAAACTCCGATAATGTAAACATCCACTTACCGAGTCGGCTTTCAACACAGGAGCCGACAGCATATGTTTGATGACATCTGATTTGCAGATGACACAATCTCCGCAGAAGATGTAGCGAAGCTTGGTGCAAAAACAGCAGAGGCACAACTTCTCGATCTCGGGGTACCTAGTTTCTGCATCCAACATCCTTCTGCTGAGGTAGAAAACAACTCTTTCCAGACCATCATAAAGCTGCACCACCACTGAGGCTATGGAAGTGTCAGCTACTGATAAGTAAATATAGAACGGTCTGTCTTGCTGGGGTGGAACCAACACAGGTGGCTTCATTAGATATTCTTTAATCTCGTCAAACGCTCGCTGTTGCTCTGCCCCCAACAAACTCCTCATCAGATTTAATTTTTACCAATCCCATGAACGGCTCGATTCGCCCGATAGATTGGAGATGAATCTTCGACGGTTGATTTTGCCGATGAGACAGAGTTCCTTCTTCGTGGTAGGTGGTTTCATTGTTCGCACTGCCTCCTGACTTTTCAGGCCGATTTCAATTCCGCGTTCATGAACCAAGAAACCCAAGAATTGACCGGCCGTTACGCCAAAAGCACACTTCTTTGGATTCATTCTTAGCCCAAATTTTCTAGTTGGTCTAGGATTCGTCGCAGATCATCCAAGTGTCCTTCTACTGAAATGGATTTGACTACCACGTCATCAATGTAGATCTCTACCAACTTGCCGATCAGATCATGAAAGATGTAATTCATGGCTCTTTGGTATGTTGCGCCGGCATTTTTCAGTCCAAATGTCATGACTACGTATTCAAACAAGCCCACTGAACCTGGTACTCTGAATGCAGTCTTGTGTATATCTTCTGTAGCCATAAATATTTGGTTGTAACCGGCGTTGCCATCCATGAAACTTAAAACCTTATGTCCAGCGGCTGCATTGATCAATGTCTCTGCTACTGGCATTGGATACTCATCCTTTGGAGTGGCTCTATTGAGATCCCAAAATCTATGGCGACGCGCCATCGGCCGTCCTTTTTCTCAGTACGACATGAAATCCACTCAGCGTACTCGCATGGCCTGATGAACCCGTTCAACATTTTCTCGATCTCTTTCTTGACTTCTTCTAAAATTTCGGCCTTCATTTGTCGTGCTCGCTGTTGGAACGGCCGAAAGCCTTTCTTAAGAGGGAGCCGATGCTCAATGATGCTCCTGTCTAACCCGGCATTTCTGTATAATCCCAGTGCAAAGCAATCTGATATTCTTTCAACAGCTATCAGGCCCCTCAGATGTGGGTCTAGCTTTTTGCTGATAAATGTTGGTCGTGGCTTATCCCCAGGACCAATGTCAATCTCTTCTAGCTCATCAGCTGATGTAAATCCATACCCTAGTTTGCCGTCGGCTGCTAGATCGACGCCGAACACAGGCAAAACGTATGGGGAGGATAGTTTGGGCCGATTGCTGGAATCGGCCCCCCTTTTGATTGTATTGCTCAATGAAGGTTTACAACTTATTTGTGCTCTACTACGGGAGGAAATCTCTCTATTACAACTACGTGGCACGCTCAAGGTGAGATCATTGCTTTTTATTTTTTGGGGCCGATCGCAGGAATCGGCCTTGCCACGTACGTTTATTGATTCTGGTCTTACTACTCTGCCAAGGATAAGACCAGCCTCACCCCTTTTTTGTAGCTTCGATGCGCTCAAGCGTCCAAACGACTCCGAAATCGGCTCTTGGTCGTCTGCGTCCCAAATATTCATGCCGGCTATTGAGATCTCGATCGAGTCATCCGCATAAACGACCTCCACTTCATCTCCATCCCACCGTATAAGGCATTGGTGCATTGTGGATGGAATGCAGCAGTTGCGTGAATCCAATCCCTCCCTAGCAGGACAGCGTAGGTGCTTTGCTGTCGACGATGAAGAATGATGTAGGGATGGTTTTTCGCCCACGGTTAGATCCACGCTCAAACGCCTTGCGTTCGATGCTTGGCCATTGAAGTCGCTTAGTGTGACGTTGGTTTTGATCAGATCCGCGTTAGAGCGTCCCAAACGCCGCAGCATGGAGTATGGCATTATGTTGACTGCCGCCCCCGTGTCAACCAACATCTTGCCGACAGGCTGCCCGTTGATATAAGGTACAGGGCCTTCAAATGTTTGTAGCTCTTCTCCCGTGGCTTCTCAAAGATAACGCCGTGGCCGCAGTCCAACTGCGCCACCGGCGCTCCTTCGACTCTTGGAGCACAAAACTCGATGGAAGAATGAACACCATATTTGTGCCAGCCGATGCCTTCGCATCGGTTTTTATTTGCTTAGGGCGCCATTCTTTCTTCTGGGACGCATCTCAGTGTCCAAGGTTTGTTGAATTTTCACGGCCAGATCGGGCCGTGCCTTCTCAACGTGTGCAGGTATTGCGCCTCGGCTTCCTCCAAGCTACGTAGCCGCTGAACCCTACGCTTTGGGGAATGACGAGTCCATCAGGACACCACCTTGGCCGGTGGTATCTATCTTCTTCTTCATCTTCTGATTCCTCGAAATCTTCCTCCCGAGATGACTCAGCTCGTCTGTTCTGAGGTGGGAGAGGCCCTAGACGTTTGAACACTGAAACTTCACCCGTGTCTTCCTTCTGCCGTCTACATTCCGGGCAGTTATCGATTGTAGGCAATCGGCTCATACCTGAATCCCAGCAGTGCTTAAAGAAAGGACAATCCCAGTGTCTGTCCATGTCTTCCTGCTCTCTCGACCTTCCCTTAGCGCGACGCTCATACCCTTCGTCGTCTCTGCCACACCGACGATATTTTCCATTGTCTACGTCAGACTGACGGTACCTTTCGTCGTCTGTATCGTACCGCCGGCGTCGATCGTGCTGACGCTCATATTTGTGAAGGAGATGTGCGGAGAGTGGTCGTTGATACCGCACGTTTCTCACTTGTTCCTCGGTGATGTACCGTCTATCATCGTATCGGGGCCGGTCGCGTGGGCCGGCCTCTTCCTTTTCCTTACCACGGGGTTGACCGCTTTCTTTTTTATACCTGCTATGGTGGTATACAGGCCCTGCCATGTTAACACCGAGTGAGAAATCCAGCTGACGCCTTGTGGATTGATTATGCTCCACCATGTTGACGCCAGGAAACGGTTGTGTGTCCACCTTCATAGCAAACTGACCAAAGATCAAACGGCCTTGTTCTATCGCCGTTTGGATCTGCCGACGCTCTTTACAGTCATTGGTGATGTGGGTGAACGAGTGATGCCACTTGCGCATTCTCCCGTTCAACTCTTGCGCCGTAGGGATTTTATGGCCTTCGGGTAACGTCAGCCGCTTCTCTTTGAGCAGTAAGTCAAATATTTGCTCAGCTTTGCTTACATCGAAGTCGAACCCTTTTGCTGGCCCTTGTTGTTTCACCCACTTGCAGGACATGGGATCTGCCCCCCGAGCCCATTCAGCCACGGCTACTTCCTGGTCTTCTGAGTCCCCTACTTCTTCGTCTCGACCAGGCCCTCAAGGCCTCGAACTTGTCTACAATCGGGTGGCGCTGCTTCATAAATGTTAATTTCTGAGCCATGTGTGCCAGTTGAATTGTATTCCACTTGGAAAGCTAGATCCTTGATCGGCGCGGCGAGGCCCAATACCGCTGCATCGATCGTTTCTTTCTCGCTGCGAGCCGAATAACATCGGTTCTCGACGTGAAACGCCGGATGTATTCCGCCACCGTTTCTCACGCTTCGCCGCACTCGAGCCAGATCGGCAATGCCAGCCTCGTAGCTTCGAGTGATACTGAATATGAAATTGTTCTTCCAACTGCTTCCACGTCCGACAATCTGGTGGCAACGAGGTGTACCACCCAAAAGCTGGTCCCGTGAGAGATTGCGCAAAAACCTCACACGTAATGGTCCGACGCTGAAATCATGCCCAACTGTGCCAAATATCGGCTCACATGCTCAATTGAGCTAGACCCTTCTGATCCATTGAACTTCGAGAACTCAGGGAGCCGATATTTGGGCGGCAGTGGAATCAAATCGTATTCGTTGGGATATGGCTTGGAATAGCCGACCATTCTCCTCTTTGGCAAGAGGCCGAACTGGTCTCTTAAGATTGTACTGATTTGTTCCATGGTATTAGCTGCAGGAGCTGAGTTTTCATGACTCGTTCCGGTGGCATATTTAGCTAGCCATGCTGTTTATCGCGTCGCTCCAAATCCCTCCTGCTGCCATCTGATTCGTGCGCGCCAAGTTATTGCAGTCCGGCACGTATGTGCACACGTATCCGTGTGGGATCTCTTTAGGTGGCTCCTGTAGGAACTGGTAATCGCTAGGATCGCCTCCGACCTTGTAGACGACGTATGCCGGAACCCGGCGGTTCCGGAGCTAAGCGCGAATGGCGCTGTGGTCTGGTTTGGAAAGGTATCTCTCCCGGTGAGTTCCTAGGGCAGGCCCTGACGGAGAGTACCGATGCTTCATGATTTCTGAACTACGCGAACCGCGATACGCTCGAAAGCGTTTCGGCTCTCGAATGACGGTGTAGCGAATGAGCCACCATGTAATTAACTTCGGCGCAGCCCGGTGCGTTCTTCCGAAGGGACAGACAGATCTACTTCATCGAGAACGCCATCAGGTGAGAACCCTTTCCACCGAATGCCATGTTTACGGGTCCTCTCAAAAGAGCCGATGAGATCGGCTTCGAAGACAGCTTTAATCTCATCATATTTCTTCTTGTGCTCCTCAGGCAGTTCTTCGTACGTGATTGGTGTCTCCGCCATCACAGCTGCAGATGTCGACGCCGTTGCCGTATACTGTCCCACCGGGCGTGCCAGAATGTGTTGCCTGCCAAAACCCACCGGCGAGCAGCGACGAGCAACACGAAGAGCCGGAGGCTCCCAGGACGCTCGTGGGCCCTGGTCCCTGGGCGACGGCCCGCAAAACTCCGGCACACGTCCTGGCGGTTGCGAGGGCGTGCCACCCGACCTATACCTGGTCAGGAAGGTGATGAATTGCTTCGATTATTCTCCTGCATGGCAGACACGTAAACATTAAATTCGAGCCTCGATCGGCTCTCAGGTTACCCTGTGAATCGGCTCAAGGAGCCGATTGTCCCATGATCCGTATTAGATCTATGATAACATGGGGGTCTTGCTTTATCAAAATCAAGTCAAATTGACCTACGACAGTCTAGGGTTTTCACCGCATGACTGGAACGTCCTACACGTAATTGAGCCTAGCAGATGCGAAAGGCAGCAGAAAACCAGCCCTAGAAAAGGCCTAAAAACCAACATAGGGTCGATTCTCGGAACATCTCCTCTAGGATCGGTAAACCATACCTTACACACTGCCGGATCATTCAACCCGTTTGCAAGGCCTAATCATGCGGATATCAAACTAATCCTTGAAGAACAAGGAACAACCATAACAGATCAAATCTACCAAATAAAGATCAAGCAAGTTGCTACCTTTACACCTTAAGATAGGTGCAAAGGCAGCTAGATATGTAGGGATAACATAACTAAGCAAACATATCAAAAAAAGCATCGATGTTAGCCCCAACATATCCATGATAACGTTGTTACTCGCCATCAACAAGGCTTCGCACGAGCAACACAAAACAACGAATAAGATATCTGCCATCGCAAGATGCGATCTGGGCAGCATGGTGCTTACCCGGAAGAAAACCCTCGAAACAAGGGGTGGCGATGCGCCTAGATTGTGTTTGTTGTGAACGTGATCGTCCTCCCTTCTCAATAACGCTAGATACATATTTATAGTCCGTAGACTTTCTAATTTGGGAATAAACCCAACTGCGTACGAGCTAAACTCTATCTCTTAATTCTAACCGACATATATCCTACCATAATTTACAGATACACGAGCAATCTAGCCCAAACTCTCGTACGAGGCAGATTCAGAAATATTTTACGTGCATATCCTCTAAGCCCATCTCAATCACGGCCCATCTCCTGATCCGGTTAAAATCCGGTGATAACAGTACCTTTGTGTGTGGCTATGTTCAACAATAGTTTCAAAGTTATTTTTTATGGCATATGTTCTCATAGTCTGGATAAACTCTTCCTTGCCTCCAAATGTGTATTTTTTCCTTAATGACCGGATTCTCTGGATAAATAATGACCGGATGCCCTGTACCTTTGAAGTACCTCCACTCTTCATTTGCTTCAGCTGGCTCTTCTCCGTGAGGATCACACCCAAAAGTCATGAAGTGTTCCTTCTCTTCCTCTTCAACCATTGTTGGCCCTGCTGTTGTTTCTCCATATTCCGGTACTTCTGCCCATGTAAATCCCTCAACTTTAATCTCCACCTCAAACACATTCGCTGTGGCACTTGTGCCCTCTGCAACCTCATTAGCTGCAGCACTTGTGCCCTCCCCAACAACATTCGATGTAGCAGACCCCACATCCCCCTCCCCGAATGCACCAACTACCATGAATAATTTAACAACTTGAGATCCCCTTATCAAGTCAACTCCGCCGCGGTCTCCAGCGGCAGAGAGTGCTAGCCAGGAGCGGGGATGCAATACACGTCGACCAGGAGCACAGCCGTTCCGAACACCGGCTTGGTGAACGTCCTGCTCGGCTCGTCAACCTCGCCGTCGAGTGTGCGCCTTGTCCCAGTAGTTTGTTGGAGATATGCCCAAGAGGCAATAATAAAATGGTTATTATATATCTTTATGTTTATGATAAATGTTTACATACCATGCTATAATTGTATTAACCGAAACATTGATACATGTGTGTTATGTGAACAACAAGGAGTCCCTAGTAAGCCTCTTGTATAACTAGCTTGTTGATTAATAGATGATCATCGTTTCATGATCATGAACATTGGATGTTATTAATAACAAGGTTATGTCATTGATGAATGATGTAATGGACACACCCAATTAAGCGTAGCACACGTCATTAAGTTCATTTGATATAAGCTTTCGATACATAGTTGCCTAGTCCTTTCGACCATGAGATCATATAAATCACTTATGCCGGAAGGGTACTTTGATTACATCAAACGCCACGCGTAAATGGGTGGTTATAAAGGTGGGATTAGGTATTCGGAAAGTATGAGTTGAGGCATATGGATCAACAGTGGGATTTGGATGACGGATAGATATACTCTGGGCCCTCTCGGTGGAATGTCGTCTAATTAGCTTGCAAGCATATGAATGGTTCATAAGAGACCACATACCACGGTACGAGTAAAGAGTACTTGTCGAGACGAGGAACAAGGTATAGAGATACCGATGATCAAACCTCGGACAAGTAAAATATCGCGTGACAAAGGGAATCGGTATCGTATGTAAATGGTTCATTCGATCACTAAGTCATCGTTGAATATGTGGGAGCCATTATGGATCTCCAGATCCCGCTATTGGTTATTGGTTGGAGAGAAGTCTCAACCATGTCTGCATAGTTCGAAATCCGTAGGGTGACACACTTAAAGTTTGATGTCGTTTAAGTAGATATGGAATATGGAATGGAGTTCGAAGTTTTGTTCGGAGTCTCGGATGGGATCCAGGACATCACGAGGAGGTCCGGAATGGTCCGGAGAATAAGATTCATATATAGGAAGTCATATTCCAAGTTTGGAAATGATCCGGTGCATTTATGGCAGGTTCTAGAAGGTTCTAGAAAAGTCCGGAAGAAATCACCATGGAAAGTGGAGTCCCGGAGGGACTCCACCTTGCATGGCCAGCCAAACCCTAAGGGGTGGAGTCCCAGTGGACTCCACCATAGGTGGCCGGCCACCCCACCTAAAGGAAAGGTGGGAGTCCCACCTTAGGACTCCCCCTTGAGTGGGTTTCCCACCTATGGGAGGTTTTGTTGTTGGGGTCTTATTCGAAGACTTGACTTCAACTCTTGGGGATTTCCACCTATATAATGAGGAGGAGAGGGAGGGGGCAGCCACTCTTGGCCGCACCACCTAGGGCTGCCCATGGCCGGCGCCCTAGCCACCCCTCTCCCTAAACCCTAGCCTCTTCTCCTCCACATACAACTCCCGCATACGCTTAGGCGAAGCCTGCCGGAGTTCTCTCCACCACCACCGCCACCACGCCGTCGTGCTGCCGGGATTCCGAGGAGGATCTACTACTTCCGCTGCCCGCTGGAACGGGGAGGAGGACGTCGTCTTCATCAACACCGTACGTGTGACCGAGTACGGAGGTGCTGCCCGATTGTGGCACCGTCAAGATCTTCTACGCGCTTTTGCAAGCGGCAAGTGATCGACTACATCCACCACGAGATCTAATCTCGTTAAGCTTTGGAAATCTTCAAGGGTTAGTCTCGTGATCCCCTCGTTGCTACCGTCTTCTAGATTGGATCTTGGCTTGTGTTTCGTTCTTGCGGTAGGAAATTTTTGTTTTCTATGCTACGAATCCCATCAGTGGTATCGAGCCGTGTCTATGCATAGGTTGGTTGCACGAGTAGAACACAATTGTTTTGTGCGTTGATGCTTTGTTGTCTTTAGTTCGTGTACTTTGCATCTTGCGGCATGGTGGGATGAAGCGGCCCGGGCTAACTTTACATGACCGCGTTCATGAGACTTGCTCCACGCTCGACATGCAACTTGTATTAAGTGGCTTTGCGGGTGTCTGTCTCTCTCACCATAGTGAAGATTCAATTTACTCTTTCTATTGACAACACTAGTATCACCATTGTGGTTCATGTTCGTAGGTAGATCGGATCTCACTCGAAAACCCTAAACCACGTAAAATATGCAAACCAAATTAGAGACGTCTAACTTGTTTTTGCAGGGTTTGGTGATGTGATATGGTCATAATGTGATGATGAATATGTATGAGATGATCATTATTGTATTGTGGCAACCGGCAGGAGCCTTATGTGACATAGGCATCCCAAATGGGCCTGCCGAAGATAGTACCCGGGGTTTACTGAAGGCCCACTACCCGAAGAATAAGAAGATTCGGAAGCCCAAGATGTTATTAAGGAAAGCTAGAGTTGTAATAGGAAGTGTTATTTGTAATCTTACGGGATGAATTAGAAACCATCCCGGACTCTGTAACTTGTACAACACGAATCCCTCGGCTCCACCTCCTATATAAAGGGGGAGTCGAGGGACGAGGAGATCATCGAATCATTGTTTACAAACCCTAGTTTTCATAATCGTCGAGTACTTTTCGGCTGAAACCTTCGAAATCTACTTACCCTCTACTTCCAACTAAACCCTAGCCTACAATCCATAGGCATTGACAAGTTGATACCTTGTCAATTGGCGCCGTCTGTGGGAACTAGAGGCGTAAGGATCTGATTTCGATGGCACGTTCAAGATCTTCGCATCATCAACCGCAAGCAACGCGATGGATCGAGGTAAATAGATCGCTGCTGGTCCTGTCGATTTTGTTCCTCACCCACCCTCCCGTTTGGATGCATATGCGTATGAGCCTATGGAGATGACGTTCGGAAGGTTTCGTTTCGCGAAGGAAGGATCGTATCGTGTCGAAATTCCGATTTCATCGGGATCGTCGGCGGTCGATTCTGATTTTTCAAGCTATACATCGTCAACCGAATCAGGAGAAGAAGAAACTTGTCGACACGCTACGTCAGCACCAGGGCAAGAGAGAAACTCGCCAAGATCTTCAGCGACATGTCGTTTGAGTCATCTGCGGACTCATATATAAGCGATGGCTCAAGCGATGTCGACAGTTACGACTTCATCGACAAATCTATTACAGTGGGCAAGGTCTTCATCAATCTCAACGATGGTGTCACCAAACCCAACATAGCTCTGAATACAAAATATCATCAGATTTATGCCATTGAAGATCAAGAGGAAACATCCGAGGCTTTCGACGATCTGGGAAATCCATACGTCGATCCCTCCGATGCGACGAGGCCTGGGCAATAAATACGTTGGGCCACGCGAGACAGTTCAACTTTCGCAAGCAGCGTGGGATAGAGCCGCAAGAGCTATGAACGGTTCAGAACCAATGGCCACCACGGCCACACCAGGAATTGCAAGCATATCAATATAGGCTCGCACGAGCTGCTAGAGAATTGGAAAAACAGACAGCTTGAGTTAAACAGAGAAAGGAGGCAGCTTCTGCATCCAGAGGAGAAGGGCAGATCTAAGTCGACAATCTAGAACTTCGGGTGATAGCCACAGGGAGGCTCGGAACAGAGCAAGATCAAGGTTACACATATACCCGAAGCAGAAAGAGAGCATTTGGTCCAAAACCTCGACATGTCCTTTATGTCGATAGATACAAGAGGAAACATCATCCCTAAGACACCAGAGGCTGGGTATATGGCGACACACGCTTTTATCCTCGCATCTAAACCACCTCCAGGAGATCCAAGGGAAACACTATACAATATGGCGATAGCAGGAGTTGGAGCTATGGGGACAGCGTTTGTATCAACGCCTCCCGAAGGAGCGGCAAGGCAAAATAGTCCACGACCCGCAGCAGAATGGCAGCCGCGAAGGACCAAGTGGAGCAAGAGACACGGCAGCACAAGCAAGGGTCGATAGAGCGCGGCAAAGCAGAAGGGAACATCGGCAATCCCCGAGCTTAACGACGAGGATATGTGTGGTTTGCCGTGCTTCACGAGGAGAGTCCGAAAAACTCGAGTCCCTTCAGGATTCAAGTTACCTGACAACTTCAAGAAATTCGACGGCCTTCAAGATCCAGAGGATTGGCTAGTTGATTATCTCGAGACAGTGAAGCTCACAGAGGAACCAGGGCAACAGCTATGCAAAGCATCCAGTGCATTTGAGTGGAGCCGCACGATCTTGGATAAAGAAACTTACTCCAGGATCTATCGACAGCTGAAAGCTTCGAGGACGTGTTCGTCAAGAACTTCAGGTCCACGTGCAAAAACCTGCATCGTTAGAGGAGTTGAGAGCATGTCGACAAAAGCGGACGAGCCAATGAGAAAATATATCCAAAGGTGGAACATCATCAAAAACTCCGCAGAAAATATCCGACGAGAGAGCGATAGATGCGTTTGTCGCAGGAATCAGGCGTGGAGATTTCGTCGAGGACTTGGGAAGGACCAACCCAAAGACAATATCCGCGTTAATGGAAATAGTAAACAGATGGGCAGATGGAGAAGATGCTGTCCACAATAAACGACACAGGTCGCGAGGAGGACCGTGGTCGAAATTATCAACCGAGGCGACGATTTCCTCGGCAGAACTATGACCCTCTAGGACAAATTTCGGCAGGTTTTCGGGCAAACACAGGAGGAAACAAGAGATGATTATCAGAGAAGCAATGAGCAGCGAAGCGATAATAGGGACGATTCTCGAAACAACAAGCAAAATAGCGGGCCTAGGTTCCCGAGGCCTCTCGTGTCTCCCGAAGAGATGATGAATGGGTCGTGTCAGATGCACTTTTTCCTCGACAGCAACGGAAAAAGACAGTCAGGACATCTGCAGAAAGATTTTCCATGCAATGTTAAGGTGGGCAGAGCACGCTAACGCTCGGGCAGCACAGAGAAATCTCGAGAACCCAGGAGCGAGATTCACTTACCACCTCCTCCCGCGATTACAGACGACAATCGACATCAACTCTAATAGCGGCACCTCCACCACCGCCTTATGTTGATCCTAACTCCAACGGAGCGGTGTCGATGATTCAGAAAGGAAGGCCATCCAATAGAGTCTCAGAAAGTAATCTCACGACAGTGTTGGAGAAAGATGCCCCCACCAACACGAGTATCTTAATTGGTCAGGGCAAGATATTGGCTTCACCATAGCAGATCATCCGCAGTGTTCCTCGACCAGGACAATCACTTATCTTTACCAGCCAGTTATTGCGGATTTGATGTTTCTCGAGTATTCATAGACGGCGGCAGCTTAAACCTTATGTATGCAGATACATTAAGGAAGATGAACATATCCCTAGCAAACTTGAAGCCAACAGACACAAGGTTCCACGGTATAACACCGGAGAAACCAAGTTATCCATTGGGAAGATCAATCTCGACGTTCAGTTTGGAACCCGAGAGAATTATAGAATCGAGAGGCTGGAATTTGAAGTCGTGGATTTTCCGTCGCAATACCACGCTCTGTTGGGACGACCAGCATATGCTAGATTTATGGCGGTGCCACATTATACATACCTGTTGTGAGGTTGCCTGGACCAAAGGGACCAATCAAGGCCAAAGGAAGCTTCGCCTTAGCCGATAAGTGCGATAAGGATTTTCACCGGATATCGAAACTTTCGGGATGCAAGCTGAGTACTGGCGTCAAGGAGTATGACTGACTACGACGTGCTGCCAGACGTTGGAAGGCCAAACAAAGAATCAACTTTCAACACCGAGAAAATTCTAAAGAGGTGCAGATTCACCCGACAGATCCGAAAAGACGACGTCCATCGCAAACGACATGGACCTCGCATAGGAAAGCGCGTCGTCGAGTTCCTCCGTGAGAACTGGAAAATCTTCGCATGGTGTCCAGCTGACATGCCAGGAGTACCAGTGAACTTGCCGAGCACCACCTAAACGTGGATCCATTAGCGAGACCAATCAAACAACCCTTGCGGCGTTTTCGAACCAAACCGTAAAGCCATGTTGTCAGAAATCGATCGGCTAAGAGAAGCTGGTTTTATCAAAGAAATATTTACAGCCACATGGGTAGCAAATCCCGTGTTGGTGCCGAAGAAAAACACTAAGGTCCTTCGCATGTGCGCGACTTTACGTGTCTCAATAAACATTGTCCAAAGGATCACTTTCTCCCGAGGATCGATCAAATTATCGACTCCACCTGGATGTGAACGTCTTTCCTTCCTGGACGCATATTCGGTTATAACCAGATCAGATTGAAAGAAGAAGATGAAGTAAAGACAGCGTTTATTACACCTTACGGCGTGTTTTGCTACAGAACAATGCCCTTTGGTCTAAAAATGCGGGAGCAACATATCGTAGGATGATGCAAAAGCAACACAGATTGGGAAAAACGTGCAAGTATACATCGACGATGTCGTCATAACATCAAAAAAGGGAGCAACACTGATCGAGATCTCAAGGAAACCTTGACAACCTCGACAAATTCTGTCTCAAGCTGAACCCGACGAAGTGTTCTTTGGCGTCCTGCAGGAGAACTTCGGGGTTTCTAGTTTCAGCAAGAGGGATTGAAGCAAATCCGATAAAATACAAGCTATCGTAATAATGAGGAAGCCAACAAAGTTGAAAGAAATACAGCAGCTAATCGGGCGAGTCGCAGCTTTGAGCAGATTCGTAGCCAGGCTGGGAAAAAGCGTTACCATTTTACGCCTAATAAAACAAGGAGATAAATTCCGAGGAAGAAGAGGTAGCTTTCGAGGATTTGAAGCGCACAATTCGACACCACCAATTTTGGTAGCGCCAAAAGAAAAGGAACCTCTCCTCGTATATTGCAGCCACGCCCCAAGTGGTTAGCACGGTACTAGTTGTCGAAAGAGAAGAAGAAGGAAAACTCCATGGAGTGCAAAGGCCAGTATATTTCATCAGAAGTTTTATCGCCTTCCAAACAGCGGTACCCGCAGTACCAGAAACTAGCATATGGAGTAATTGCAACGGCAAGGAAGTTGCGCCACTATTTTTCGGCACATCCGATAATAGTAGTCAACGAAGCACCTCTTTCAAATATACTGAACAATCCAGAAGCCACAGGTGTCTCCCCTTGGGGAATAGAACTTTCCTCGGGACATGAATGAAAGAAAGGCAATCAAGTCGCAAGTTCCGCCAGATTTCATTGCAGAGTGGATGGAGCTACAAAACACAGGACCTCCAGATTTGTCGAGAACGGACCATGAACTTCGATGGGTCCAAGAGAGTAGAAGGAGCTGGTGCAGGAGTGATACTATATCACCCAAGGCGACAAATTGAAATACGTCCTTCGGATGACGTTCCCTAATGCATCCAACAATGAAGCGGAATATGAAGCCCTCATACACGGGATGAAGATGGCGAAAGCTTGCGGTGCAACTCGACTAAAAATCTTTGGCGACTCACAATTGGTGGCTCAGCAAGTTATGAACCAATGTGATGCAGTCAATGATAGCATGGTGGCATACAAGGAAGTGTACAATGAGCTCGAGAAGCTGTTTGATGGATGCGAGGTAAATCACATCAGCCGATTGAGCAATGATGAAGCCGACGTTCTCGCAAACATCGGGTCGCAGTGCCTCCCAATCCCGCCAGGAGTATTTTGGGAAGAAATAGCGGAGAGATCCACGAAGCCAAAAAAGGTGCAGAAAAAAGCAAAAGAAGAGAAAACTTCGACGCTTCTCAAAGAAACTACTGAGGATGAAGAGGACCAAGAACTTGTGATGATGGTACAAATTCCGTGGATGCAAGCATATATATCACATCCTCAGGAAAGAAATACCCGACGATCCAGTTGAAGCAAGGCGAGTTATTCGACGATCCAAAGCTTTCACAATGATCAAAGGGGAATTATACAAGCGAAGTATTTCAGGCGTCCTCCAAAGGTGTGTCACACCCGAAGAAGGAAGAGTAATTCTGAAGGACGTACACGAAGGGATATGTGGCCACCACGCAAGTAGTCGAGCTATTGCAGCCAAAGTTTTTCGGGCAGGATTCTATTGGTTGACAGCAATCGAGGATGCCAAGGAAATAGTAAGAACTTGCGACGCGTGTCAAAGATTCGCCGCCAAACCTCACTCTCGGGCGGGACACTAATACCATTGTCATGGCCCTTTGCCCAATGGGGACTTGATATGGTGGGCAAGTTGCACAAAGCTTCGCCAGAAGGATATGAGTACTTGCTGGTCGCTGTCGATAAATTCACCAAGTGGATAGAAGCAAAGCCGATAAATTCACCAGATGCAGCATCAGCAATAAAATTCGTGAAGGGCATCGTTTTTCGATTTGGAGTACCTCACAGCATACGGACAATGGCAGCAATTTAAGTCAAAGGAGTTCAAGGCGCACTGCAGAGGTAGGCATCAAGTTGCACTTCGCGTCAGTTGCACATCCTCAAACCAATGGTCAAGTCGAGAAAGCCAATGGCATCATCCGCAATGGCATCAAGAAACGCCTATTAGGACCACTGGAAAAGCTCGACATACTGGCCGTGAAGAACTACCAAGTGTGTTATGGAGCATCCGAACAACACCAAATACAGCGACAGGGAGACCCGTTTTTCCTTGTCCAAGGTATGCAAGCGCAATAGAAATAGAGCACGACCCCCCCAGAGTCACAGAGTATAATGAAGAAGCTTCCAGAAAGCATTGGAAGACGACGTCGACGCACTCGAAGCTCGAAACGAAGTATTATCAAGGGTAACCAAATATCAGCAGGACCTGAAAAATTACCACAGTCGACGTTTGAGACCAAGATCTTTTCAAGTCGGAGACTTAGTTTTGCGACTCAATCAAGAGCGCACTGAAAAACTCGAGTCGCCATGGCGGCTACGTCACAGAAGTAATTGAAGGAGGAGCGTATAGGATAAAAGACAAGAAGACAGGGTTCCCGAGAAAAACCCCTGGAACGTGGCACAGCTCAGGCGGTTCTACGCCTAGAGTTGAAATATAGTCCTTCTCTGTAAAAATACAATGTCCGAAACGCCCGCGAGTTTTCAGACGCACTCTTTTCCTTTTCGGGCACCGAGTGGGGCCGAAAGGTTTTTAATGAGGCGGGCTCGCGGTGCTGCAATATAATAAAGATAGTGGAGATATATTTCTTATTCTTCGACACGCTCGGGGGCTCAATGCCTTCAAATCTCAAAGTACGTACAATATAGACAAATCAGACTTACCAAAATATTTCGCCTTGGTACACTAAATACCTCGCCAAATATCGGAAGCTAATAAAATTATAAACATAGTGTACGCGCCAAAAACCTATTGCTTTGGTCTAAGAACCTCGCAACAAAAATATAGAACTGTGACACCACGACACTCGGGGGCTTCCCCCATCAATGAAAAAACAGAGATATCTTATTATGACAGGAGGGAAAACCTCCGAGATAGAAAAACAGTATAGACTCCAGCCAAAAGCTCGGGGGCTCAGTGATCAAAAACACAGCTTGACAATATAGATTGTGTTTACAAATATACAAAGATGTATCAATACAGCAAAGAAGAGGAAAAAGTTTTCAAGGGAAACCCAGATCATGATCTATGGTTATCCGCTCAGTAGAAGGACGAGTACTATGTTCAGCATAGCTTCCCTTCACGAAGAACTCAGAATCCATCCGAAGAAGTTCATCCATCATATCTTCAGCAACAGGAGTCACCAAATCGTCAATCTTGCCCATATTTCTCTTTTTCTTTGCCATCTTCGCCAAACAAGTAGGAACAATTTGATCTATGGGCAATTTTGATGACAAATTTTTATCATCATCATGGCAAATCTTGCGCCAGCAGAAAGTTGAGCTCGCACAAAGCCATGGATTCGAGAAGCATCCGAAATTTCTCTATTAAAGCCGGAAGGGTTTCTCGGCATTTTGTTCCGAGGGAACATGGTCCCATAAACTAAGAATAAAGTCTTCGTACAGAAGTCAAGGAAATCGCGGACCTGAGCCGCGCGATCTTGAAATCTGATTTGGCGGGTGCAGAGTAACCCAAAAATTAGACCCATGTCGCGCAGCCAGTCTCAGCAAAACAGTGGTTCGAGCTTCAACACGTTGGTCTTCGGCAGCAGCATCCAGAAACAAGCCTGACACATCAAACAAACAATCAAGGAACGAATGGTGAAAAATAATATCCAATATGGTTACGAGCGGGAAACATACCTGTCATGTCCAAACTGGCATCGTCATTAGCTGAAGCATATAATTCTCGCGGGAAGAAGCTTCAGCAGCTTCAGCAACAAGATCCTTCGCAGCGATGGCTTCTTTTGCCTGTTGAAGAGCAATCTCTCTCTCGGACGCTTGTCGAGATTTTTCCATCATCGCAAGAGTCTGTTTCTTCATGGATTGAAGTTGTTGTCGAAGTTCTTGCAAATCTTCCGACAAATGTTTGCTTGAAGAACCTTCGAGAGGGTTATCATCGATTAGCATTTTCTTCGAGAAGGAAGAGGCAGGTGAAGCATCGGCAGAGCAAGGATTGGTCGAATAGTTGTCAAATATTAACTGGAAAAGAAAGCGCCAGATCAATGATAATGCCAGAGGGAATTTCATTAATTTCTAGACAAATTTACATAGACATTACAAAAGAAGTTTCTCCAAAAGGGACTACCAGGATAATGGTCGCCACAACTAAATTGGCACAGGGGCGAAAGAGACAAAAAAAGCAAAAAACAAAGAGGCATGCAACTAGACCTCCGGCCTTGATGAGCTAGGAGTTGAAGCTGGTTTGATCCCGAGATAGGCCAGGATTTTCTTCGTGTTGGGCTTGGCTGCCTTAATCAACGACCTCCATCTTGACTGCTCTATCTGATCGGTGTCGCCAACCTTCATCCAATCAATAGTTTGTTGGCTGTCGCCGACAAGGCAACAACATTTCGACAACAATCTTCATGTTTTCCTGGCGCATCTTCGGTCAAGGTCCTCCGATGAATTGAAGCTCGGGCAAGGGCAAGGAAAGTCTTGGGCTCCTCTTTCTTCGGAAGAAGTAGGGCCACAGGGCAGTCCCGCGTCGATTCGCCACGCCTTCACGAATTTTATCCATGTAACTCCAGAAAAGTGCGTCAAGGAGAGGATCATTGTCGGATTCTCCAGATCAAACTCTTGGTTTGTTTGGCCTGCCACAGGAAATAAACGTTGGTCAAAAAACAAGAAACAACAGGTCCCATAAAAAAGAAGGGATCGATAATATTGCCTTGAAAGCGTCGACTTTGCGATTTCAGCGCTTGAGAATCCCCTCTCACGAGCAGCCTGTGCGGCTTTGTGCTCGTTTAAAGCAGTTTGCATCTTCAAGTTTTTCTGCAGTTCCTCGACACTAGCAGCTTTTGCTTTGGCTTCATCACCTCTTTGGCTTCGCTAGCAACAAGTTCGGCTTTCTTGCGGGCCGCTTCACTTTGCTCCAGTTTTTGAGCAAGTGCGTCGGCACGTTTGTTGGCCTCTGCAAGTTTCTCTATCGAAATAAAAAAGAAAGGTCAAAAATTGCGACAAATGACAGGAGCAAGAAGTCAAAAATAACGACAGCAAAAAAGTTATTACCTTCGGTTCTGTTGGCATACTCACGGTACCCAATGAATTGGGACCCGATGCGGATAAGCTCTTTGATCATGGGTTGTCAAAGAAGAACAAAGAAAGAGAAACATCGGTATGAAAAAGAGTGAAGGCGTGAAAAAGCAAAATAGAGAAAATATAGATATCGGCAAAAAAAAAACTTACATCATCCAAGAGCGAGAGTAGAAGAGCTACCAATTGAGGGGCAGGCTCAATCCTTGTCCTTTTTGGTGAAGGAGCAAGGGGGCTTGATGGCGGAGTAGTGGTGACGACATCTCGTTGAGGAGGCGAGGATTCTTCTCCTTCAACTAGCGTATCCGAGGCAAGCAAAGTATGTGACGTGCTCGTCCGAGGAGCCACGTCAGAGTTGGTATTTCTTCCTCATCATCGCTGTGATTAAAACTCGACGGCATAAAAGCAAGACAAGACAAACATTTCGAGTACAGAAAAAAGGAGAAATAAAAATAACTTACGAGCTGACGAAGGATTCAAGATAAGGATCGTAAGCCGCCTTCTGATGTGAAGGATCAACTTCTTCGGCTTTGGAAGTGCCGGAATCTTCGACATCATTCCTCTTCCTTTTGCCTTTTGGGAGACAGCGGGAGGAGGAGATTGTGCCGACAGTACCTTCGAAGAACCCGCAGATTTCGAGAATCCACGGGTTCATTCACAAAAGATGGAGCTTCTTGATTGTCATCGGACAATGGCCCTTTCTTCGACTTCTCCACCTTCAGGGAGAGGAGGAAGCGAGACAAGGTCTGGATGATTCTGTGCAAAATAAAAACAGGGACCGATGTCAGAAAAGAAGGTACAAAAAAGTTAGCAAAGCAACAATAAGATAATAGACAAAGATTACCTGGGGAGTGGATTGGCGGCGCTGAATGGTTTTACACGACAAGAAGCACACAGGATCCTTTTTGTTGAGAGATGAGATTTTTCGGACAAGCTTTTCCAAGTCTTTGACTTCCAAATCCACCGACAGCCGATCTACATCCTCGTTGCCAGCGTATCTCCATAGAGGATTTTTGCGAGCCTGAAGAGGCTGCACTCTAGTCCTAAGAAAATATGCAGTAATTTGGATACCCGATAACTCTTTGCCGCGAGTATTTTGCAACTCGTGAATACGAGCCATCAAGTTTTCTGTCGACGCCCTCTCTTCTTGGCCTCCGCGTCCCAGGAGCGGCGGCGAAAAATTTTCTCGGCACCATCAAAAGGAGGGATGTTGTCCTCTGCACATCCATGGTTCTCCTCCTGAATGTACAACCACTTCTTGCGCCATCCTTGAACCGAGTCGGGAAGTTTGACGTGAAGTAGTCGACGGGCCGAACAGAATCACAACGCCGCCTATATTATAGGCGACATTGGGCAGCCATTACGGCGGCAGAAGAAAATGCGCTTCCAAAGCGCCCAGTTAGGCTGGACGCCAAGGAAGGCCTCGCACGAAGTAATGAAAATGGAAATATGGAGGATTGAATTTGGCGTAAGGTGGTGGAGTTGCAGACCGTAGATAAAAAGAAGTCCACGGAGAAAAGGATGAATGGGGGCGGAAAGACCGCGGATGAGGTGGTCGACAAAACTTACCCGATACCCCATTGGAGGGGTTGGGTAACTTTCCTCACTGGGAAGCGCAATGCCTGGGGTTTCTTGCTGATCCCCAGCTTCCTCAGCATGTTGACGTCCTGAGCGGAAATTTTTGATCTTTCCCACTCCGCCGTTCCAAGATCCACGGCGGCCATGGAGGACTCCGGCGTGCTATGCCTTGTCAAGCGACGAGGTGGCATCAACAATGGCGCAGGATTCACAGCGAGGCAAAAAGCTTAGGAAGTTGTGGATCGCAGGAGAAATTTGCGCTGAGAGAAAGAAGACGGCGCGGGCGGAAGTGTCCAAGGAGGAAGAAGACGAATTTATATAGGGGTGCGGTGAAACGACGAACCGTTGGATAAGGAAAATGTGTGACAGATGATAGCCACGTGGCATCAAGGGTAAAAAAAGTAATTCAACGTCGCGGAAGTTACGGTGCGTGCGCCAGAAAAAGCGGAGGACATGTGTCCCCCACTTGCATGACGTGTCAAGATAGTGGATTAATTGGGCCCGCATGGCGGCGAGAAAAGGCTTGTTGCAAATTTTTGACAGGCAATCGTGGCTATCGTCAGCAACAACGTCATCTTGACAGAGAAAAATTCGACTCAACAGCTTCATAAAAGGCGACACGGAAAAATAATGATTGAGCCTTTGATCAAATACAAGTTTGATCAAATGCTCGGGGCTACTTTGGAAAAAAGAAAAAGATCTAGAAAGACAAAATAGAAATGGCGTGAGCCTATGACCAAATACAAATATTTGTTCATAGCCTCGGGGCTACTCCCATCGGGAGCGCTGTTCGCGCACCCGAGAAATTATAAAACTTCGGGAGAAAAAAGGAAATATGTCGGCATAATGGAGCCTACACCCAAGTACAAGTCCTTGGTTGTAGCCTCGGGGTTACTCCCATCGGGAACGCTGTTCGCGTGCCCGATGAAATTATAAAAGAAAGAAAGAAAGAGAAAAAGAAAGATAGAAGAGCAAAAGAGTATATTTCGAGTTATAATTAACTCTACATATACTCCCATCGGGAGAGCAATATAAGTCATCTTTGACTCGATAAAATGTGCCATTCAAACAGCCGAAAAGCACTCGACAATATATTCTCAAACGCCAAAGTTGCGATCAATTTCTAATGCCGCAAGTTTGCGAAGGTAAGACCCGAGATCCGTTCGCTGGGCGTGGCATCGCCGAAGGCGCGCTACTTTTATCCGTATCAACAGATACGAAGAAAAATTAACGGACGCGTTAGGTACCCGATAAACTCACTGGGACTCGAAGAATGGTAAGACCTTAAGCGGCACTGTCGAAGTTTACACCGTATCCCGAGATCATGTCCAGGGACGTGATTTTGAAGTAGGTTTTTGCGGATTGCCACTAGAGTTAACTAGTACCTGATCCGTCGGATGAACTAGCCCCAATTACCATTATCCAATAATATAAATATCAATGAGGAAAAATAGAGAAAAGTTAAAGTCGAATAAAAATAAACAGTGGAGATTTTCCTTGACCCTACGATTCAAGCAAAATCTCGGGGCCTTGACATAGCATCCCAAATGGGCCTGCAAGATAGTACCCGGGTTTATCAAGGCCCACTACCCGAAGAATAAGATTCGGAAGCCCAAGATGTTATTAAGGAAAGCTAGAGTTGTAATAGGAAGTGTTATTTGTAATCTTACGGGATGAATTAGAAACCATCCCGGACTCTGTAACTTGTACAACACGAATCCCTCGGCTCCACCTCCTATATAAAGGGGAGTCGAGGGACGAGGAGATCATCGAATCATTGTTTACAAACCCTAGTTTTCATAATCGTCGAGTACTTTTCGGCTGAAACCTTCGAAATCTACTTACCCTCTACTTCCAACTAAACCCTAGCCTACAATCCATAGGCATTGACAAGTTGATACCTTGTCATTATGGTTGTCTTTAAATTTCATGTTGAGTAGTATTTCAAAGAAGTTGTAATAGTTGCTACATGGAGAACAATCATGAAGACGGCGCCATGGACCTTGATGCTACGCCGACGATGATGGAGATCATGCCCGTTGATGATGGAGATCATGTCCGTGCTTTGGAGATGAAGATCAAAGGCGCAAAGACTAAAGGGCCATATCATATCACATATGAATTGCATGTGATGTTAATCCTTTATGCATCTTATTTTGCTTAGATCGCGACGGTAGCATTATAAGATGATCCCTCACATTAATATCAAGATAATAAAGTGTTCTCCCCTCGATGCACCGTTGCTACAGTTCGTCGTTTGAAGCATCTCGTGATGATCGGATGTGATAGACTCTACGTTCACATACAACGGGTGTAAGCCATGTTTGCACACGCGAATACTTGGGTTTGCTTGACGAGCCTAGCATGTATAGACATGGCCTCGGGACAACGGAAACCGAAAGGTTGAACACGAGTCATATGGATGATATGATCAACATGTTGATGTTCACCATTGAAGCTACATCATCTCACGTGATGATCGGTTTTGGTGTAGTGGATGTGGATCGTGTACCACTTAACAACTATGAGGGATGTTGTATTAAGTGGGAGTTCATTAGTAATTAGATTAAAACATGAACTAATTATCATGAACATAGTCTGAATAGTATTTTGAATTAAATTTGTAGAATTGGCATCCGTTATCTACCATGCGCTAGTCTTGTAATTGAGATAGAAATACTGTTAAATCTGATAAATAACTTTACGGACTGGTACCGTATTGTTAAAGAATCAAGTAATGATTAAGTCCTATTGCAAACTTTTGGTAAACCTCACATTGCTGATTCAAAGAACAATGGTTTCAATTAGTACCTAAAATCATCTTGTCTCCATGAAACTTGAAGTTCAAATCTGTTTGAAAAGTGGAAATTTTGTTTTCAGAATATGCGAGGTATGAGATATATGTGATATCAAAGACCTTATTGCAAGATGATAGAATATAATCTAGTGAGACTACATAAACTCATAAGTTTTATGAGAATGTATGAAGGTTGAAGACGCTAGACGTCCCAATCCTCCAACTAGTTGGGCACTAACGATATTCGCATATCCATGAAATGATCGTCCTTAGTATGCACCGTTGCTAAGACTCGTCGTTTCGAAGCATCACGTGATGATCGGGTGTTATAGATTCTACGAGTGCATACAACGGGTGCAAGCCAGATTTGCACATGCGAATACGAGGTTAAACTTGACGAGCCTAGCATGTACAGACATGGTCTCGGAAAGACGTCATGATTTGATGGATAAAAATTATGAGTGAAATTGTTCATCACATTAAAAGGTTACTAATAGTGAAATCCGGAACACTTGTCATGTGATGATCAACTTCAAAGTAAGAACCTCAAGGTTATTGGTAATTGACCAACAAACCTAGAAGTTATTGATGTTGAAGTGTTTTTCTGAATATGAGGAAAGCTAAAAGAGAAACTACAAAAGATTTTGGCAGAAAGAAAGTAAAGACTAGAAAGTCTAGCTCAGGTGTATATAGATGATATACAAGTTATGAATGTATTCTTTGATTGGTCACACAATGAAATTCTTGGGTATTTGTACCAGATTGGTTGGTATGAGATGTCATACAACGCAATACAAGAATACGATGGCCTAAGTGACTGATAAGGAATATGGTAATAATGCACGTCTGGAACATAATAAAGTGTTATTATGTTTGTCGTTGGCATTCTACCTAGCCCTTAGAATTCATAATAAAGAACTTAATAATTGTTATTTTGCTCTGGTCAAATGAAAACAATGACTTGTTCAAATTATGACATTACTCCATGTACGATGGATAAGTTATTATAAATCTTAATGGTGAAACACACATACATAACACTGACGCTAAAATGCCATAAGGCAAATGATTTGAATTCCACTTATTTGTGAAACCGCCATTTAAGTCATGTTAGAAAGGAATGCATGAAGAAACTCCATGCAGATGGATTTTTGGAGTCATTTGATTTTTGAATCGTTTGGCATTTGCAAATCTTTCCTAAAACGAATGACTGAAATACCGTTCATAGGCCAAGAGTTGAATGGGCAACTAACTTAGTGGAAACATACATGATGATGTATGTGGTTCACTGGGCATAGTTGTGTGCGGGAGATTCTTCTACTTCATGAAAACTTCCAACAATGAATTGAGTATATATATGTGGATATATTCGATAAGGAAGAAGTTTGAAACATTTGAATGGATTCAAATAAATTTCAGCATGAAGTGGAAATCATCGTAATAGAAAAGTCAAATATCTATGATAGGATCATGGTGGAAATATTTGAATTACGAGTTTTAGCGATCATCTAAAAGAGTTATGAAATTGTTCTACAACTCACGTTCCTTGGAGTATCATAGTGATGATGGAGTATCTGAGTAACGTATCCAAACCTTGTTGGGTTAATGATGAGATAATATGACGCCATTATATTTTTGTAGATTATGCTTTAGTAACTACCGCTTTTACACTATATAGAGCATCGTCATGATCCGTTGAAATGACACCATACGAGTTATGGCATGGGTATGAACCCTAATAGTCCTTTCTTAAATTTTGGTATGCATAGCATAAGTAAATAAGTTTACAACCAAAATCGGATGAATGTCTTTGTTGGTTATCCCGGAGATTTGATTGGGAATTCTTCCCACTATGGAGACAAAGACAAAAGTGTTTGTCAATGTTTCTTATTTCAAGAAATTGTTTCTAGCGAAGTATTTGAGTGGGAGGACAATAGAACTTGATAAGGTTTATGAACCTGAGCATAATGATCAGAGTAGCGCAGCATCGGAAATGGTTCCGGAAGCGGCCACGACGATAATGGCTCCCATGACTACAAAGTGTTTTAGCCATGGAGATCGAAGTACCTATTGAACCTTGTAGGTTTGGTTTACTTTGTGATCAAATAAATGATTTGTGGACAAAGGATTGATTTTGAACAATGATAAACCAACTACATACAAAGAAGTTATGATGGGCCCTGACTCCGTTAAAATGGCTATACGCCATGAAATCCAAGATAGGTGAATACTTTTTGAAAGTAAATGAATCTATAAAATTTATGGACTTGGATGAAATATCCTTGAAGAAGCTCGACTTGTCGAAAATTTGTTTACGACAAAGTTCAAAGAGTTGACTACGCTAAGATTAGATCTTCCGTAGCGATGCTTATAGTCTATACGGATTATTCTAGTAATCGCTACATATTTCTTTTATGAGATATGATAGTAGGATGGCAAAATACATTACTTAACAGAAGTGTGTATTAAAGGTGTATACAAGATACAACCAAGAGTTTTGCTGATCCATGGAATACTAGATAAGTATACAAACTTCAATTGGATGAAGTGAGTATCACGGAGTTGGAATCTTCACCGGATGAAATGATCAAATAGTTATGATTTCATCAGAGACGATGAAGAGGCTTGCATTTGCAAGAAATTAAGTGGGAGCGCTGAGACATATTTGTAATACTTTATGTAGATGACATATCGTTGATTATAAATAATGTAATTGTGTAATTGATTAAAAAGGTTTCATTGAGAATTAACTTCAATGAAAGGATATGAACTGAAACATATTTAGTGTCAAGATCTATGAAGATAGATTGAAACACATAATAAGTTTAAGTTAAAAGTACATAAAATGAATATTGAAGTAGTTCAATATAATAAATTAAGAAGATGTTCTTTTCATGTGAAGGTTTAACAAGACTTGAGTGTATCTGACACTCAATGAGTAAAAACACATGAGTGATTTTAGATCACGAATAAAATGTACACAATCAGATGTCCTGTGCTCTAAAGAGTTAGAAGCATATACCAGAATGATTCATGTGATGATCATTGGACAACAGTAAGAATATCCCTGAGTTCTTTAGAAGAACCAAGGATATATATAGTTTTGTATGGGTAATGACAAACAAATCGCTGTAAATTGTTGCACCGATATTAGTTTGGTCACATATAAAAATGAATTTCAAATCTCAATTAGGCTAAGTGTTGTTTAAAAGGTAGCACAATGTTAGATTTAGAAGAGTTCTAAATATTGTGACGGATTCTACAAACGAAGGCAGAGTATGTCATTGTTTTGACAATGACTAAGGATGTTAAGTCGAGGAGTTCTTGGAGAACTTGGTGTAGTTCCGATAGTGTCAGAACTGAATTGTAAAATACATACGTTTCTGAGCATGTCAGATCCGTTGACTGAAACTTCTCCCGTGAGCAAAACATGATTAGCACCAGAAGGCCAAGGTGCTATATCTTTACCAATGTAATCTAGATTATTGACTCTAGTGCAAGTGGGACACTGTTGGAGATATGCCCAAGAGGCAATAATAAAATGGTTATTATATATCTTTATGTTTATGATAAATGTTTACATACCATGCTATAATTGTATTAACGAAACATTGATACATGTGTGTTATGTGAACAACAAGGAGTCCCTAGTAAGCCTCTTGTATAACTAGCTTGTTGATTAATAGATGATCATCGTTTCATGATCATGAACATTGGATGTTATTAATAACAAGGTTATGTCATTGATGAATGATGTAATGGACACACCCAATTAAGCGTAGCATAAAGATCACGTCATTAAGTTCATTTGCTATAAGCTTTCGATACATAGTTACCTAGTCCTTTCGACCATGAGATCATATAAATCACTTATGCCGGAAGGGTACTTTGATTACATCAAACGCCACTGCGTAAATGGGTGGTTATAAAGGTGGGATTAGGTATTCGGAAAGTATGAGTTGAGGCATATGGATCAACGGTGGGATTTGTCCATCCCGATGACGGATAGATATACTCTGGGCCCTCTCGGTGGAATGTCGTCTAATTAGCTTGCAAGCATATGAATGGTTCATAAGAGACCACATACCACGGTACGAGTAAAGAGTACTTGTCGGAGACGAGGTTGAACAAGGTATAGAGATACCGATGATCAAACCTCGGACAAGTAAAATATCGCGTGACAAAGGGAATCGGTATCGTATATAAATGGTTCATTCGATCACTAAGTCATCGTTGAATATGTGGGAGCCATTATGGATCTCCAGATCCGCTATTGGTGGTCGGAGAGAAGTCTCAACCATGTACATAGTTCGCGAACAGGGTGACACACTTAAAGTTTGATGTCGTTTAAGTAGATATGGAATATGGAATGGAGTTCGAAGTTTTGTTCGAGTCTCGGATGGGATCCAGGACATCACGAGGAGGTCCGGAATGGTCGGAGAATAAGATTCATATATAGGAAGTCATATTCCAAGTTTGGAAATGATCGGTGCATTTATGGCAGGGTTCTAGAAGGTTCTAGAAAAGTCCGGAAGAAATCACCATGGAAAGTGGAGTCCGGAGGGACTCCACCTTGCATGGCCAGCCAAACCCTAAGGGGTGGAGTCCTAGGTGGACTCCACCATAGGTGGCCGCCACCCCACCTAAAGGAAAGGTGGGAGTCCCACCTTGGGTAGGACTCCCCCTTGAGTAGGTTTCCACCTATGGGAGGTTTTGTTGTTGTGGTCTTATTCGAAGACTTGGACTCTTGGGGATTTCCACCTATATAATGAGGAGGAGAGGGAGGGGCAGCCACTCTTGGCCGCACCACCTAGGGCTGCCCATGGCCGGCGCCCTAGCCACCCCTCTCCCTAAACCCTAGCCTCTACATACAACTCCCGCATACGCTTAGCCCCTGCCGGAGTTCTCCACCACCACCGCCACCACGCCGTCGTGCTGCCGGGATTCCGAGGAGGATCTACTACTTCCTGCCGGAACGGGGAGGAGGACGTCGTCTTCATCAACACCGTACGTGTGACCGAGTACGGAGGTGCTGCCCGATTGTGGCACCGTCAAGATCTTCTACGCGCTTTTGCAAGCGGCAAGTGATCGACTACATCCACCACGAGATCTAATCTCGTTAAGCTTTGGAAATCTTCAAGGGTTAGTCTCGTGATCCCCTCGTTGCTACCGTCTTCTAGATTGGATCTTGGCTTGTGTTTCGTTCTTGCGGTAGGAATTTTTTTGTTTTCTATGCTACGAATCCCAGCATAGTTTAGGGCCAGGAGGATGAGGAAGGGGAGCAACGCGCCGCCACCGGTGCTCACCTTATCCCGGAGGATGAGGAAACAGAGCACGGGCAGCAGCACATGAGCTCGCCGTCGTGAACGCTCCCCATGTCTACAGCATAGGCGGCGACAGGGGATGGAAGGGGAATGGAGACGGATGTGTTTTACCTTTTACATTTCGTTCGGCAAAACAAATGATATAAAATGCCGCGTTTACAAAACCGCTAACCAAAACTGCCTATGAGAGGCCTAGGGGTTATCTACCCGGTTTCAGATAGTTAGGGAGGTTAAGTGTGCTAGTTCAAAGTTGAGGGGTGTTTCATCCCAAACCTAATACTTGTGGGTGGGGGTTATATGGACTTCTTTCGATTACGGTGTGTTCAGATCAAGCTGGCTAGGTCTGAGCTGGTTGTGTTGTGGTGTAATCCAGTCACGTATTTTTCTATCAAAGTTGATCGGTTCCTGAGTTTATGTCCAGATCACAGTGGTGGTAAAAATCAGTAACGGAGCAACCTTTTAGTGGTATTTTTCTAAGTTACAAACTTTGGATGGTATTTTTCTAAAGAACGAATCTTTTAATGATATGGATCCAATTTTCCTTATTTTAGTGATGGCCAAGGTTGAGAGACATCTCCCCACAGCCGCCTGTGACACTCGGGTGGCATCCTCATTCGCCACCCACACCGTACGCCATCTAAGGATGTGTCTAGAGGCTGGATCACTGTGTCGTGTGATCTATATGTCTATTGTAATGGGGGTGGTGTTCTGTAACATGGAAGCATGTGCTTCCTCTATTTTAAAATGCAACTTACATATATTTTGAAGTTTCAAAAAATTGAAACAAAAAATTTGCATGTACGACTTCATGTGCTACACACTTACAAAGTTGTTTTATAAAAAATCGACTTGTCATGTGATGTGTGTAAAAAAGACAAAATTCAGTGCTAAAAATAATGCTTTTCACAAGATAATATTTCGCTTTTGTACATAGACCACACAATTTTTTTGTTTCCTAAACAATAAATTTTCTCTTTTGTACATGAACACACATGTACTGTGAAGATTTACATGTAGAGTTTTTTTTTCAAAAAAAATTAACATTTAAAATATGATTTGGTATATGGAGCATATGCATCCGGGAGCTAAATTAAATTTCCGTATTCTAATAGGTTTTTGAGTATGCAACATCAAAAAATTTCCTTGTCAAAGTAGTCATCTACATCTCAACGGTAGCCAATTAACGTACTTCCTCCCATATTTACTTGTCATTGATTTAGTACAAAATTATTCTCTTAACACCTATGGGTATTAGGTTGTGTTTGTTTGGGCTTCTACTTCTGCTTTAGTATCATATAGAAGTATCATGCCTATGATACTACTACATGTTACTATCTCCACAATGCATGGTATCATATACTAGTATCATAGTCTCTATATATTAATTGTTTTGTAGAATCTCAATGCAAATATGTGTACAAGATTTACTTGACATTATTTTTTCTAGTAGTATGTGCTATGATACGGTATCTACCTATGATACTAGTACACACTCTCCCATCCTTAATTGCACTGCCACATCAGCATTTTGCATGCATGGAATGCATGATACCACCTATGATACTCCCATTGTGGGTAGTCTTATGGACATTTCCTATCCAAATTAGAGGTCCAGACTCCAACAAAACACCTTCTATTTATGCCATACTAATCACCTTATGTCATCTTTGCCATAGTTTGCAGATCACAATTCTTTTTTTTTTAAATTCGTATAACCAATCGCGCCAATGCTACTACTCCATCTCTCACAGTTTATTAGGCGTGCATGTACCCCTAGATCGCAAATTTGATCAAGTTAGCATTAGTTATATGTTGTAAGTTTAGATGTTCCATTTTCTAATGATATAATTTTTGTATTATATAATTTAAATTATATAGGTCAAATTGGTGACCTAGGGATACGGGGAAGACTAGTAAACTGAGACGGAGGGAGTAGTGACTATTATACTAGACATGGTCTCTTTCTATCTAGCCTGAACAGTTTAGGAAACATTGTGTCTTTTGTCGTTCGATTCATGTTTTCTTGTTTAGTACGGTAATGATTCCTTGATTGCTATATGTAATACCGCTGATTTGAATGAAAAGCATAAAACTCTAAACATGTGCCGAATGGACATGTCACTGTTACCAATCGGGACTAAAGCCCCTCCACCCCGGGACTAGGGGGGCTTTAGTCCCGGTTACACAACCGAAACTAAAGGCAATCAAAGACTTGTTTTCTACTAGCTAGTGTGGGTTTCCTAATACAGTTGCCCATGATGTGGAAACTACTTGTTTTGGAAATTCTGTGTGCCTTGGCCTCCCCTGTAGGCTTATACTTTTTCATGTATATTCAAAATAAAAAATGATTCAATAGACAGTAAGTGCATTAATTTTATTTTCCATACGTATGAATGTAGCTTCTGTTGAGAATATCGGCAGGAATTTTGGTTCTTTTGATCATATACCGAAACCTATCAATGACATCGGCGAAGGCTTAGATATTGCATACGCTGATTTTGACGCAGGCCTACATATAGTTGGAATGAAGGTTTTGTTCTCTCTTCCCCACGGCGTGTGATAGTATTACTGTAGGTATGAAGAGCTTTTTTATGTATTCTTGTTTGTTTCTTCTTTTGTAGTTTATTACTGTTCATGGTTTCATTTTTTAGATATCTGTTGAAGCCACTACGGACCGTCCGATCGAATCGCATCGCATCAAATGTTTCGCTTTCGTCGTTAGGGTTTAGTCATTTCCCCAAAATCCAAATGGCGGCGCTCCTCACCGCCGCTCGCCGCGCCGGCAACGCCGCCACCCCTCTCATCCTCGGCGCCTCCGCCACCACCCACCTCCTCGCTGCCTCCGCTCCTCTCCTCCGCCGCGCCGGGATGAGGACATCCGCCTTCTCCTCCGCGGTGCTGGGGAACCGCCCCACAGCCCCGACGCACCTGGCGACTGCCGGATCTGCGCTGGCGACACGCGGGCTGGCCAGCAAGCCCCAGCCCTACTTCCCCCGGGAGCTCAACAAGGAGCTCTTCTCCCCGGAGCTCAACAAGGAGCTCCACCGGGTGGAGGAGTCGTTGGCTTCGAGGCACGAGGAGGTGGCGCAAGTCTTCAAGCGTCTCCAAGACAAGATGAAGAAGGAGCACGCGCTCCACAAGTTGACCAAGGCCAACTCTGTCGTCAAAGAAGCGACAGTGGGGTGGAGGATCGTCTATGGCTCCCTGGCCGCTGGAGCTGTAGGCATCTGGTACGTCCTCCACACCAAGTCGCTATGGACCAGAGATTTGAGGATCATGGCACTGACGCTCCTTACGGAGATGCTGGCCAAGCTCCAAGACGAGCTTGAGGAGGAAGTCAAGGTGCTCGCCCGGGAGGAGCTGGACAAGGCCAAGAAGAACTGAAGAAAAAACAACAAGATTAGAGGTGTAGGAGAAGAAGGGTTTCACTTGTTATCTTTCTTATCGCATTTGGGAGGGTAAAGATGTGCTGCCTCGAGAAATGACAAACCATGCTACATTTTGTGAACAGAGTTGGCTTTAGCTATTTTGACTGCGATCTGATCAGTTATCTTCAGTTTTTGAATTGCTATTCTGGTCCTTGTGACAGATGACGATATTTTCTGTGATGAGCATGATGATCGCTATCTATTCAGTCATCTTCATTGTTGAATTGCTATTTTGGTCCCTGTGACAGATAGCGATGTTTAATATTTTCTATGATGATTCGGTTATCTTCATTTTTGAATTGTTATTTTGGTCCTTGTGACAGATAGCAATGTTTAGTATTTTCTATGATGAGCATGATGTCTGCTACCTTGTGTGCGGAAGGAATAATTTAGATACAGCTCCTAAATCATCTGCTCTACTTCTACAAAGTAACATAGCAGCATGTCAACATGATGAGTTTAGGTCCTATTTCTGGCAAGGTATGTCAGTACCTTATCTGTACTTTTGAGGCAGAGAGCACCAATATTTCTAACTCAGTTATATATAGTTAGCTGTTTTGTCATGTAAAGTTGCTGTTAGCTGCACGGAAATGAATATTGACTTATGGTACATTGATCAATCTAAGCCTTGTACATTATATGCTATGACAGTTTGTGAGAGTTGAATCTATTGTTTTATACTCATTTTGTTTCTCCCCTTATGTTACTGCGAAATATATAATATTTCTTCTCTTTCCGTCTAAGAGGGACAGCACCTAACACAAAAGAAAGGGCGAAGAATGTTCACCTCTTATTACAAGGTGCATGTGGAGGTTCAGTTTCTTGTGGACGCAATATTGAACATTCAGGTTAGCATGATGGCTCCATGGCTTGTATTACTATAGTTTAATGAATGGTTGCGGTATCTACTAAATCAGTAACATACTCGTAGCTGAATCTTGTGTTTATTCGAGGAGTTACTATCGCTCACCTCCTAAACTCTTGGCTGCATCTTTCAGGCTACCAGCGAAGTACTGCCGAAGAACCTGCAAGCTCACAGCCTTCTCCGTCTTTATGCGCCTTTTCCTTTGCTGCCTTCTGCTGATGTATGAACGCCAGCCAAAGATGAACCCTGCCCTCCATGGATACTTTGTTCAGCTAAATCTGATTCTTTCTGTCAAGACCCTGCTAAACTTGTCCAAGATGCCTCCTCTCTATGTTCCGTTGCTTTGTCTCCAAAGGACAACTCTTCAACCTTGCTCTTCCCCTGGGAACTAAATGAGTTCAGTTCATTCATTTCAACCATTGCCTCATCCTCCATATCCTGTCTGGAACCATGCGTGGAGGTTTGACAAGCACTACGCATGGTGACCAACAAGGAGTCAAGCCTTCTGCTCCTCGAGGGCTTCACTTGGCAGAAAGAATTCCAGGACAAAGTCCACTGTCCCGGTGCGTGTCCACCTTAATCGGATTACCACTGCACTTTCTAAGTTGAAGATCTTTGCATGGTGAGACAGTGGGTATTCCAGTTTAGTTGAAGATCCGATGTCTGGCAGCAAGCATGGCTGGTTTGTGGTGAAGGCTTCCCCTGCAACCCTTTGCCAACGCAGAAGGTGGTCGTCAGAGCAGGTGCCATGAAAGTTCTGCATGTGCGGATCATTTAGTGCGTCAATGGTGGAGATGCAGTACCAGTAGTTTTTATCGGAGTGGTGGCTCCCCTGTTTCCCTTGCTGGGCACACGCGACCCAGGTGCAGGTCTTAGCTAACGGGAGCCTGTGGGTGATGCAGGCTGCTCTTAGGACTTGCAGTATCTCTCGTTGTTCAACTGGTTGATAATCAGCAAAAGCAGACATGAAGTCATGAGAAGATATCAGCACCATTATATCATTTCAAGGTATTTATCCTTTAGTTTGTGTGAGGCTAGACCTTAGGTTGACAAATTCTTTTACACACTCTCTACTTTCACAAAATTATAAATTAGACACTATACTACAGAACTGTTATTTAACCCTCTCAAGTCTCAAGGACTCAATATTGAAAACCAGTTCAACTTTATCCATGAGACCATGATGGGTGTATTGGTACTTGTTCATATGATTTTACTAGTCGACAAGCCAATGAACCAGCCACCTCACAGTGATACAGTTACTTAACCCCCTGACCCAAAAAATGAACAAGCATTTGTCTTCTCTGTCTCCTCTTTTTTTTTGGTTATTTAACACTGATTGCGATGCCACTTAAATGGCCAACGTTGGTAATAACGCTTTGTAAACCACAGCCAATGGGGTGATTTATCCCCGTTAACCAAGTTTTGGAGGTTAAATAACCAGTTTTGTACTAGAGGGTCCAAGCTAGACTTCCGTGAAAAGCAGATGGCATAAACTGTATCATTGGTGTATACGGTTGGTATTGAATTGCTTAGTTCTAATGAAACCAAAACCAAAAGCTGTGGTACAAATGTACAATAGTGCTGAATCCATGTGCTGCTTACCTTTGTTCGTGTAATGCTTGAAACTTCTGTGCTTCTCAGCTTAACTGCCTGCAAAGAGCATTGCCATTAAGAAATCTGGAATCTAGAAAGAGCAAACTTGATTTCTTCCTAATGTAGTGATTAGTCGTCTGTATTACATTACAGGTGATACCAGTTATGCTCTTTCTACAACTAGTTGCATACTAATGTGTGAAGTTTCAGGTTAAGTGTGGTATCAGTACATGGAGAGCTGCGGATGTTGTTGATTTCGGATGTGAAGTTGAGCTTCTGTCTAGTCATGATCAATTCCATGACACCCAAGCACGAGTAGTTCCCCTGCTTGAACACCGGAAGCCACTTAGTCCTGAACATGAGCTTTTCATGGTAGGCACGTGAATTTACTTGAGACTGAGTTTATTTGTCGTGCTAGAAGAAAACAATATTCATGTTGTGGTGAAACGTGGCTTGCTTAAAGTTGTTTGTTTATGCACAGGAGATTGATTGTGTGATAGGAAAGAAAAGAAACTACCAAGCGAGGGATTGAAACTGAATCTGGAAAATTTGATTTTGCAGTTGTGTAGTCGCTGAATGTGTTTCACATGAAATTTCCTGCACGTAACGATGGTAAAGCACATGAACGTTGTTTGCGCGTATGGTAAAGCCGAAGAGATGTTAGGTGACAGGCGTATGGGTGCTCTCTAGAAAATATATCTTAACATTTGTTAAAAGATCCATATACTAAGGTGATTGAATATTATAAGTCCGATCATGCTTTATATCTTGTGCTACAGTGTTGTTGTTTGATGCTAGGTTCTGATGAAGGTGCTCGCCCTCGATAACTGGTCCAATGTTTCGCTTGATTCGTAATATAGCTTAATGCTCTGCCATAAAAATATAGGGAGAAATCACAGCCGAACCTCAGATGGAATCTGCACAGACCAAGTTTCATACATGCTCTCGCGGTATCGGAATGTTAGGATCACGTGTGTAATTGTTCTGTCCAAAAGAAATTTCAATTTTTTTTTGTTCTGTCCAAAAGTTTCACCAACTCGAGTAAATGGTCTTTAGATGGTAGTTGCGATATTGGTAGCCACGTGATGCTTTTACTTGGAGTACGCAGCCACGAGAGAAGTGGAAAAATGGACAAAAATAACATAAAGTTAAAAAAGGATTTTAAAGAAGGGAATAAACTTCCGGCAAAACAAATTTATAAATCTAACCCTTCTATGTACGGCGCCATACAATAGGGTGCCGCGCCCCCGCCCATGGCGTTGCACCTTTTTTTCGCGCCCCAGCTTATGGCGCTACACAATGTGTTGGCACGTCTCCAGTGGCGGAGCAAGGATTTTCATATTGGGTATTCAGAGTTAAAAAAGTACATCACATCAATAAAATATATGTAGGTTCAAAATAACTACAATTCATTGGAAGGAGGATTGCTTACATTTTCATCTTGATTTTGGCTTTCAACCAGCTTTGTTGTTGACGATGATGTCCGTTTCTTTGCAGCTTTATCGCATATATACTTTTAAAATCACTACCCCTTCTGCTTGGTCTTCACTTTTCAGATCTACCTGTGTTTTTTTTAAATCTAATTAAGGAGAGCCGCCATTGGAAAAAAATTAAAAGTGAAAATTACAATTGAAGCTTTTCCGTACGGTGAAATAATCACTTGACACTTGTGTCTTGTGTGAATTCACGGACAGTGGACAGTGGCGATGAACTGGTGCTGGTATGCTCTTGTACGATGCTGCAGTGCCTATCGTGCCGGAATTTAGATGCGCCGTCGACCCTCCGTTCCTATCGATCGAGCTGCGGCGTGCTTCACTGCGTCAGACGTGAGGCGACGGCATGCAGGGCTGCGAACAGGATGCAGCGGGAATTGGTGGCCTTCGCGGCAGAGCCAAATTAGCTAGGACTGTATGTATGTGTTAATGCATCTGGCTACGCTGCAGGAGTAACTGAAGGCTGCAAAGTAGTGCTCCGGATGTCAGTGTCCACACCCACAAACGTCGCCAAGTCAACTATGAGGTAGCTTGTCTTGCTCGAGTGGAATGATTATTCTTTCTAGTTAGTTTTGCTTACTAGTTTTTCTGGAGTGGAACAATTGTTTGTTGGTAGCTGCGAAGCAAATGGAAGTTTATGTTTCCCAATTGCTTTACTTCCATCTCGATATATCTAGCTACTATCGTGTGGCCTTAATTGACACGCAGGTTTCTATGTTAATTAAAGCATTTGACAGGTTCCAAACTATCTTAAGAACCTTGTTAGTTTGGTCCACAAACTATTCTAAATTTCTAATTAGCAGTTGCATTCGAACGAGGCATAATCCAAGCAGACAAGTTCTGGTAGCAAGTTTGATTTGTCAATTTCAATGCACATCCATTATCTACTTTCCCCTAACTATTAAGTTGTAGCCAATCACTGAGATGACAAGTTATCTTTTAGCTACTCCCTCTGGTCCAAATTATTGGACGTGATGTTCTTTTTACAAAACGCCCCTTCTAATTTTCCCCACAAACAACCGAGTTCTCGACATCGTCTCTATCCCTAATATCCGTCCCCTTTCCCGCTGATCCCCCTCTGGCCACCACGTTCTCGCCCGCGCTGCCTACTCCGCCCCTCCCTCACCGGCCACCATCCTTCCTCATCGTCTACCCGCCTTCTTTCCTCCGCCTTCCACCAACCAGAACCCAACGAGGAGGGAGAAAAAATGAAAGGGACCCCTTTCTCCCCCAAGCGTCTGATTTTGCCGGCTCCGGCCGCGGTGCTCGTGGCCGGCGGGGCGAATCCAGAGAATAGGAGCGGATCCTAATATACCCTTCGAGACCGATCGAGATTGCCTCGCATCCTCTTGCGCCGCCACCCGCCGAGGTACGATACGATGGCCGATCACCTGTCGGAGCTCCCATACGACCTCCTCCGCCGCGTCCTCCACTTCACCCCACTCAAGGAGGCCGCCTAAGAGCGGCATCCTTCTAGAGACGCCCGCGCAACGAAACCGTCTGAGGTTACGAGACGGTTGTCCATTATAACCGCCTCAAATTGTCCTAATTTTAGAAGTGATTAGTATTATAGACGGTTTGAGGTTATTTTCGTTGAGCCGGATTGAAAAACCGTCTCACGATGGCATGCTAGTAGAGATCGAGGCTTTGAGCTGGATAGCGGAACCATCTTAGGACGAAGGGCCAAAACTGGCTCTAAGTAGTAGGTCGGTACTAGTGTAACCCTGAGAGCATGTGGGGTGTTTTAGCTAGAGAATGACCGCCAGAGCATCGGAATCCCACCAAATCTTGCATGTGGGCCTAGTATATGTGTGGAAGTGTTGTGGAAGGCATAATTTACCAAATGGTGCAAGACATGTCTCCCCGGTGTGACCCTAACCCTAAACCCTAACCCAAAACTTGTGTGTGCCCACTTGGTGTGTACACTAGTGTGGTGGAGTGTTGTCGTATCCAATGTTGAACCCCTGGGTTCGTCCGACTACACTCACATGTGTTGACGGCACTTAGCCATGTTCTGGACATATGTGAGGAACTCCCGGGAGGGGCTAACCCTGAGAGCGTATGGGGTGGTCCATGTCACCACATACCCATATGACCTAACCAAGCTCAAATTGAGGCATAAGTCCACCGGGGAGGCAACGCCGGTGCCCAGTCAATGATGTAGACCGTGCGATCAACATAATCAGGGTTTCTCCGAAAATCTATCTTCGGAGGGTAGGAATGCCTCCAAAACTTGTGTGTGTCCACTAGTATGGTGTAGTGTTGGTGTATCCAATTTTGAACCCCCGGGTGCGTCCGGCTACACGCACATGCGCTGACAACACTTTAGCCATGTTCTGGACGTATGTGAGGAACTCTCGGGAGGAGCTAACCATGAGAGCATATGGGTGGTCCTTGTCACCACATGCTCCTATGACCTAACCAAGCTCAAATGGAGGCATAAGTCCACCGGGAGGCGACGCCGGTGCCCAGTCAATGATGTAGACCGCGTGGTCAACAGAATCAGGGTTTCTCCGAAAATCTATCTTCGCAGGGTGGGAATGCCCCCAAAACTTGTGTGTGTCCACATGGTGTTTACACTAGTGTGATGGAGTGTTGTTATATCCAATGTTGAACCCGCGGGTGCATCCGACTATGCACACATGCGCTAACAGCACTTAGCCATGTTCTGGACGTATGTGAGGAACTCCCGGGAGAGGTTAACCCTAAGAGCATATGGGGTGTTTTAGCTGGAGAATGACCGATGGAGCACCGAAATCCCACCAAATCTTCCATGTGGGCCTAGTATATGTGTGGAAGTGTTGTGGAAGGTATAATTCATCAAATGGTGCAAGATATGACTCCCCAGTGTGATATACATGGTGTGTACACTAGTGTGGTGGAGTGTTGTTGTATGCAAAGTTGAACCTCCGGGTGCGTCTGGCTACACGCACATGCGCTGATGGCACTTAGCCATGTTCTGGACTTATGTGAGGAACTCCCGGGAGGGGCTAACCCTGAGAGTGTATGGGTGGTCCTTGTCGCCACATGCCCCTGTGACCTAACCAAGCTCAAATGGAGACATAAGTCCACCGGGGAGGCGACGCCGGTGCCCATTCAATGATGTAGACCGCCCGGTCAACGGAATCAGGGTTTATCCGAAAATCTATCCTCGGAGGGTGGGAATGCCCCAAAAACTTGTGTGTGTCCACATGGTGTGGAAGTGTTGTGGAAGGTGTAATTTACCTATGGCCTAAACATATAAAATGTATGCTAAATATAAAATGTATGCTAAATGAAAACTGAGGAAAAAAGGAGTAAAAAAATAAAAAATATACCTTGCCGTGCAAAAGCACATGGCAAAGAGATTTGGCCTTTGCCGTGCAACCTTCGACGGCAAAGAAAGATGTGGCACACGGAAAATGTAGTTCCCGCGTTGAATAATTCAGACAGGCCATTTTTGCGGGTTATAAAAATAAATGGTGGGAAATTTGGTAATTCAAATATCTGTCGTGCGTGATCGTAAGGCACACGGCAAAGCTGAAAGTGCATGGAGCCCCCATGTGTGGTTTTGGTAATTAATGACAATCCCTATGGACTAATGTTTGCATTGAGTTATATTTGTAGGAGTTGTCCATAGGCAATTCTTGAACCATATGTTGGCTTCAAGGTTGCAATAAGAAGAAATTGATGAAGGATATCAAGTGTCAAGTATGTCTTGAAGATGAAGATGAAGTGAGCCCTCAAGTTACTTCAAGACATCAACATGATGAAGAATGAAGAAATGAAGTGCAAGTTCAAGATGTGCCATCTCGAAGAGATCCTTTGCTTGAGTCTTGCCATCCATATGGTGATCATGGATTTGTGAAGATGCGCCGAAGAAGAAGCTCTCCCATGGTGGATTATGGGGGAGCAATCCACATGGTGGTCATGGTTATGTGAAGATGCGCCGAAGAAGAAGCTCTCCCATGGTGGATTATGGGGGAGCAATCCACAAGACTTCGTCAAGCAAGCACAAGCAAGGCGTTCCATCTTGTTGAGGTCAAGATCGTCGTCATCGAGTTCAAGTGGAATGCGCAAGTATAAGGTTTGCTCTTGATAGGGTTTGTTTCTCACCGGTCTCATAGTGTAGTTGGAGACCGGTTTATAGTTTAGTTGCCGTACTATCAAGAGGGCTCTCGAGTGAGTAACTCGATCGTATCGTTCGGAGAGAGCTCAAACCTTTGCATCCTTGCATCATCTTTCTTGGTTGTTATTTGGACCTTATCCATGTGATGTTTTAGAGCTTGTGCTTATTCTCATGACAAGCTCTAGTTCATCGAAAACGGATTTCGCATAGATCACTTGTTGCGTTTCGAGTTTGGTTCATCATCTTTCTTGGTTTTATTTGGATCTTATCCATGTGATGTTTTAGAGCTTGTGCTTATTCTCATGACAAGCTCTAGTTCATTGAGAATGGTTTTTGCATGGGCAACTTGTTGCATTTTCGAGATTGGAGGTTTTACCGGTATGTCTTTTTTAGATAGGTCAAACCTTTCATCATTTGTTTCTATCCTACCTTGTTGGACTATGATGGTTTCCTGCATGATCTTGTAGAGCTTGTTCCTAGCTTCAAAACAAGCCCAAGATCATCAAAATCGGAGTCCGGATGCTAAAGTTATGCCCGTTTTAGTTTTGGTGTTTCTGCAGTTTTGCAGGCCGGATTTTGAAATATCCGGGCCGGATTATCCGGGCCGGATATTTCGAAATCCGGCCCCCAATCGTCTAAGGACCGGAAGAAAAGCAGCTCTGGATAGGGCCGGATTTTTGGCCGGATTTTGTCCAGGTTTTGTCCCAGGCCGATTATCCGGCCCGGATAATCCGGTAACTTGGGCCGAATATCCGCCCTGTTTTTGCCCAAACGGCTCGATTTTCTTGGGGGTATAAATACCCCCTTCTTCCTCCTTGGGCTTAGCTTCTCTCACTCTCTCTCTCCTGTTGAACTAGAGAAGCTTGCTCCATCTCTCAATCCCTCCATGATTCTTGCCCCCATTTGAGGGAAAAGAGAGAGGAGATCTAGATCTACATTTCTACCAATCAAATCCATCTCTTTGTGAGTGGAAATCTCTAGATCTTGATCTTGGTGTTCTTTGTGAATTCCTTTGTTCTTCCTCTCTTATTCCCCAATAGCTTTTGTAGCTTTGTTGGAATTTGAGAGAGAAGGACTTGAGCATCTTTGTGGTGTTCTTGCCATTGCATTTGTTGCATCGGTTTGAGTTCTCCACGGTGATTCGTGGAGGTGAAAGCAAGGAAGTTGTTACTCTTGGGTTCTTGGAACCCTAGACGGATTCTAGGCCTTTGTGGCGGTTTGTTGGGAGCCTCCAATTAAGTTGTGGATGTGTGCCCCAATCTTTGTGTAAGGCCCGGTTTCCGCCTCGAAGGAAATCCCTTAGTGGAACCGTGACCTAGGCCTTTGTGGCGAGGGTCACCGGAGATTTAGGTGAGGCGCCTTCGTGGCGTTCGGTGTGTGGTGTGAGTACCGCATCTTGGGGTGAGGCCTTTGTGGCGTTGGTGTGCATCGAGCAACCACACCTCAAGGTGAGCCTCTTGTGGCGTTCGGGAGCACTAAGCAACCGCACCTCTCCACCGGAGATTAGCACTCGCAAGAGTGTGAACTCCGGGATAAATCATCGTCTCCCGCGTGCCTCGGTTATCTCTATACCCGAGCTCTTTACTTATGCACTTTACCTTGTGATAGCCATCGTGCTTGAAGTTATATATATCTTGCTATCTCATACTTGCTTGTATTGCTTAGCATAAGTTGTTGGTGCACATAGGTGAACCATTGCTTAGAATAAGTTGTTGGTGCACATAGGTGAACATAGTATAAACGCTAGTTTTATTCCGCATTTGTTAAGCCCATCTCGTAAAAGTTTTAAATCGCCTATTCACCCCCCCTCTAGGCGACATCCGTGTCCTTTCAATTGGTATCGAGCAAGGTCTCTCATTCTTAGGCTTCACCGCCTTGAGAGTAAAGATGTCGGTTAGGGATTAGATCACAATAACTTGTTTATATTTGATGGCACAAATTATGATCTATGGAAAATTTATGTGCTTAATATTTTGCGGGGTATTTCCCATGGAGCGATTTCTTGACATGGGTTTTTCTTCTCCTAAGGATCCCCAAAATTTATCTTATGAGGAGAAGAAAAACTCTTGTCTCGATGCTCTTGCTTCTCATGTGTTTTCCATTGTTGTGAGCAATGTAGTTACTTCTTCAATCATGCCTTTTGGGAGCGCTCATGAATTATGGACAAAGCTTCGAGATAAATATGATGTGTCCAATATCATTGAGGATGATTGTATTGCTTCCACTTCCGGCCGTGATGAGTTCTCATCTTCATCCACTTCACCAAAGTGTTTCAAGACACAAGGTAATGATATGGTGAGTGGTGATGGAAATTGCAATGTTGGTATTGAGCTTACTATTGATGATCCTTCATCTATATCTCATTGCAATGGTTCATCTTTGGACTTAAACACATCTAGCACTAGAAATGATTTACAGGCTTGTGTTGATAGTCCTTGCATATCATGTGTAAGTTGCTTGAAAAAATCTAATGATGATATGCTTGCTTTGTCTTGTGGCCATGATAAAAATGATTCTATTTCCTCTAGTTGTTGTGTGTCTAACAATGTAGAGGAAACCAAAGATTCTATTGGTCAAGACAAGATCTTGAAAGGAGCCTCAAGTAACTCCTCATCTTTATTTCACGGTCCTCATATATGCCTTATGGCCAAGGGTTCCACGGTACCTCCTACCATGGAACCTAATATGTCTCGTGGTGATAAGAATGAGGATGAATATGAAGAAGAGGATTGGGTTGTCTCTCTACGCGATAAAGGTGAGAGTGTATTCAAGGTTCTTTACAAAGATAAAATTGCTAGCTCTCACTTCTTTGAAATCTTGACTACCGCTATTGAGAGCCAAAAACTTATTTGGATGCATGAGAACACCATTGATAAAAAGGGTGCTCTTGAACGAGAGTATGCCGATGATGTAGCATCTTTAAAGAATGATCTTGAAGAAGAACAAGAGACCGTAGCCTCTCTTGAGGAGCAAATTCAAACCCTTGAGGTGTCTCAAAATGAAATATTTGCTAAACTCACTAAAGAAAGAGACCATGCTAAAGCTAAATTAAAATTGCTTAAAAATGAAAAGTTCAAAGTTGGTGTTGGCCATGATAAACTTGTTAAGGATCTAGATGATCTAGACAAGGCCCACAAGGCCTTGGAGAGCGAACACTCTATCCTCACCAAGTCATATGAGCAACTACAAGCTTCATATTTAAAAGAGCATGCTATGTTACCTTCTCTTCTTAATATGTCTTGTGATGATGCTTGTGCTACTAACTCTACTTCTTGTGAAGCATCTATCTTGAAGGAGAATGTTGAGCTAAGGGCTCAACTTGATTTGCTAACTAGCAATTATGGGAAATTGGAAGAAAATCATGGAAAGCTTGCTAGCTCCCATGAGGATCTTCTAGCCTCTCATGATAGGCTAAAGTTAGCTCATGAGGCTATCATATCTAAGGCAACACCTTGTGAGCCTCATGTGGGTACTAGCACTACTACTCAAAATGTTATATTGCCATGTGCTAGTCCTAGTAATTCATCCACTCATAATATTGCTAAATCTTGTGATGAATTATCTTCCTTGCCTTGTTGCTCTAACAATGAAGGTTCTACTTTCTCTAGTACTTGTGTTGTTACTAACCATGTAGAGGAAATCAAAGAGCTCAAGGCCCAAGTCTCTTCTTTGAAGAACGACTTGGTAAAGGGTCATGAAGGGAAATGCAAACTTGACAAGATGTTGAGTGTGCAACAATCCCCCAATGACAAGAGTGGACTTGGATTCAACTCCAACAACAAGAACAAGTCCAACAACAACAAGATTAAGAAGGGCCAATTACAAGTCAAAGACCCGGCCAAGATTGTTTGCTTCAAGTGCAAAATTGAAGGGCATCATGTTAGATCTTGCCCTTTGAAAAAGAAGCAAAAAGGGAAGCGGCCTCAAGCTCAAACTCATATTCAACCTCAAGTTGAAGAAATGCCACTTCCTAAGAAGTCTCAAGCCAATGCTCCCATTGTGGAGAAATCTAGTGAGAAGAAGGAGAAGAAAAGAACTTGCTACATATGCCGTGAGAAGGGCCACATCTCCTCCTTTTGCACTATTGGTACCTCACCCAACTCTATCACCATTGATGATGTTTATTCTCTTCATAAGGATGAGGGTGGCAATGTGTTTGCCAAATTTGTTGGTGCTCAAAGTGGTGTCAAGAAAAGAACCATTTGGGTTGCCAAGCCTATTATGACTAACCTCTTAGGACCCAACTTAGTTGGGGACCAACAATCCAAAACTTGATCAATAGGTGATTGTTGGAGGGCATTGGAGACTTGGCTACATCATGAAGAATTAAGGGATCTTCATCATTTATATTATATCAAGCCAAGCCTTTTGATTATCTTGCTTCTATCATATATCCAATGTTCCTCCTTGCGGTAACATGTGCTCAACTCATCTATATTGAAAGTTACTCGCCCCTTTGCATGTGTTAGTTTTGTTCCTAGCATGTGTTTGTGTATGTTGTGCTTCCTACTTGCTTATCTTGAGAAATCAAGTCTATGTATGTTGGGTTGCACAACATGTATTTGTGTTTGTGTTGGAGCCTCTTTGCATCTTGTTGTATCTTATATGGCTCTTATGAGCGATTAATGGACTATCCCATTTTGGGGGAGTGATATTCCTTTGGGAATTTCACAATCCTAACAATGTGTGTACATGAGGAATATCACTTAGAATTGATATTGCAAGATTATCTAGTCTCTATGTGGTATGTCATCTTCATGAGAAATTCAAAATTCTAATGTCCATTAATATCTCTAGTTGGATCTTATTTGCCTCTTGTGAAATTAAATTCGTTATCACATTATGGGGGAGTAATAAGCTTTGTGCATATTACAAGCCTAGAAAATGTGAACATTTGAGGTTGTGTCACATAGAATTGATTATCTCTCTCCTATGTGGCATGTTTGCTCAAACAAGTTCCAATTTAGTTAAATGGCTTCATTGCTAATATCTTTGTGGATCTTATTTGTGAAAGTTTTTCTTGGCATGGTTTTGTGTCCCTCAATACATTTTTGAAAACCATGTGCTTCAAGTCATACTATTAATTGCTTTGCATGTTGGTATGAATACTATTAATTGCTTTGCATGTTGGTATGAATACTATTAATTGCTTTGCATGTTGGTATGACTAAATGAAGCTATCAAGAAACTATCTTTGCATGATGGTTAACTCTTATCTTTTACCATATGCTTTATTTGTTGTAAATATGATCTTTCGTATACCTACAAACTACCACCGGGAAATATTTCCTAATACCTCTTGTCCAAGGACAATTGGTAATCTATTATGAGGTAGATTTTTATTGATCATATTTACATTGGCTCTTGTGTTCAAATTGACTTATTTATTGCCATGAATTTGTTGTGCTTTGACTCCCATGCGTCTTCCTTGCATCTTATGGATCTAAGTTGTCTATTCAAACTTTCTTAGCATTGTTAGAAGATATAGGTAGCGTGATGATCCTAGTTTTGTGCATTTTGTATTCATATAAAAAATCCTAGATAATGCACCAAACTTGGGGGAGCTCTCCTATATTTGTTAGAATGCTTAACATCTCTTGATCATTATCAAGAATTTGGTTTTGGGAGACAAAACTCTTTTTGGTACTTTGTGCCATCATAAAAAGTGTTGAGGGTTTGGTTTATTTGTTGGAACCTTGCTCTCTTGGGAGTTGGTTATCTCATTCCTTTATTTTTTGATTTAATTAGCTTCTTATAATGAGATAAGTCTTTGGAGTCAATCTTGTGTTGATTTGATTCTTTGATATAATTTGGGCAACCATTGTCTCTTGATTTATTTGGTGTTTTGTCCAAATTGTATCTTCCTTTGGTTCTTGAAAGTATTGTGCATGCATATTTAATATATGTATATCTTATGGCATGTGTCACTTTCTTTGATCCAATATATAGGGTAAACTCCATCAAATCCTAATTTGGCTAAGATGTGCATGAAATTCAATTTCATATCTATATGCACATAGAATTGTGGAGTTTGTCCTATATGTTGTAGTGTGTCTAACTACTTCGGACCCAATTAGTTTGGGGACCATTTTGTACTTACCTTTGTGTTAGGTACAATGGATATGCATTGGATGCTTGTCTCACTCTTGGAAAGAAGTGGTGACTCAATGGTAACTTGAGGCAAGCTAGGATGGTCAACGAACACATATCTATTACATCCACACCAATGCTATCTTGGTAACAAGTATCTTCTCATGCATACTTTTCTTGTATCCAACCTTATGGTTGCATCTTGGCATGAATCTCTTGATTTGCAAATGTTGTGCTTCTTGCAAAAGTCTTAATGAAACCTCTTTATTGTGAATGTGAGTAATTTGAGATGAGTGCATTTGTTGGGAAGTATTTTAAATCATGCTCATAATTCATCCATCCCAACTATGCCTATCTAGCAATTTTGTTGCATATCAATTCCTCAAGGCTCTCACATGTGCAATATAGATGAAAGTGCAAATTTAGTTACTTCTTTTGGTATCCCCGTTTGTGATACGTGTTGCCTTTCTCAAATGCATCCCAACTATCTTCTATCCCTTGTTGATATTTGTGATGTATTTTAGTTGTTTGTGGTTGAAGTTCATGAATGTACAATAAGATAAAATTGAGCCTTTGGCCATGCTATTAAGCAAAAAATCTTATTGGTATATTGCATGACTTCGTCTTGGATATCATACTTTTTTTCTTGCGTATCTATTTTATGTGTGCATGTTTCTTTGTGGATAAATATCTTTGTGATATTGCCCACTTAGAGAAACTTATACACATAAGAGATGATACATCTCCATTTGATATCTTATTTATTATTGCGTGTTGATTGGTCATGCTAAGCAATATAATTCTTTGAAGACTATGATGATGCTTTTTGCTCATCCTTGTAATAGTCTTATAATATGCTTTATCATGCCTTTCACATATCCTCTTGGTTGAGCCTTTTTATTATGGTGCCTCTTACTTGTTGCTCAACTATCTGTTTGTTGCAAGTGTTTAGCTTACTTTTCTATCTATGATCTTTTACAAATGTTTGTGTTTTAAATGAGGGAGTGAGGATTCCATGTTATGCATATTGTATTCAAATACAACATTTTAATTTATGCATGTACCTTGGGGAGCTTCCTCATTTGATTTAGAGCACTATCTTGTGGCGATCATTAGAGTTTGATTCACTTGGTATCTTTTGTTTTTGAATGATATTATGGGAGTGATGATTCCATGTTTGTGCACTTTATACTCTAATGCAAATTGTCTAGTTTTGTGCACAAACCTTGGGGAGCTTCCTCATATTATTTAGAGCAATCTTCTTGATCTTATCATAATATCTATCTTTCTTTTGGTATCCTCTTTGTGGTTCATTTGGTTGCTTGCTTCATTTGTTGAAGCTTCTTGACTTTGTTATCTTTTTGCAATCTTTGATCCTATCTATAGTGTGATTCCTTCCGAATATTCGTCATTGGATATGTGCATTTGATTCCACTCAAATTATGAGAAATGCACACGCTATGGAGGAACCCTCACTATATTGGCCTTCTAAATTTTTCACCCATTTCGGCAATTGGTGCCAATGGGGGAGAAGTTTGGAGGGTTTAAGGGAATTTGATTATGTCTTTGCTTTGTGCTTAAGCATGTGCCTTTATTGCATTGCATCTTGTTGCTTTGCATAGTTCAATATTTAGAGGAAACTCCACTAGGCTTTGAATGCCAATATATGCAATGAAAGTCAAGATCATTCACACATGCATATATTATGGGGGAGTTTGCTCTATATATTCAACTTATTTGTTACTTAAATTCCTTATATAAACCCTCTCAAAGAGATTGTCATCAATTACCAAAATGGGGAGATTGAAAGTGCATGGAGCCCCCATGTGTGGTTTTGGTAATTAATGACAATCCCTATGGACTAATGTTTGCATTGAGTTATATTTGTAGGAGTTGTCCATAGGCAATTCTTGAACCATATGTTGGCTTCAAGGTTGCAATAAGAAGAAATTGATGAAGGATATCAAGTGTCAAGTATGTCTTGAAGATGAAGATGAAGTGAGCCCTCAAGTTACTTCAAGACATCAACATGATGAAGAATGAAGAAATGAAGTGCAAGTTCAAGATGTGCCATCTCGAAGAGATCCTTTGCTTGAGTCTTGCCATCCATATGGTGATCATGGATTTGTGAAGATGCGCCGAAGAAGAAGCTCTCCCATGGTGGATTATGGGGGAGCAATCCACATGGTGGTCATGGTTATGTGAAGATGCGCCGAAGAAGAAGCTCTCCCATGGTGGATTATGGGGAGCAATCCACAAGACTTCGTCAAGCAAGCACAAGCAAGAAAGGCGTTCCATCTTGTTGAGGTCAAGATCGTCGTCATCGAGTTCAAGTGGAATGCGCAAGTATAAGGTTTGCTCTTGATAGGGTTTGTTTCTCACCGGTCTCATAGTGTAGTTGGAGACCGGTTTATAGTTTAGTTGCCGTACTATCAAGAGGGCTCTCGAGTGAGTAACTCGATCGTATCGTTCGGAGAGAGCTCAAACCTTTGCATCCTTGCATCATCTTTCTTGGTTGTTATTTGGACCTTATCCATGTGATGTTTTAGAGCTTGTGCTTATTCTCATGACAAGCTCTAGTTCATCGAAAACGGATTTCGCATAGATCACTTGTTGCGTTTTCGAGTTTGGTTCATCATCTTTCTTGGTTTTATTTGGATCTTATCCATGTGATGTTTTAGAGCTTGTGCTTATTCTCATGACAAGCTCTAGTTCATTGAGAATGGTTTTTGCATGGGCAACTTGTTGCATTTTCGAGATTGGAGGTTTTACCGGTATGTCTTTTTTAGATAGGTCAAACCTTTCATCATTTGTTTCTATCCTACCTTGTTGGACTATGATGGTTTCCTGCATGATCTTGTAGAGCTTGTTCCTAGCTTCAAAACAAGCCCAAGATCATCAAAATCGGAGTCCGGATGCTAAAGTTATGCCCGTTTTAGTTTTGGTGTTTCTGCAGTTTGCCAGGCCGGATTTTTCGGGCCGGATTATCCGGGCCGGATATTTCGGAAATATCCGGCCCCCCCGAAATCGTCTAAGGACCGGAAGAAAAGCAGCTCTGGATAGGGGCCGGATTTTTGGCCGGATTTTGTCCAGGTTTTGTCCCTGAGGCCGGATTATCCGGCCCATAATCCGGCCCCAACTTGGGCCGGAATATCCGGCCCTGTTTTGCCCAAACGGCTCGATTTTCTTGGGGGTATAAATACCCCCTTCTTCCTCCTTGGGCTTAGCTTCTCTCTCTCTCTCTCCTCCATTGTTGAACTAGAGAAGCTTGCTCCATCTCTCAATCCCTCCATGATTCTTGCCCCCATTTGAGGGAAAAGAGAGAGATCTAGATCTACATTTCTACCAATCAAATCCATCTCTTTGTGAGTGGAAATCTCTAGATCTTGATCTTGGTGTTCTTTGTGAATTCCTTTGTTCTTCCTCTCTTATTCCCCCAATAGCTTTTGTAGCTTTGTTGGAATTTGAGAGAGAAGGACTTGAGCATCTTTGTGGTGTTCTTGCCATTGCATTTGTTGCATCGGTTTGAGTTCTCCACGGTGATTCGTGGAGGTGAAAGCAAGGAAGTTGTTACTCTTGGGTTCTTGGAACCCTAGACGGATTCTAGGCCTTTGTGGCGGTTTGTTGGGAGCCTCCAATTAAGTTGTGGATGTGTGCCCCAATCTTTGTGTAAGGCCCGGTTTCCGCCTCGAAGGAAATCCCTTAGTGGAACCGTGACCTAGGCCTTTGTGGCGAGGGTCACCGGAGATTTAGGTGAGGCGCCTTCGTGGCGTTCGGTGTGTGGTGTGAGTACCGCATCTTGGGGTGAGGCCTTTGTGGCGTTGGTGTGCATCGAGCAACCACACCTCAAGGTGAGCCTCTTGTGGCGTTCGGGAGCACTAAGCAACCGCACCTCTCCACCGGAGATTAGCACTCGCAAGAGTGTGAACTCCGGGATAAATCATCGTCTCCCGTGGCTCGGTTATCTCTATACCCGAGCTCTTTACTTATGCACTTTACCTTGTGATAGCCATCGTGCTTGAAGTTATATATATCTTGCTATCTCATACTTGCTTGTATTGCTTAGCATAAGTTGTTGGTGCACATAGGTGAACCATTGCTTAGAATAAGTTGTTGGTGCACATAGGTGAACCATAGTATATAGGCTTTGGGCTTGACAAAGTAAACGCTAGTTTTATTCCGCATTTGTTAAGCCCATCTCGTAAAAGTTTTAAATCGCCTATTCACCCCCCCTCTAGGCGACATCCGTGTCCTTTCAATTGGTATCAGAGCAAGGTCTCTCATTCTTAGGCTTCACCGCCTTGAGAGTAAAGATGTCGGTTAGGGGATTAGATCACAATAACTTGTTTATATTTGATGGCACAAATTATGATCTATGGAAAATTTATGTGCTTAATATTTTGCGGGGTATTTCCCCGAACATGGAGCGATTTCTTGACATGGGTTTTTCTTCTCCTAAGGATCCCCAAAATTTATCTTATGAGGAGAAGAAAAACTCTTGTCTCGATGCTCTTGCTTCTCATGTGTTTTCCATTGTTGTGAGCAATGTAGTTACTTCTTCAATCATGCCTTTTGGGAGCGCTCATGAATTATGGACAAAGCTTCGAGATAAATATGATGTGTCCAATATCATTGAGGATGATTGTATTGCTTCCACTTCCGGCCGTGATGAGTTCTCATCTTCATCCACTTCACCAAAGTGTTTCAAGACACAAGGTAATGATATGGTGAGTGGTGATGGAAATTGCAATGTTGGTATTGAGCTTACTATTGATGATCCTTCATCTATATCTCATTGCAATGGTTCATCTTTGGACTTAAACACATCTAGCACTAGAAATGATTTACAGGCTTGTGTTGATAGTCCTTGCATATCATGTGTAAGTTGCTTGAAAAAATCTAATGATGATATGCTTGCTTTGTCTTGTGGCCATGATAAAAATGAGAGAGAGAGAGAGAGAGAGAGAGAGAGAGAGAGAGAGAGAGAGAGAGAGAGAGAGAGAGATGGTCATATTATGTTCCTAGTCTTCACAATAAAAAAAAGTGTCCTGGTCATATTATGTTCCTAGTCTTCACAATAAAAAAAAGTGTCCCCTTATATTTTTATAGGTAGCTAGAGACATTCACTAATTACTGAACACCATATAGTGATAATGTATTTATCAGTAGTTCCCATCAGCTTCAGAACGACCTGCATAATTGATTGAATCGACTTAAAATTTATTACTATCTTACCAAAGTTTCCCCTATGTTTAAATGAGTATTATAATTTATGTTTGATCATTTGTCTTTTTAATATCCTATTATCGAAAACCATTTTAAAGCGATAGCGCTTAATTTGGTACCAGTCTTCATCACTACAACATTATGTCACACAATTGTTTGATCATGCTCAACACTTGCCATTTTTGGGAGTTGAATTTTGCATTTGTGAAGAATGTAGGATTGATATCCTTAGCAGTATATTTCCATATTTATTACATGTAGGATTGATATCCTTAGCAGTATATTTCCATATTTATTACATGTAGAATTGCAATTTCTCTAAGTTCCAATTACCAGAAATAAAAGAAGACAATTTACTCATTCAATCGTAAGCCAAGCTTTCAAAGTGTGCATAGTCATTTTTTTCAAACAGAATCAAGTGACTGCGAGTAGTCCACTCAGTTGGAAAAATCTTACATCATAGTCAGTACATTCGCAAAAAGCAATGGCTATCCCTTTATGTAGTGCGCCGTTGATTGTCTAATTATTCACTATTTAGCTAGCAAACAAGCGAGTTTGTTCAGGAAACGTTTACCACTCTCCACGTCTACACAAACCTCCAAGATGCAGCAAAAGGAAAGAACGACTATCAAATACATTGAAGGTGAGCAACAAATTTTGATAATAGATAACGAAGCAATGATTCTGCAGACATATATCCAGGTACAAATTTTACAGCAAAGAGCACCAATCTTGACAAGAAAAAAAGGGAAAACTCCAAACGTTAAGGCAAAAGATGCAGATCGGAAGACGAAACATATATCAGATAAAAAAAACTTAAACTTTGCTTCCTCACTTCGAGAAATAAATATCCAGCAATGTTTCTTCATAGCTAAGCTCTCGCTTGGAGTATCTGCCCTGAACAAGTCTATTCTAAGGTTACTATCCAGTTTGAGGTAGTGGATCCCTCAAAACCTTCATCAAGAGTGCACCGAGTTGTTCCATTCTCTGGATCCTTCAAAACCTTTATCTAGAGTGCACAGAATTGTTCCATTCTCTGAACATTAGTACCTTGTTTCATGTCCAACACAAGAACACTAAAAAAAATTACAATAGGATTTCCCATAAACCACATGATGCAAGCCTGCAACTGCATAAATGATATTAAGTGTCACCTTCTCGTTTACTAAGCAAAGCACTCTTAAAGAAAAATACACAGTACAATAATTCTATATCCAATACCAAACAATGAGCTGCTAGTAAGATAACCCATGGTAATCGATTGTGTGACTTTACATACTCCCTCCGTCACGTTTTAGGTGTCAGACGGGCTGTACAAATACCGTTTTACAAAAAAAAACCTTAGAATTACAATTCTTCCCTAATCAGGCCCTTTACTCTGAAATCAAAGATCGCGTCTGTCTCCGGCCGTTCCCCGCTGTCCGCCACCCCCGCCGCTGTACGCCTCCGCAGTCACCTTGTCGTTCGCAGCTCCCTCCGCTCGACTAGGAGCTCCGATTCCTCTTCGTCTCCTTGGATACCTCAAAATCGCAGCAGTCTAGTCCCGATTGATAGCAGATCCTGACCGTGAGCACGACCATCCCCCTACCGCCGGCCTCGATCTCCTGGCCGCGAGCGCGCACCACCTCCCTGCTTCCAGATCCGGAGGCGAGCGCTACCAATCTCCCTGCCGCTGGCTCTTGCACCAAGGGCACCATCTCCAGTCTCCCTGCCGTCGGCTCCGGCGGCCAGCGCGGAGGAGCAGAATCGTCGGAGCAGGCTCGTCCTCGCGCCCTTGTGCCCTCCAGCTGATGGCGTCCTGCTGCACTCGCGCTGCCGGCCTCCCGCTAACCTCGCGCTGGAGACCCTGTTCTTCCCTTTACGCTCCATCTTCCCCTGCTGCAAGCTGCTGCATTCCCTTCAGCTGGTAGGTCCTGCAATCTGTAGATGGAGCACTAGTTCAGCACACGATCTGTTTTGTCAATTACAGGAAATCAGTAGCATGAGGAATTTAGCTAGACAAGTAACATCACTTCAGCAAGATTACAGGAAAGCCTGAGGCTTAAGACTTCCTAATATTCAACTGTCAAGCAGCAGATGACAATGCCACTTTGTTCTAACAAGTTTTTTTGGATAAAGAATTTGTAAGAAGTTGCAACCACATGATAGCTTCTGAAGCACTAATTGGGCTTTACGGCAAGAGACCTAATTGACATAATTTGAATCCATGTTTTCCAATCAAATTGCAGAGACAACAAATGTAATGAACTGCATGCAATTCAGAGGAGCATACCAAGATCTTAACGGTGAGGCCGGAGAGCCTGAACTTGCGACAACATTACAGAGTTAATTATCGAGATATTTTCTCTCATCTCAATGGTTCACAATCAATCTGTTTCTAATAGCTCTTAGTTTCATACGAACAGAGGGAAAAATGTTTACATTCGTCTAGCTAAATGGGTACTGTCCACCACAAAGTTCAGAGTTCAAAACTGAAAATTTCAGCTCCAAATATATAAAAAAATCACAACTGAAGATTCAGTTGAGCTGTAGAAACTAGTGCTAAGTAAACACCAGTGCACTAAAAATCGCCACAAGCATCTATACCAGATAGTTTTGTGCACTAAAAGACACCAATTTCAGTACTTCTCGATGAAGCAGAGTACTGTGCTCCTTATTCATTCATACTCCTTGTGAGAAATTTAACTGTAATGATTACTGCATTTTTCAGTACTGTATCTAAATTTCCATTGTACTCCAAACATACCGGGAAGGCCCATGTCTCTGTTGTTGAGTAAACATAAAAGGCCAAGAGCCTACAGACATTTCCCGAGACTTAGCAAGACAATATACAGACATTTCCTGAAACTAAGCATATACAGCTGCTGTATATTCTTTATTTGTACTCCATTTGTTTAGAGCATCATATATACTGTACTGCATTTGTTTAGAGCATGACATACACTGCATTTTTTTAGAGCATGACATACATCGCATTTAGTTGACATGAGTAGCATGAATATTTTTGTAGGATATGCACAAGAGAATCCAGGCATGGGGTTGAGAACACTAGTAAAACTCATGGTCTGTTTAGTTTCTTGCCCAATCTAAAATTACACTGGTAACAGACAGCTCTGTTTAGGAAATTATACTGGTTTCCAGGGACCATATAGTTTCCAGGGAGTATTTTGGTTCTACTTTTCGGAGATCAACCATGCTACTTTTAGGTGTCTGGCACGTTATCTATCAACATTAACCGCTACGTAACTACTCCAGAGCTATAACCTCAGCATCAGTAATATTTTCAAAGTGTAGTAGACAGACTATTAGACCTCTTACTCTTACTACTCCAGAAAACAGAAAAGAAAAGCATTGATGGTAGCACAGTAGGATGGTGTTTGTTTGATCTACTCCAGAAAAGGCACTTTGGTTATGATTATGACTATGATTATGACTGTATCCTCAATTTTACAGAAAAGGCACTTTAGATTTTTCCTAATTACTCCTGGTTATTTAAGCTACACCTCAAACATAAGCTTTTCGACAAATGTACTCCACTAGTACCAGTAGAACAGTCCAAAATTTTCCCATCTACTGTACTGTAGAATAACAATGACAATTCAGGTTGGACTGTTCTACTGGAGTATAACAAAGACATTTCAGGCTCCAGGAGTACTGCACTTTCATCAGAACCAGAAACCCATATGCTCAGTTAAACTACTGTACTCCACTTTTGAATCAATGCTTAGATCCAGGAGTACATCAATGCTTAGATCCAGTCTTTTGCAGGTATCAAACAATTTAAGCTACCCCTCAAACATAAACTTTTCGACAAGAAAAGAAAGGAAACTGTATGTGCTGAAAAGGCATTTCAGGTTAGGTCATAAGCTGTTGCGGATACTAACAAAGACATTTCAGGTTCCAGGAGTAGCTCATTACGGCTCCAAAATTTCTAACCCCAAACATAAGCTTTTCGACAAGCAACTTGGAAGCATCAATGCTTTATCGAAAAGAACAACCAACAAAGAGACTTGGAAGATTAATTAGCCTATACTGTGGATCAGATTTCTTATCAGCTGAATGCCTATACCCAGATCAGATTTCTACTGGAGTAGTGGGCAGTGCCTGATTTTACTGAAGAAGCCTTTGATTTTGCTCGGCAGCAGCAGCAAGCCGGAGCGGTTGCTCCTGCCTCATGGTCTTGATTATTAGAGCAGCAGCAGCAAGACGGAGCGGGCACTCGAATGCCTCCCTTCGGCGTGCAGTCCACGAAGGGAACCTGCTCCATCCATTAGAGGTAATCCCTCCATGGCAGGCATGGAACCAAAAACAGCAAGTACTGCCGTACCTGGTCGAGCGCTGGGGACGGCCGACGAGGATTGCTAGCGCGTGGACGGCGACGGCAAACTGGTCCTGCAGCATCCTGTCGTGCTCCTCGCGTCAAGCCGCTCCCCGCAGCCACACCCCGCCGCCAGCAGCCTCTCCCATCAACAAACACTTCAGATCTAGCACCGCCGCGCTGCAAATCTGGGGGCAAAGTCACACATTCAAGTCGAGGATGAAGAGCACAATGTGCAAGAGGAAGAGGGAGGCGGCAAGGACGCACGCGACGCGAGGGTGAGGATGCGGCAGCGCGGCGCGGTAGAAGTCGGCGGCTTGGGTCAGGAGGGGGTGGAGCAAGGCGGCCGGCGCCGTCGGATGGCGGCCAGCGCCGTCGGGTGGAAGAGGAGAGGGCGACGAAGTGAGCGAGGTATCGGCAGGGACCATGGAATCGGTCAGACATTTCTGAGGGATGTTTTTGCAGAACAACCCGTCCGACACCTAAAACGTGACGGAGGGAGTATAAAAGAACTAAAACAAGTCACAAAATACAATCATTGCAGCCTAGCTACCTGGGTCTTGCTATCAGAGTACACATACACGATTATGCTCCAGCTGCATCATATTAAAGCTTCAAATGCCCCCAGCCCAAACTGCAAATTGCTATTTGTACTTCCATGAGTAAGGAGTGGATTCCGATGAGACATGCTAACACATAGTGTAAGCAAAATTCTCAAACTTTTCAGAACACAATATTTTCGAAGAGACACGATATTATTTTCTAAGAAAGTATCCCGATGAATTAGAAAATGTAACCCATTTCGCTTTGAAAAGGTTCATGCATGAGACAGAACTCACCAAGCATTTGGCCTGGCAAAACTTCATCTACATCATTTTAAACTGACAAGGGAAATTTAGTTTCAAAATCCCTGTAAACCAGGCGTACAAGTGGTGGAAGACTGGAAGTGCAGATAAAGAAATCACCAAGCGTTTATCCTGACAAAACTTCATCTACATCACTGAGTCCCGAGCCTGTATGCCATTAGATTAGATCAAAAAAGCTTCATGGAAGTATGAATGATACATTCCCATCGTTCTCAAATCTGGCCAAGCGTGCACGCCATTGGCAAAATAGAAAATGGATGTGCTCAAGTTCTATTGTAATGTGACTTGACCAGAAAAGGAGAGTACTATAGCTTACCGATGAAATTTGATTCATCAAGTTCTATTGCCTCCAATTTTGTTGCTCGCTCCTAAAGCTCCAAAAGAACCTTGTCATTCATCCCAAAAATTGCATTCAGGCATTCCACTGACCCAAAATATTTCAGTATTACTGGGGTTCATGGATGTATATTTGGACACAAGGAAGCACATATAAGTAATATATCTAAATGGTTGGGAAGCCTGTAATAACATGACTAAGCTAACTAATTTTGAAAAAATTCTATAGCACTGTAAACAAACAATGGTTAGAAGAGGACGTGAGACCAGACTAATACCCTAAAAAACCCAGCAGAAACAACAAGTAAGCAGAGCACCTAGCTAGTAACCTTTCATGAAAACACACCTCATTCACAAGAGATGTATATATTACAATATAAATACAGTCAACAGCTCACTCTCCAATTAGCGCTCTGGACATGAAATCAGAATCATGAGGCTTCGTAATGAACTGCAAAATTCTAAACCATCACCTAGCCTCACAATACCTTTCGTACATCACCTACAACACATTCTAGCCAGTTACACAAAAAATGACTGCTTCTTTTCAGATGGCAAACGCAGAATAGTCATCTGAGATAGCAAAATATAGAAACATGGAGCAGCACAACATAAGAAGTTGGTTCAACTTATGCTCACCTGTGATGACGACCTTCTTGTATAGCTACAAAATATTCCAAACCATGAAAACAAACTGCAACAAACACATGAGAAAAAAATTAATAATCTGAATACTATAATTTAAGCATGGATGTTAGTACAAAATAAAGGAGGCACCAAAGGGCCTAAATGTCTAAGTTCAGCTACCAATCAAGAAGCGAAGTCATGTGCTTTTACTGAAGCTATATGTACATGAATAACCATATATTTTTTAACACAAGAACAATAATCACAGGGGAGTTTTACTATTAGCAGAAATTCCATAATAAACGGGCAAAGAACCTGCAATCTACAAACAGAGGAAGGCATGCATAGAACTCTGGAACTTGGTACATGTAGTTGCTTTAGCATTATTATGCAGCAAAAAGTCCAACTAAAGAATTTCACTTTCGAAAGTGATGGGTAAATTTAGGCCCTTTGGCAAAAGATCCAAACTAAATAAGGGTAAATTTTCACTAAATGGGCAGCTAACACCTTGTTACATCTATTTAGGGATATCAAGCTTGACCATTTATTTGTTAGATCCAAGCGGCCACCTGCAGCTATCAAATCTTGTCCTTTCCAAAGTCTAGATAGTTGTAGCTTTCCATATCACATTGAACCTGCCATTGCAGGGAGTTGTAGCTTTCCATATCACATTGAACCTGACATTGCAGGGAGATGGCATCAATACATCATTTGCAGACTGATAAACAGCTATGCAATGTTGCTTTTCAAGGCAAACCAGGGACATGAAACAATAGAAAATCAACATGTATAATTTTATGGTGGATACTGTAATTGTAACTCAAGAAACAATAGAAAATCAAGAAACGACTTTGTAACTGCTACTGTCCACCATTGTCCGTCAGCTAAGGCTGCGGTCGTCCACCCTCTGCCGCCATTGTCCACCATTCACCGAGCTCCTCCCGTGGCTACTTCGTGGAGAGGACTCGCAGAGCCGCCATCATCGACTGGGCTTGGGGTGCGGCGGGCCTCCTTGGAATTTATCGAATACCTTGTAGGCGTAGAGAAATCAAATCTATACAAACAGAAATGAGAAGCTCTATGAGTTTGATCAACATAAGATATTCATCTTACTATATATCACTTGAGAAAAGGAGATACCCGGGACATGATCTGAACCTGAGAATATGTGAAGAGGAGAAGAGAGGCATAAAGAGGCTCACCTGGACCTGATAAAATCCAGATACCCAACTTCAGAGCAGCCTTAAGTACTGCATACATTTTCAGAAACTTGACACTGAAAACAGCCACTGAGATACAGAGAACACAAAAGTACTTCCAAGAAAAATCAGACATCTTTAAGATGCAATAAGGAAGGAAATCTAAAGCATGTTGAGTAGTACTTTATGTAGGAACTGGAATGCCACCAAAAAGCTACGACCCTGTACTGAAACTAATAACTTTTTCACAAACAATAACTAAATGGAGCTGCTTGAGTAAATAATGCATACAACCCCAAATCACAGTACCTTAGTTTCAAAGACTAATTACCCAGCCCAAATGAACATATACAGCTGTCGTAAATTCATCACCAGACCGTCAGATCATAGAGAAGCACTTGAAAACAATCACGTCGAATAAAACAAACATGAGGAGGATCTACGACTCACCATGCAAAAAATGATCTTATTGGCAATGGATGTGGCTCCATGTCGCTTATATGTAATCTGCACTTGCTTCATACAAGAGGATTCAGCTAAATAAATTTATCGTCTGGCATACTCTTGATCATGCCTTGCATCCAGTCATCAACAAAGCTGCGAGGTACCTCCATACCTCCAGGCTGCTAGTCTACCCGACCTTGCCATTTAGAACAGAATCAAAATTAATTATTGCAAATAGATAAAGCCACTCGAAAGTCACCTCTGAAGGACACATCTTTAAATCTACGCAGATATTTTTTTAAATATGAGGTGAAAAAAATTACCAGGGCAAACATCCAGCAAGTCTTGCTCTCTTCCTCCTGTTGTCCTCTCCCTCCAATGCAATGAAAAAATCATCCCGGGTAAACATCCAACAAATTCTTGTTGTCCTCTCTCTCCAATGCATCGAACATCTACATACACCATAGAGTAAATGTTAGCATCAATACATACGATATATCCTCCATTACTTCTTAAATGTAAAACTAAAAATGAAGTGCTTCTCACACACAAAAAAAACAATTTAGCTACGATGCACCAGTTGCAAATGCTTTTGCAGACCTTAAACATGGGAGTATGGGAGATGAACTAATTTTAATTTTTACTTAAAATTCAGATTCAGCAACCACCGTGTCACTTGAGCATAAGAATATATGCATATCTTCAGAATATAAAGGATGCATGCTAAATCTGGAAAACAAGAAGGAAATTAATTCTGATTATCTGACAGAAAAATAAGCAAAGACAACATCAATTACTTGCAGGCTGCTGCATTGTTGTTGTTGCTCACTCAACACCCTTTGTGGCTGAAAGAAGTTGAATTGGATGAAAAGCAAGATGCAGAGACGAGATCATCAGCGAGATACGTGAGATACATCATTCATGCCGATGCTCATCCCTATGGCTCAGCAACAGCTAGTAGCACATAGCAGCATTGCAAGTAGCAGGCAGGCTTGGCAGCAGCAGATCTAGCAGCACACAACAGCACAGCATTGCAACGTGATTGGACGAACCAGATTCTTTTGCCCCTTCAGACCCTCTGGTTGGCCGGGTTGGCTTGCAGCCTTTATAAGAAGTAACTAAAAAATAACTTAAGAGCTTTGACGACCTCACTTAACCTTGGATGTTTGTTTCCTTGCAAGTGAGATACCTCTTCATTTGGAAAACTGCGAGCTGAATGAACTTGGATGCGTGCCTTGGAATTCATCTATGTAGTCCTTGTTATGATCCTGCAATCATCATATGAAAAGGAAATATGAATATACCGGAAAGCACTTAGGAATTAGGATTGCAACAAAGTAAGCATCTGTATAAACTATCTAGTTATATTCATCACAAATAAATCACCTTACTTCAGAAACCTCCAAAGTTTTGTACGTGCCAACTAATAAAGATCATATTAATTAACACTTCTAAACAGCTAACATGATGTGATAGTTTAGGAGCGGATATAGGCAGGTTACAAAGAATCACCTGGTTGCAATATGAAAAACTTCAATGCTTAAGCACAAAGAGCTTGTTGAGCAGAACCTCCATTTCTTTGAATCTGCACCACACGATCCAATTTTCTCATGACAACAGAATGAGCACCTCGAAAAAAATATTCTCTAGAGGTCCCCTAGAAGTCATGCAGGCAAATATATCTCTAGAGGTGGCAACAATAGTTGATATGATGCAGAAGCCAACCGCAATAGCAAATAGATCTAAGAGAAATGATTTGCAGATATAAGACCAAACAAGATAAAGTAAATGGAACATGTAGAATCAGAGGCGGAGCCTCTTGGAGACCATACCGGGCGTTGGCCCGGTCTTTCCAAGTTGAAGTTCTCTTTTATCAGTGTATTTGAGACATAAAATCTTAGCATCTATACTCCCTCCTAGACACAGATTACTACATTGGCCCATACTTTAGTCATGGTCTTGTACTATCTTATAGGTCGGCCCTTCTTTGGTTGCACGTCACGCTCCGCCACTGTGTAGAATGTCAGCTCCAGCATACACATCACATGGAATGCATCGCTAAGCTATCTAGTTATTAGTTTGAGTAAACTTAATGGGTGAACTCAGAGAACCGACTGACTTCTCTAAAGCACACTTCATAATGAAGCACATAGAATGGTTTACTACAAGAGGTTATAACAGGAGAACAAATCATGCCAACACTAACTTCTAATCTCTGAGCATACCGATGAAATCCTAAAATTGCTCCCTAGAATCATAGTAGTTGGGACTAAATACCACTGTGCAACCAAAACGTCAAAGATGATCATTAAAGTCACATGTGCAGGTCTGAAAGCTTATTGCAGATCTTCATTTGCACTGTCATCATGAGTTAACGTCAGATCAAACGTGACAGTTCACAAGCACTCAGAACTTCATAGACAACAACTGAAATGACAGTGTGCAAACTCATTGTTTATCTTGCACTGTGGTCATGCAGTAAATTCAGAGTAAAACAGACCAAACAGATAATTCACACAAAGAAAGTAACTACCAATTAGTACTAATTGGACTTTTCATCTTTAACTGGTTCTCCAATTTTTTAACAGTACGTGAGAATGCAGGTTTAGAGATTGTAATGGCAGGTTACCTGAACATACTCCCAGTAGTTTTTTCCAGGTACTTGTGGACTGCCACTGCTTGCTTGCTGACATACAAAGTTACTCCATTTTGTCACTTCTAGAAAGTCACCCCTGCAAAAAGTTTTTAGCATGCCAATACTCCTTACTGAAACATCGCTGTTTTGAGGAGTGTAGACAGTTGCACTATGATGTCTAAATGAAGTACAATTAATCCTACTTTGATGAAAGAGCTAAGTTAATCGAATTTCACAACCATAGACATAATATTCTAACAGCATCACTGAAACAAATAAAGCTGGTTACACAAACAGAGATTCGTGTCCCCCATACAAGCACGTACGTGCATTTCAAGTTAACATTGATACAACTCAACAACATCCTCAGGTAATTGATCACTATTCAGGACAGCCTCTCCTCTTCGATGTGCTTTAGAGCTCACTTCTTGACGGCCTTCTCAGCATCGATGACTTTAAGCTCGGACATGACTACCTGGCGGACGGTTGCCAAAAGCTCAGACTTGATGTGCCTCATCATCTTCTTGACCAACTCCTCTATGTCCCGCTCAAAATCCGACTTCCAGCCTCCCTTGACCATCTGCAGAATAGCCACCAGGGTGGTCACTCCAAATGCCAGCACCGCAGTATGTACCCGCCATGCAACCTTGCCTGCTGTGAGAGCAGTCTCCGCAGATGCAAGTCGTCCAGCTGAGTAGATATTGATCATTTCAACTTCAAATTCCCTGAGCTCCTTCATGTACTCCTCACGCCGGGCAGCGTTTGCTGCTTCGATGAGCCCAAAGGCACACTTCACCTCCGGAGTGAGCCTTTGCTTGGCTTCGTTCAGGAGCCCCACCGCCTGCTGCACCTCCGGAGTGAGGCTCTCCGTGGCCTCCACCGCCTGCTGCACCCCCGGAGTGAGGCCCTCCTTGGCCTCCGTGGCCATTCCCCTCCTGGAGAGCATGGAGCCCGTAGCAGAGGCCAGGGCGGAGACAGGGTTGCGGGTGGGAAGCGACGGTACGGAGAAGAGGGCGCGGCGGCCGGGGCGGGAGGTGTAGGAACCGGCTGCTATCTGGATGGTGGAGGTGCAGCCGGTGAGGGGGGTGGTAGTGTCGGCGGAGCGGATCAGTGCCTGAGAGTCGCAGAGGACGGCGCGCTGGGCGAGGATGGAGGTGCGGCCGTCGGTGAGGAGGAGCTGGGGGCCGACGGTGGATGGGGGGACGGGGCCGAACATGGAGGCGGCGGCGGGGCGGTCGGCGGCGAGGAGAAGGGAGGTGGCGGCGCGGAGGAGGGAGCTGGCCTCCTCGCGGTCGGCGGCGAGGAGAAGTGAGTTAGCGGCGCGGCGGTGGGCGGCAAGGAGGAGGGAGGCGGCGGCGGGGAGGAGGGAGCTGGCCTCCTCGAGGTCGGCGGGAAGGAGGAGGGAGGCGGCGGCGCGCCGGTCGGCGGCGAGGAGGGAGGCGGCGGCGCGACGGGCGGCGGCCATTTTGGATGTTGCGGGAAGCCTACGTTTCTACAAAACCCTAACCTAGCTCGCTCGAAGGAGCCGCTGTTTCGGGATGCATTTGTACCGTACGCGCTCGGCCGATCACAGCCGTCCGTTTGGAACTGGGATCCTGGGTCATCCAGGGCCGGGCCGGGCTGGGCTGAGCTGGGCTGGACTGCCTGCCTGGGCTATCAGCGAAACTAGGTTTGCGTCCATCGCAAGTCTGGCGGGCTATCTTGGAGCGCTCAAATTGGGGATTATAAGCAGGATCGGTAATCACCTAGACCCTTCGACCGCTAGTACATGTCATTTGTGAGTAATCTCATTATGCACATACCAGATACGCCATAGACTTTGTGTACGCTATAGCAAGGCCGATTTTAAACGATCTTGTTGCACTAAATTTGGATTTTTACCTATCTTTTGCTTTTATTTAAGTTATATCTATCTGTTTTATATATGGTTTGCCTGTTAGGTGTCCACTGGCCTTACCATTTGAAGAGTTAAAATCTGTCATCCGGACAACTTACAAGCTCAACCAGGGCAAGACCCCAACCAAATCGTAGTCATCGCTTGTAGTCTTATGTGCCTCAACTCATAATGACATCAGAGTTTCGCACACTTTTTGTGTGTGTCAAAAGTACATTGATATATTCATAATCCTCAGAGCAGTACGAGTGTCAACACCCGGATTTTTAAGTCCAGGTGCCTATTATGTCATTCATCGCAATCCCAGGAATATTGTTGTTGCGAGGCATAATAGTCGAATATCATAGTCATCATTCATTACAAACCATAATGTCTTACAAATCCAGATCACATGATCCATATTACACAAATAGTTGATCTATTGATCAACGCACCAACATAAGTTCATAGCGGAAGCGTAAATAGAAAGGGACTCTCTAGTCCACAGGCAAACGTCTGACGTCAGAAGATTTCCTAGTTGTGGTAGACATCGATTGCCGTCATCTTGGTAGTTCTGCTCCTCTTCATAGTCGGCCATTTGAATAGCCAGGGACACAGCCGTGAGTACTTTAAAGCACTCGCAAACTAATACTAATATATGTATTAACAGTTGTAGTAATGGGGTGCTCAGCTCTAGGTTTATTTGCATAAAGCCAGTTTTATTTCAGAAAAACACTTAGTAAACCCAAAAACTCTTCAAGTGCCTAATATTGACTCAAGTGGGAACATTAGTGTCATTCCCACAATTCCAGTGGTGATTTCAATTCAATTCACCACTTCATTTCACATTTCAAAATCGGCTGTATGGCCCTTCCAACCGTCCGTAACCGTGGACGCGGCTATTCGAATAGGTTTACACTCTGCAGGTTGCACACTTGTGCCACAACATTTGATTTCATCCGTCAGAATAACCCGAATCATCGTAACTCAGTACGCGGATCATCAACCATAACCTTTCACTTACATACCCTAGTATAGGCACCTCTCCCCATGAGCTTGGCCTCCCGGTGAAGACACACCGTCACCTGGAACTGCACGGGGCTTGGCCGTACAATTCAATTCACATCATTTCTCAACAAATCGGCATAACCCCTATGATGCTTGTTCAGAGGGAACCCATACTAAAATACATAAACTTCCAGTTACGCCCTACCCATAATCAGGTATTGTGGGGGTACTCAAAAATTGGAAAGGTATCGCATCCAAACCAATACCAGTTTTATCAAAAATCACCATCTTCTCTTGGTCATATCCACCTTCAAAAATCTTTCATTAGAATGACTCATCATTCCAAGGTTTTTAAACTCCTTTATCTCACAAAATCCCACCTATAGTATCACCTTGCGGCTTTAGCACTAGCATCTAATCCTGAGGGGTGCTAAATAACTCTCTAACTTAGTTAGGCTAAGTTTGATACTCTTGTACTATTCTAAACTTAGACCAAAGTTAACTATAAAAGCAAACTTTAAAATTTAAAGTAAAAGATTGCAAGAATAAGACTTGGGATGAGATCCGTAAACATAAGGGAAAATGGAGTGATGCCTTGCTCATGAGAGCTTTGCATTTGCAAGAATATTAGCTTGCCTTGGTAGTGGTCAAAGTTCTCCTCTTCCTCCTCCTGGTAGCAATCTTCTTCCTCCGGGCACTCTCCGGGGTTACCGTCTAAATTTGAATACGAGTATAATTACTCACTAATTCAATGGCTATTCCATACATCAGGTATTACACACACAAACTACTCTATGCACACAATTAAATTAACTCAAGTACAAGGGTTGTGGGGTTTAAATAGAATTCACTTCTTTGCATTGCCTATGTAACTGATAGTTTCCTTAGGGTTCTTGAGAAATAATTTCCTCTCATTGAAAACTTCTTAAGATTTAATTTCTCAAATAATCATGGATGAACTCATATTGACTTAAGTCACATGTTCATCATCATCATTTGGGAAAATGATTTAAATGAGGTGGATCACCTCATACTATTTAATAATACTACAAAAGATTTAATATCACCAAGTATTTCATTTGAGGTTAATTGACCAGTGGTCCAACCATCATGTGAAATCACTTGAGACAAGATTTAAATGAAGTAAAGCTACTTCATATAATTTTCCTTAATAGTTTTGGACAATATCAACTAGTTAAACTAGCCATAATATCCATTAATTAAGCTAGGGCATTATCACTCAAAGTGACCACCCCATATTTTTGCAGAAACCATTAGTATAAGTGAAATGTGAGCTATGAGAGTTGGAAATAACTTAATATCTATTTTGGTTGATTTTTAAGAATTATTTGAATAGGGAAAAGTCCCTGGCTTGTTATTTTTGTCCAATTAATTCTACACAGAATCTGGTCATGGGACCAGTGGCATTGGCTAGATAATTTCAGTAGCTTTCCAACAACATCAAATTCACTAAATTTGGTTTAGCCAATTTGAAACTATTGAATTTCAAAGTGGAGGCAGTATTGAAAAAGTTTGGGAATTATTTGACTCCATTTTGAATTAAAAGGCCGGCGGGAAAACTAGATGGGCTCACAGGTTTAAAAACGGCCCAAACCAGCCCAGCCACGGTCCAGTGCCGCGCGGGCTGCTGACGAGGAGGTCCGCCTGTCGGCGACTCACTAAACCGAATCGGTACGGGCGAGTCTGGGCGTAGGATTAGATCGAGGATCTACGGCTCAGTTCATCGTCCCGGCGAAGGAGTTCACCGGCTCGGGTAGGGGTCGGAGGGCTTACGGTGGCTCCAGCTAGGGATGGCAGTGTGCTTGGGGTAGATGTGGACGACGGCGGAGCTCCAGTGCGGCGTGGCGAGGGATCTGGCGAATCCTTCAGCTTCGGGGGCTCTCGGGGCGTCAACGAACGGTGAGGGGGTTGAGTAGCGGTGAGAGGTGGGGAGTGTGGTGGTGTGGTTTGGGAACCTCCTATTTATAGAATCGCATGAGGGTTGCGGGGCAGTGAGGTGGTCGACATGGGCGCGGCGTCTCCGGCGGCTGGTCAAGCTAGGCGAGGCTATGGCGATGCTCTACGGGTCCAGGTGATGCTACTGGCGGCGTGGTCGGGGAGGGCCTGGTTGTGTCACATTGCTTCCAGGCATGTCGCGGCGGCGGCGGATCTTCTTCTCGTCCACGGCGGCGGCGGTCCAGGGTCTGGTCATGGCCGTGTCTGGCGGCATCCAGGTGGCGTGGTGATGCTCAACGGCTAGTCGGCGGGGCCAGGGGTGGCGCGAGGTGGCGAGGCAGCGCGTGGCCGTGGCGCGCTCTGGTGCGTGCCCACGCCGTGATCGGCATGGTCTGGGCAGCTCTGGGCGCGCGATCTCCGGCGTGTGGCGGCTCCTTCCTCGACCATGGCCGGTGCTAGGTGATGCAGTAGAGTGAGGTGGCGACGTTTGGCAAGGTGGCCAGGGCAGAGGGAGAAGGGAGAGAGGGGGAGCTTGTCGGGGTGGCGACATGGCCGGCATGGCCATGTCCTAGCCTTGCCATGCTCTCCCCTTAGGGTTACTATGTGTCATTAAGGGGGAGAGGGGGCAGGGGAACCATTTAGAGTAGGTTGGGGTAGACTTGGGTGGAGGTAGATCACTATTTGAAATAGTGTCAAATAGTGACATATTTGCAAATTGCAAATTTTGCCCAATTTTGATTGAATTCAAAAGGTTGACCAAAATGAAAAGTGTGTGTTTGATGGAGTTAGAAAAGACCAGAGGAGATGAGGTGTGGTGGTGAAAATGTGGAATTCAAAGAATTTCAAATTTTGGCTAAGTGTGAGATTGTTCCACTTAATAAAAAGTGTCAACTTTGGATGAGCATAGCAATTGATCAAGAAAGAATTTGGCATGATGATCTTCACCAAAGTTGTTCACCTTGATGTTGACTTTGAAATGGTGCAAAGAGTTAGCAAGAATTGGTTTGGGAAAAAAGAATGGCAAGGGCTCAAAGTGGTGATCAGACTAAGAATGGCAGACATGGCCATTATTTCATGTGATCCCATTTTGAGTTGGAAAATCATTTGATTTGTTTTTCTTTGATTCCAGAAGTTGTAACAAGGGTTTAGTACCATATTACAACTAATGGTGAAGACCAAAATGGTCTAGGGTCAAAATTTGTAAAAATGGCATAAGCCATATGTGGGGGGGGGGGTTTTTCTTTTTATTTGATTTCTTTCTCTTTTTGATTTATTTGGTTGGTGATCTTCACCTGATCACCTTAGGGTTTTAGGGTTGAGCACACACACATAAAAACAATCATCATGGCATGGCACTCAAATGCACAAGTCCTATGCATGGCACTATATGCTATATAAAAAGTTTTTGTTGGTTTGAAATTTTGCTCTCTGGAATTCTCTAACTTTCTTTTTATTGAAAATTGGGGATGTTACAAACCCTTCCCCCTTACAAAAGATCTCGTCCCGAGATCTAAAAGAAAATTTAGGTACTAAAGAGATCTGGGTACTCCGTCTTCATATAATCCTCGCGTTCCCAAGTGGCTTCTTCTTCGGTATGGTTGCTCCACTGTATCTTCAGAAACTTGATGCTTCGGGTGCGGTGGTTCGGTAAGCTTCTTCCAGTATGCGAATAGGCACTTCGCGATACGTCAAGTCCTTGTTGATATCCACCGATCGGTGATCGATGTTCTTGAACACTTCGGTCTTCTCAGGGATTTCAAGGCACTTCCTGAGGAGCGAGATATGAAACACGTCGTGCACAGCCGCCATTTCTTCCGGCAATTCGAGTTGATAAGATACTTCTCCTCGGCGACTCAGAATTTTGAAAGGTCCGACATATCGGGGTGCGAGCTTTCCTTTCAGTTGAAATCTCTGCATTCCTTTCAAGGGGGATACCTTGAGATAGACGAAATCTCCGATCTCAAAGGTCATCTCTCGGCGTCTCTTGTCGGCGTCTCTAATTGGGCTGTCTTGAGGTACTCGCGGATCTTGTGAACTTTCTCTTCGGCTTCACGAAGAACATCTGGTCCAAAGACTTGGCTCTCTCCGACTTCAGTACGGCACTTCCTCCCGTACAAGGCTTCAAAAGGGGCCATTTGTAAGCTGGCTTGGTAACTATTGTTGTACGAGAATTCTGCGTAAGGCAGGCAGTCTTCCCATTTGGATCCATATTCCAGTACACAGGCTCTTAACATGTCTTCGAGTATCGGTTGACTCTCGAGTGTCCATCGGCGGGTGATATGCGATGCTGAAATTCGATCGGGTTCCTAATCCTTCATGTACTTTCTGCCAGAATCTTGAGGTGAATTGAGATCCTCTATCTGACACAATTGACTTCGGGGTTCCATGCAGGGCGACTATTCTGGAGATATACAACTCAGCTAGTCTTGGACCTTGGTATGTGGTTTTGACAGGGATGAAATGGGCTACCTTGGTCAATCTATCGACAACTACCCATATCGAATCATGTCCTTTGCTAGATTTGGGCAAACCAGTGATAAAATCCATTCCTACAGTCCCACTTCCATTAGGAATCTGCGGTACATGCGATCTGCGGGTCGTGATGTTGCCTTGACTCTCTGACGATATCACACTTGGCGATGTAGCTTCGATTTCTCTCTTCATTCCATGCCACCAAACTGTTCCTTCAAATCTTGATACATTTTGGTACCTCCGGGGTGGATTGAATAAAGGGTGTCATGGGCTTCCTTGATATGACTTGCTTCAATTCTGAATCGATGGCACACACAGGTCGTTGTACCAAAGAACTCTGCTTGCATCTTCGCTGAATCAGTGCCTTCCCTGCTATCGGCTCTTGATTCCATCGATGCTAGCATTTCCTTTCTTCTTTGATCGACTAACCAAGGTAGGCTGCAACTCTATGCTGGCTAGGAATCCTTCACTAACTAGCTCCAGTCTAAACTGCTCAAATTCTTGGTATAGGCTAGGTTGTTCTGCTGCTATCATGGAGTTCAACCCATGGCTCAATATCGCTACCACATTGGCCTTGCCGGGTGGTAGTGAATTTCCATGTCATAATCCTTGATTAATTCTATCCATCTCATTGCCTCATATTCAGCTCCTTCGTGTGAAAATATACTTGAGCTCTTGTGATCCGAATAAATCTCGCATCGATTACCCATGAGGTAATGACGCCAAACTTTTAGTGCTAAGACTACGGCTGCAAGCTCTAAGTCGTGGGTTGGATAGTTCTGCTCATGTTGCTTCAGTTGCCTTGACAGATATGATATCACTTTGCCTTCTTGCATCAACACACATCCAAGACCAATCTTGGAGGCGTCACAGTAAACATCAAAAGGCTTGGTGATATCGGGCATGATCAGGATTGGGGCTGTAGTTAGTCTCGCCTTGAGCTGTTGAAAACTCTCTTCACATTTATCAGTCCATTCAAACTTCTTGTCCTTCTTCAACAGTTGAGTCATTGGTCTGGCTATGCTTGAAAAACCTTCAACAAATCATAATATCCCGCTAATCCAAGAAATGCACGGACTTCTGAGTGGTTGGGGCTTTCCATTCGGTAACGGTCTTGATCTTGGCGGGATCTACGGCAATTCCTCCGCAAGGATGTGTCCCAGAATCCTACTTCCTTCACCAAAACTCACATTTGAACTTGGCATACAACGATGTTGTCTAAGGGTCTCTAGGATGATCTCCAAATGTTGCTCATGTTCTTCTTGAGTTGGAGTAGATAAGAATGTCGTCGATGAAGACAACGACAAACTTATCCAAAAAGTTCATGAAGATCTTATTCATGAGGTTCATGAAATGGGCATTGGTTAATCCAAACGACATGACATTGTACTCATACAATCCATATCGGGTGGTAAGGCAGCGATCTTGGGATATCCGTGGCACGAATCTTCAGCTGATAACCAGTCCTAAGATCAATCTTAGAGAAAACTCGGCACCGGCCAGCTGGTCAAACAGTCTTTTTTAGGCAGGGGTATTTATTCTTGATGGTGACATCATTAAGCTTACGGTAATCCGTACATAAACGAGTGGCACCGTCCTTCTTATCCACAAACAAGACTGGGGATCTCCAGGGCGATGCACTTGGTTGAATCAAACCTTTGGCTAGCATATCATCCAATTGCTTCTTCAACTCCACCAACTCTGCTGGGTTCATACTATAGGCTCTCTGGGCTATAGGTCCGGTTCCAGGGATTAACTCGATGATAAACTCGATATCCCGATCTGGAGGCATACCAGGTAATTCATCAGGAAACACATCAGGGTAACGACAAACGACCGATCGATCCAGTGGAGGCTTGGCTATACTGGTTGCGGGTAAACTTCTAGGCAGCTTTTGAGATATGTGCTGACTACACCGGTGCTACTAGTCATGGTGATGGCTTTCTTGGCACATCAATCAATCCATGGTGTTTCGACATCCAATCCATCATTTACTTTCCAAACCTTTGGTTCCCAGAACAATCAAATTTGCATAAAAATCTACTTCATGCATTCGATAGGCACATCTTTGCAAAATTTTCTAGCCTTTGTGGTTGACCCGGTATTTGAACTATCATGACATGCTTCAAGCGATAGGTTGAATTTTACTAGTGCATGCAAAATCTTCAACAAACGAATGCGATGCTCAGAATCAAACAACACTCTTGCAGTCTGATTGAGAAAACATACCCAGTACAACATCGGTGCTTCCTGGGCTTCTTGGCATTCATGTGGAAGAGACGGCCGTTGCGGTTATTGGGGTGGTTGGGGGTGAATTTTCTTCCGGTTGAGACACGGCGTTGCTGCTGGCAGGTGCGCGGCATTGGGTGCGATCTTGGCCAGCTTCTTGGGGCATTCATTGGAGTAATGACCCACGACTCCACATTCATAACAAGTGATGGTGGACTTGTCCTTGGGGGCGACAGGGATGGCATTGCTCCCAGTCCTTGGAGCGGTGTTGGTGTTGTTGTTGTTGGGGGCTCTTGTTGGTACTCGGTTGAAGTTGTTGTTGCTGTGGTAGCCTCCTGACCTAGAGTTTCCTCCACTCCGGTTCTGAAAACCCGGACGTGAATTCTGCATCTGCGGCTTGTTGTGTCTTGGGGCAAAACCTCCGCTTGAGTTTGGGCGATACCTTGGGGTATTGCTGGGCCCATTCTGGTGCATCATGCGGCGTTTGCGGTTCTCATTGGCTTGATGGAGTTTTCCTTCCATCTGGATGGAGTCTACTAGGGCTTCAAGGTCGGCAAAGGGAATGTTGACTAGTACGGTCTGCATCTCATCATGCAGCCCATTCAGGAATCTCTCCTGCCTCTTCTCGGTGGTGTCGGTCTCGTCAGGGGCGTACCTTGACAGTGTGAGAAATCTGTCGCGGTATTCTACCACCGACATCCTGCCTTGTTTGAGTTCCCGGAACTCATCTCTCATCTTCTTGATTAGACCCGGGGCACGTGATACTTGCTGAACTTGAGCTTGAAATCTGCCCAAGTCATTATCGCCCGCATTCATGGCACGAGTGCTGGTCCACCAGGCTCGGGCTGGTCCGGCTAGGTAATGGGTGGCGAACAGGACTTGCTCTGCGGCTTCAACTCCCGCTACTTCTAAGTTGTTCTCCATTGTCTGGAGCCAGTCATCTGCATCGAGTGGCTCTTCCGTCTTGCTGAAAACAGGGGGATTGGTGTTCTGGAAGTTCTTGAGTTTGGATCCTGGATGATCATGGTGTCCATGGCCTTCGTTGAGGTTGGCTAGTTGTTGCAGTGCCGCTAAGTTGGCTTGTCTTTCAGCTCTTTCATTCTCTCGATCTGCCATTAAGGTCTGCAGCAGTTGCATCATGGCATCTTGACTATTGTTGCGGGCCATCTGAACATTTGAGATAGATCATGAGATAAGAGGGAATTTTCTATGGCTTATTTTGGGTAAGTTCGGAATTTTAAAACTTCAAGAATTTTGATATGACACACAAACACACATCCATTCATTCAACCGCACATATTACAAGCTAACACTTCCATGGTTTTAAGAACCATTTACTCGCGCTACGATACAAAGGACGTGATACAAACTCACACCTACTCAAGTGATCAAGTGCAACTACTCCTCATCATCCACATCGATCGGGATGAAGTCATCTTCCTCTGTCTCCAGGAAATCGTAGTCCTCAACATCGGTGTTCTCGTCTTCCTCAAAGTCCTCATCATCACTCAAGAAGGCTTCTCCTCCCTGAATGTCTTCCCCATCTTCTTCCATCTCCCTCAGCTGGTCCTCCTGGGTCTTGACAGTTGCTTCCAGGGACACTATCTTGGCGCGAAGGCGTGCGATGGTAGCATCCTTCTTGGCACGCTGCTGACGGAGTGACTTGCGGTCCTTTGCAAGCATCTTGAGGGCATCAGCATGCTCAGCCAAGTGGAGGTGAGTCTGGTTGGCGTAGACGCGAGCGTTGTCCAGCTCCTTCTGAGTCTCGTGCAGCATAAAGTCCAGATGCTCCACGTGATACCTCAGCACGGGGTGTGCTGACAGTGCCATGGGTCCTCCAATGCTATCATGCCTTGCGAAGTGAGCAAAGCGAGTCTCTCGGAGCTCAGTCACGTGCTGTCCGCACAGACGGGCAAGTGCTTCCTGCAGAGCACGAGCTAGTCCGTCCAGCCAGTTGCTTTCCCTGATGGAAAAGAGGATCCTCTCAGAGGTAGGAGGCTCCATCTTGCCCCTCAGGTCAGCGGTGATAACCCACTGAAGTTCCCCTCCGGGCTGGTCGTTGACTTCAACTCCGTGAAACTCCGGGTGCGGGCGATCGAGAAGGTCAGACAGGGCGTCCAAATCCCTCTCGAACACCAAACTCCCACCATTGCCCAGCTGGTAAAACTTGGTCTGGCGGAGTGGCTCCATCTGTCAGGGAAACGGGAGAGTAAGTTAGAGAAGAGAACCAGTGTGTCAGAATTTTATGTAGATTCATAAGGAAGAGCATAACTTCTCATTTTGAAAAGATCTCAAGGAAAAGAGAGTGAATAATTTTTGCCAGACATATTCACTTCATTTATTTTTGAAACTAAGTTTTTCTGACGTACATTCTAACTAGGGTCTCCTAAGGTCAAACAATGGCTCTGATACCAACTTGTCAACACCCGGATTTTTAAGTCCAGGCCTATTATGTCATTCATCGCAATCCAGGGAATATTGTTGTTGCGAGGCATAATAGTCGAATATCATAGTCATCATTCATTACAAACCATAATGTCTTACAAATCCAGATCACATGATCCATATTACACAAATAGTTGATCTATTGATCAACGCACCAACATAAGTTCATAGCGGAAGCGTAAATAGAAAGGGACTCTCTAGTCCACAGGCCAACGTCTGACGTCAGAAGATTTCCTAGTTGTGGTAGACATCCTGATTGCCGTCATCTTGGTAGTTCTGCTCCTCTTCATAGTCTGGCCATTTGAATAGCCAGGGACACAGCCGTGAGTACTTTAAAGCACTCGCAAACTAATACTAATATATGTATTAACAGTTGTAGTAATGGGGTGCTCAGCTCTAGGTTTATTTGCATAAAGCCAGTTTTATTTCAGAAAAACACTTAGTAAACCCAAAAACTCTTCAAGTGCCTAATATTGACTCAAGTGGGAACATTAGTGTCATTCCCACAATTCCAGTGGTGATTTCAATTCAATTCACCACTTCACCCACATTTTTCAAAATCTGATACCGGAAACTGTATGGCCCTTCCAACCGTCCGTAACCGTGGACGCGGCTATTCGAATAGGTTTACACTCTGCAGAGGTTGCACACTTGTGCCACAACATTTGATTTCATCCGTCGGGATAACCCGAATCATCGTAACTCAGTACGCGGATCATCAACCATAACCTTTCACTTACATACCCTAGTATAGGCACCTCTCCCCATGAGCTTGGCCTCCCGGTGAAGACCAACTGTCAACCTGGGAACTGCACAGGGCTTGGCCGTACAATTCACCTCAATTCACATCATTTCTCAACAACGGAGGCAGCCTCGGCATAACCCCTATGATGCTTGTTCAGAGGGAACCCATACTAAAATACATAAACTTCGAGCGCTTACCCATAATCAGGTATTGTGGGGGTACTCAAAATTGGAAAGGTATCGCATCCAAACCAATACCAGTTTTATCAAAAATCACCATCTTCTCTTGGTCATATCCACCTTCAAAAATCTTTCATTAGAATGACTCATCATTCCAAGGTTTTTAAACTCCTTTATCTCACAAAATCCCACCTATAGTATCACCTTGCGGCTTTAGCACTAGCATCTAATCCTGAGGGGTGCTAAATAACTCTCTAACTTAGTTAGGCTAAGTTTGATACTCTTGTACTATTCTAAACTTAGACCAAAGTTAACTATAAAAGCAAACTTTAAAATTTAAAGTAAAAGATTGCAAGAATAAGACTTGGGATGAGATCCGTAAACATAAGGGAAAATGGAGTGATGCCTTGCTCATGAGAGCTTTGCATTTGCAAGAATATTAGCTTGCCTTGGTAGTGGTCAAAGTTCTCCTCTTCCTCCTCCTGGTAGCAATCTTCTTCCTCCGGGCACTCTCCGGGGTTACCGTCTAAATTTGAATACGAGTATAATTACTCACTAATTCAATGGCTATTCCATACATCAGGTATTACACACACAAACTACTCTATGCACACAATTAAATTAACTCAAGTACAAGGGTTGTGGGGTTTAAATAGAATTCACTTCTTTGCATTGCCTATGTAACTGATAGTTTCCTTAGGGTTCTTGAGAAATAATTTCCTCTCATTGAAAACTTCTTAAGATTTAATTTCTCAAATAATCATGGATGAACTCATATTGACTTAAGTCACATGTTCATCATCATCATTTGGGAAAATGATTTAAATGAGGTGGATCACCTCATACTATTTAATAATACTACAAAAGATTTAATATCACCAAGTATTTCATTTGAGGTTAATTGACCAGTGGTCCAACCATCATGTGAAATCACTTGAGACAAGATTTAAATGAAGTAAAGCTACTTCATATAATTTTCCTTAATAGTTTTGGACAATATCAACTAGTTAAACTAGCCATAATATCCATTAATTAAGCTAGGGCATTATCACTCAAAGTGACCACCCCATATTTTTGCAGAAACCATTAGTATAAGTGAAATGTGAGCTATGAGAGTTGGAAATAACTTAATATCTATTTTGGTTGATTTTTAAGAATTATTTGAATAGGGAAAAGTCCCTGGCTTGTTATTTTTGTCCAATTAATTCTACACAGAATCTGGTCATGGGACCAGTGGCATTGGCTAGATAATTTCAGTAGCTTTCCAACAACATCAAATTCACTAAATTTGGTTTAGCCAATTTGAAACTATTGAATTTCAAAGTGGAGGCAGTATTGAAAAAGTTTGGGAATTATTTGACTCCATTTTGAATTAAAAGGCCGGCGGGAAAACTAGATGGGCTCACAGGTTTAAAAACGGCCCAAACCAGCCCAGCCACGGTCCAGTGCCGCGCGGGCTGCCTGACAGGGAGGTCCCGCCTGTCAGCGACTCACTAAACCCGAATCGGTACGGGCGAGTCTGGGGCGTAGGATTAGATCGAGGATCTACGGCTCAGGTTCATCGTCCCGCCGGTGAGAGGGGAGTTCACCGGCGGCTCAGGTAGGGGGTCGGAGGGCTTACGGTGGCTCCAGCTAGGGATGGCAGTGTGCTTGGGGTAGATGTGGACGACGGCGGAGCTCCAGGTACCGGTGGCGTCGCCTGAGGTGGCCTGGTTCGCCGGCGATTTCTGCAGAGCTTCCGCGGCGGCGAGCTCTCGATTGGCTCTTCTCCGGCGTGAATCAGACGAACGGTGAGGGGGTTGAGTAGCGGTGAGAGGTGGGGAGTGAGCTGGTGTGGTTGGTTTGGTCCAGGGAACCTCCTATTTATAGAATCGCATGAGGGTTGCGGGGCGTGAGGTGGTCGACATGGGCGCGGCGTCTCCGGCGGCTGGTCAAGCTAGGCGAGGCTATGGCGATGCTCTACGGGTCCAGGTGATGCTACTGGCAGCGACAGCGTGGTCGGGGAGGGCCTGGTTGTGTCACATTGCTTCCAGGCATGTCGCGGCAGCGGCGGGATCTTCTTCTCCGTCCACGGCGGCGGCGGTCCAGGGTCTGGTCATGGCCGTGTCTGGCGGCATCCAGGTGGCGTGGTGATGCTCAACGGCTAGTCAGCGGGGCCAGGGGTGGCGCGAGGTGGCGAGGCAGCGCGTGGCCGTGGCGCGCTCTGGTGCGTGCCCACGCCGTGATCGGCATGGTCTGGGCAGCTCTGGGCGCGCGATCTCCGGCGTGTGGCGGCTCCTTCCTCGACCATGGCCGGTGCTAGGTGATGCAGTAGAGTGAGGTGGCGACGTTTGGCAAGGTGGCCAGGGCAGAGGGAGAAGGGAGAGAGGGGGAGCTTGTCGGGGTGGCGACATGGCCGGCATGGCCATGTCCTAGCCTTGCCATGCTCTCCCCTTAGGGTTACTATGTGTCATTAAGGGGGAGAGGGGGCAGGGGAACCATTTAGAGTAGGTTGGGGTAGACTTGGGTGGAGGTAGATCACTATTTGAAATAGTGTCAAATAGTGACATATTTGCAAATTGCAAATTTTGCCCAATTTTGATTGAATTCAAAAGGTTGACCAAAATGAAAAGTGTGTGTTTGATGGAGTTAGAAAAGACCAGAGGAGATGAGGTGTGGTGGTGAAAATGTGGAATTCAAAGAATTTCAAATTTTGGCTAAGTGTGAGATTGTTCCACTTAATAAAAAGTGTCAACTTTGGATGAGCATAGCAATTGATCAAGAAAGAATTTGGCATGATGATCTTCACCAAAGTTGTTCACCTTGATGTTGACTTTGAAATGGTGCAAAGAGTTAGCAAGAATTGGTTTGGGAAAAAAGAATGGCAAGGGCTCAAAGTGGTGATCAGACTAAGAATGGCAGACATGGCCATTATTTCATGTGATCCCATTTTGAGTTGGAAAATCATTTGATTTGTTTTTCTTTGATTCCAGAAGTTGTAACAAGGGTTTAGTACCATATTACAACTAATGGTGAAGACCAAAATGGTCTAGGGTCAAAATTTGTAAAAATGGCATAAGCCATATGTGGGGGGGGGGGGGGGGTTTAGGGTTTTTCTTTTTATTTGATTTCTTTCTCTTTTTGATTTATTTGGTTGGTGATCTTCACCTGATCACCTTAGGGTTTTAGGGTTGAGCACACACACATAAAAACAATCATCATGGCATGGCACTCAAATGCACAAGTCCTATGCATGGCACTATATGCTATATAAAAAGTTTTTGTTGGTTTGAAATTTTGCTCTCTGGAATTCTCTAACTTTCTTTTTATTGAAAATTGGGGATGTTACAACGAGGAATTTCAAAAGTAATAAAATTCACAAACATGTTCGTGGACCGCTTGTCCACTTAGCTCTAAAGGCGCACCGCCATCATCACCCCTCCCCACATTGACACCGGGAAAATCTTGTCGTAGTAGAACTTTTTCTAGCGTCCTGGACCCCAACCCATAATGACATAGCACAGCTTCACACACATAACCTCCCAATCTCCCGTAAAGATGGCTGGCACTTTTTTACGACAACGCTGCATAGAGAACAACATTATATCCGCTCATAATGCTAGTGTAATTCTGTAAAGCTAATGCACCACCGAAGGTTAGTGATTACCTTCATCATACACGGGCCTCATGGAACATGGAAAAATTGGAGGAGTTCTTCCTCCCGATGGATGTCGAAGCTATCAGAGGCATTCCTATATGCACCCAGAATCAACAGGACTTATGGGCCTGGAATTTTGAGAAGGCTGGTTGGCTCGGCTGAGCTGACCTGGCTGAGCTGGGCCGTCGGAAGGCTACCACACTAGACCACACAATTCTCGGTGACTTTTTTTTATCAACAAGTACGTTTTCCATGTCCAGTTTTAAACTACCTCGAGGTTTGTGCGATCACATCAATGCTATGCTGCGAAATTTCTGGTGGGGAAGCAAAGAGGGGAAGAGAAGAACATGTTGGGTCTCATGCAAGAAGATGACTCAACCTAAATATAATGGGGGTATGTGTTTCCGCGACGTTGAGCTTTTTAACCTCGCTCTTCTCGCACAGCAAGCGTGGAGAATACTAACGGAGCCCACTTCTCTCAGTGCAAGGATACTCAAGGCAGTTTATTTCCCACTTTCACACTTCCTATCAGCGAAACTAGGTTCGCGTCCATCGCAAGTCTGGCGGGCTATCTTGGAGGGCCAGGATGCGCTGGAATTGGGGTTTATAAGCAGGATCGGTAATGGAGAAAGCACGGATGCATGGAGCGACCAGTGGCTGCCACGGAATGAGAGATTGACCCTAGTGGCACCGTTGAAAGCTAATGCACCACCGAAGGTTAGTGACTACCTTCATCATACATGGGCCTCATGGAACATGGAAAAATTGGAGGAGTTCTTCCCCCCGATGGATGTCGAAGCTATCAGATATATGCACCCGGAATCAACAGGACTTATGGGCCTGGAATTTTGAGAAGGATGGCTAGCTGGGTTGAGCTGACCTGGGCCATCGGAAGGCTGCCACACTAGCTCCACACAATTGTCCTCAAGTAAAACACACCGCATCTTCTTTTGTTTTTCTTGCGAGGAAAAGACGGTCACGAAGGAGACGGAGCTTCTAGCCGAGGCTGTGCGACCACCGAAATGGCCGGGACCTCCTCTGCGACACAAGCGACAACGGTGGCGAACTCGGTCTCGTCTTCGATGGTGGCGGCAGCGGCAGCTTCGCCGGCCATCCTCTAGGTTTGGGGAGGACTAGAGTGGAGTGGGTGTGATTTGGGAGGCAGACACGCGGGATAGGGGAGGGCAAGGGGAAGACGTGAAAGGTCAGTCCCCCGTGTCCGCGGCCACGCAAACCAGGCCCAGATTTGGGCCGGATTTGGATCGTCCCGGACGCCGCGACCATCCGTTTTTGAGATACGTCCGCGCGTTAGACCACTGATTTGTCCGGTTCGACCCATCCGAATGCGCTGGCGCGGGATGGATCGCCCCGTTGGAGATAGCCTTAGAGTTTGATTCTATTACCAAAAAAAGGAAAAAAAGGCACCTGGTCGAACTGACCACATCCTAAGCCTATAATGTGGCTGACCATTTTGTAGTCGTGTCCTAAAAAAATTGTTTGATCATAAGTTGTATGCATCCAGAAAAGCAACGGTACTATCGTCCGAAAAGGCAAAGCCGGGATTATTACAGCTGCGATAAATCGGTTATTCGGATTAATATTATTTTCCTTTCTAGAGAAGCTGGGACGAAGTTCGAAAAAATGGGCACTGGTGTCGGGGACCCAATGCCCAGTAAAACTATGAAAGGGCGAAAGAAATGAGCGAAGTAATAAAATTACTTGTTTACATATCCAAAAAAATCTAGCAAAAGAATGGCTGCCATCTCGTGTAACTCGGTAGAAAAAGAACAAAAACGAACATATTATATATATTCACAACAACTAGATGGGCTGAGCTGGGCCGTCGGAAGGCTGCCACACTAGTTCCACAGAATTCTCGACGATTTTTTTATCAGCAAGTACCTTTTCCATGTCTTGTTTTAAACTACCTCGAGGTTTGTGCGATCACATCAATGCTATGTTGCGAAATTTCTGGTGGGGAAGCAAAGAGGGGAAGAGAAGAACATATTGGGTCTCATGCAAGAAGATGACTCAACCTAAATATAATGGGGTATGCCTTTCCGCGACATTGAGATTTTTAACCTCGCTCTTCTGGCACAACAAGCGTGGAGAATACTAAGGGAGTCCACTTCTCTCAGTGCAAGTATACTCAAGGCAGTTTATTTCCCAGTCCTATCAGCGGAACTAGGTTCGCATCCACCGCAAGTTTGGCGGGCTATTTTGGAGGGCCAGCACGCGCTAAAATTGGGGCTTATAAGAAGAATCGGTAATGGAGAAAATCACGGATGCATGGAGCGACCAGTGGCTGCCTCAGGATGAGAGATCGACCCCACTGGTGCCCTTGAAAGCTAATATACCACGGAAGGTTAGTGATTACCTTCATCATACATGGGCCTCATGGATAATGGAAAAATTGGAGGAGTTCTTCCTCCCGATGGATGTCGAACTTATCAGAGGCATTTCTATATGCACTGGAATCAATAGGACTTATGGGCCTGGAATTTTGAGAAGGATGGCTGGCTAGGCTGAGCTGACCTGAGCTGGGCCATCGGAAGGCTGCACAGTAGCTCCACAGAATTGTCCTTAAGTAAAACACACCGCATCTTCTTTTGTTTTTCTTACGAGGAAAAGGCGGGTTACCGAGGAGCCCGTCACGGCCAGCTGCGCGAGCGCGTTGTGGCCGTAAAAGAGCATGGCATGCTCTTGCATGGCCTTTGCCTTCGCCTCCGTTTGGAGGAGTTGGAGTTGCTCGGCCGCCCTATGCCGCTCCCTCTCCCGTTGATCGAGCGCCCTACACCACTCGGCACGCTTTTTGTTCTCGACTGCCCTCTGCTCCGCGGTGAGCTTGGGCTCCGCCTTCTTGGTCGCCGCCGCGGGCTGCGCGACCACCGAAACGGCCGATACCTCCTCAGTGACATGAGCGACAACGGCGGCGTGCTCGGCCTCGTCTCCGATGGTGGCGGTGGCGGCAGCTTCGTCGGTCATCCTCTAGGTTTGGGGGAACTACAGTGGAGTGGGTGTGATTTGGTAGGCAGCCACGCGGGCCAGGGGAGGACAAGGGGAGGACGCGATATGCCAGCCCCCGGTGTCCGCGGCCACACAAACCAGGCCTAGATTTGGGCTGGCTTTGGATCGTCCCGGACACCTGAAAGTGCATGGAGCCCCCATGTGTGGTTTTGGTAATTAATGTCAATCCCTATGGACTAATGTTTGCATTAAGTTATATTTGTAGGAGTTCTCCATAGGCAATGCTTGAACCATATGTTGGCTTCAATGTTGCAATAAGAAGAAATTGATGAAGAATATTAAGTGTCAAGTATGTATTGACGATGAAGATGAAGTGATCCTTCAAGTTTAACTTCAAGAATGAAGAGATGAAGTTCAAGTTTAAGATGAGTCATCTCGAAGAAATCATTTGCTTGAATCTTGCCATCCATAGGGCAATCACAATCGATCCAGGGCCATCCAGGGCCGGGCTGGGCTGGCTGCCCTTATTAGGACTGGCTGGGCCATCCACATAATTTTTTTTTGAGATGATAACTGATGGAATTCATTGGCAAACCCGATTACAAACGACTCAAAAAATAAAGGAGAATACAATACGATCCCAAACTTTTGCAAGAAGGACCTCACACCATACTTCCATAGCACAATCAAGCCCATCGTCCTCGTCGTCACCAACCAAGTACAGAGACCGGATCCAGAAGCAGCGCATCTTCCAACACCGCCGCCGCCGTCGCCATCCACAGAATTGTCCTCAAGTAAAACACATTGCTTCTTCTTTTATTTTTCTTGCGATGAAAAGAGAGCTTTATTAAATGGGGGTAGAATTTACAATCAAGGGTTACCATTTCAGCAAGATCCGGAGAGGTTTGCCTAAGCCAAACTTACGGTCCTTGCACACAATCCACCTATGTGCGTTAGATCGTGACTAACACTATTTGTTGTTCGGTCCATTTTCGCACACTTGCACTCTCTATCCCTAAATATATCTCTAATCCTTAACACTTGAAAGGCGTACAGATATATTCGGTGCAGTTCCCTTTATTAGCTCCAGCGCTAAATCATAGTCAGTTTCGACAATGATCGTCAGGCTAGTCCAAAGTAGAGCGAGCTTCATGCCTTCCTCCATCACCGATAGTTGTGCCTCAGTAGCATCCTAGCATGCATGAAGTTGCCTACAAGCAGACACCAGAACTTCACTTGTGTGATCCCTGACCACAATTCCTGCCCCAGTTGTACCATGTGAGGACTAGGATCCATCAACATTTAACTTAACCACACCCTGCATAGGTGGCATCCACTTCTTACAGATTTTGTGGCAGCCATCAGATGCCAGCTTATCTCGCTTGAACTCCGCCTCATGGGAGACGACCATCTTCCCTTTCTCCGGGTCCTTCTTAGGGTGTTGCTTGACGAGTACTAGTGACTCCAGGTAGCTTATCGGAATCGCCTTGACCCTTCGACCGCTAGTACATGTTATTTGTGAGTAATCTCATTATGCACATACGCCATAGACTTTGTGTACGCTATAGCAAGGCCGATTTTAAACGATCTTGTTGCACTAAATTTGGATTTTTAGCTATCTTTTGCTTTTATTTAAGTTATATCTATCTATTTTATATATGGTTTGCATGTTAGATGTCCACTGGCCTTACCATGTGAAAAGTTAAAATCTGTCATCCGCACAACTTCAAGCTCAACCCGGACATCATAGTTTCACACACTTTTTTGTGTGTGAAAAGTACATTGATATATTCATAATCCTAAGAGCGGTACGATGAATTTCAAAAGTAATAAAATTCACAAACATGTTCATGGACCGCTTAGCTCTAAAGGCGCACCGCCATCATCACCCCTCTCCTTGTAGCGTCGTGTGCCCCAACCCATAATGACATAACACAGCTTCACACACATAACCTCCCAATCTCCCGTAAAGATGGCTGACACTTTTTTACGACAACTCTTCATAGAGAACAACATTATATCTGCTCATAATGTGTGGTGACCCTGCATACCACTGCATGTTGTAGTATGCCAGTCGTTGACATAACATGTGCGAAGTACCAATCCGCAAATATTACATCCCTCAGAGTAGTACAACAGAACATAGCTGGTCCATAACTCATTCACATATTATTACAAACCAAATATATACATCATATCGGAGCTCCTCCTGGGTCCATAGAGGTTTACTCCTGGGTTCGAGGTGAACCCAACTTAACTTACAATATAGAAGTCTTAGCAGGTTATACATTTATTCTACTCGAGCAGCTAAGTACTAGAGTGTTCGCACTGCTCTGTTACTACTACTACTCTTGTAATCTAAACTTGTTCTCCTTAGGGAACCTCCCCAGTTCCGTAGACGATAAGGTAGTCGACCCCCTCTACTCCTCCCGAGAGGTCTGGTTCCTCGTAGCAGATCCCATCTGCTCCGTCTTGTCCGTCATTGGCTTCCTCGAGGTGATTCAGACAGTCTAAGTAGGGGATTATAAGAGGTATGAGTGTACTCAACAAGTTCATAATAGGAAAGAGGTGTTTAATGCACTAACTACGATCTTGGACCAGAAAGTCTAATACCAATGCATGTTTTTATAATCATTTCTTCAAAAGGTTGCTTTTATTCAGAAGAGCTATGTCCGTCACCTTCACCGGTTTACTAGAACTTCATAGAGTTCCTTTAGGCGTTCGCATTCCATATCCGGAACGGGGAGTGACAGTCACGATTCATTACGCTCTGCGAGGTGTGTTGCTTTACTCATAAGAGATCTTAACCTTGGTGCCAACCGAGGGCCTTTCCGTCCGTGGTGTGAGGCCCGGTATAAGGTCCTAGTCAATAATGCATTCCCCCACGACCTCGCACACCCACCCTTTGTTGCAATTCCGACCTTGGGTCCTCGCCGGTCAGCGTACCCCTTCGGATACCTTCCGACCTCAACAACAATCAGGTTCTCGACCTGATTCCTTCGCCGGTCGTTGCAACCCATCATAGACCGCATTACCGTGGGGACTTAGGGCTCCCCAACCACTCCGCTTGTCCATATCCGGATTCAAGTGACTATGGTAAGCGCATCCGTTGATGAACGAGAGGAGAGAACACACTTGACTACTCTGTCCCACTCCAGATCTTATGGTTAACACGGGTATTACGGCACAAGAATCACTGGACGACATTTGTTGTTTAATCCTAGATGGATATAAACCCTTGCAATGGAACCTCCACCATACTCATACCATGGTTCCATTGCCCACCACATAGTCATATTCATAATTGTGAAGATAGCAATTTTACTTTTCATGCAAGAGTGATAAGTATAGTAATTTGCAAGTAATTTGGTAAAAATACTCAAAGTAACATGAGCAAGCGATGAACTTGCCTTGTGGCAATGTAGTGCGAGTTGGATTGTTTGGTGACCCTGGTTCTCTGTTTGAAAGATAGCATCATTGTCCGATAAGGACAATGGTTAAAGATTCAAATATGCATGCTTTCAGATTTTAGGGTTTAGTTCCCCTTCCCGGTGTTTTATTATTTCATGTCAGAGGTGGCTACTAAGAACAAATTAGGAATACTCCTTAAGAGTAAAATATTACCTTGGAATATTGCCAAGGTGTTTTTAACTCCAAAAGAATTTATGGACTTATTTTATCATTAAAAATATGGAGTTTATTTTTAATGATTATTATTAAATTCTTATTCTTTGTATTTAATTATGGCTCAATTTTTATTTGTCTCGAAAATTCCATTTCATATTTTATTATGATAGAGAATTTTATTCTAAGTGGTTTACATATTTTTCTTTATTTTTAGAGCTATATTTCTTTTATAAAATTCTGTGAAAGATTCAATTTATATGTCAATTTTTGGAAATGACCAAAATGCCCCTCGGGCCCACCTGTCAGGCAGCCCGAGCTGGTTAGGTTGGACCAGCTCATTGGGCTCGGTCCAACCGACCCAGACGCGCTCGTTGCCTCCTCCTCGTCCTAACCATAACTCTCCTGCACGCTCTGGCGACTCGTGGTCGCCGCCGCCGTCGCCGCTTTGTTCCGGCCGCCTCCGGTCATCTCCGGCGACGAGATCGGTCGCAAACGAACCGCCTCTCGACGGTGCACCTGGTGGTCCGCGTCGATCTGCGATTCGCGGTCGCCTCCGTTCGCCCCCAACCCTTCTGCAACTAGGGTTGCACGGATCCGCGGCGATGCGCCGCTCACCGGCATCCCAGACGCTGTGGCGCTGCCGTGTGCTTCGCCGTGGTGGTGCTGGAGCACTGGTGCTCGGCGACGCCTGGCTTGGCCGCGGCTTGGCGCTGCCGTGGCCGGGCTGTGCCACCGTGCCGCCACGGGAAACGCCGTGGTACTCCTGCTCCAGGTACGCCTCCTTTCTGTACCCCTTCTCCTCTTCTTCTCCTCTTCGTCTAGCTCGAGATGTGGCTTCTCTAATTGCCATGGTCTAGCTCTATTACCATGCCTGTGCCGTTGCACTTCTCTGTCTAGTCTATGCTTGTGCTCTTGCCATTACTGCTGTTGTGGCTCTTGTGTAATTGCTCATGAGCATGCTGTGATGCTCATGGTCTGCCATGTTGCTCCAGCCACTGCTGCTGCTGCTAGACTATCATGTGTATACCTACTTTCTGCCCCTGGCTTGATTACAGTGAGTAATCCTTGCTTTATGCAAGAGCCAGTGCCTCTGGTGTATGGTTCATTGAGCTATGATTCATGGTAATGTTCTACTGAGCTTGGTTGTTGGCTAGATGCTCCATTCCTTGATGTTGTGCTTCTGGATACAATTATAATTCATCTGTTTGATTATCTGTGATGCAATTGTTGATTAACTGTGGCTTTGAATTATCCTGTGATCATCAGTGCTTCCTGTTGGCTTATATACTTGTATGCATTCACTTGATATGTTGATGTTGCTTGTGTATCTAGCTTCACACCAAGTACTGGTGGTTGATGTTGCTTGTGAAAGCAATACTGGTGGCTGGTTGAATGATTTGATGCCCCTGGATGCATCTGTGTGTGCTATTTCATGTATCTGTGCTTGTCAGTGAAGCTTTGCTTCCTATTTCTGACAAACTGGCATGATCTACTTGATGCAGTAATGATCTTTTGCATCCCATGCACTAACTTGATGGAAACCAACATGTGTTGGCACCTCCTGTGATGCATGAACTCCTTGGAGTGATGATATGCTTCTCTAGTGGGCTTTTCTGTGTGGCTAGGTAGTTGTTGTGACCCTAGCAGAGCTTGGCCTGCTAGAAATGGTTGCTCCTACCTCTTGTGTATGCTTCTATGCAATATTTCTGGTAGTCATCCATGGGCTGCTAGGATATTTGATGTTGAAATGAAAATGGACAGATCAATGTCCATGTTCTGATGGCTTAGCTAGCTGTAGGGTGCTAGGTGAATCTGGCTGGCTAGATAGGATCAAATCCATGCTGGATTTCCTTGGTTATGTCATTGATTATTATTTTGACTTAATCAGTGTTCCCTTGGATGATTTCCTACTGGCTTATCCCTTATTTTGCTTGCACCATATGGCTGGTAGCCAAATGATGATACAAACAGGGTATTCCAACCCTTTTGGCTTGTGTGACTTATGCATATGCTGGATTAGTATGAGCAAAACATTGCTTGCTCATGATTCCTAGGTATACCTCACTCCTCCTAGAAAGTGTCTGATGTAGAGGTTTTGCTTCTGGTTTCTGTTGTAAGCCTGCCCTTCTCCTCCTGGCTAGCTTGTGATGCTTTACTTCATCATGTGCTGGTTCTCCAGTTAACATTTCTTGGTGGAACTGTCCTGGATAGTTTGGCTGGCTGTGTTGTTCTTGCTGTTCTAAGAATTTCTTGTTGTTCTTACCCTTTGGAGATTCTGCCGATGAGCTGCTAGGGTTTTGGCTGGTGAAAAGGTTTTATACTGCCCTTCTCCTTGCTCCTATGGTCGACAACACTGCCTGTCAACCTGGGTGCTCCTCCCCTGGTCTATGTGTGTTGTGGAGCATGCAGCAAGCCTTGTGAGCTGCTTGTGCATGCTCAGGTTGGAACTTGGGCTTTTGGCATGGTTCAGCTCGGCAGGCTTTGATATTATCCACCAATTTGGCCATTATTTTCAGTAATCTGCCAAGTGGCTTTGCCACTTGGCCTAACTTGCATTTCTTGTTTGTTATGTCTATATGCAGGGATCAATTGGGTGCTCAAGAATCTCAATCAAGTGTTGATCAAGTAATTCATGAAGAACTGCTTGTTTAGTTTAGCATTATGTAATTATTTGTAATTTTCTTTTTCTTTTTCATTTATTCCATTTCTGTAATGTGTTGTAATATTTATAATTCAAATGGATAATGTAAATGACAATGTATTATGTGTGTTAATCAATAAAGCTCAAGTTTTCCCTAATGAGCTTTTAATATATGTTCATATTCTTTTATATTCTTAATTTCCAATTGTTTAATGAGTTATCCATTATTTGAATTATGATATGCCTAATTGATGTTTGAATTTGAAATTCAAACCTAATTGTTTGAATTCAATCATGCAACTTAAGTTGAGAGGTGGATTGTTCCCCTCTCTTCTCCAAAACCCTAAGTTGAGATTAGATAGGTCCAAGTTTATCGCACTCTCGAAACCCTAACCCTATCTGGTGTCGAGAGAGAAACTTGTCCCCCTAAGATGCAATTTTTCAATAAAGCGCGAAATTTCCCCAGATTTTACGATGCAATGCACATCCCTTTCTAAAATCTACCCCTCGATCGTCTCGAATCCTGGGATATTATAGCCTTCCCCCCTTAAAGAAAACTTCCTCCCGAAGTTGTGGTCGTAATACATGAACAGCTCTGGATAGGATTTCCTCAAGTCTTCCTCTTTCTCCCAGGTGGCTTCCCTCTCAGGATGATGCTTCCATTGAATCTTGCAATATTTAATAGCTCTGTTCCTGAGTTGTTTCCAGTTCTCTTCGAGAATCTTGGTTGGCTTCTCGATGTAAGTCAGATCAAGGTCTAGCTCATCATGAGATACTGGCTCATCTGGTGTCTTTAGACATCTCCGGTGTTGTGACACATGGAATACATTGTGTACTTGGGCTAACCTTCTCGGTAGATCCAACTCAAAGGCTAACCCTTGGTTCTGACTCAGTATCTTGAAAGGTCCGATGTATCTAGGGCTGAGTTTCCCCTTTACTCCGAATCTTTGAAGACCTTTCATCGACTAACCTTTAGGTATACCATGTCTCCAACCTTTGGTTCCCATGTCCTTCTCTTTTGATCGGCGTAACTCTTCTGTCGGCTTTGAGCTATTTTGAGTCTGTCCCTTATCACATCAATGATCTGTTGCTTCTCCTTCACATAATATGGGTCAAACTCCTTGCTTGAACCTGCCTCATACCAACAGAAAGGTGACCTACACTTCCTTCCGTACAGAGCTTCAAACGGTGCCATCTTGATACTGCTTTGGTAGTTGTTGTTGTAAGAAAACTCTGCTAATGGTAAGTGTTCCTCCCATGATCCTCCGAAGTCTAGGGCACAAGCCCTAAGCATGTCCTCAAGTATCTGGTTTGTCCTCTCGGTTTGTCCTCCCATCTGAGGATGATAAGCTGTACTATAGTCCAACTTGGATCCTAAAGCTTCGTGTAGTTGTTTCCAGAAAGCTGATGTGAACACAGATCCTCAATCTGACACTATCTTCTTCGGAATTCCGTGTTTACTCACAATCTTTTTGATATAAAGATCTATAAGCTTCTCACCTTTATCTTGTTGGTTTACTGCTAAGAAATGTGCACTTTTAGTCAACCGGTCCACGATTACCCATATCATGTCCTTTTTATTGGTCATGGGTAGTCTGGTGATAAAATCCATTCCTATCTCTTCCCACTTCCATTCTGGGATTGGTAAAGGTTGCAATGGTCCTGCTGGACTTTGATGTTCTGCCTTCACCCTTTGACAAGTATGGCATTCTGCCACATATTGTGCAATTTATCTCTTCATGTTATTCCACCAGAACAACTCTTTTAGGTCCATGTACATCTTTATACTTCCTGGATGGATTGAATATGGGGTTTGATGTGCTTCTCTAAGTATCACTTCCTTAATCTCGGCGTTATCTGGAACACAAATCCTTTTCTGAAACCATAATGATCCAGACTCGCCCAGGTGGAATTCTGATGGTCTTCCTTCATCAATCCTTCTTATTTCCTCCATGATTGACCCATGATGATCTCATTCTTCAAATTCACGTTTAGTTCATCCGCAACTTGTAGTGCTGATAGTCCCTCATGTGCTTCCTTCTCCCAAAGTTGTATCTATGCTTGGCTTATTTCCTTCTTCAACTCCGGTGGTAATTCTTGTTCAACTCCTCCGGTGCTCTTCCGGCTTAAAGCATAGGCTACAACATTGGCCTTTCCAGGTGTGTAGTTGATGGTCAAATCATAGTCCTTGATCAGTTCGAGCCATCTTTTCTGTCTCATGTTCAATTCCTTCTGAGTGAAGAAGTATTTGAGACTCTTGTGATCCGTGTAAAGTTCACATTTAGCTCCATAAAGAAAATGCCTCCATCCTTTCAATGCAAATACAACTGCTGCTAGCTCTAGATCATGTGTTTGATGGTTGACTTCATGAGGTCTAAGTTGCCTTGATCCATAAGATATCACTTTCCTATCTTGCATAAGTACACATCCCAATCCATGCTTGGATGCGTCACAATACACGGTGTAATCCTTGCCAACTTCCGGTACTGCTAACACAGGTGCTGTTGTTAGTTTTTCCTTCAGAGTCTGAAAACTCTGCGCACACTCATCTGACCACACAAATGGTGTATTCTTCCTTAGCAGCTTGGTCATTGGTCCCGCTATCTTGGAAAACCCTTGGATGAATCTTCTGTAGTATCCTACCATTCCTAAGAATCCTCTGATTTCCTTGACATTCTTAGGTGCTTCCCACTCTAAAACTGCTGCAACTTTGCTTGGGTTTACTGCGATTCCATCCTTGCTAATGACATGTCCAAGAAATTCTACTTGGTCTAGCTAAAACTCACACTTGCTGAATTTGGCATAGAGCTGATGTTCTCTTAGTGTTTGCAACACTATCCTGAGATGCTCTGCATGTTCAGCCTTATCCTTGGAATATATCAAAATATCATCGATGAACACGATGACAAACTTGTCAAGATAAGGCATGAAGATCTTATTCATGAGGTTCATGAATATTGCTGGGGAATTTGTCAACCCAAAAGGTACGACTAGGTACTCATGATGTCCATACCTTGAAACAAAGGCAGTTTTCGGAACATCTTCTTTCTTGATCTTTATCTGGTGATATCCCGATCTCAGATCAATCTTGGAAAAGACTCCTGCTCCCCTGACTTGATCAAACAGATCTTGTATTCTGGGAAGTGGATACTTGTTCTTGATGGTAACATTGTTAAGGTTTCGGTAATCTCCGCACATCCTATCGCCTCCATCTCTTTTGTCCACAAATATTACTGGTGATCCCCAAGGTGATATACTTTCCTGTATAAATCCTTTTTGTTCCAAGTCATCCAATTGCTCTTTGAGTTCCTTCAACTCCTTAGGTCCCATCTTGTATGGTGCCTTAGTAATCGGGGCTGTTCCCGGAATTAGGTCAATGGTAAACTCTATCTCCCGATCTGGTGGGATTCCAGGTAACTCCTTCAGGAAAACATCTTGGAATTCATTGACTATTGGTATGTCCTCAAGTTTCACCTCTTTCATGCTATTCAACTGTAGCTCAACTTCAATCTGGGTATGCTTGTCTCCTTGGTAAATCATCCTTCCTCCATCTGGGCTTTTCAAAGACACTGTCTTGTTTGCACAATCTATCAAGGCTCCATTCGCCTCTAACCAGTTCATACCAAGAATGATATCTATGTCCTTCATAGGTAGAACAAACAGGTCTGCGTCAAACGCACATCTACGGATCATGATGACCTGCTCTTGCTTAACGTGGGTAACTAATATCGTTCCCCCGCAGATAGTATGGTAATGGGTGTTTCTAACTTAGTGCAATTAATCCCATGTTTGATGATGAATTGCTGAGAAATGAATGATGTGGTTGCACCAGTATCATAAAGTAATTTGCCAGGATGAGTGAGTATCTGAAGCGTACCTATGACTGCTTTATCAGAATTTATCACCTCCTCTAGGCTGGTACAGTTTAGCTTCCCGAAGGGCTTCTTGTTCTTCCAGTTTCCTCCGGAATTCCCACTACGACTCCCTCCTCCTACTGACTTTCCTCCTCCATTGTTTCTATTAGGGCAATCTTTCAGCATATGACCTTCCTGGCGACAACCAAAACAGATCACTTTTGGCTTCCGACAATCTTTTGAGTAATGTCCTTTAAGTCCACAGATACGACAAATGATCCATGCCATATACTGGTCTCTTGGAATCCTCTTGTTGTTATTGGGGTTGTATCTCGGTTTAAAGGTTAAACTGGTGTTGGGCTTGTTACTGACAAACTTCTTTGGCTCATACGTGGCCTTCTTGCGCTTGTCCTCTTGAACTTGTTTAAAGTCATCTTCCAGAGTGATGGCTGCATCCACCAACTCCTGAAACTCCGTGGCTCTCAACATCCTGAGCTGCACTTTGAACTGAGGATTCAATCCTCTCATGAACCTTTTCTTCCTTTTGTCTTCAGTATTTACCTCCTCAGCGGCGTATCTGGATAGCCCTGAGAATTCTCTGACATAGGTCAGAATTGCCTTGTCCTTCAGTTCAAGACTCTCGAACTCTCTACGCTTCAATTCTACTATACTCTCAGGGACATTGGATTCCCTAAACTTCTGCTTGAACTCTTCCCAGGTGAATACCTTCTCAGCTGGGTATACAACTACTATATTATCCCACCATGATGCGGCGGGTCCACACAACAGGTGTGTCGCATACATGACCTTCTCCTGGTCTGTGCATCCAACAGTCTTGAGCTTGCGCTATGTGTCCATCAGCCAATCTTCAGCGTCCATTGGCTCTGGGGCGTAGGCAAACGATATTTGCTTAGTGTTCTGGAAGTCAGACAGAGTAACGCCTTGATTCTCTAGCCTTTCCACCCTGTTCTGCTGCAGCAACTCTTGGAAGAATTTGTTCTGCTGCTCCATGGTTGCACGTTGCCTTTCCTCCAACATTTGCATGTATTGGAGGAAGTTTTGCTGCGTCATTGGTGGTGGTGGTGGTGGAAACTGATTCCTCGCAGCTTCATCTGCCTCTTCTTTCTGTTTGGCCTCGCGCTCAAGGCGCTGTGCTTCACTCTCCTCTCCCGGCGCTCCCGACATCATCCCCTAGCTCTGTAACACAAAGTGGTACTCATAATTACTCCATGCGCAAGTTTTCTGAGCTCAACTTTGTGCACAAAACTAGTCACGCAATGGAAATCAAGAAGCAAATCCAAATCATACAAAACATATACCATGTATATACATACTTAAGGTTTATTACAATACCCATAAGCAATGTGAGTATGCAAACTCACTTATTGTATGCAAATTACAATTTATTAAACTATTACACACTACAATACATTTGGTACAACAGTATTGTAGTCTCGCCTCCCGTGGTGGTCACTAGTCGTGGCTTCATTCTTGGTACATCCCAGGCGTCCATCCGGTCGAACGTGTCGTCCTCCTGATAGAATCTGGGACATATGGTCTCCCAGTCGGCTGGTAGTTCGAGTCTGAGGATGATCCCAAGGAGAAATCTGTCATCATAAAATGATTATTCAGTGATGCATAAGCACCCCCATGGGATACTCCTCCTCCTCAATGGACACGTTTCCGGTGTGCTCTGAGGTGTTCATGTCAAAAGGTCCATGCCTTCCTCTGCCTCCGGAACTCTCCCCCTTGACCACATTACGGGCCTTCCCTCCTTCGGAGTCGGACTCTATCACTATAGGATACTCCTGGTAATCTCCAAACTCATAGTGATGATTCTGGTATTGGTCCACCGCATCCTGGTCTATTTCCGGGTCACATCTCACCGGATCATCCTCGGTACCCATGAACGATCCCCAACGCCATCCAGTGGAGTTCTCAATTGGAGTCTCCGGGCGTTGGTTGTTCCCGGATTCTTCTCCACCCTCATAACCACCATATGAACTACTAGGGAAGAACCTAGGGGTTTGTGGTGTTGGTTGTGGTTCTGGGGTGTCTATGTGGATGTAGTCACTAGTTGAGAAGACTGGTGTAGGTGGATCACTCTCCATCGGCCCCTTACCTTTCGACTCCTCCTTAGGCTCAGTAAACTCATCTAACATTTTGTCAATTGCTCCCGACAAGTGTCGGTTCTGTTCTGATGGTCCTAGCCTCTCCAGCAGGCATAACTGCACTCATTCCTAGGGCTTCAGGTAACTGGAGACCTACCCTACACTTCGCCAGTACTGTACCATCGTAGTACATGTACTTCATTACTCGGATTTGGGGATCGCACCCAAACTCGAGTAACATAGCACGGAGTATATCAGCGAGTCCTCCGTCATAGTCGTTCAACGTGGATTCCTTCACTTTCACGTTACGTCCGGAACGTGAACTGGCCATAGTTGGCTGTGGATAAGAAAGAATATAATATTAGTAATAATACATCATAATAGTGATAATAAAGAATTATCGCACTAAAAGATATGAATGTTTTATTCTCAAGTGAATAGACACCATATTTTTGGAGAATTCTTTACTAATACTATTTGACTCCTACCGTCTCGTCCCATTAACTAGGTTCCAACCTAAGGTCAAAGCTTTTGCTCTGATACCAACTGTGGTGACCCTGCATACCACTGCATGTTGTAGTATGCCAGTCGTTGACATAACATGTGCGAAGTACCAATCCGCAAATATTACATCCCTCGAGTAGTACAACAGAACATAGCTGGTCCATAACTCATTCACATATTATTACAAACCAAATATATACATCATCTCGGAGCTCCTCCTGGGTCCATAGAGGTCTACTCCTGGGTTCGAGGTGAACCCAACTTAACTTACAATATAGAAGTCTTAGCAGGTTATACATTTATTCTACTCAAGCAGCTAAGTACTAGAGTGTTCGCACTGCTCAGTTACTACTACTACTCTTGTAATCTAAACTTGTTCTCCTTAGGGAACCTCCCCGGTTCCGTAGATGACAAGGTAGTCGACCCCCTCTACTCCTCCCGAGAGGTCTGGTTCCTCGTAGCAGATCCCATCTGCTCCGTCTTGTCCGTCATTGGCTTCCTCGAGGTGATTCAGACAGTCTAAGCAGGGGATTATAAGAGGTATGAGTACGGGCGTACTCAAAAAGTTCATAATAGGAAAGAGGTATTTAATGCACTAACTACGGTACTAGACCAGAAAGTCTAATACCAATGCATGTTTTTATAATCATTTCTTCAAAAGGTTGCTTTTATTCAGAAGAGCTATGTCCGTTAGCCTTCACCGGTTTACTAGAACTTCATGGAGTTCCTTTCCGGCAGCGTTCGCAGTTCCATCCCAGAACAGGGAGTGACAGGTCACGATTCATTACGCTCGAGGTGTGTTGCTTTACCCATAAGAGATCTTAACCTTGGTGCCAACCGGGCCGCGTCGTCCACACTTCCGTGGTGTGAGGCCCGTATAAGGTCCTAGTCAATAATGCATTCCCCCGCGACCTCGCACACCCACCCTTTGTTGCAATTCCGACCTTGGGTCCTCGCCGGTCAGCGTACCCCTTTGGATACCTTTCGACCTCGACAACAATCAGGTTCTCGACCTGATTCCTTTGCCGGTCGTTGCAACCCATCATAGACCGCATTATCGTGGGGACTTAGGGCTCCCCAACCACTCCGCTTGTCCATATTCGGATTCAAGTGACTACGGTAAGCGCATCCGTTGATGAACGAGAGGAGAGAACACACTTGACTGCTCCGTCCCACTCAGATCTTATGGTTAACACGGGTATTACGGCACAAAAATCACTGGACGACATTTGTTGTTTAATCCTAGATGGATATAAACCCTTGCAATGGAACCTCCACCATACTCATACCATGGTTCCATTTCCCACCACATAGTCATATTCATAATTGTGAAGATAGCGATTTTACTTTTCATGCAAGAGTGATAAGTATAGTACTTTGCAAGTAATTTGGTAAAAATACTCAAAGTAACATGAGCAAGCGATGAACTTGCCTTGCGACTGCAATGTAGTGCAGTTGGATTGTTTGGACTGACCATGGACCTCTATTTCTGAAAGATAGCAATTTTTGGAAATGACCAAAATGCCCCTCGGGCCCACCTGTCAGGCAGCCTGAGCTGGTTAGGTTGGACCAGCCCGTTGGGCTCGGTCCAACCGACCCAGACGCGCTCGTTGCCTCCTCCTCGTCCTAACACTAACTCTCCCGCACGCTCTGGCGACTCGTGGTCGCCGCCGCCGTCGCCGCTTTGTTCCGGCCGCCTCCGGCCATCTCCGGCGACGAGATCGGTCGCAAACAAACCGCCTCTCGACGGTGCACCTGGTGGTCCCCGTCGATCTGCGATTCACGGTCGCCTCCGTTCGCCCCCAACCCTTCTGCAACTAGGGTTGCACGGATCCGTGGCGATGCGCCGCTCACCGGCGTCCCAGACGCTGTGGCGCTGCCGTGTGCTTCGCCGTGGTGGTGCTGGAGCACTGGTGCTCGGCGACGCCTGGCTTGGCCGCGGCTTGGCGCTGCCGTGTCCGGGCTGTGCCGCCACGGGAAACGCCGTGGTACTCCTGCTCCAGGTACGCCTCCTTTCTGTACCCCCTTCTCCTCTTCTTCTCCTCTTCGTCTAGCTCGAGCTGTGGCTGCTCTAATTGCCATGGTCTAGCTCTATTACCATGCATGTGCTGTTGCTCTTCTCTCTCTAGTCTATGCTTGTGCTCTTGCCATTACTGCTGTTGTGGCTCTTGTGTAATTGCTCATGAGCATGCTGTGATGCTCATGGCCTGCCATGTTGCTCCAGCCACTGCTGCTGCTAGACTATCATGTGTATACCTACTTTCTGCCCCTGGCTTGATTACAGTGAGTAATCCTTGCTTTATGCAAGAGCCAGTGCCTCTGGTTTATGGTTCATTGAGCTATGATTTGATTCCCCTGGATGCATCTGTGTGTGCTATTTCATTTATCTGTGCTTGTCAGTGAAGCTTTGCTTCCTATTTCTAACAAACAGGCATGATCTACTTGATGCAGTAATGATCTTTTGTATCCCATGCACTAACTGGATGGAAACCAACATGTGTTGGCACCTCCTGTGATGCATGAACTCCTTGGAGTGATGATATGCTTCTCTAGTGGGCTTTTCTGTGTGGCTAGGTAGTTGTTGTGACCCTAGCAGAGCTTGGCCTGCTAGAAATGGTTGCTCCTACCTCTTGTGTATGCTTCTATGCAATATTTCTGGTAGTCATCCATGGGCTGCTAGGATATTTGATGTTGAAATGAAAATGGACAGATCAATGTCCATGTTCTGATGGCTTAGCTAGCTGTAGGGTGCTAGGTGAATCTGGCTGGCTAGATAGGATCAAATCCATGCTGGATTTCCTTGGTTATGTCATTGATTATTATTTTGACTTAATCAGTGTTCCCTTGGATGATTTCCTACTGGCTTATCCCTTATTTTGCTTGCACCATATGGCTGGTAGCCAAATGATGATACAAACAGGGTATTCCAACCCTTTTGGCTTGTGTGACTTATGCATATGCTGGATTAGTATGAGCAAAACATTGCTTGCTCATGATTCCTGGGTATACCTCACTCCAGCTCCTAGAAAGTGTGCTGATGTAGAGGTTTTGCTTCTGGTTTCTGTTGTAAGCTTGCCCTTCTCCTCCTGGCTAGCTTGTGATGCTTTACTTCATCATGTGTTGGTTCTCCAGCTAACAGTTCTTGGTGGAACTGTCCTGGATAGTTTGGCTGGCTGTGTTGTTCTTGCCGTTCTAAGAATTTCTTGTTGTTCTTACCCTTTGGAGATTCTGCCGATGAGCTACTAGGGTTTTGGCTGGTGAAAAGGTTTTATACTGCCCTTCTCCTTGCTCCTATGGTCGACAGCATTGCCTGTCAACCTGGGTGCTCCTCCCCTGGTCTATGTGTGCCGTGGAGCATGCAGCAAGCCTTGTGAGCTGCTTGTGCATGCTCAGGTTGGAACTTGGGCTTTTGGCATGGTTCAGCTCGGCAGGCTTTGATATGATCCACCAATTTGGCCATTATTTTCACTAATCTGCCAAGTGGCTTTGCCACTTGGCCTAACTTGCATTTCTTGTTTGTTATGTCTATATGCAGGGATCAATTGGGTGCTCAAGAATCTCAATCAAGTGTTGATCAAGGAATTCATGAAGAACTGCTTGTTTAGTTTAGCATTATGTAATTATTTGTAATTTTCATTTTCTTTTTCATTTATTCCATTTCTGTAATGTGTTGTAATATTTATAATTCAAATGGATAATGTAAATGACAATGTATTATGTGTGTTAATCAATAAAGCTCAAGTTTTCCCTAATGAGCTTTTAATATATGTTCATATTCTTTTATATTCTTAATTTTCCAATTGTTTAATGAGTTATCCATTATTTGAATTATGATATGCCTAATTGATGTTTGAATTTGAAATTCAAACCTAATTGTTTGAATTCAATCATGCAACTTAAGTTGAGAGGTGGATTGTTCCCCTCTCTTCTCCAAAACCCTAAGTTGAGATTAGATAGGTCCAAGTTTATCGCACCCTCGAAACCCTAACCCTATATGGTGTCGAGAGAGAAACTTGTCCCCCCCTAAGATGCAGTTTTTCAATAAAGCGCGAAATTTCCCTAGATTTTACGATGCAATGCACATCCCTTTCTAAAATCTACCCCTCGATCATCTCGAATCCTGGGATATTACATAATGCCGGTGTAATTTTGCGAAGCTTCAGCGCAATCTGATTCCAAAATCATTCCATTTGACAACATGAACAAAGAAAATCCACATTTAGCTTGACCCATCCAATGTCAGACGGGTCCCATGGTTTCTGAACATGTTATAAGGTACACACCGAAACCTACATGCCGCAAGCAGACCATACTGACACAACAATAGAGATATCTCCCTACAACTGCCCAGATCAAATATCAAACGGAAAACTTACTTTGGTTCGTTACAGGTTACAGCATAAAAGGATACAACTGAAACATTTCCTTATGTATCCACCCAAGCAGCAATTGCTCAAGTGGTCCTTCTCGCACTTTAGTTTTTCTCCGGTATCAGATCAAATGGATTCACCATGACAGTGGACATCTGTGGTCCACAATATCATGTCCATATGGCGCTCATTTTCCCTATTGGACAGGAGCACACCTTTATTGATTGGCACCCCCAGCGGCTCGAACGCTGTGTGACCGTTTGCGTCCGCGCGGACCGGAAATGCGTCTGCACCCTGCTCCAGCGGGGTGACGCATCGTGTCCGGGGCGTCCGCAGCGACGCAAACGCGATGCAAATATGCGTCACGTTTGCGTCTCCGCGGACGCTGCGCGGTCGCGCCTAGCGTCCGCTCGCTTCCCCCACGGGCCCTCATGGCAGCGACCCTGGTTCGATCGGCCTCGAATTAAGCACACAACAAGCGCGCGAATGCCAACCGCCGGTGTGGCAACCGCTGATCAACCCGCCAACCGCCAGAATGGAGCGCCGAACCGCCGTGGAAGAGCAACCGCCGGCCTCTTCGTTATACGTGTCGCCGTTAATCCCCGCAGAATATAACCCCTGCGTCTACTGTAATTCACGTCGAACCGCCTTCTTCGAGAGGTGGATTGTTCCCCTCTCTAGCTCGAGATGTGGCTGCTCTAATTGCCATGGTCTAGCTCTATTACCATGCCTGTGCTGTTGCACTTCTCTCTCTAGTCCATGCTTGTGCTCTTGCCATTACTGCTGTTGTGGCTCTTGTGTAATTGCTCATGAGCATGCTGTGATGCTCATGGCCTGCCATGTTGCTCCAGCCACTGCTGCTGCTAGACTATCATGTGTATACCTACTTTCTGCCCCTGGCTTGATTACAGTGAGTAATCCTTGCTTTATGCAAGAGCCAGTGCCTCTGGTGTATGGTTCAATGAGCTATGATTCATGGTAATGTTCTACTGAGCTTGGTTGTTGGCTAGATGCTCCATTCCTTGATGGTGTGCTTCTGGATACAATTATAATTCATCTGTTTGATTATCTGTGATGCAATTGTTGATTAACTGTGGCTTTGAATGATCCTGTGATCATCAGGGCTTCCTGTTGGCTGATGACGGATAGATATACTCTGGGCCCTCTCGGTGGAATGTCGTCTGATTAGCTTGCAAGCATGTGAATAGTTCACAAGAGATGACATACCACGGTACGAGTAAAGAGTACTTGTCGGTAACGAGGTTGAAGAAGGTATGGAGATACCGATGATCGAACCTCGGGCAAGTAAAGTATCGCGTGACAAAGGGAATCGGTATTTTATGTAATTGGTTCAATCGATCACTAAGTTATCGTTGAATGTGTGGGAGCCATTATGGATCTCCAGATCCCGCTATTGGTTATTGGTCGGAGGAGTCTCAACCATGTTGCATAGTTCACGAACCGTAGGGTGACACATTTAAGGTTTGATGTCGTTTTGAGTAGATATGGAATATGGAATGGAGTTCGAATGTTGTTCGGAGTCTCGGATGGGATCAGGACATCACGAGGAGGTCGGAATGGTCCGGAGTATAAGATTCATATATAGGAAGTCACTTTCCAAGTTTGGAAAATGATCGGTGCATTTATGGAAGGCGCTAGAATGTTCTAGAACCTTCCGGAAGAAATCCCATGGAAGGTGGAGTCCGGAAGGACTCCACCAAACCCTAACCAGCCAACCAAGTGGGAAGGTGGAGTCCATGGTGGACTCCACCTCCTTGGCCGGCCAACTAAGGGGAAAGGGAGAGTCCTGTCCCTCTAGGTTTCGTCCATATGGCAGTTTTGAATTGGGGTCTTATTCGGATCTTTTGGGCAAACCCTAGGGATTCCACCTATATAAAGAGGAGGAGAGGGGGGCTGGCCGGCCACTTCAAGCCTGTCCTTGGCCGCACCCCTCCCTCTCTCCCCAACCCTAGCACCACCCCCTCCTCCACCTCTCTCGCACGGCTTAGGCGAAGCCTGCCGGAGATCTCCACCACCACCGCCACCACGCCGTCGTCTTTGTCGGGATTCAGGAGGATCTACTACTTCCGCTGCCAGCAGGGGGAGAAGGACGTCGTCATCAACACCGAACGTGTGACCGAGTACGGAGGTGCTACCCGATTGTGGCACCGTCAAGATCTTCTACGCGCTTTGCAAGCGGCAAGTGATCGACTACATCAACAACGAGATCTAATCTCGTAGGCTTTGGAAATCTTCGAGGGTTAGTCTCATCTTCATCTCGTTGCTACCATCTACTAGATTGGATCTTGGCTTGTTATTCGTTGCGGTAGGAATTTTTTTGTTTTCTATGCTACGAATCCCATCATCTACTCCTCCCGAGAGGTCTGGTTCCTCGTAGCAGATCCCATCTGCTCCGTCTTGTCCGTCATTGGCTTCCTCGAGGTGATTCAGACAGTCTAAGCAGGGGATTATAAGAGGTATGAGTACGAGCGTACTCAACAAGTTCATAATAGGAAAGAGGTGTTTAATGCACTAACTACGGTACTAGACCAGAAAGTCTAATACCAATGCATGTTTTTATAATCATTTCTTCAAAAGGTTGCTTTTATTCGGAAAGAGCTATGTCCGTCAGCCTTCACCGGTTTACTAGAACTTCATGGAGTTCCTTTCCGCCGTTCGCATTCCATATCGAAACGGAGTGAGTCACGATTCATTACGCTCTGCAGAGGTGTGTTGCTTTACCCATAAGAGATCTTAACCTTGGTGCCAACCGGGCAGCTTTCCGTCCACACTTCCTGGTGTGAGGCCCGGTATAAGGTCCTAGTCAATAATGCATTCCCCGCGACCTCGCACACCCACCCTTTGTTGCAATTCCGACCTTGGGTCCTCGCCGGTCAGCGTACCCCTTTGGATAACCTTCGACCTCGACAACAATCAGGTTCTCGACCTGATTCCTTCGCCGGTCGTTGCAACCCATCGTAGACTGCATTACCGTGGGGACTTAGGGCTCCCAACCACTCCGCTTGTCCATATTCGGATTCAAGTGACTACGGTTAGCATCCGTTGATGAGCGAGAGGAGAGAACACACTACTAGTCCCACTCCAGATCTTATGGTTAACACGTATTTTACAAATCACAGACGACATTTGTTGTTTAATCCTAGATGGATATAAACCCTTGCAATGGAACCTCCACCATACTCATAACATGGTTCCATTGCCCACCACATAGTCATATTCATAATTGTGAAGATATCAATTTTACTTTTCATGCAAGAGTGATAAGTATAGTACTTTGCAAGTAATTTGGTAAAAATACTCAAAGTAACATGAGCAAGCGATGAACTTGCCTTCTTGCAATGTAGTGGATTGGATTGTTTGGACTGACCCTGGTCCTCTGTTTCTGAAAGATAGCATCATTGTCCGATAAGGACAATGGTTAAAGATTCAAATATGCATGCTTTCAGATTTTAGGGTTTAGTTCCCCCTTCCCGGTGTTTTATTATTTCATGTCAGAGGTGGCTACTAAGAACAAATTAGGAATACTCCTTAAGAGTAAAATATTACCTTGGAATATTGCCAAGGTGTTTTTAAGTCCAAAAGAATTTATGGACTTATTTTATCATTAAAAATATGGAGTTTATTTTTAATGATTATTATTAAATTCTTATTCTTTGTATTTAATTATGGCTCAATTTTTATTTGTCTCAAAAATTCCATTTCATATTTTATTATGATAGAGAATTTTATTCTAAGGATTACATATTTTTCTTTATTTTTTTAGAGCTATATTTATTTTATAAAATTCTGTGAAAGATTCAATTTAAATGGCAATTTTTGGAAATGACCAAAATGCCCCTCGGGCCCACCTGTCAGGCAGCCCGAGCTGGTTAGGTTGGACCAGCCCGTTGGGCTCGGTCCAACCGACCCAGACGCGCTCGTTGCCTCCTCCTCGTCCTAACCCTAACTGTCCCGCACGCTCTGGCGACTCGTGGTCGCCGCCGCCGTAGCCGATTTGTTCCGGCCGCCTCCGGCCATCTCCGGCGACGAGATCGGTCGCAAACGAGCCGCCTCTCGACGGTGCACACTGGTGGTCCGCGTCGATCTGCGATTCGCGGTCGCCTCCGTTCGCCCACCCTTCTGCAACTAGGGTTGCACGGATCCGCGGCGATGCCCTCACCGCGTCCCAGACGCTTGTGGCTGCCGTGTGCTTCGCCGTGGTGGTGCTGGAGCTGTGCTCGGCGGCGCTGGCTTGGCCGCGGCTTGGCGTGGCCGTGTGCCGCCGTGCCGCCACGGGAAACGCCGTGGTACTCCTGCACCAGTACGCCTCCTTTCTGTACCCCCTTCTCGCTTCTTCTCCTCTTCGTCTAGCTCGAGGCTGCTCTAATTGCCATGGTCTAGCTCTATTACCATGCATGTGCTGTTGCTCTTCTCTCTCTAGTCTATGCTTGTGCTCTTGCCATTACTGCTGTTGTGGCTCTTGTGTAATTGCTCATGAGCATGCTGTGATGCTCATGGCCTGCCATGTTGCTCGAGCCACTGCTGCTGCTGCTAGACTATCATGTGTATACCTACTTTCTGCCCCTGGCTTGATTACAGTGAGTAATCCTTGCTTTATGCAAGAGCCAGTGCCTCTGGTGTATGGTTCATTGAGCTATGATTTGATGCCCCTGGATGCATCTGTGTGTGCTATTTCATTTATCTGTGCTTGTCAGTGAAGCTTTGCTTCCTATTTCTAACAAACAGGCATGATCTACTTGATGCAGTAATGATCTTTTGCATCCCATGCACTAACTGGATGGAAACCAACATGTGTTGGCACCTCCTGTGATGCATGAACTCCTTGGAGTGATGATATGCTTCTCTAGTGGGCTTTTCTGTGTGGCTAGGTAGTTGTTGTGACCCTAGCAGAGCTTGGCCTGCTAGAAATGGTTGCTCCTACCTCTTGTGTATGCTTCTATGCAATATTTCTGGTAGTCATCCATGGGCTGCTAGGATATTTGATGTTGAAATGAAAATGGATAGATCAATGTCCATGTTCTGATGGCTTAGCTAGCTGTAGGGTGCTAGGTGAATCTGGCTGGCTAGATAGGATCAAATCCATGCTGGATTTCCTTGGTTATGTCATTGATTATTATTTTGACTTAATCAGTGTTCCCTTGGATGATTTCCTACTGGCTTATCCCTTATTTTGCTTGCACCATATGGCTGGTAGCCAAATGATGATACAAACAGGGTATTCCAACCCTTTTGGCTTGTGTGACTTATGCATATGCTGGATTAGTATGAGCAAAACATTGATTGCTCATGATTCCTGGGTATACCTCACTCCAGCTCCTAGAAAGTGTGCTGATGTAGAGGTTTTGCTTCTGGTTTCTGTTGTAAGCTTGCCCTTCTCCTCCTGGCTAGCTTGTGATGCTTTACTTCATCATGTGCTGGTTCTCGAGTTAACAGTTCTTGGTGGAACTGTCCTGGATAGTTTGGCTGGCTGTCTTGTTCTTGCCGTTCTAAGAATTTCTTGCTGTTCTTACCCTTTGGAGATTCTGCCGATGAGCTGCTAGGGTTTTGGCTGGTGAAAAGGTTTTATACTGCCCTTTGTTGGAGATATGCCCGAGAGGCAATAATAAAATAGTTATTGTTATATCTTAATGTTCATGATAAATGTTTACACTCCATGCTATAATTGTATTAACCGGAAACATTGATACATGTGTGTTGTGTAAACAACCAGTCCCTAGTAAGTTTCTCATTTAACTAGCTTGTTCATTAATAGATGATCATGGTTTCCTGATCATGAACATCGGATGTTATTAATAACAAGATCATATCATTAGGTGAATGATGTGATGGACACACCCATAGTAAGCATAACATAAGATCACGTCATTAAGTTCAATTTGCTATAAGCTTTCGATACATAGTTACCTAGTCCTTCGACCATGAGATCATGTAAATCACTTATACCGGAAGGGTACTTTGATTACATCAAACACCTTGCGTAAATGGGTGGTTATAAAGGTGGGATTAAGTATTCGGAAAGTATGACTTGAGGCATATGGATCAAGAGTGGGATATTGTCCATCCCGATGACGGATAGATATACTCTGGGCCCTCTCGGTGGAATGTCGTCGATTAGCTTGCAAGCATGTGACTTGGTCACAAGAGATGACATGCCACGGTCGAGTAAAGAGTACTTGTCGGAGACGAGGTTGAGCAAGGTATGGAGATACCGATGATCAAACCTCGGACAAGTAAAATATCGCGAGACAAAGGGAATCGGTATCGTATGTGAATGGTTCAATCGATCACTAAGTCATCGTTGAATATGTGGGAGCCATTATGGATCTCCAGATCCCGCTATTGGTTATTGGTCAGAGAGAGGTCTCAACCATGTCTGCATAGTTCGCGAACCGTAGGGTGACACACTTAAGGTTTGATGTCGTTTAAGTAGATATGGAATATGGAATGGAGTTCGAATGTTTGTTCGGAGTCTCGGATGGGATCCAGACATCACGAGGAGTTCCGGAATGGTCGGAGAATAAGATTCATATATAGGAAGTCACTTTCCAAGTTTGGAAATGATCCGGTGCATTTATGGAAGGTTCTAGAAGGTTCTAGAAAAGGAAGAAATCACTATGGAAGGCGGAGTCCGGGACTCCACTAGCTAGGGCCAACCCTAAGGGGAGGAGTCCCGGTGGGCTCCACCTAAGGTGGCCGGCCACCCCACCTCAAAGGTGGGAGTCCCACCTTGAGTAGGACTCCCCCCTTGAGTAGGTTTCCCACCTATGGGAGGTTTTGTTGTTGGGGTCTTATTCGAAGACTTGGACTACAACTCTTGGGGATTTCCACCTATATAATGAGGAGGAGGGGGGGGCAGCCCACTCTTGGCCGCACCACCTAGGGCACCTGGCCGGCGCCCTAGCTCCCCTCCCCAAACCCTAGCCCCCTCTCCTCCTCCACCTCTCCCGCATCGCTTGGGAAGCCCCCGGAGATCTCCACCACCACCGCCACCACGCCGTCGTGTCGGGATTCCGAGAGGATCTACTACTTCCGCCCCGCTGGAATGGGGAGGAGGTCGTCTTCATCAACACCGTACGTGTGACCGAGTACGGAGGTGCTGCCCGTTTGTGGCACCGTCAGGATCTTCTACGCGCTTTTGCAAGCGGCAAGTGATCGTCTACATCCACCACGAGATCGTCTCGTTAGCGCTTTGAGATCTTCAAGGGTATGTTGATCTTCACCTCGTTGCTACCATCTTCTTGATTGGATCTTGGCTTGTTCTTCGTTCTTGCGATAGGAAATTTTTTGTTTTCTATGCTACGAATCCCAACACCCTTCTCCTAGCTCCTATGGTCGACAGCACTGCCTATCAACCTGGGTGCTCCTCCCCTGGTCTATGTGTGCTGTGGAGCATGCAGCAAGCCTTGTGAGCTGCTTGTGCATGCTCAGGTTGGAACTTGGGCTTTTGGCATGGTTCAGCTCGGCAGGCTTTGATATTATCCACCAATTTGGCCATTATTTTCACTAATATGCCAAGTGGCTCTGCCACTTGGCCTAACTTGCATTTCTTGTTTGTTATGTCTATATGCAGGGATCAATTGGGTGCTCAAGAATCTCAATCAAGTGTTGATCAAGGAATTCATGAAGAACTGCTTGTTTAGTTTAGCATTCTGTAATTATTTGTAATTTTCATTTTCTTTTTCATTTATTCCATTTCTGTAATGTGTTGTAATATTTATAATTCAAATGGATAATGTAAATGACAATGTATTATGTGTGTTAATCAATAAAGCTCAAGTTTTCCCTAATGAGCTTTTAATATATGTTCATATTCTTTTATATTCTTAATTTTCCAATTGTTTAATGAGTTATCCATTATTTGAATTATGATATGCCTAATTGATGTTTGAATTTGAAATTCAAACCTAATTGTTTGAATTCAATCATGCAACTTAAGTTGAGAGGTGGATTGTTCCCCTCTCTTCTCCAAAACCCTAAGTTGAGATTAGATAGGTCCAAGTTTATCGCATTCTCGAAACCCTAACCCTATCTGGTGCCGAGAGAGAAACTTGTCCCCCCCTAAGATGCAGTTTTTCAATAAAGCGCGAAATTTCCCAGATTTTACGATGCAATGCACATCCTTTCTAAAATCTACCCCTCGATCGTCTCGAATCCTGGGATATTACAGCCTTTCCCCCTTAAAGAAACTTCGTCCCGAAGTTGTGGTTGTAATACCTGAACAGCTCTGGATAGGATTTCCTCAAGTCTTCCTCTTTCTCCCAGGTGGCTTCCCTCTCAGGATGATGCTTCCATTGAATCTTGCAATATTTAATAGCTCTGTTCCTGAGTTGTTTCCAGTTCTCTTCGAGAATCTTGGCTGGCTTCTCGATGTAAGTCAGATCTGGCTGAAGGTCTAGCTCATCATGAGATACTGGCTCATCTGGTGTCTTTAGACATCTCCGGAGTTGTGACACATGGAATACATTGTGTACTTGGGCTAACCTTCTCGGTAGATCCAACTCAAAGGCTAACCCTCGGTTCTGACTCAGTATCTTGAAATTTCCGATGTATCTAGGGCTGAGTTTCCCCTTTACTTCGAATCTTTGAAGACCTTTCATCGGACTAACCTTTAGGTATACCATGTCTCCAACCTTTGGTTCCCATGTCCTTCTCTTTTGATCGGCGTAACTCTTCTGTCGGCTTTGAGCTATTTTGAGTCTGTCCCTTATCACATCAATGATCCGTTGCTTCTCCTTCACATAATATGGGTCAAACTCCTTGCTTGAACCTGCCTCATACCAACAGATAGGTGACCTACACTTCCTTCCGTACAGAGCTTCAAACGGTGCCATCTTGATCTTGCTTTGTAGGCTGTTGTTGTAGGAAAACTCTTCTAATGGTAGGTGTTCCTCCCATGATCCTCCGAAGTCTAGGGCACAAGCCCTAAGCATGTCCTCCAGTATCTGGTTTGTCCTCGGTTTGTCCTCCCGTCTGAGGATGATAAGCTGTACTATAGTCCAACTTGGATCCTAAAGCTTCGTGTAGTTGTTTCCAGAAAGCTGATGTGAACACAGATCCTCGATCTGACACTATCTTCTTCGGAATTCCGTGTTTACTCACAATCTCTTTGATATAAAGATCTATAAGCTTCTCACCTTTATCTTGTTGGTTTACTGCTAAGAAATATGCACTTTTAGTCAACCGGTCCACGATTACCCATATCATGTCCTTCTTTTTATTGGTTATGGGTAGTCCGGTGATAAAATCCATTCCTATCTCTTCCCACTTCCATTCTGGGTTTGGTAAAGGTTGCAATGGTCCTGCTGGACTTTGATGTTCTGCCTTCACCCTTTGACAAGTATGGCATTCTGCCACATATTGTGCAATTTATCTCTTCATGTTATTCCACCAGAACAACTCTTTTAGGTCCATGTACATCTTTGTACTTCCTGGATGGATTGAATATGGGGTTTGATGTGCTTCTCTGAGTATCACTTCCTTAATCTCGGCGTTATCTGGAACACAAATCCTTTTCTGAAACCATAATGATCCAGACTCGCCCAGGTGGAATTCTGATGGTCTTCCTTCATCAATCCTTCTTATTTCCTCCATGATTGACCCATGATGATCTCATTCTTCAAATTCACGTTTAGTTCATCCGCAACTTGTAGTGCTGATAGTCCCTCATGTGCTTCCTTCTCCCAAAGTTGTATCTGTGCTTGGCTTATTTCCTTCTTCAACTCCGGTGGTAATTCTTGTTCAACTCCTCCGGTGCTCTTCCGGCTTAAAGCATAGGCTACAACATTGGCCTTTCCAGGTGTGTAGTTGATGGTCAAATCATAGTCCTTGATCAGTTCGAGCCATCTTTTCTGTCTCATGTTCAATTCCTTCTGAGTGAAGAAGTATTTGAGACTCTTGTGATCCGTGTAAAGTTCACATTTAGCTCCATAAAGAAAATGCCTCCATCCTTTCAATGCAAATACAACTGCTGCTAGCTCTAGATCATGTGTTGGATAGTTGACTTCATGAGGTCTAAGTTGCCTTGATCCATAAGATATCACTTTCCTATCTTGCATAAGTACACATCTCAATCCATGCTTGGATGCGTCACAATATACGGTGTAATCCTTGCCAACTTCCGGTACTGCTAACACAGGTGCTGTTGTTAGTTTTTCCTTCAGAGTCTGAAAACTCTGCTCACACTCATCTGACCACACAAATGGTGTATTCTTCCTTAGCAGCTTGGTCATTGGTCCCGCTATCTTGGAAAACCCTTGGATGAATCTTATGTAGTATCCTACCATTCCTAAGAATCCTATGATTTCCTTGACATTCTTAGGTGCTTCCCACTCTAAAACTGCTGCAACTTTGCTTGGGTTTACTGCGATTCCATCCTTGCTAATGACATGTCCAAGAAATTCTACTTGGTCTAGCCAAAACTCACACTTGCTGAATTTGGCATAGAGCTGATGTTCTCTTAGTGTTTGCAACACTATCCCGAGATGCTCTGCATGTTCAGCCTTATCCTTGGAATATATCAAAATATCATCGATGAACACGATGACAAACTTGTCAAGATAAGGCATGAAGATCTTATTCATGAGGTTCATGAATATTGTTGGGGCATTTGTCAACCCAAAAGGTACGACTAGGTACTCATGATGTCCATACCTTGAAACAAAGGCAGTTTTCGGAACATCTTCTTTCTTGATCTTTATCTGGTGATATCCCGATCTCAGATCAATCTTGGAAAAGACTCCTACTCCCCTGACTTGATCAAACAGATCTTGTATTCTGGGAAGTGGATACTTGTTCTTGATGGTAACATTGTTAAGGTCCGGTAATCTCCGCACATCCTACGGCCTCCATCTCTTTTGTCCACAAATATTACTGGTGATCCCCAAGGTGATATACTTTCCTGTATAAATCCTTTTTGTTCCAAGTCATCCAATTGCTCTTTGAGTTCCTTCAACTCCTTAGGTCCCATCTTGTATGGTGCCTTAGCAATCGGGGCTGTTCCCGGAATTAGGTCAATGGTAAACTCTATCTCCCGATCTGGTGGCATTCCAGGTAACTCCTTCGGGAAAACATCTTGGAATTCATTGACTATTGATATGTCCTCAAGTTTCACCTCTTTCATGCTATTCAACTGTAGCTCAACTTCAATCTGGGTATGCTTGTCTCCTTGGTAAATCATCCTTCCTCCATCTGGGCTTTTCAAAGACACTGTCTTGTTTGCACAGTCTATCAAGGCTCCATTCGCCTCTAACCAGTTCATACCAAGAATGACATCTATGTCCTTCATAGGTAGAACAAACAGGTCTACGTCAAACGCACATCTACGGATCATGATGACCTGCTCTTGCTTAACGTGGGTAACTAATATCGTTCCCCCCCGCAGATAGTATGGTAATGAGTGTTTCTAACTTAGTGCAATTAAAACCATGTTTGATGATGAATTGCTGAGAAATGAATGATGTGGTTGCATCAGTATCAAAAAGTACTTTGCCAGGATGAGTGAGTATCTGAAGCGTACCTATGACTGCTTTATCAGAATTTATCACCTCCTCCAGGCTGGTACAGTTTAGCTTCCCGTAGGGCTTCTTGTTCTTCCAGTTTCCTCCGAAATTCCCACTACGACTCCCTCCTCCTCCTGACTTTCCTCCTCCATTGTTTCTATTAGGGCAATCTTTCAACATATGACCTTCCTGGCGACAACCAAAACAGATCACTTTTGGCTTCCGACAATCTTTTGAGTAATGTCCTTTAAGTCCACAGATAAGGCAAATGATCCGTGCCATATACTGGTCTCTTGGAATCCTCTTGTTGTTATTGGGGTTGTATCTCGGTTTAAAGGTTAAACTGGTGTTGGGCTTGTTACTGACAAACTTCTTTGGCTCATACTTGGCATTCTTGCGCTTGTCCTCTTGAACTTGTTTAAAGTCATCTTCTAGAGTGATGGCTGCATCCACCAGCTCCTGAAACTCCGTGGCTCTCAACATCCTGAGCTGCACTTTGAACTGAGGATTCAATCCTCTCATGAACCTTTTCTTCCTTTTGTCTTCAGTATTTACCTCCTCAGCGGCGTATCTGGATAGCCCTGAGAATTCTCTGACATAGGTCAGAATTGCCTTGTCCTTCAGTTCAAGACTCTCGAACTCTCTACGCTTCAATTCTACTATACTCTCAGGGACATTGGATTCCCTGAACTTCTGCTTGAACTCTTCCCAGGTGAATACCTTCTCAGCTGGGTATACAGCTACTATATTATCCCACCATGATGCGGCGGGTCCACACAACAGGTGTGTCGCATACCTGACCTTCTCCTGGTCTGTGCATCCAACAGTCTTGAGCTTGCGCTCTGTGTCCATCAGCCAATCTTCAGCGTCCATTGGCTCTGGGGAGTAGGCAAACGATATTTGCTTAGTATTCTGGAAGTCAGACAGAGTAACGCCTTAATTCTCTGGCCTTTCCACCCTGTTCTGCTGCAGAAACTCTTGGAAGAATTTGTTCTGCTGCTCCATGGTTGCACGTTGACTTTCCTCCAACATTTGCATGTATTGGAGGAAGTTCTGGTCATTGGTGGTGGTGGTGGAAACTGATTCCTCGCAGCTTCATCTGCCTCTTCTTTCTGTTTGGCCTCGCGCTCAAGGCGCTGTGCTTCACTCTCCTCCCCTCCCGACATCATCCCCTAGCTCTGTAACACAAAGTGGTACTCATAATTACTCCATGCGCAAGTTTTCTGAGCTCAACTTTGTGCACAAAACTAGTCACGCAATGGAAATCAAGAAGCAAATCATACAAAACATATACCATGTATATACATACTTAAGCGGTTTATTACAATACCCATAAGCAATGTGAGTATGCAAACTCACTTATTGTATGCAAATTACAATTGATTAAACTATTACACACTACAATACATTCGGTACAACAGTATTGTAGTCTCGCCTCCCGTGGTGGTCACTAGTCGTGGCTTCATTCTTGGTACATCCCAGGCGTCCATCCGGTCGAACGTGTCATCCTCCTGATAGAGTCTGGGACATAAGGTCTCCCAGTCGGCTGGTAGTCCGAGTCTGAGGATGATCCCAAGGAGAAATTTGTCATCATAAAATGATTATTCAGTGATGCATAAGCACCCCCCATGGGATACTCCTCCTCCTCAATGGACACGTTTCCGGTGTGCTCTGAGGTGTTCATGTCAAAAGATCCATGCCTTCCTCTGCCTCCGGAACTCTCCCCCTTGACCACATTACGGGCCTTCCCTCTTTCGGAGTCGGACTCTATCACTATAGGATACTCCTGGTAATCTCCAAACTCATAGTGATGATTCTGGTATTGGTCCACCGCGTCCTGGTCTATTTCCGGGTCACATCTCACCGGATCATCCTCGGTACCCATGAACGATCCCCAACGCCATCCAGTGGAGTTCTCAATTGGAGTCTCCGAGCGTTGGTTGTTCCCGGATTCTTCTCCACCCTCATAACCACCATATGAACTACTAGGGAAGAACCTAGGGGTTTGTGGTGTTGGTTGTGGTTCTGGGGTGTCTACGTGGATGTAGTCACCAGTTGAGAAGACTGGTGTAGGTGGATCACTCTCCATCGGCCCCTTACCTTTCGACTCCTTGTACAACGCAAACGCAAACCCTTGTACAACGCAAACGCAACTAAAAAGGAACATTTAATCGTGTCTGAAATTTAACAGAAGCCCTTGTACAACGCAAACAGTGTATCTTAATTTGGTACCGGTAGAAGTAGTATTGAGTTTCTAGGATCCCAGGCGTCACCAACATGTGCAGTAACGGAAATTGCAGCCACTGGCAACGAAAAATAATGATCTGAAGCAAAAGGGATTGAAAATAATGCTCATGATAGCTCATACTATAAAAGTGTACTGTCAAGCATCATCAGCCAAACCATCCAGCACTTGCTTCATGAACAAAAACTTGGTATCAGGGGTTTAGCAATAGTCAATCTGATGCACATATATTTCTGATGTGCACAGTTGCGCACAGATACATACATTTCATGGTAAAGTCGACTAAAGCAGGTTCATGAGACTTTTCTATTTAAAGAACTAATATATCAACAGGCAATGGAAAAAATCTTCAGCAGCATCGATTGATCCAAACACATATAATTAAAAGCCCAAGAGAAGACACGAATTTGAGGCATCTCTTTCCAACCAGGCACCCAAAATGTACCAATTAAGCACCTGAAACGGCACTGTCCGGTGTCGGCTGAAATTGTTAAGTATCTAAAATATAGGTTAAACAAACTCACTCAACGAGATGACCAGTGTCTGCAAATCCTTTTATAGGTTAAATAAATTATTTGGCACCAAACAATCAGTACTAGAAGATTATCTCATAGACCCAGCCCTGAAGGATGCAAAGCCATGGTTCAAATCAAAAGGACAAACTGCCTGACACCATCAGACTTTTTTAACACCCTTTAGAAATGAACTGACATCCTCATTGAAATAGAATCACAAAATAAGCATCTTAGCAAATTAAGAACCCTTGTAAAACACATCCAGCACCCCGGTTACCAGTCATGGACAACATCCAACACTCTGGTAAAAAATGGGCAACATGCTGATCGTCAGTTATCAGCATGGACAAACAAACTGGACTAATAACTCTTTTTGCACAGAATAAGTATCATGCTGATACATGGAAATCAATTTTCAAAGAAGTAAGAAATCCAACTAAAATGGTTATCAATATACAATCAAGGAAATGCAAGTCTCACCAGTCATCTTTGTTGAGCACCCAACGTTGAAAAGAGATGCACTTAGCCAATGTGAAAAGAGGGGTTCTGAATAAGAACATCTATTAGCCAAACAAATGATTCAGCACCTCAAAGAAACTTGTCAACCACATTGTTTAGCACCACCACTTAGTTTTTCAAGCACACCGAATGAAATTCGTCGGACCTTGCAAATAGTAGACTTGCAAAAGGAAATATACGAGAAATCACCTATGCTGGCTACATATCTGTTTATTTCGGTCAAAGAAATGATTCAGCATCTCGTAGCAACTTGTTAAGCACCCATGTACGTCTAGTTGAATTTTACCAAAAAGAGAAGCCCGGTACTGATTTAGAATTTCTTAGAAGCATAACAACAAACACGAACTGTGCACGAATTCACAGCCACAGGTCAAACAAACATGGGCAATTTGGCTTCTCTACAACTAAACTTTAACAGTGACTGAAATCAGTGAGACTCGAGAGGGATTTTGCCATGTAGACTCGAGAGTGACTGAAGTTCTGAACCACATCTATATCAAGTTTTGAAATCATCCAAATAAGTTTACACAGAAAACCAGCACACATAAAAACATGCCATGTTCGTGACGCCTACCAAAATTAACACCAGGATGATACGATTCAGTTTGCAAGATGAACAGTTTGCAAGACTCACCTTGTTGGTCGTCCATGGTCCCATGCATCCTCAACAAGTTAACCAACATCAATCAGAAGGAGCATCAAAAGATCAAACCGTCCAAGGTCAAGTACCACTCAAATGATTCATCACCTCGGAGAAGCTTGATAAGCACCCGTATGATTCAGCACCTGAGAGCAACTTGTTAAGCACCCATATGTCCAACAGGAAATGCAAGTCTCACCAGCACAAGCATAGAAAAAGGAAATGCAAGTCTCACCTCCTTGCCATCTTGGTTAAGCACCCAACGTTGAAAGAAGATGCACCTACCTCGATGTGTAAAAATCTTGACAGTGTATGCTTCAGCCAGGTAACCATTAATCCATACTACGAGATCAATGACTCAGCACCTGAAAAATTGTTCACAATTCAACACAAGGATTAACAGCGAACAAGCCACTGCAATTCAAACCAGTGCACAACGCTGAAAAGGAAATTTCGTATATCTACAAACAGATTACTAAACCTTCAATCCAAAGTAGGCAACCACAAAGTGTGGCAAAAATCTCGGTCAACTGATTCAACCTTCATTCGGTTTCGGTACCGCTACACACGAGTGACTCGGTCGGCCGGCCCATCACCTGGAATCAAACGTTTCCGTCTCTGCTAGTTAGATATTAAGTACCCAGACCAGAAGATGTGTCTACTACCATGACCAGCCCCTCAGAAGTCACCTGATGTCATGTAAGATCGGTTAGTCTACAGATAAAGACTTAAAAAGAACTTGTACATGTTACCGAAATCAACATAAGCCCTTTGAATGACACGCAATTAGTGAGGCTCATTCTGGTACCGACAGTATAATAAGTATTAACTATGAACTATTCTGTGCATCACACCAAATGGCATTGACAGAAATTGCGACCCTTGATGAGCATAGTGATGCAAGAATTCACTAAATGGTTCTATATGCAGGTTTCGCACCAGCAAAAAATCATGGGTAAACCTGCTATATGCAAGCATAGGAACGTGCATGTTCCATGAGGCACCGGACCTCATATGATTCAGTACCTGCAGCACTGAAGACTTCTGAATGTGCATGTACTAACCAGGCTGTTTCATACATCCACATGGTTCAGCACCCAGAGCAAACTGTTATGCACCCAGAGCAACCTGTTAAGCACCCACATTGTATATATCAATATCAACGAAAAAAACATGGTATTGACATTTCAACACAGGCAAATATTCAGAGCACCCGTGAGATTTTGATATTAGTGTAACTGTGAGTACTGATTACTTCACCACCAACAGCACCATGTCGCGGCCATGGTGTCATGTGTGGCAGCTCGACGCTGCACCGACAAGTCAGAGCACCATGTCGCGGGCATGGTGTCATGTGTGGCAGCTCGACGCTGCACCTGGCGTGGCCATGCTTCATGATTTTGGCTTGTAAAACAGAATGTAAACCATACAAGAGCACCTGAGCTACTTGGCAACATGAGAATAATTTTACCAAGAAACAAGAGGTTTCATCTAGCAGAAGCCAGCAATGCATAATTTCTGTATCAAAGCACTTTAGATTCCAACTTGATCAGCATCTGTTAAGGCATGACTTGTTCAGATGTATCTCAAGAATTGCAAATTGACAAGGAAAAATAGCATCAGGAAAAATAACATAAGCACTAACAAATCCATGAAACATTTTTCACTACCAGGATTAAGCACATCAAGCGGAGTCGGCGTGGCGCAATGGAGGGATGGAGGAGTCGCAGCAGGCGAGGCCAGGGCGGGTAGAGGAGGAGAGGAAGAGCTGGAGGGAGTAGGCGAGGCGGCAGTCACCGCTGCGGACGACACGGTAGTTAAGGTTCCACGGCTTGGGATTCAACATTGCCAATCGCCGCCGTCGGAGACGAAAGTGATGGACAGATAAATCTGGGCTATGACTCTGGCATTGCTGCAACTGGAGTAGTATTCACCCGAGGGCCCGACAACAGTCAACAACAACTCAAAAAAAGGTTAAGTTTTTTTGTTGAGAGGAAATAATTGTCTCAGCAACCCTGGTTGTACTCATCATAGTTTCAGCTAGACTACTACTAGATGGAACATACTATATAGTATTGCCATACAATTCACCAACCAAGAAAAAACCAATCAGATTGTAAACCAAATAATTATCCATGAGAATGCAAAACGAAAGGAACAGTAACAACTTTGGTGCTCTGACCTGCACACTGCAACTTGTCGTATTTCCTGAAAAATAGCAGCTGTGCACTTGCTGTGTATAAGTATATAGATAAATCCTGTGTGCTTGAAAATACAATACCAGAATGAACCACATCATACTAAAAAGATTTCCATACTGCCAGGTTGATTTACATGATACTAAAACAAAGCAGCATGTGCTACTCTAGGATCCTTGAACTGGAAGGAACTTACAATGGCAGAAGAAGACCACAAGCTTTTTTATACGATTCACATCAACATGTTGTGTTACTCTCCATGGATGCAGCCTAGCCAATTTGCGCCCAACCCTGTAGAAAAACAGTATCTAGATTAGAACAAATAAAATGTGAACTTTGAGAGAATGTTACAGAAATTTCAAAACAGAACTACTTACAGGAAAGTAGTTTGAATTTTTTCTTCAGCTGGATTTCAAAACGGAACTTCGAGAGAATGTTACGAGTAATTTCAAAACGGAGAATGTAACAGCAAAAGTAGAAGACAACAGTAGAAACGTGCAAAAACAAGCATAAATAGGATGCAAGCTAGCATACTCTCCTCGAAATTGTGCATGCCAGAAATCCTGTATATTAGTTATAATTCCTTAATCCTCCGCTTCATGCCAAAACAACTTCCAGCTCAAACATACAGCTGCATCTAAAAAGTTTCACAACCTGCCTTCCAGAAAACTATTAAAACATCTTCATAGTTCTACTTGATAGCCACCAGAAAAGGTTTTACATGACAGGGGAAGGCACACAGGAACAATGTACGACACAATACACAGAGAAACGACTAGCTAGGGAACTTGCACAGATATGCTTACACATGAAACATATATGCATTAAGTTATCACAAAGTCACACTAAGCCAACGACTCATTGGATCTTCTTCACGACAACTTCTCAAAAGCTACGGCTTCTTCGGGGCAGCCTTCTCCGCATCAATCTTCTTTAGCTCAGTGCGGACCACCTCGCGGAGACCTGCCAGCAGATCCGACTTGAGTTCATCCATGATTTGCTGAAGCAAGATCTGGATGTCACCCTGGAAGTCAGATTTCCACCCATTCTCCACTGTCAGCAAGACAGTGAGCAGGGTGGTCACCCCAAAGGCGAACACCGCAGTGCTCACCCGCCGGGCGACCATACTTGATGTGAGTGCGGTCTCGGCCGATGACAGGCTCCCAGCTGAGTACTTCCTCATCATGTCCGCCTCAAATTCGATCAGCGCCTTCATACGCTCCTTATGAAGGGCTGCATCGGCTGCATCCATCAGCTTCAGAGCCTGCTGCACCTCCGGAGTGAGGCTCTCCGTGGCCTCCACCGCCTGCTGCACCCCCGGAGTGAGGCCCTCCTTGGCCTCCGTGGCCATTCCCCTCCTGGAGAGCATGGAGCCCGTAGCAGAGGCCAGGGCGGAGACAGGGTTGCGGGTGGGAAGCGACGGTACGGAGAAGAGGGCGCGGCGGCCGGGGCGGGAGGTGTAGGAACCGGCTGCTATCTGGATGGTGGAGGTGCAGCCGGTGAGGGGGGTGGTAGTGTCGGCGGAGCGGATCAGTGCCTGAGAGTCGCAGAGGACGGCGCGCTGGGCGAGGATGGAGGTGCGGCCGTCGGTGAGGAGGAGCTGGGGGCCGACGGTGGATGGGGGGACGGGGCCGAACATGGAGGCGGCGGCGGGGCGGTCGGCGGCGAGGAGAAGGGAGGTGGCGGCGCGGAGGAGGGAGCTGGCCTCCTCGCGGTCGGCGGCGAGGAGAAGTGAGTTAGCGGCGCGGCGGTGGGCGGCAAGGAGGAGGGAGGCGGCGGCGGGGAGGAGGGAGCTGGCCTCCTCGAGGTCGGCGGGAAGGAGGAGGGAGGCGGCGGCGCGCCGGTCGGCGGCGAGGAGGGAGGCGGCGGCGCGACGGGCGGCGGCCATTTTGGATGTTGCGGGAAGCCTACGTTTCTACAAAACCCTAACCTAGCTCGCTCGAAGGAGCCGCTGTTTCGGGATGCATTTGTACCGTACGCGCTCGGCCGATCACAGCCGTCCGTTTGGAACTGGGATCCTGGGCCATCTAGGGCCGGGCCGGGCTGGGCTGAGCTGCCTGCCTGGGCTATCAGCGGAACTAGGTTCGCGTCCATTGCAAGTCTCGCGGGCTATCAACATGACTTATGGGCCTCGAATTTTGAGAAGGATGGCAAGCTAGGCTGAGCTGACCTGGCTGAGCTGGGCCGTCGGAAGGCTGCCACACTAGCTCCACAGAATTGTTGGTTTATTAGCACTAATCCTTAACACTTGAAAGGCGTACAAATATATTCGGTGCACTTCCCTTTATTAGCTCCAGCGCTAAAGCATAGTCGGTTTCGACAATGACCGACAGGCTCATCCAAAGTAGAGCGAGCTTCATGCCTTCCTCCATCGTCGATAGTTCTGTCTCGGTAGCATCCTTGCACGCATCAAGTTGCCTACAAGCAGACACCAGAACTTCACTTGCGTGATCCCCGGCCTCCATTCCTGCCCTAGTTGTACCGTGTGAGGACTAGGATCCATCTACATTTTACTTAACCCCACCCTGCATATCCACTTCTTACGGATTTTCTGGCACCCATCAGCTTATCTCTCTTGAACCCCGCCTCATGGGAGACGACCATCTTCCCTTTCTCCGGATCCTTCTTAGGGTGCTGCTTGACGAGTACTAGTGACTCCGGGTAGCTTATCAGGAATCACCTAGACCCTTCGACCGCTAGTACATGTCATTTGTGAGTAATCTCATTATGCACATACCAGATACGCCATAGACTTTGTGTACGCTATAGCAAGGCCGATTTTAAACGATCTTGTTGCACTAAATTTGGATTTTTACCTATCTTTTGCTTTTATTTAAGTTATATCTATCTGTTTTATATATGGTTTGCCTGTTAGGTGTCCACTGGCCTTACCATTTGAAGAGTTAAAATCTGTCATCCGGACAACTTACAAGCTCAACCAGGGCAAGACCCCAACCAAATCGTAGTCATCGCTTGTAGTCTTATGTGCCTCAACTCATAATGACATCAGAGTTTCGCACACTTTTTGTGTGTGTCAAAAGTACATTGATATATTCATAATCCTCAGAGCAGTACGAGGAATTTCAAAAGTAATAAAATTCACAAACATGTTCGTGGACCGCTTGTCCACTTAGCTCTAAAGGCGCACCGCCATCATCACCCCTCCCCACATTGACACCGGGAAAATCTTGTCGTAGTAGAACTTTTTCTAGCGTCCTGGACCCCAACCCATAATGACATAGCACAGCTTCACACACATAACCTCCCAATCTCCCGTAAAGATGGCTGGCATTTTTTTACGACAACGCTGCATAGAGAACAACATTATATCCGCTCATAATGCCAGTGTAATTCTGTAAAGCTAATGCACCACCGAAGGTTAGTGATTACCTTCATCATACACGGGCCTCATGGAATGTGGAAAAATTGGAGGAGTTCTTCCTCCCGATGGATGTCGAAGCTATCAGAGGCATTCCTATATGCACCCAGAATCAACAGGACTTATGGGCCTGGAATTTTGAGAAGGCTGGTTGGCTCGGCTGAGCTGACCTGGCTGAGCTGGGCCGTCGGAAGGCTACCACACTAGACCACACAATTCTCGGTGACTTTTTTTTATCAGCAAGTACCTTTTCCATGTCCAGTTTTAAACTACCTCGAGGTTTGTGCGATCACATCAATGCTATGCTGCGAAATTTCTGGTGGGGAAGCAAAGAGGGGAAGAGAAGAACATGTTGGGTCTCATGCAAGAAGATGACTCAACCTAAATATAATGGGGGTATGTGTTTCCGCGACGTTGAGCTTTTTAACCTCGCTCTTCTCGCACAGCAAGCGTGGAGAATACTAACGGAGCCCACTTCTCTCAGTGCAAGGATACTCAAGGCAGTTTATTTCCCACTTTCACACTTCCTATCAGCGAAACTAGGTTCGCGTCCATCGCAAGTCTGGCGGGCTATCTTGGAGGGCCAGGACGCGCTGGAATTGGGGTTTATAAGCAGGATCGGTAATGGAGAAAGCACGGATGCATGGAGCGACCAGTGGCTGCCACGGGATGAGAGATTGACCCTAGTGGCACCGTTGAAAGCTAATGCACCACCGAAGGTTAGTGACTACCTTCATCATACATGGGCCTCATGGAACATGGAAAAATTGGAGGAGTTCTTCCCCCCGATGGATGTCAAAGCTATCAGATATATGCAACCGGAATCAACAGGACTTATGGGCCTGGAATTTTGAGAAGGATGGCTAGCTGGGCTGAGCTGACCTGGGCCATCGGAAGGCTGCCACACTAGCTCCACACAATTGTCCTCAAGTAAAACACACTGCATCTTGTTTTGTTTTTCTTGCGAGGAAAAGACGGTCACGAAGGAGACGGAGCTTCTAGCCGAGGCTGTGCGACCACCGAAATGGCCGGGACCTCCTCTGCGACACAAGCGACAACGGTGGCGAACTCGGTCTCGTCTCCGATGGTGGCGGCGGCGGCAGCTTCGCCGGCCATCCTCTAGGTTTGGGGAGGACTAGAGTGGAGTGGGTGTGATTTGGGAGGCAGACACGCGGGATAGGGGAGGGCAAGGGGAAGACGTGAAAGGTCAGTCCCCCGTGTCCGCGGCCACGCAAACCAGGCCCAGATTTGGGCCGGATTTGGATCGTCCCGGACGCCGCGACCATCCGTTTTTGAGATACGTCCGCGCGTTAGACCACTGATTTGTCCGGTTCGACCCATCCGAACGCGCTGGCGCGGGATGGATCGCCCCGTTGGAGATAGCCTTAGAGTTTGATTCTATTACCAAAAAAAGGAAAAAAAGGCACCTGGTCGAACTGACCACATCCTAAGCCTATAATGTGGCTGACCATTTTGTAGTCGTGTCCTAAAAAAATTGTTTGATCATAAGTTGTATGCATCCAGAAAAGCAACGGTACTATCGTCCGAAAAGGCAAAGCCGGGATTATTACAGCTGCGATAAATCGGTTATTCGGATTAATATTATTTTCCTTTCTAGAGAAGCTGGGACGAAGTTCGAAAAAATGGGCACTGGTGTCGGGGACCCAATGCCCAGTAAAACTATGAAAGGGTGAAAGAAATGAGCGAAGTAATAAAATTACTTGTTTACATATCCAAAAAAATCTAGCAAAAGAATGGCTACCATCTCGTGTAACTCGGTAGAAAAAGAACAAAAAAGAACATACTGTATTATATATATTCACAACAACTAGATGGGCTGAGCTGGGCCGTCGGAAGGCTGCCACACTAGTTCCACAGAATTCTCGACGATTTTTTTTATCAGCAAGTACCTTTTCCATGTCTTGTTTTAAACTACCTCGAGGTTTGTGCGATCACATCAATGCTATGTTACGAAATTTCTGGTGGGGAAGCAAAGAGGGGAAGAGAAGAACATATTGGGTCTCATGCAAGAAGATGACTCAACCTAAATATAATGGGGTATGCCTTTCCGCGACATTGAGATTTTTAACCTCGCTCTTCTGGCACAACAAGCGTGGAGAATACTAAGGGAGTCCACTTCTCTCAGTGCAAGTATACTCAAGGCAGTTTATTTCCCAGTCCTATTAGCGGAACTAGGTTTGCATCCACCGCAAGTCTGGCGGGCTATTTTGGAGGGCCAGCACGCGCTAAAATTGGGGCTTATAAGAAGAATCGGTAATGGAGAAAATCACGAATGCATGGAGCGACCAGTGGCTGCCTCGGGATGAGAGATCGACCCCACTGGTGCCCTTGAAAGCTAATATACCACGGAAGGTTAGTGATTACCTTCATCATACATGGGCCTCATGGATAATGGAAAAATTGGAGGAGTTCTTCCTCCCGATGGATGTCGAACTTATCAGAGGCATTTCTATATGCACTGGAATCAATAGGACTTATGGGCCTGGAATTTTGAGAAGGATGGCTGGCTAGGCTGAGCTGACCTGGCTGAGCTGGGCCATCGGAAGGCTGCACAGTAGCTCCACAGAATTGTCCTTAAGTAAAACACACCGCATCTTCTTTTGTTTTTCTTACGAGGAAAAGGCGGGTTACCGAGGAGCCCGTCACGGCCAGCTGCGCGAGCGCGTTGTGGCCGTAAAAGAGCATGGCATGCTCTTGCATGGCCTTTGCCTTCGCCTCCGTTTGGAGGAGTTGGAGTTGCTCGGCCGCCCTATGCCGCTCCCTCTCCCGTTGATCGAGCGCCCTACACCGCTCGGCACGCTTTTTGTTCTCGACTGCCCTCTGCTCCGCGGTGAGCTTGGGCTCCGCCTTCTTGGTCGCCGCCGCGGGCTGCGTGACCACCGAAACGGCCGATACCTCCTCAGCGACATGAGCGACAACGGCGGCGAGCTCGGCCTCGTCTCCGATGGTGGCGGCGGCGGCAGCTTCGTCGGTCATCCTCTAGGTTTGGGGGAACTACAGTGGAGTGGGTGTGATTTGGTAGGCAGCCACGCGGGCCAGGGGAGGACAAGGGGAGGACGCGATATGCCAGCCCCCGGTGTCCGCGGCCACACAAACCAGGCCTAGATTTGGGCTGGCTTTGGATCGTCCCGGACGCCTGAAAGTGCATGGAGCCCCCATGTCTGGTTTTGGTAATTAATGTCAATCCCTATGGACTAATGTTTGCATTAAGTTATATTTGTAGGAGTTCTCCATAGGCAATGCTTGAACCATATGTTGGCTTCAATGTTGCAATAAGAAGAAATTGATGAAGAATATTAAGTGTCAAGTATGTATTGACGATGAAGATGAAGTGATCCTTCAAGTTTAACTTCAAGACATCAAGAATGAAGAGATGAAGTGCAAGTTTAAGATGAGCCATCTCGAAGAAATCATTTGCTTGAATCTTGCCATCCATAGGGCAATCACAATTGATCCAGGGCCATCCAGGGCCGGGCTGGGTTGGCTGCCCTTATTAGGACTGGCTGGGCCATCCACATAATTTTTTTTGAGATGATAACTGATGGAATTCATTGGCAAAACCGATTACAAACGACTCAAAAAATAAAGGAGAATACAATACGATCCCAAACTTTTGCAAGAAGGACCTCACACCATACTTCCATAGCACAATCAAGCCCATCGTCCTCGTCGTCACCAACCAAGTACAGAGACCGGATCCAGAAGCAGCGCATCTTCCAACACCGCCGCCGCCGTCGCCATCCACAGAATTGTCCTCAAGTAAAACACATTGCTTCTTCTTTTATTTTTCTTGCGATGAAAAGAGAGCTTTATTAAATGGGGGTAGAATTTACAATCAAGGGTTACCATTTCAGCAAGATCCGGAGAGGTTTGCCTAAGCCAAACTTACGGTTCTTGCACGCAATCCACCTATGTGCGTTAGATCGTGACTAACACTATTTGTTGTTCGGTCCATTTTCGCACACTTGCACTCTCTATCCCTAAATATATCTCTAATCCTTAACACTTGAAAGGCGTACAGATATATTCGGTGCAGTTCCCTTTATTAGCTCCAGCGCTAAATCATAGTCGGTTTCGACAATGACCGTCAGGCTAGTCCAAAGTAGAGCGAGCTTCATGCCTTCCTCCATCACCGATAGTTGTGCCTCAGTAGCATCCTAGCATGCATGAAGTTGCCTACAAGCAGACACCAGAACTTCACTTGTGTGATCCCTGACCACAATTCCTGCCCCAGTTGTACCATGTGAGGACTAGGATCCATCAACATTTAACTTAACCACACCCTGCATAGGTGGCATCCACTTCTTACAGATTTTGTGGCAGCCATCAGATGCCAGCTTATCTCGCTTGAACTCCGCCTCATGGGAGACGACCATCTTCCCTTTCTCCGGGTCCTTCTTAGGGTGTTGCTTGACGAGTACTAGTGACTCCAGGTAGCTTATCGGAATCGCCTTGACCCTTCGACTGCTAGTACATGTTATTTGTGAGTAATCTCATTATGAACATACGCCATAGACTTTGTGTACGCTATAGCAAGGCCGATTTTAAACGATCTTGTTGCACTAAATTTGGATTTTTAGCTATCTTTTGCTTTTATTTAAGTTATATCTATATGTTTTATATATGGTTTGCATGTTAGATGTCCACTGGCCTTACCATGTGAAAAGTTAAAATCTGTCATCCGCACAACTTCAAGCTCAACCCGGACATCATAGTTTTACACACTTTTTTGTGTGTGAAAAGTACATTGATATATTCATAATCCTAAGAGCAGTACGAGGAATTTCAAAAGTAATAAAATTCACAAACATGTTCATGGACCGCTTAGCTCTAAAGGCGCACCGCCATCATCACCCCTCTCCTTGTAGCGTCGTGTGCCCTAACCCATAATGACATAACACAGCTTCACACACATAACCTCCCAATCTCCCGTAAAGATGGCTAACACTTTTTTACGACAACTCTACATAGAGAACAACATTATATCTGCTCATAATGTGTGGTGACCCTGCATACCACTGCATGTTGTAGTATGCCAGTCGTTGACATAACATGTGCGAAGTACCAATCCGCAAATATTACATCCCTCAGAGTAGTACAACGGAACATAGCTGGTCCATAACTCATTCACATATTATTACAAACCATATATATACCTCATCTCGGAGCTCCTCCTGGGTCCATAGAGGTTTACTCCTGGGTTCGAGGTGAACCCAACTTAACTTACAATATAGAAGTCTTAGCAGGTTATACATTTATTCTACTCGAGCAGCTAAGTACTAGAGTGTTCGCACTGCTCAGTTACTACTACTACTCTTGTAATCTAAACTTGTTCTCCTTAGGGAACATCCCCGGTTCCGTAGACGATAAGGTAGTCGACCCCCTCTACTCCTCCCGAGAGGTCTGGTTCCTCGTAGCAGATCCCATCTGCTCCGTCTTGTCCGTCATTGGCTTCCTTGAGGTGATTCAGACAGTCTAAGCAGGGGATTATAAGAGGTATGAGTACGAGCGTACTCAACAAGTTCATAATAGGAAAGAGGTGTTTAATGCACTAACTACGGTACTAGACCAGAAAGTCTAATACCAATGCATGTTTTTATAATCATTTCTTCAAAAGGTTGCTTTTATTCAAGAGCTATGTCCGTCAGCTTCACCGGTTTACTAGAACTTCATGGAGTTCCTTTCGGCAGCGTTCGCAATTCCATATCCCGGAACAGGGGGTGACAGGTCACGATTCATTACGCTCTAGAGGTGTGTTGCTTTACTCATAAGAGATCTTAACCTTGGTGCCAACCGAGCTTTCCCGTCCACACTTCCGTGGTGTGAGGCCCGGTATAAGGTCCTAGTCAATAATGCATTCCCCCGCGACCTCGCACACCCACCCTTTGTTGCAATTCCGACCTTGGGTCCTCGCCGGTCAGCGTACCCCTTCGGATACCTTCCGACCTCGACAACAATCAGGTGTTCGACCTGATTCCTTCGCCGGTCGTTGCAACCCATCATAGACCGCATTACCGTGGGGACTTAGGGCTCCCCAACCACTCCGCTTGTCCATATCCGGATTCAAGTGACTACGGTAAGCACATCCGTTGATGAACGAGAGGAGAGAACACACTTTACTACTATGTCCCACTCCAGATCTTATGGTTAACACGGGTATTACGGCACAAGAATCACTGGACGACATTTGTTGTTTAATCCTAGATGGATATAAACCCTTGCAATGGAACCTCCACCATACTCATACCATGGTTCCATTGCCCACCACATAGTCATATTCATAATTGTGAAGATAGCAATTTTACTTTTCATGCAAGAGTGATAAGTATAGTAATTTGCAAGTAATTTGGTAAAAATACTCAAAGTAACATGAGCAAGCGATGAACTTGCCTTGCGACTGCAATGTAGTGCAGTTGGATTGTTTGGACTGACCCTGGTTCTCTGTTTCTGAAAGATAGCATCATTGTCCGATAAGGACAATGGTTAAAGATTCAAATATGCATGCTTTCAGATTTTAGGGTTTAGTTCCCCTTCCCGGTGTTTTATTATTTCATGTCAGAGGTGGCTACTAAGAACAAATTAGGAATACTCCTTAAGAGTAAAATATTACCTTGGAATATTGCCAAGGTGTTTTTAAGTCCAAAAGAATTTATGGACTTATTTTATCATTACAAATATGGAGTTTATTTTTAATGATTATTATTAAATTCTTATTCTTTGTATTTAATTATGGCTCAATTTTTATTTGTCTCGAAAATTCCATTTCATATTTTATTATGATAGAGAATTTTATTCTAAGTGGTTTACATATTTTTCTTTATTTTTTAGAGCTATATTTATTTTATAAAATTCTGTGAAAGATTCAATTTATATGTCAATTTTTGGAAATGACCAAAATGCCCCTCGGGCCCACCTGTCAGGCAGCCCGAGCTGGTTAGGTTGGACCAGCTCATTGGGCTCGGTCCAACCGACCCAGACGCGCTCGTTGCCTCCTCCTCGTCCTAACCCTAACTCTCCTGCACGCTCTGGCGACTCGTGGTCGCCGCCGCCGTCGCCGCTTTGTTCCGGCCGCCTCCGGTCATCTCCGGCGACGAGATCGGTCGCAAACGAACCGCCTCTCGACGGTGCACCTGGTGGTCCGCGTCGATCTGCGATTCGCGGTCGCCTCCGTTCGCCCCAACCCTTCTGCAACTAGGGTTGCACGGATCCGCGGCGATGCGCCGCTCACCGGCGTCCCAGACGCTGTGGCGCTGCCGTGTGCTTCGCCGTGGTGGTGCTGGAGCACTGGTGCTCGGCGACGCCTGGCTTGGCCGCGGCTTGGCGCTGCCGTGGCCGGGCTGTGCCGCCGTGCCGCCACGGGAAACGCCGTGGTACTCCTGCTCCAGGTACGCCTCCTTTCTGTACCCCCTTCTCCTCTTCTTCTCCTCTTCGTCTAGCTCGAGATGTAGCTGCTCTAATTGCCATGGTCTAGCTCTATTACCATGCCTGTGCCGTTGCACTTCTCTGTCTAGTCTATGCTTGTGCTCTTGCCATTACTGCTGTTGTGGCTCTTGTGTAATTGCTCATGAGCATGCTGTGATGCTCATGGTCTGCCATGTTGTTCCAGCCACTGCTGCTGCTAGACTATCATGTGTATACCTACTTTCTGCCCCTGGCTTGATTACAGTGAGTAATCCTTGCTTTATGCAAGAGCCAGTGCCTCTGGTGTATGGTTCATTGAGCTATGATTCATGGTAATGTTCTACTGAGCTTGGTTGTTGGCTAGATAGCTCCATTCCTTGATGGTGTGCTTCTGGATACAATTATAATTCATCTGTTTGATTATCTGTGATGCAATTGTTGATTAACTGTGGCTTTGAATGATCCTGTGATCATCAGGGCTTCCTGTTGGCTTATATACTTGTATGCATTCACTTGATATGTTGCTGTTGCTTGTGTATCTAGCTTCACACCAAGTACTGGTGGTTGCTGTTGCTTGTGAAAGCAATACTGGTGGCTGGTTGAATGATTTGATGCCCCTGGATGCATCTGTGTGTGCTATTTCATTTATCTGTGCTTGCCAGTGAAGCTTTGCTTCCTCTTTCTGACAAACTGGCATGATCTACTTGATGCAGTAATGATCTTTTGCATCCCATGCACTAACTGGATGGAAACCAACATGTGTTGGCACCTCCTGTGATGCATGAACTCCTTGGAGTGATGATATGCTTCTCTAGTGGGCTTTTCTGTGTGGCTAGGTAGTTGTTGTGACCCTAGCAGAGCTTGGCCTGCTAGAAATGGTTGCTCCTACCTCTTGTGTATGCTTCTATGCAATATTTCTGGTAGTCATCCATGGGCTGCTAGGATATTTGATGTTGAAATGAAAATGGATAGATCAATGTCCATGTTCTGATGGCTTAGCTAGCTGTAGGGTGCTAGGTGAATCTGGCTGGCTAGATAGGATCAAATCCATGCTGGATTTCCTTGGTTATGTCATTGATTATTATTTTGACTTAATCAGTGTTCCCTTGGATGATTTCCTACTGGCTTATCCCTTATTTTGCTTGCACCATATGGCTGGTAGCCAAATGATGATACAAACAGGGTATTCCAACCCTTTTGGCTTGTGTGACTTATGCATATGCTGGATTAGTATGAGCAAAACATTGCTTGCTCATGATTCCTGGGTATACCTCACTCCAGCTCCTAGAAAGTGTGCTGATGTAGAGGTTTTGCTTCTGGTTTCTATTGTAAGCTTGCCCTTCTCCTCCTGGCTAGCTTGTGATGCTTTACTTCATCATGTGCTGGTTCTCCAGTTAACATTTCTTGGTGGAACTGTCCTGGATAGTTTGGCTGGCTGTGTTGTTCTTGCCGTTCTAAGAATTTCTTGCTGTTCTTACCCTTTGGAGATTCTGCCGATGAGCTGCTAGGGTTTTGGCTGGTGAAAAGGTTTTATACTGCCCTTCTCCTTGCTCCTATGGACGACAGCATTGCCTGTCAACCTGGGTGCTCCTCCCCTGGTCTATGTGTGCTGTGGAGCATGCAGCAAGCCTTGTGAGCTGCTTGTGCATGCTCAGGTTGGAACTTGGGCTTTTGGCATGGTTCAGCTCGGCAGGCTTTGATATGATCCACCAATTTGGCCATTATTTTCACTAATCTGCCAAGTGGCTTTGCCACTTGGCCTAACTTGCATTTCTTGTTTGTTATGTCTATATGCAGGGATCAATTGGGTGCTCAAGAATCTCAATCAAGTGTTGATCAAGGAATTCATGAAGAACTGCTTGTTTAGTTTAGCATTCTGTAATTATTTGTAATTTTCATTTTCTTTTTCATTTATTCCATTTCTGTAATGTGTTGTAATATTTATAATTCAAATGGATAATGTAAATGACAATGTATTATGTGTGTTAATCAATAAAGCTCAAGTTTTCCCTAATGAGCTTTTAATATATGTTCATATTCTTTTATATTCTTAATTTTCCAATTGTTTAATGAGTTATCCATTATTTGAATTATGATATGCCTAATTGATGTTTGAATTTGAAATTCAAACCTAATTGTTTGAATTCAATCATGCAACTTAAGTTGAGAGGTGGATTGTTCCCCTCTCTTCTCCAAAACCCTAAGTTGAGATTAGATAGGTCCAAGTTTATCGCACTCTCGAAACCCTAACCCTATCTGGTGTCGAGAGAGAAACTTGTCCCCCCCTAAGATGCAGTTTTTCAATAAAGCGCGAAATTTCCCTAGATTTTACGATGCAATGCACATCCCTTTCTAAAATCTACCCCTATCGTCTCGAGTCCTGGGATATTACATAATGCCAGTGTAATTTTGCGAAGCTTCAGCGCAATCTGATTCCAAAATCATTCCATTTGACAACATGAACAAAGAAAATCCACATTTAGCTTGACCCATCCAATGTCAGACGGGTCCCATGGTTTCTGAACATGTTATAAGGTACACACCGAAACCTACATGCCGCAAGCAGACCATACTGACACAACAATAGAGATATCTCCCTACAACTGCCCAGATCAAATATCAAACGACAAACTTACTTTTGTTCGTTACAGGTTACAACATAAAAGGATACAACTGAAACATTTCCTTATGTATCCACCCAAGCAACAATTGCTCAAGTGGTCCTTCTCGCACTTTAGTTTTTCTCCGGTATCAGATCAAATAGATTCACCATGCCAATGGACATCTGTGGTCCACAATATCATGTCCATATGGCGCTAATTTTCCCTATTGGACAGGAGCACACCTTTATTGATTGGCACCCCCAGCGGCTCGACACAAACGAACGCTGTGTGACCGTTTGCGTCAGCGCGGACCGGAAATGCGTCTGCACCCTGATGACCCACAAGTATAGGGGATCGCAACAGTCTTCGAGGGAAGTAAAACCCAATTTATTGATTCGACACAAGGGGAGCCAAAGAATATTTGTAAGCCTTAACAGGAGTTGTCAATTCGGCACCTGGAAACAGACTTGCCCGCAAGAGTTTATCAATAGCATTTTATAGCGATGGCGAGTAGTGAAATATAAGCACAGTGTAATAAAGACAAGGTAGTGATTATAGTAAACATCGGGATTAAAATACGTAGGCACGGGGATGAACGGGTCGCATGGATAAGAGAACTCATGTAACAATCAAGGCGGGGCATTTGCAGATAGTAATAAACAGTATCCAAGTACTAAATAACCATAGGCATGTGTTCCGTATATAGTCGTACGTGCTCGCAATGAGAAACTTGCACAACATCTATTGTCCTACCGGCCGGTGGCAGCCGGGCCTCTAGGGAAACTACGTAATTAAGGTACTCCTTTTAATAGAGTGGAGCAAAGCATTAACACTCCGTGAACACATGTGATCCTCATATCACACCTTCCCCTCCGGTTGTCCCAATTTCTGTCACTTTGGGGCCTCGGGTTCGGGACAGCAATATGTGTATACAACTTGAGTAAGATCATAAAACAATGAATATCATCATGAATCAATAACATGTTCAGATCTGAAATCATGGCACTCGGGCCCTAGTGACAAGCATTAAGCATAACAAGTTGCAACAATATCATAAAAGTACCAACAACGGATACTAGGCACTATGCCCTAACAATCTTATGCTATTACATGAACAATCTCATCCAATCCCTACCATCCCCTACAGCCTACAGGAAATTTACTCACACATGGATGGGGGAAACATGGATGGTCGATGGAGAGGCGTCGGTGGTGATGATGGCGATGATCTCCTCCAATTCCCCGTCCCGGCAGGGTGCCAGAACGGAGTTTCTGATCCCGAGACGGAGTTTCGCGATGGCGGCGGAGTTCTGGATGTCTTCTCGCAATTTCATCGAACCCCCGTGCGTTTTTAGGTCAAGGGCTTTAAGTAATCCAGAGGGGAGCGTCGGGGGGCCGGCGACGCCACCATAGGGCGGCGCGCCCCGAGGGGCCGCGCCGCCTTATGGTGTGTGCACCTCGTGGCCCCCTCCGTCTCGTTTGGCTCTAAGTCTTCAGTGAAAATAGGCCCATTGCGATTATTTCCGGGATTTTCCTGAAAGTTGATTTTCTGCACAAAAATAAGACACCAGGCAATTCTGCTGAAAACAGCGTTAATCCGTGTTAGTTGTATCCAAAGTACACAAATTAGAGGCAAAACAATAGCAAAAGTGTTCGGGAAAGTAGATACGTTTTGGACGTATCAACTCCCCCAAGCTTAGCTTATTGCTTGTCCTCAAGCAATTCAGTTAACAACTGAGTGCGATAAAAGAACTTTCACGAACACATTTGTTCATATGATGTAAATATTCTCATGATATGGACGAGTACTTAGGCAATTCACAATAAGATACATGCAAATAAAGTCATCTAATAGTTATGTCAATCATGAAAAAGATACCAACTAACTAATAATAAGCATCATGAATCATGTCTATTAGCAGGATTGCAATGTTCATAAAAAGATATGATAAAGTGGTATCTCGCTTGCCCATATTTGTACAGCAAAACATAAATGCCCAGGCACCTCTGAATTTCATGGAAAGACTAGAAGTAAAGATTATCAAAGATAAAAGCATCAAAGTTATACCACAGTTAATCATATTCTGGGACAAGCATATTACACTAAGAATGACAATTATGCTCTCAAGAAGGTGCTCAAAGAAAGGATGATGACTCAACATAAAAGTAAAAGATTTACCCTTCGCAGAGAGCGAGGGATTAACATGTGCTAGAGCTTTTCATTTTTTAAAGCAGTAAAATTGTTTTGAGAGGTGTTTGTTGTTGTCAACGAATGGTAGTGGGCACTCTAACTACCTCGTCAACCTGACTTTCAAGAGCGGCTCCCATGAAGGACGTTATCTCTACCAGCAAGGTAAATCAGCCCTCTTCTCTTTTGTTTACACATGTATTTTAGTTTCATTATGGATGACACTCCCCCAACCTTTGCTTACACAAGCCATGGCTAACCGAATCTCGGGTGCCTTCCAACATTCACATACCATGGAGGAGTGTCTATTTGCAAATTAAGTTGCTTACTGATAAATCAGGGCAAAACATGTGAAGAGAATTATTAATGAAAGTTAATTAATTGGGCTGGGACCCCGTTGCCTCTTTTTGCAAAATTATTGGATAAGCGGATATGCCACTAGTCCATTGGTGAAAATCTGTCGGAGTAAATGACAAGGTTGAAAGATAAAACACCACATACTTCCTCATGAGCTATAAAACATTGACACAAATTGAGAAGTACTTTGAAGGTTTTAAAGGTAGCACATGAAAATTTACTTGGAATGGTTTGAAATGCCATGCATAGGTATTTATGGTGGACACTTTGGAATAACTTGGTTTTCAGGGGTTTGGAAGCACGAGCAGCATTCCCGCTCAGTACAAGTGAAGGCTAGCAATAGACTGGGAAGCGACAATCAAGAGAGCAATAACTGTCATAATCATGCTTGCGACAAAATAAAATTAACGGAGGCATAAAAGTGATACAAGAACTCTGAAGCAAAGTAAATCACCGAGGCTTAATTGACTTTTGTTTCAGTCATATGCATGCGTGAGCATGTGCCAAGTCGATTCAAATGAATTATTCAGAGGAGGATACCACAATGTCATACCTATCTATGAATAAAACAATGCAAGCAAATATTCATGACATGCTACTCATATTAATAAATTGGAACTAAACATGGGAGATCATGAACTACTAGACTTTCATTAAATGACATATACCTCACATGAACCAACTAAGCATGCTCACATGGATGAGTATATGTACAAAAATGAAAACAAATAGAGTTCATACCAGCCTCTCACCACAGTCGAGTTGTCGTAGATCGTCATTATTGCCTTTCACTTGTGTGGCTTGAATAAGATGGAATGAAAACCAAGCTCCAACCACCGAAGACCGCTGAAATCCATAGTGAACTTTACAAAACCAAAGAAGAACAACAAATATTTTTGGTGTTTTCGAATTGGAAACAAGAACAAAAGGAAACAAGCAAACAAAGTAAAATCTTTTTGGATTTTCTCATAGCAAACCAACGGTAGTAAATAAAGCAAAATAGGAACAAGAAACCAAATAAACAAATGGTAAAGAGAAACAACAGAAATATTTTTGGTCTTTTTGTGTTTTAGGAAAGAAACAAAGCAAAAACAAGAGAATGAAAACTAAAAGAGTCACATAAAAGCAAAGCGGCAGAAATCTGCAGCAGTACAGTAATCATTTTTTCGAAAATCTTCTGCTGTTCAACGCGAAAAGTGCTCAACTAATGAAAGTTAGATGATAACCTGGGGAACATGTACAAAAATTGGCTGCTCAAAATAACGTTCTGGCTATTTTTAAGAATTTTTTTAGTATCAGTCCAGAATCTGTTTTTTAGACAGCACTTCCCCAGATATCATCTTCCTCATATTAGAAGCAACTATCGGCACACCAATGAAATAAAAAGGTAAAAGTAAAGGTTACTACAGTAGTAACAACCTTCAAAAACTAAAATAAGAGCCTACTGAAATAAAAATAACCGAAAGAGAAACAACCAAAAGAAGCGAAACAAGTATATACAAATGACCGGCAATTGTAATATGCAATGAATGAGTGATGCCGGCATACCTCCCCCCAAGCTTAGGCTTTTGGCCTAAGTGGAGATCAACCCCACTGAGGGTCAGGGTTCCACACCGGTGGATCATACATGGCGTGGTCATAATAAGATCCCTATGCAGCAGAAAAGGATGAAGGCTCCACATGCCCAAAATGCTGATGTGAAGAACTTGCTGCATCGGATGACAAGTCGAGGGGTTCCTCGGCCTCCTCCATGCCGTCCCCTGCATGATGGCCGCTCCTCTCTATGTATGCATCAAGTTCATCTTCTGTGACCGACCAATTTTCCCTGAACCAAGGTTAAACAAAGCGGTGCAGGCAATCCAACTAGCCTTTCAGATTTAGTTACTCTCCACTTTTTCTTGAAAAAGGTTATCTCATAGGACAGGTTATTCAAATTAGACCAATTAGAAACAAAGTCATGTTTTATCATGGAAACAATATCAAGTTTCTCTATAGAGAGCTGAACATCAAGAGGGTGAGGTTCTACACCATAGCTAGCAAACGAGAGGCAATGAGACCTCCACAAATTCCTCCTTTATCACGGTTAGTAGCAAGCCTAAAAGCTATCAAAGCACCCAAATTATAAGTTCTATCACGTTGCAATGCAGCAGCTAAGAAAACCAAATCATGGATGGATAACTTATTTGCATTCTTTCTAGCAAGTACGCACTTGGTGATAAAGTAAGCAAAATAGCGAATAGCTGGGAGTTGAATACTACGAATTTTACCACTCTCATCGAGAAGCTTCTCCCTTGACAGATCATCTTGTATAGACTCAAGAGTTCCTGCGGCAGCCCCCTAATCTTCTCACATGATCCCCATTGTGGCACTTTAATAGCTGCACAAAAATCATCAAAGGGCAAGTTGATAGTTTTATTGTAGATTTTATATCGAACCATGGGGTTAGATTGGGACCAATGGAATTCAAAATCCTGCACCACTGACATGGTTAGTTTTGCATATTGGTAAGGTTCACCAACAACAAAATCTTCTAACCCTGCATTAGAAATTAGATTTTGAACATCCTGAAAAATTCCTGCACTCTTCATGAAATCGGTGCATGGGTAGTAAGAGGGGTATACTCCCTCTTCACGGTGGACTCTCATAACTTCATGCACCTCCAATTCATGTTGGTTGAGTTGGTGTCTATTCCACTCCATTTTCTGAAATTTTTCAACAATCATTATAAAAGTTGATTTTGAGAAATATAAATGAGGAAAACTACTATAGGAACTTGGTAGAGTACTAAACATGCATCAAAACTAATTTTTACAACTTAGAACAAGCATGCAAACTCACTTAACATGTCACCTACAGACAAAATACTCAAGATATACTCAACCAAACAAAATTCCATTTGGATAATCGGAGGAGTCACATACCGGAGAACAAATGTGCCAAATTTCAGACAAATCTGGGCTGAGTAAGGAGATCTAGAAATCTGAGCTCTCGGGCAAAAACGCAAGTGAGAACTGGTTCGAGTTTTTCGGGAGAGAGAGTGGAATGAGTGGAAGGAATGACTAAGTGGGGCCGGGAAGGGCCCTCACCACGGTGGCGCGCCCCTTTGGCCGCGCCGCAGTGGGGTGCAGCCTGGGTGCTAGTCACCCAGAGCACTCCCAGGTTGCATTTTGAAAAATAGGACCAGCGGTATGATTTTTGTAAATTTTTGAAAACTTCGAAAAATGCACATTTCTGGGTGTTAAAGTAACTATTGCAGGGCAGAAAAAGATCTTCAAACTTCTAAACAACTAAAGCATCTTGCAAAACAAATAGTACTATAGCAAGCAAACAAGTGGGGAGAAAGAAAGAAATGTTGTTTAGCTCTTCTATGCATATAAAATGTACTTGTTAACAAGGTTGATCAAGTCTTGCCACCAAATAAATTTTACATGACATAAGAAGAAATAAACCTCAAATAAATCATGTTACCTTATATTGTATTGATATGGATCCAATCATAATGCTTTGATATCCTTGTATAGGCTCATATATAGGACAATCAATAACTCCTACTTTGATAGTTCTCAAATTAGAAATTGTATTAACTCCATATACTTTATCAATCCTCTTGGGAAAATAAACAGTATGCTCCTTGTCATCAACATTAAAAGTAACTTTTCCTTTATTGCAATCAATAACAGCCCCTGCAGTGTTAAGAAAAGGTCTTCCAAGAATAATAGACATATTATCATCTTCAGGCATTTCCAACACAACAAAATCAGTTAATATTAAGCAATTATTAGTAACTTGAGCAGGAACATCCTCACATATACCAACAGGAATGCAGTAGATTTATCACCATTTGCAAAGATATATCGGTTGGTATCAACTTATCTAAATAAAGTCTTTTGTAAAGAGAAAAAGGCATAACACTAACTCCTGCTCCCAAATCACATAGAGCGGTTCTAACATAATTATTCTTGATGGAACAAGGGATAGTCGGTATACCTGGGTCTCCCAGCTTCTTTGGAACCTTGCCATTGAAAGAGTAATTAGCAATCATAGTGGAAATCTCCTCATTAGGAATCTTCCTTTTGTTAGAGACAATATCTTTCATATACTTTGAATAAGGAGGCAATTTAATAGCATCAGTCAAAGGGATTTGCAGGAACAAAGGTTTCATCCAATCACAAAATTTATTATAGTGTTCTTCCTCCTTTGATTTTAGTTTCTTAGCAGGAAAAGGCATTTGCTTTTGAACCCAAGGTTCTCTTTCATTACCATGTTTCTTAGCAATAAAATCTTCTTTAGTATACTTTTTATTTTTAGCATGCTTTTCAGGTTCATCTTCAACCTCTTCTTTATCGAAACATCATTCTTATCATTATCTTTATCATGTTCATTACCACTTTCAGTTTCAGCATCGAATAGAAATACTATTAGGATCATTAACAGGCTCAGAGGATTCTACAACAGTTTTATGTTTCTTCTTCTTTTTCTTAGAAGGAGCGCTAGTTTCTTTAGTTCGTTGAGAATCTTGTTCAACTCTTTTGGGATGCCCCTCAGGATATAGAGGATCCTGAGTAGAAACACCACCTCTAGTTGTTACTTCATAAGCATGTTTTTCTTTAGAAGTATTTCTTAACAAGTCATTTTGCACTTTAGTGAGTTGATCAATTTGAGTTTGAACCATATGAAAATGTTTAACAAGCATCTTAACATCATTGGAGGTTCTCTCCACAATATCATGCAATTTACTAATAGCTTGAGAATTTTCCATTAAATGATTCTCTACTCTCATATTAAAATTATCTTGCTTAACAACATAATTATCAAACTCATCTAAACATTGATCAGGGGGTTTTGAGTAAGGAATATCTTCTTTATCAAAGCGTTGAAGAGAATGTACCTCAATTGTGGATGAAGGGGAGTTATCTTACATAAATCTTCTATGGGAGGTAAATTCTTCACATCTTCGGATTTAATACCTTTCTCTTTAAGAGATTTCTTGGCTTCCCTCATATCTTCATCATTTAATTTAATCATACCCCTCTTCTTCAATATTGGTGTTGGGGTTGGTTCAGGTGTAGTCCAATCATCATGATTTTGGCTTATTCTAGCCATTAATTCTTCAGTCGTCTGGAGTTCTTTTCCTGAAAACACAACCAGCACAACTATCCAGGTATGCCCTAGACTCAATGGTTAGTCCACTATAAAATATATCAAGTAAGTCATGCTTTTCCAAATCATGTCCAGGCCGAGCTCTGATAAGAGAGCAAAACCTTGCCCAAGCTTCAGCAATTTCTCTCCATCTTCCTGGTCAAAACTATAAATTTTCGCAAAGCAATATGTTGAGCACTAGCGGAAAATACTTCCGAAAGAAAACATCAAGCAAACCACTTGGACTATCAATAGAATCAGGAGGCAAACTATTATACCAAGTTTTAGCATCATCCTTTAATGAGAAAGGAAAAATTTTAGCAACAAAATAAGTACGCTTCTTGATATCATCAGAAAACAAGCTACTCAAAGTAGAAAGCTCATTCATGTGCTCTACAACACTTTCTTTTTCAGTACCACAAAAAGGTGTTTTCTCAACAATAGATATATGAGATAAATCAAGAGAAAAATCATAATCATTATCCTTAATGTTTATAGGAGATGTGGCAAATTTAGGATCAGGAGACAGTTTATATCTAACAGCATGTTGTGCAAGAAGCTTTTTAATGTTACTTGCACCAGTAGTAGCATTACATTTATCAATAAAATCATCATCAAGTTCCACATAATCTTCATCAAGATCATAACTAGAGTGTTCAACAGACTCAGGTGAATTAACAGGTGTAACAGTATTTTCATTAGGAATTTCAGTATTTTCAATTTGTCTAGACCTAGCAATTGTAGCATCTAGAAAAGAACCTAATGAACCATTATCATCAAGCACAGCAGAAGCATCATCAAGATTATAAGAGGAATTTTCAGATTCAGCAGAAGTACCAGCATGTGAAGCTTGTGGTGGTGAAACAAGTTGACTTATCACGGATGGTGAATCAAGAGCAGAGGTACTCGAGTTGTACCTTTTCTTGTAGTGGATGGTAATATGGCGACTTTAGCATCGCGAGATTTACCCATGATGAAGGATTTGCAGTGAACAATATCAATCCAGGTGAACTTGCAAATAAAGCTATGCTCGGCAACGGCGAGAAAATAGTCTTGATGACCCACAAGATAGGTCTCCGACTTCGGGAAGTAAAACCCAATTTATTGATTCGACACAAGGGGAGCCAAAGAACATTTGTAAGCCTTAACAGGGAGTTGTCAATTCAGCTGCACCTGAAACAGACTTGCTCGCAAGAGTTTATCGTAGCAACATTTTATAGCGATAGCGTGAGTGAAATATAAGCGACGGTTAATAAAGACAGCGGTAGTGATTATAGTAAACAGCAGGATTAAAATACGTAGGCACGGGGATGGATGAACGGGCGCTGCATGGATAAGAGAACTCATGAAACAATCAAGGCAGGGCATTTGCAGATAGTAATAAAACGGTATCCAAGTACTAAATAACCATAGGCATGTGTTCCGTATATAGTCGTACGTGCTCGCAATGAGAAACTTGCACAACATCTATTGTCCTACCAGCCGGTGGCCGGGCCTCTAGGGAAACTACTGGTAATTAAGGTACTCCTTTTAATAGAGTACCGGAGCAAAGCATTAACACTCCGTGAACACATGTGATCCTCATATCACGGCCTTCCCCTCGGTTGTCCCAATTTCTGTCACTTTGGGGCCTCGGGTTCCGGACAGCAATATGTGTATACAACTTGCGGGTAAGATCATAAAACAATGAATATCATCATGAATCAATAACATGTTCAGATCTGAAATCATGGCACTCGGGCCCTAGTGACAAGCATTAAGCATAACAAGTTGCAACAATATCATAAAAGTACCAACAACGGATACTAGGCACTATGCCCTAACAATCTTATGCTATTACATGAACAATCTCATCCAATCCCTACCATCCCCTACAGCCTACAGGGGGATTTACTCACACATGGATGGGGGAAACATGGATGGTCGATGGAGAGGCGTCGGTGGTGATGATGGCGATGATCTCCTCAATTCCCCGTCCCGGCAGGTGCCAGAACGGAGTTTCGGTCCGAGACGGAGTTTCGCGATGGCGGCGGAGTTACGGATGTCTTCTCGCAATTTCGTCGACCCCGTGCGTTTTTAGGTCAAGGGCTTTAAGTAGTCCGGAGGGAGCGTCGGGGCTGGCCGAGGCGACGCCACCATAGGGCGGCGCGGCCCGGGGCCGCCGCCGCCTTATGGTGTGTGCACCTCGTGGCCCCCTCCGTCTCGTGGCTCCATAAGTCTTCTATGAAAATAGGCCCATTGTGATTATTTCCGGGATTTTCCGAAAGTTGATTTTCTGCACAAAAAATAAGACACAGGGCAATTCTGAAAACAGCGTTAATCCGTGTTAGTTGTATCCAAAGTACACAAATTAGAGGCAAAACAATAGCAAAAGTGTTCGGAAAGTAGATACGTTTTGGACGTATCACACCTGCTCCAGCAGGTGACGATCGTGTCGGGCGTCGCCACGCAAACGCGATGCAAATATGCGTCACGTTTGCGTCTCCGCGGACGCTGCGCGGTCGCGCCTAGCGTCCGCTTCGCTTCTGCCCTCATGGCAGCGACCCTGGTTCGATCGGCCTCGAATTAAGCACACAACAAGCGTGCGAATGTCAACCGCCGGTGTGGCAACCGCTGATCAACCCGCCAACCGCCAGAATGGAGCGCCGAACCGCCGCGGAAGAGCAACCGACGGCCTCTTCGTTATACGTGTCGTCGTTAATCCCCGCAGAATATAACCCCTGCGTTTACTGTAATTCACGTCGAGCCGCCTTCTTCGAGAGGTGGATTGTTCCCCTCTCTAGCTCGAGATGTGGCTACTCTAATTGCCATGGTCTAGCTCTATTACCATGCCTGTGCTGTTGCACTTCTCTCTCTAGTCTATGCTTGTGCTCTTGCCATTACTGCTGTTGTGGCTCTTGTGTAATTGCTCATGAGCATGCTGTGATGCTCATGGCCTGCCATGTTGCTCCAGCCACTGCTGCTGCTAGACTATCATGTGTATACCTACTTTCTGCCCCTGGCTTGATTACAGTGAGTAATCCTTGCTTTATGCAAGAGCCAGTGCCTCTGGTGTATGGTTCATTGAGCTATGATTCATGGTAATGTTCTACTGAGCTTGGTTGTTGGCTAGATAGCTCCATTCCTTGATGGTGTGCTTCTGGATACAATTATAATTCATCTGTTTGATTATCTGTGATGCAATTGTTGATTAACTGTGGCTTTGAATGATCCTGTGATCATCAGGGCTTCCTGTTGGCTTATATACTTGTATGCATTCACTTGATATGTTGCTGTTGCTTGTGTATCTAGCTTCACACCAAGTACTGGTGGTTGTTGTTGCTTGTGAAAGCAATACTGGTGGCTGGTTGAATGATTTGATGCCCCTGGATGCATCTGTGTGTGCTATTTCATTTATTCGTGCTTGTCAGTGAAGCTTTGCTTCCTATTTCTGACAAACTGGCATGATCTACTTGATGCAGTAATGATCTTTTGCATCCCATGCACTAACTGGATGGAAACCAACATGTGTTGGCACCTCCTGTGATGCATGAACTCCTTGGAGTGATGATATGCTTCTCTAGTGGGCTTTTCTGTGTGGCTAGGTAGTTGTTGTGACCCTAGCAGAGCTTGGCCTGCTAGAAATGGTTGCTCCTACCTCTTGTGTATGCTTCTATGCAATATTTCTGGTAGTCATCCATGGGCTGCTAGGATATTTGATGTTGAAATGAAAATGGACAGATCAATGTCCATGTTCTGATGGCTTAGCTAGCTGTAGGGTGCTAGGTGAATCTGGCTGGCTAGATAGGATCAAATCCATGCTGAATTTCCTTGGTTATGTCATTGATTATTATTTTGACTTCATCAGTGTTCCCTTGGATGATTTCCTACTGGCTTATCCCTTATTTGGCTTGCACCATATGGTTGGTAGCCAAATGATGATACAAACAGGGTATTCCAACCCTTTTGGCTTGTGTGACTTATGCATATGCTGGATTAGTATGAGCAAAACATTGCTTGCTCATGATTCCTGGGTATACCTCACTCCAGCTCCTAGAAAGTGTGCTGATGTAGAGGTTTTGCTTCTGGTTTCTGTTGTAAGCTTGCCCTTCTTCTCCTGGCTAGCTTGTGATGCTTTACTTCATCATGTGCTGGTTCTCCAGTTAACAGTTCTTGGTGGAACTGTCCTGGATGGTTTGGCTGGCTGTGTTCTTGCTGTTCTAAGAATTTCTTGCTGTTCTTACCCTTTGGAGATTCTGCCGATGAGCTGCTAGGGTTTTGGCTGGTGAAAAGGTTTTATACTGCCCTTCTCCTTGCTCCTATGGTCGACAGCACTGCCTGTCAACCTGGGTGCTCCTCCCCTGGTCTATGTGTGCTGTGGAGCATGCAGCAAGCCTTGTGAGCTGCTTGTGCATGCTCAGGTTGGAGCTTGGGCTTTTGGCATGGTTCAGCTCAACAGGCTTTGATATTATCCACCAATTTGGCCATTATTTTCACTAATCTGCCAAGTGGCTTTGCCACTTGGCCTAACTTGCATTTCTTGTTTGTTATGTCTATATGCAGGGATCAATTGGGTGCTCAAGAATCTCAATCAAGTGTTGATCAAGGAATTCATGAAGAACTGCTTGTTTAGTTTAGCATTATGTAATTATTTGTAATTTTCATTTTCTTTTTCATTTATTCCATTTCTGTAATGTGTTGTAATATTTATAATTCAAATGGATAATGTAAATGACAATGTATTATGTGTGTTAATCAATAAAGCTCAAGTTTTCCCTAATGAGCTTTTAATATATGTTCATATTCTTTTATATTCTTAATTTTCCAATTGTTTAATGAGTTATCCATTATTTGAATTATGATATGCCTAATTGATGTTTGAATTTGAAATTCAAACCTAATTGTTTGAATTCAATCATGCAACTTAAGTTGGGAGGTGGATTGTTCCCCTCTCTTCTCCAAAACCCTAAGTTGAGATTAGATAGGTCCAAGTTTATCGCACTCTCGAAACCCTAACCCTATCTGGTGTCGAGAGAGAAACTTGTCCCCCCCCCCTAAGATGCATTTTTTCAATAAAGCGTGAAATTTCCCCAGATTTTACGATGCAATGCACATCCCTTTCTAAAATCTACCCCTCGATCGTCTCGAATCCTGGGATATTACAGCCTTTCCCCGTAAAGAAAACTTCGTCCCGAAGTTGTGGTTGTAATACCTGAATAGCTCTGGAAAGGATTTCCTCAAGTCTTCCTCTTTCTCCCAGGTGGCTTCCCTCTCAGGATGATGCTTCCATTGAATCTTGCAATATTTAATAGCTCTGTTCCTGAGTTTTTCCAGTTCTCTTCGAGAATCTTGGTGGCTTCTCAATGTAAGTCAGATCTGGTGATTCTAGCTCATCATGAGATACTGGCTCATCTGGTGTCTTTAGACATCTCCGGAGTTGTGACACATGGAATACATTGTGTACTTGGGCTAACCTTCTCGGTAGATCCAACTCAAAGGCTAACCCTTGGTTCTGACTCAGTATCTTGAAAGGTCCGATGTATCTAGGGCTGAGTTTCCCCTTTACTCCGAATCTTTGAAGACCTTTCATCGGACTAACCTTTAGGTATACCATGTCTCCAACCTTTGGTTCCCATGTCCTTCTCTTTTGATCGGCGTAACTCTTCTGTCGGCTTTGAGCTATTTTGAGTCTGTCCCTTATCACATCAATGATCTGTTGCTTCTCCTTCACATAATATGGGTCAAACTCCTTGCTTGATCCTGCCTCATACCAACAGATAGGTGACCTACACTTCCTTCCGTACAGAGCTTCAAATGGTGCCATCTTGATACTGCTTTGGTAGCTGTTGTTGTAAGAAAACTCTGCTAATGGTAAGTGTTCCTCCCATGATCCTCCGAAGTCTAGGGCACAAGCCCTAAGCATGTCCTCAAGTATCTGGTTTGTCCTCTCGGTTTGTCCTCCCATCTGAGGATGATAAGCTGTACTATAGTCCAACTTGGATCCTAAAGCTTCGTGTAGTTGTTTCCAGAAAGCTGATGTGAACACAGATCCTCGATCTGACACTATCTTCTTGGGAATTCCGTGTTTACTCACAATCTCTTTGATATAAAGATCTATAAGCTTCTCACCTTTATCTTGCTGGTTTACTGCTAAGAAATGTGCACTTTTAGTCAACCGGTCCACGATTACCCATATCATGTCCTTCTTTTTATTGGTCATGGGTAATCCGGTGATAAAATCCATTCCTATCTCTTCGCACTTCCATTCTGGGATTGGTAAAGGTTGCAATGGTCCTGCTGGACTTTGATGTTCTGCCTTCACCCTTTGACAAGTATGGCATTCTACCACATATTGTGCAATTTATCTCTTCATGTTATTCCACCATAACAACTCTTTTAGGTCCATGTACATCTTTGTACTTCCTGGATGGATTGAATATGGGGTTTGATGTGCTTCTCTGAGTATCACTTCCTTAATCTCGGCGTTATCTGGAACACAAATCCTTTTCTGAAACCATAATGATCCAGACTTGCCCAGGTGGAATTCTAATGGTCTTCCTTCATCAATCCTTCTTATTTCCTCCATGATTGACCCATGATGATCTCATTCTTCAAATTCACGTTTAGTTCATCCGCAACTTGTAGTGCTGATAGTCCCTCATGTGCTTCCTTCTCCCAAAGTTGTATTTGTGCTTGGCTTATTTCCTTCTTCAACTCCGGTGGTAATTCTTGTTCAACTCCTCCGGTGCTCTTCCGTCTTAAAGCATAGGCTACAACATTGGCCTTTCCAGGTGTGTAGTTGATGGTCAAATCATAGTCCTTGATCAGTTCGAGCGATCTTTTCTGTCTCATGTTCAATTCCTTCTGAGTGAAGAAGTATTTGGGACTCTTGTGATCCGTGTAAAGTTCACATTTAGCTCCATAAAGAAAATGCCTCCATCCTTTCAATGCAAATACAACTGCTGCTAGCTCTAGATCATGTGTTGGATAGTTGACTTCATGAGGTCTAAGTTGCCTTGATCCATAAGATATCACTTTCCTATCTTGCATAAGTACACATCCCAATCCATGCTTGGATGTGTCACAATATACGGTGTAATCCTTGCCAACTTCCGGTACTGCTAACACATGTGCTGTTGTTAGTTTTTCCTTCAGAGTCTGAAAACTCTGCTCACACTCATCTGACCACACAAATGGTGTATTCTTCCTTAGTAGCTTGGTCATTGGTCCCGCTATCTTGGAAAACCCTTGGATGAATCTTCTGTAGTATCCTACCATTCCTAAGAATCCTCTGATTTCCTTGACATTCTTAGGTGCTTCCCACTCTAAAACTGCTGCAACTTTGCTTGGGTTTACTGCGATTCCATCCTTGCTAATGACATGTCCAAGAAATTCTACTTGGTCTAGCCAAAACTCACACTTGCTGAATTTGGCATAGAGCTGATGTTCTCTTAGTGTTTGCAACACTATCCTGAGATGCTCTGCATGTTCAGCCTTATCCTTGGAATATATCAAAATATCATCGATGAACACGATGACAAACTTGTCAAGATAAGGCATGAAGATCTTATTCATGAGGTTCATGAATATTGCTGGGGCATTTGTCAACCCAAAAGGTACGACTAGATACTCATGATGTCCATACCTTGAAACAAAGGCAGTTTTCGCAACATCTTCTTTCTTGATCTTTATCTGGTGATATCCCGATCTCAGATCAATCTTGGAAAAGACTCCTGCTCCCCTGACTTGATCAAACAGATCTTGTATTCTGGGAAGTGGATACTTGTTCTTGATGGTAACATTGTTAAGGTTCCGGTAATCTCCGCACATCCTACGGCCTCCATCTCTTTTGTCCACAAATATTACTGGTGATCCCCAAGGTGATATACTTTCCTGTATAAATCCTTTTTGTTCCAAGTCATCCAATTGCTCTTTGAGTTCCTTCAACTCCTTAGGTCCCATCTTGTATGGTGCCTTAGCAATCGGGGCTGTTCCCGGAATTAGGTCAATGGTAAACTCTATCTCCCGATCTGGTGGCATTCCAGGTAACTCCTTCGGGAAAACATCTTGGAATTCATTGACTATTGGTATGTCCTCAAGTTTCACCTCTTTCATGCTATTCAACTGTAGCTCAACTTCAATCTGGGTATGCTTGTCTCCTTGGTAAATCATCCTTCCTCCATCTGGGCTTTTCAAAGACACTGTCTTGTTTGCATAATCTATCAAGGCTCCATTCGCCTCTAACCAGTTCATACCAAGAATGACATCTATGTCCTTCATAGGTAGAACAAACAGGTCTGTGTCAAACGCACATCTACAGATCATGATGACCTGCTCTTGCTTAACGTGGGTAACTAATATCGTTCCCCCCCAGATAGTATGGTAATGGGTGTTTCTAACTTAGTGCAATTAATTCCATGTTTGATGATGAATTGCTGAGAAATGAATGATGTGGTTGCACCAGTATCAAAAAGCACTTTGCCAGGATGAGTGAGTATCTGAAGCGTACCTATGACTGCTTTATCAGAATTTATCACCTCCTCTAGGCTGGTACAGTTTAGCTTCCCGAAGGGCTTCTTGTTCTTCCAGTTTCCTCCGAAATTCCCACTACGACTCCCTCCTCCTCCTGACTTTCCTCCTCCATTATTTCTATTAGGGCAATCTTTCAGCATATGACCTTCCTGGCGACAACCAAAACAAATCACTTTTGGCTTCCGACAATCTTTTGAGTAATGTCCTTTAAGTCCACAGATACGGCAAATGATCCGTGCCATATACTGGTCTCTTGGAATCCTCTTGTTGTTATTGGGGTTGTATCTCGGTTTAAAGGTTAAACTGGTGTTGGGCTTGTTACTGACAAACTTCTTTGGCTCATACTTGGCCTTCTTGCGCTTGTCCTCTTGAACTTGTTTAAAGTCATCTTCCAGAGTGATGGCTGCATCCACCAACTCCTGAAACTCCGTGGCTCTCAACATCCTGAGCTGCACTTTGAACTGAGGATTCAATCCTCTCATGAACCTTTTCTTCCTTTTGTCTTCAGTATTTACCTCCTCAGCGGCGTATCTGGATAGCCCTGAGAATTCTCTGACATAGGTCAGAATTGCCTTGTCCTTCTGTTCAAGACTCTCGAACTCTCTACGCTTCAATTCTACTATACTCTCAGGGACATTGGATTCCCTGAACTTCTGCTTGAACTCTTCCCAGGTGAATACCTTCTAAGCTGGGTATACAGCTACTATATTATCCCACCATGATGCGGCGGGTCCACACAACAGGTGTGTCGCATACCTGACCTTCTCCTGGTCTGTGCATCCAACAGTCTTGAGCTTGCGCTCTGTGTCCATCAGCCAATCTTCTGCGTCCATTGGCTCTGCGGCGTAGGCAAACGATATTTGCTTAGTATTCTGGAAGTCAGACAGAGTAATGCCTTGATTCTCTGGCCTTTCCACCATGTTCTGTTGCAGCAACTCTTGGAAGATTTTGTTCTGCTGCTCCATGGTTGCACGCTTTCCTCCAACATTTGCATGTATTGGAGGAAGTTCTGCTGCGTCATGGGTGGTGGTGGTGGTGGAAACTGATTCCTCGCAGCTTCATCTGCCTCTTCTTTCTGTTTGGCCTCGCGCTCAAGGCGCTCTCCTCTCAGCGCTCCCGACATCATCTAGCTCTGCAACACAAAGTGGTACTCATAATTACTCCATGCGCAAGTTTTCTGAGCTCAACTTTGTGCACAAAACTAGTCACGCAATGGAAATCAAGAAGCAAATCCAAATCATACAAAACATATACCATGTATATACATACTTAAGCGGTTTATTACAATACCCATAAGCAATGTGAGTATGCAAACTCACTTATTGTATGCAAATTACAATTTATTAAACTATTACACACTACAATACATTTGGTACAACAGTATTGTAGTCTCGCCTCCCGTGGTGGTCACTAGTCGTGGCTTCATTCTTGGTACATCCCAGGCGTCCATCCGGTAGAACGTGTCGTCCTCCTGATAGAGTCTGGGACATATGGTCTCCCAGTCGGCTGGTAGTCCGAGTCTGAGGATGATCCCAAGGAGAAATTTGTCATCATAAAATGATTATTCAGTGATGCATAAGCACCCCCCATGGGATACTCCTCCTCCTCAATGGACACGTTTCCGGTGTGCTCTGAGGTGTTCATGTCAAAAGTTCCATGCCTTCCTCTGCCTCCGGAACTCTCCCCCTTGACCACATTACGGGCCTTCCCTCCTTCAGAGTCGGACTCTATCACTACAGGATACTCCTGGTAATCTCCAAACTCATAGTGATGATTCTGGTATTGGTCCACCGCGTCCTGGTCTATTTCCGGGTCACATCTCACCGGATCATCCTCGGTACCCATGAACGATCCCCAACGCCATCCAGTGGAGTTCTCAATTGGAGTCTCCGAGCGTTGGTTGTTCCCGGATTCTTCTCCACCCTCATAACCACCATATGAACTACTAGGGAAGAACCTAGGGGTTTGTGGTGTTGGTTGTGGTTCTGGGGTGTCTATGTGGATGTAGTCACCAGTTGAGAAGACTGGTGTAGGTGGATCACTCTCCATCGGCCCCTTACCTTTCGATTCCTCCTTAGGCTCGGTAAACTCATCTAATATTGTGTCAATTGCTCCCGACAAGTGTCGGTTCAACTGAAAGAACAACGTCAGAAGGTTCCTACAGTTATCCATGTACTTTGCGGCTTCAGCAGGCTTTCTCTTGGCAAACTTGAAGTGGTTCAGAGTCGGATCATCGTCCTCCTCCATATGTGGGATATGTGCGAATTCGGAGCCAATAAGATCCTTGGTCTTATGCTCGCGAATATCTGTGATGGCTTTCATAATGGCTATGTGGTAGGCTGTTCTGATGGTCCTAGCCTCTCCAGCAGGCATAACTGCACTCATTCCTAGGGCTTCAGGTAACTGGAGACCTACCCTACACTTCGCCAGTACTGTACCATCGTAGTACATGTACTTCATTACTCGGATTTGGGGATCACACCCAAACTCGAGTAACATAGCACGGAGTATATCAGCGAGTCCTCCGTCATAGTCGTTCAACGTGGATTCCTTCACTTTCACGTTACGTCCGGAACGTGAACTGGCCATAGTTGGCTGTGGATAAGAAAGAATATAATATTAGTAATAATACATCATAATAGTGATAATAAAGAATTATCGCACTAAAAGATATGAATGTTTTATTCTCAAGTGAATAGACACCATATTTTTAGAGAATTCTTTACTAATACTATTTGACTCCTACCATCTCGTCCCATTAACTAGGTTCAAACCTAAGGTCAAAGCTTTTGCTCTGATACCAACTGTGGTGACCCTGCATACCACTGCATGTTGTAGTATGCCAATCGTTGACATAACATGTGCGAAGTACCAATCCGCAAATATTACATCCCTCAGAGTAGTACAACAGAACATAGCTGGTCCATAACTCATTCACATATTATTACAAACCAAATATATACATCATCTCGGAGCTCCTCCTGGGTCCATAGAGGTTTACTCCTGGGTTCGAGGTGAACCCAACTTAACTTACAATATAGAAGTCTTAGCAGGTTATACATTTATTCTACTCGAGCAGCTAAGTACTAGAGTGTTCGCACTGCTCAGTTACTACTACTACTCTTGTAATCTAAACTTGTTCTCCTTCGGGAACCTCCCCGGTTCCGTAGACGATAAGGTAGTCGACCCCCTCTACTGTTGGAGATATGCCCGAGAGGCAATAATAAAACAGTTATTGTTATATCTTAATGTTCATGATAAATGTTTACACTCCATGCTATAATTGTATTAACCGGAAACATTGATACATGTGTGTTGTGTAACAACCAGAGTCCCTAGTAAGCCTCTCATTTAACTAGCTTGTTGATTAATAGATGATCATGGTTTCCTGATCATGAACATCGGATGTTATTAATAACAAGATCATATCATTAGGTGAATGATGTGATGGACACACCCATAGTAAGCATAGCATAAGATCAAGTCATTAAGTTCAACTTGCTATAAGCTTTCGATACATAGTTACCTAAGTCCTTCGACCATGAGATCATGTAAATCACTTACATCGGAAGGATGCTTTGATTACATCAAATGCCACTGCGTAAATGGGTGGTTATAAAGATGGGATTAAGTATTCAGAAAGTGTGAGTTGAAGCATATGGATCGAGAGTGGAATTTGTCCATCCCGATGACTGATAGATATACTCTGGGCCCTCTCGGTGGAATGTCGTCTGATTAGCTTGCAAGCATGTGAATAGTTCACAAGAGATGACATACCATGGCGAGTAAAGAGTACTTGTCGGTAACGAGGTTGAACAAGGTATGGAGATACCGATGATCGAACCTCGGGCAAGTAAAGTATCGCGTGACAAAGGGAATCGGTATTTTATGTAATTGGTTCAATCGATCACTAAGTTATCGTTGAATGTGTGGGAGCCATTATGGATCTCCAGATCCCGCTATTGGTTATTGGTCGGAGAGGAGTCTCAACCATGTCTGCATAGTTCACGAACCGTAGGGTGACACACTTAAGGTTTGATGTCGTTTAAGTAGATATGGAATATGGAATGGAGTTTGAATGTTGTTCGGAGTCTCGGATGGGATCCAGGACATCACGGAGGAGGTCCGGAATGGTCCGGAGAATAAGATTCATATATAGGAAGTCACTTTCAAGTTTGGAAAATGATCCGGTGCATTTATGGAAGGCGCTAGAATGTTCTAGAACCTTCCGGAAGAAATCACCATGGAAGGTGGAGTCCGGGAAGGACTCCACCAACCCTAACCAGCCAACCAAGTGGGAAGGTGGAGTCCATGGTGGACTCCACCTCCTTGGCCGACCAACTAAGGGAAAGGGAGAGTCCCCGTCCCTCTAGGTTTCGTCCATATGGCAGTTTTGAATTGGGGTCTTATTCAGATCTGGGCAAACCCTAGGGATTCCACCTATATAAAGAGGAGGAGAGGGGGGCTGGCCAGCCACTTCAGGTGGAGCCCACCTGTCCTCCCTCAAACCCTAGCACCACCCCCTCCTCCTCTCTCCCGCACGGCTTAGGCGAAGCCCGTCGGAGATCTCCACCACCACCGCCACCACGCCTGCGTGTCGGGATTCCGAGGAGGATCTACTACTTCCGCTGCCTGAACGGGGAGAAGGACGTCGTCATCAACACCGAACGTGTGACCGAGTACGGAGGTGCCCGATTGTGGCACCGTCAAGATCTTCTACGCGCTGCAAGCGGCAAGTGATCGACTACATCAACAACAAGATCTAATCTCGTAGGCTTTGGAAATCTTCGAGGTTAGTCTCATCTTCATCTCGTTGCTACCATCTACTAGATTGGATCTTGGCTTGTTATTCGTTCTTGCGGTAGGAAATTTTTGTTTTCTATGCTGAATCCCATCTGGTATCGAGCCGTGTCTATGCATAGATTGGTTGCACGAGTAGAACACAATGGTTTTGTGGGCGTTGATGCTTTTGTTGTCTTTAGTTAGTGTACTTTGCATCTTGCGGGATGGTGGGATGAAGCGGCCGGGCTAACTTTACATGACCGCGTTCATGAGATTTGCTCCACACTCGACATGCAACTTGTATTGCATAAGTGGCTTGCGGGTGTCTGTCTCTCTCACCATAGTGAAGATTCAATTTACTCTTTCTATTGACAACGCTAGTATCACCGTTGTGGTTCATGTTCGTAGGTAGATTGGATCTCACTCGAAAACCCTAAACCACGTAAAATATGCAAACCAAATTAGAGGCGTCTAACTTGTTTTTGCAGGGTTTGGTGATGTGATATGGCCATGATGTGATGATGAATATGTATGAGATGATCATTATTGTTGTAACCTGCAGGAGCCTTATGGTTGTCTTTATATTTCATGTAGTAGTATTATTATTTCAAAGTAGTTGTAATAGTTGCTACACGTGGTGGACAACCATGAGGACGGTGCCATGGACCTTGACGCTACGCCGACGATGATGGAGATCATGCCCGTTGATGATGGAGATCATGTCCGTGCTTTGGAGATGAAGATCAAAGGCGCAAAGACAAAAGGGCCATATCATATCACATTATGAATTGCATGTGATGTTAATCCTTTATGCATCTTATCTTGCTTAGATCGCGACAGGTAGCATTATAAGATGATCCCTCACATTAATATCAAGATAATAAAGTGTTCTCCCCTCGTATGCACCGTTGCTAAGTTCGTCGTTTTGAAGCATCTCGTGATGATCGGATGTGATAGATTCTACGTTCACATACAACGGGTGTAAGCCATGTTGCACACGCGGAAATACTTGGGTTTGCTTGACGAGCCTAGCATGTACAGACATGGCCTCGGAACACAGAAACCGAAAGGTTGAACACGAGTCATATGGATGATATGATCAACATGTTGATGTTCACCATTGAAGCTACATCATCTCACGTGATGATCGGTTTTGGTGTAGTGGACATGGATCGTGTACCACTAAACAACTATGAGGGATGTTGTATTAAGTGGGAGTTCATTAGTAATTAGATTAAAACATGAACTAATTATCATGAACATAGTCTAAATAGTATTTTGAATTAAATTTGTAGAATTGGCATCCGTTATCTACCATGCGCTAGTCTTATAATTGAGATAGAAATACTTGTTAAGTCGACAAGAAACTTTACGGACGTACCGTATTGTTAAAGAATCAAGTAATGATTAAGTCCTATTGCAAACTTTTGGTAAAACTCACTTTAGAGCAATGGTTTCAATTAGTACCTAAAATCATCTTGTCTCCGTGAAACTTGAAGTTCAAATCCGTTTGAAAAGTAAGGAGCTGGAAAGTTTGTTTTCAGAAATAAGCAAGGTGTGAGATATATGTGATATCTAAGACCTTATTACAAGATGATAGAATATAATAGTGAGACTACATAAAGTTTTATGGGAATGTATGAAGGTTGAAGACGCTAGGCGTCTCAATCCTCCAACTAGTTGGGCACTAACGATATTCGCATATCCATGAAGTGATCGTCCTTAGTATGCACCGTTGCTAAGACTCGTCGTTTCGAAGCATCACGTGATGATCGGGTGGTATAGATTCTACGTGTGCATACAACGGGTGCAAGCCAGATTTGCACATGCGAATACTGAGGTTAAACTTGACGAGCCTAGCATGTACAGACATGGTCTCGGAAAGACGTCATGATGGATAAAAATTATGAGTGAAATTGTTCATCACATTAAAAGGTTACTAATAGTGAAATCCGGAACACTTGTCATGTGATGATCAACTTCAAAGAAAGAACCTCAAGGTTATTGGTAATTGACCAACAAACCTAGAAGTTATTGATGTTGAAGTGTTTTTCTGAAATATGAGGAAAGCCAAAAGAGAAACTACAAAAGTTTTTGGCAGAAAGAAAGAAAAGACTAGAAAGTCTAGCTCAGGTGTATATAGATGATATACATGTTATGAATGTATTCTTTGATTGGTCACACAATGAAGTTCTTGGGTATTTGTACCATATTTGTTGGTATGAGATGTCATACAACACAACGCAATACAAGAATGCAATGGCCTAAGTGACTGATAAGGAATGTGGTAATAATGCACGTCTGGAACAAAATAAAATGTTATTATGTTCATCGTTGGCATTCTACCTAGCCCTTCAGATTTATAATAAAGAACTTAATAATTGTTATTTAGCTCTGGTCAAATGAAGACAATGAGTTGTTAAAATTGTGGCCTGACTCCATGTACGATGGATAAGTTATTATAAATCTTAATGGTGAAACACACATGCATAACACTGACGCTAAAATGCCATAAGGCAAATGATTTGAATTCCACTTATTTGTGGAACCGCCATTTAGGTCATGTTAGAAAGGACCGCATGAAGAAACTCCATGCAAATGGTATTTTGGAGTCATTTGATTTTTGAATCGTTTGGCACTTGCAAATCTTTTCTAAAGAAAATGACTGAAATACCATTCATAGGCCAAGAGTTGAACGGGCAACTAACTTAGTGGAAGCATACATGATGATGTATGTGGTTCACTGGGCATAGTTGTGTGCGGGAGATTCTTCTACTTCATGAAAACTTCCAAACAATGAATTGAGTGTATATATAAGGATATATTTATTCAATAAGGAAGAAGTTTGAAACATTTGAATAGATTCAAATAAATTTCAGCATGAAGTGGAAATCAACGTAATAGAAAAGTCAAATATCTATGATTGGATCATGGTGGAAATATTTGAATTACGAGTTTTAGCGAACATCTAAGAGAGTTATGAAATTGTTCTACAACTCACGTTTCTTGGAGTATCATAGTGATGATGGAGTATCCGAGAGACGTACCCAAAACTTGTTGGATTAAGGATGAGATAATATAATATGACGCCATTATATTTTTGTGGATTATGTTTTAGAGACTATCGCTTTTACACTAAATAGAGCGTCATCATAATCCGTTGAAATGACACCATACGAGTTATGGCATGGGTATAAACCCTAATAGTCCTTTCTTAAATTTTGGTATGCATAGCTTAAGTAAATAAGTTTACAACCAAAATCGGATGAATGTCTTTGTTGGTTATCCCAGAGAATGATTGGGAATTCTTTCCACTATGGAGACAAAGACAAAAGTGTTTGTCGATGTTTCTTACTTATTTCCAAGAAATTGTTTCTAGCGAAGTATTTGAGTGGGAGGATAATGGAACTTGATAAGGTTGGTGAACCTGAGCATGATGATCAGAGTAGCGCAGCATCGGAAATGGTTCCGGAAGCGGCCACGACGATCATGGCTCCCATGTCTACAAAGTGTTATAGTCATGGAGATCGAAGTACCTATTGAACCTTGTAGGTATGGTTTACTTTGTGATCAAATAAATGATTTGTGAACAAAGGATTGATTTTGAACAATGATAAACCAACTACATACAAAGAAGTTATGATGGGCCCTGACTCCGTCAAAATGGCTAAGAGCCATGAAATCCAAGATAGTATCTAAAATCAAGCTTGGAGCATGGTAAACCTTTTGAAAGAATAAATACTTTTAGAAATTAAATGGATCTATAAAATTAATAGACTTGGATATAATATCCTTGAAGAAGCTCGACTTGTCAAAAGATTGTTTACGACAAAGTTCAAAGAGTTGACTGCGATAAGATTAGATCTTTAGCAGCGATGCTTATAATCTATGCGGATTGTTCTAGTAATCACTACATATTTCTTTTATGAGATATGTTAGTAGGATGGCAAAATACATTCCTTAAGAAGTATGTATTAAAGGTGTATATAAGATACAACCGAGATTTGCTAGTCCGTTGAATACTAGAAAGGTATACAAACTTCACTTGATGAAGTAAGTATCACGGAGTTGGAATCTTCACCGGATGAAATAATAAAAGAATTTTGATTTCATTAAGATGAAGATACTTGCATTTGCAAGAAATTAAGTGGGACGCTGAGACATGTTTATAATACTTTATGTAGATGACATATCGTTGATTATAAATAATGTAATCATGTACTTGATGTGATTAGAAGGTTTCATTGAAAATCAACTTCAATGAAAGGATATGGACTGAAACATATTTAGTGTCAAGATCTATGAAGATAGATTGAAACACATAATAAGTTTAAGTTAAAGTACATAGAATGAAGATTGAAGTAGTTCAATATAAAAATATTAAGAAGGTGTTCTTTTCATGTGAAGGTTTAACAAGACTTGGGTGTATCTGACACTCAATGAGTAAAACAGATGAGTGATTTTAGATCACGAATAATATGTACACAATCAGATGTTCTGTGCTCTAAAGAGTTAGGAGCATATACCAGAATGATTCATGTGATGATCATTGAACAACAGTAAGAATATCCCCGAGTGCTTTAGAAGAACCAAGGATATTAGTTTTGTATGGGGAAATGACAAACAAATCGTTGTAAGGTGTTGCACCGATATTAGTTTGGTCACATATAAAAATGAATTTCAAATCTCAATTAGGCTAAGTGTTCATTAGAAGGTAGCACAATGCTAGATTTAGATGAGTTCTAAATATTGTGACGGATTCTACAAACGAAGGAGTATGTCATTGTTTTGACAATGACTGAGGATGTTAAAGTCGAGGAGTTCTTTGAGAACTTGGTGTAGTTCCGATAGTGTCAGAACTTTGAAGCTATATTGTGTGTGACAATATTAGTGACATATTTCAGACCGCGGAATTAAGGTTCCACCAGAAGACTGAACATATATGTTTAATGCCGACTCATTTGGAAAATGAGTGATGTGTTGAGACGCAAATGAATTGCAAAATACATACGTTTCTGAGTGTGTCAGAACCGTTGACTAAAACCTCTCCCGTGAGCAAGACATGATAAGCACCAGAAGGCCAAGGTGTTATATCTTTACATATGTAAACTAGATTATTGACTCTAGTGCAAGTGGGAGGTTGGAGATATGCCCGAGAGGCAATAATAAAACGTTATTGTTATATCTTAATGTTCATGATAAATGTTTACACTCCATGCTATAATTGTATTAACCGGAAACATTGATACATGTGTGTTGTGTAGACAACCAGAGTCCCTAGTAAGCCTCTCATTTAACTAGCTTGTTGATTAATAGATGATCATGGTTTCTGATCATGAACATCGGATGTTATTAATAACAAGATCATATCATTAGGTGAATGATGTGATGGACACACCCATAGTAAGCATAGCATAAGATCAAGTCATTAAGTTCAACTTGCTATAAGCTTTCGATACATAGTTACCTAAGTCCTTCGACCATGAGATCATGTAAATCACTTACACCGGAAGGATGCTTTGATTACATCAAACGCCACTGCGTAAATGGGTGGTTATAAAGATGGGATTAAGTATTCGGAAAGTGTGAGTTGAAGCATATGGATCAAGAGTGGAATTTGTCCATCCCGATGACGGATAGATATACTCTGGGCCCTCTCGGTGGAATGTCGTCTGATTAGCTTGCAAGCATGTGAATAGTTCACAAGAGATGACATTCCACGGTACGAGTAAAGAGTACTTGTCGGTAACGAGGTTGAACAAGGTATGGAGATACCGATGATCGAACCTCGGGCAAATAAAGTATCGCGTGACAAAGGGAATCAGTATTTTATGTAATTGGTTCAATCGATCACTAAGTTATCGTCGAATGTGTGGGAGCCATTATGGATCTCCAGATCCCGCTATTGGTTATTGGTTGGAGAGGAGTCTCAACCATGTCTGCATAGTTCACGAACCGTAGGGTGACACACTTAAGGTTTGATGTCATTTTAAGTAGATATGGAATATGGAATGGACTTCGAATGTTGTTCGGAGTCTCGGATGGGATCCAGGACATCACGAGGAGGTCCGGAATGGTCCGGAGAATAAGATTCAGATATAGGAAGTCACTTTCCAAGTTTGGAAAATGATCCGGTGCATTTATGGAAGGCGCTAGAATGTTCTAGAACCTTCCGGAAGAAATCACCATGGAAGGTGGAGTCCCGGAAGGACTCCACCAACCCTAAACCAGCCAACCAAGTGGGAAGGTGGAGTCCATGGTGGACTCCACCTCCTTGCCGGCCAACTAAGGGGGAAAGGGAAGTCCTGTCCCTCTAGGTTTCGTCCATATGGCAGTTTTGAATTGGGGTCTTATTCGGATCTTTTGGGCAAACCCTAGGGATTCCACCTATATAAAGAGGAGGAGAGGGGGCTGGCCGGCCACTTCAAGCCTGTCCTTGGCCGCACCCTCCCTCTCTCCCAAACCCTAGCACCACCCTCCTCCACCTCTCTCCCGCACGGCTTAGGCGGCTCCCGTCGGAGATCTCCACCACCACCGCCACCACGCCGTCGTGTTCCGGGATTCCAAGGAGGATCTACTACTTCCGCTGCCCGCTGGAACGGGGAGAAGGACGTCGTCATCAACACCGAACGTGTGACCGAGTACGGAGGTGCTTGATTTGGCACCGTCAAGATCTTCTACGCGCTTTTGCAAGCGGCAAGTGATCGACTACATCAACAACGAGATCTAATCTCGTAGGCTTTGGAAATCTTCGAGGGTTAGTCTCATCTTCATCTCGTTGCTACCATCTACTAGATTGGATCTTGGCTTGTTATTCTTTCTTGCGGTAGGAATTTTTTTGTTTTCTATGCTACGAATCCCATCATCTACTCCTCCCGAGAGGTCTGGTTCCTCGTAGCAGATCCCACCTGCTCCGTCTTGTCCGTCATTGGCTTCCTCGAGGTGATTCAGCTAAGCAGGGGATTATAAGAGGTATGAGTACGAGCGTACTCAACAAGTTCATAATAGGAAAGAGGTGTTTAATGCACTAACTATGGTACTAGACCAGAAAGTCTAATACCAATGCATGTTTTTATAATCATTTCTTCAAAAGGTTGCTTTTATTCAGAAGAGCTATGTCCGTCAGCCTTCACCGGTTTACTAGAACTTCATAGAGTTCCTTTCCGGCAGCGTTCGCGCCATATCCCGAACGAGGGAGTGACATGTCACGATTCATTACGCTCTGCAGAGGTGTGTTGCTTTACCCATAAGAGATCTTAACCTTGGTGCCAACCGGGCAGCTTTCCCGTCCACACTTCCGTGGTGTGAGGCCCGGTATAAGGTCCTAGTCAATAATGCATTCCCCCGCGACCTCGCACACCCACCCTTTGTTGCAATTCCGACCTTGGGTCCTCGCCGGTCAGCGTACCCCTTTGGATAACCTTCGACCTCGACAACAATCAGGTTCTCGACCTGATTCCTTCGCCGGTCGTTGCAACCCATCATAGACTGCATTACCGTGGGGACTTAGGGCTCCCCAACCACTCCACTTGTCCATATCCGGATTCAAGTGACTACGGTTAGCACATCCATTGATGAACGAGAGGAGAGAACACACTTGACTACTCCGTCCCACTCCAGATCTTATGGTTAACACGGGTATTACGGCACAAGAATCACTGGACTACATTTGTTGTTTAATCCTAGATGGATATAAACCCTTGCAATGGAACCTCCACCATACTCATACCATGGTTCCATTGCCCACCACATAGTCATATTCATAATTGTGAAGATATCAATTTTACTTTTCATGCAAGAGTGATAAGTATAGTACTTTGCAAGTAATTTGGTAAAAATACTCAAAGTAACATGAGCAAGCGATGAACTTGCCTTGCGACTGCAATGTAGTGCAGTTGGATTGTTTGGACTGACCCTGGTCCTCTGTTTCTGAAAGATAGCATCATTGTCCGATAAGGACAATGGTTAAAGATTCAAATATGCATGCTTTCAGATTTTAGGGTTTAGTTCCCCCTTCCCGGTGTTTTATTATTTCATGTCAGAGGTGGCTACTAAGAACAAATTAGGAATACTCCTTAAGAGTAAAATATTACCTTGGAATATTGCCAAGGTGTTTTTAAGTCCAAAAGAATTTATGGACTTATTTTATCATTAAAAATATGGAGTTTATTTTTAATGATTATTATTAAATTATTATTCTTTGTATTTAATTATGGCTCAATTTTTATTTGTCTCAAAAATTCCATTTCATATTTTATTAAGATAGAGAATTTTATTCTAACTGGTTTACATATTTTTATTTATTTTTTTAGAGCTATATTTATTTTATAAAATTCTGTGAAAGATTCAATTTAAATGGCAATTTTTGGAAATGACCAAAATGCCCCTCGGGCCCACCTGTTAGGCAGCCCGAGCTGGTTAGGTTGGACCAGCCCGTTGGGATCGGTCCAACCGACCCAGACGCGCTCGTTGCCTCCTCCTCGTCCTAACCCTAACTGTCCCGCACGCTCTGGCGACTCGTGGTCGCCGCCGCCGTAGCCGCTTTGTTCCGGCCATCTCCGGCGACGAGATCGGTCGCAAACGAGCCGCCTCTCGACGGTGCACCTGGTGGTCCGCGTCGATCTGCGATTCGCGGTCGCCTCCGTTCGCCCAGCCCTTCTGCAACTAGGGTTGCACGGATCCACGGCGATGCGCCGCTCACCGGCGTCCCAGACGCTGTGGCGCTGCCGTGTTCTTCGCCGTGGTGGTGCTGGAGCACTGGTGCTCGGCGACGCCTGGCTTGGCGCGGCTTGGCGCTGCCGTGGCGGGCTGTGCCGGTGCCGCCACGGGAAACGCCGTGGTACTCCTGCACCAGGTACGCCTCCTTTCTGTACCCCCTTCTCCTCTTCTTCTCCTCTTCGTCTAGCTCGAGCTGTGGCTGCTCTAATTGCCATGGTCTAGCTCTATTACCATGCATGTGCTGTTGCTCTTCTCTCTCTAGTCTATGCTTGTGCTCTTGCCATTACTGCTGTTGTGGCTCTTGTGTAATTGCTCATGAGCATGCTGTTATGCTCATGGCCTGCCATGTTGCGCCAGCCACTGCTGCTACTGCTAGACTATCATGTGTATACCTACTTTCTGCCCCTGGCTTGATTACAGTGAGTAATCCTTACTTTATGCAAGAGCCAGTGCCTCTGGTGTATGGTTCATTGAGCTATGATTTGATGCCCCTGGATGCATCTGTGTGTGCTATTTCATTTATCTGTGCTTGTCAGTGAAGCTTTGCTTCCTATTTCTAACAAACAGGCATGATCTACTTGATGCAGTAATGATCTTTTGCATCCCATGCACTAACTGGATGGAAACCAACATGTGTTGGCACCTCCTGTGATGCATGAACTCCTTGGAGTGATGATATGCTTCTCTAGTGGGCTTTTCTGTGTGGCTAGGTAGTTGTTGTGACCCTAGCAGAGCTTGGCCTGCTAGAAATGGTTGCTCCTACCTCTTGTGTATGCTTCTATGCAATATTTCTGGTAGTCATCCATGGGCTGCTAGGATATTTGATGTTGAAATGAAAATGGACAGATCAATGTCCATGTTCTGATGGCTTAGCTAGCTGTAGGGTGCTAGGTGAATCTGGCTGGCTAGATAGGATCAAATCCATGCTGGATTTCCTTGGTTATGTCATTGATTATTATTTTGACTTAATCAGTGTTCCCTTGGATGATTTCCTATTGGCTTATCCCTTATTTTGCTTGCACCATATGGCTGGTAGCCAAATGATGATACAAACAGGGTATTCCAACCCTTTTGGCTTGTGTGACTTATGCATATGCTGGATTAGTATGAGCAAAACATTGATTGCTCATGATTCTTGGTATACCTCACTCCAGCACATAGAAAGTGATGCTGATGTAGAGGTTTTGCTTCTGGTTTCTGTTGTAAGCTTGCCCTTCTCCTCCTGGCTAGCTTGTGATGCTTTACTTCATCATGTGCTGGTTCTCGAGTTAACAGTTCTTGGTGGAACTGTCCTGGATAGTTTGGCTGGCTGTGTTGTTCTTGCCGTTCTAAGAATTTCTTGTTGTTCTTACCCTTTGGAGATTCTGCCGATGAGCTGCTAGGGTTTTGGCTGGTGAAAAGGTTTTATACTGCCCTTCTCCTTGCTTCTATGGTCGATAGCACTGCCTGTCAACCTGGGTGCTCCTCCCCTGGTCTATGTGTGCTGTGGAGCATGCAGCAAGCCTTGTGAGCTGCTTGTGCATGCTCAGGTTGGAACTTGGGCTTTTGGCATGGTTCAGCTCGGCAGGCTTTGATATTATCCACCAATTTGGCCATTATTTTCACTAATATGCCAAGTGGCTCTGCCACTTGGCCTAACTTGCATTTCTTGTTTGTTATGTCTATATGCAGGGATCAATTGGGTGCTCAAGAATCTCAATCAAGTGTTGATCAAGGAATTCATGAAGAACTGCTTGTTTAGTTTAGCATTCTGTAATTATTTGTAATTTTCATTTTCTTTTTCATTTATTCCTTGTAATATTTATAATTCAAATGGATAATGTAAATGACAATGTATTATGTGTGTTAATCAATAAAGCTCAAGTTTTCCCTAATGAGCTTTTAATATATATTCATATTCTTTTATATTCTTAATTTTCCAATTGTTTAATGAGTTATCCATTATTTGAATTATGATATGCCTAATTGATGTTTGAATTTGAAATTCAAACCTAATTGTTTGAATTCAATCATGCAACTTAAGTTGAGAGGTGGATTGTTCCCCTCTCTTCTCCAAAACCCTAAGTTGAGATTAGATAGGTCCAAGTTTATCGCATTCTCGAAACCCTAACCCTATCTGGTGTCGAGAGAGAAACTTGTCCCCCCCTAAGATGCAGTTTTTCAATAAAGCGCGAAATTTCCCCAGATTTTACGATGCAATGCACATCCCTTTCTAAAATCTACCCCTCGATCGTCTCGAATCCTAGGATATTACAGCCTTTCCCCCTTAAAGAAAACTTCGTCCCGAAGTTGTGGTTGTAATACCTGAACAGCTCTGGATAGGATTTCCTCAAGTCTTCCTCTTTCTCCCAGGTGGCTTCCCTCTCAGGATGATGCTTCCATTGAATCTTGCAATATTTAATAGCTCTGTTTGTTGGAGATATGCCCAAGAGGCAATAATAAAATGGTTATTATATATCTTTGTGTTTATGATAAATGTTTACATATCATGCTATAATTGTATTAACCGAAACATTGATACATGTGTGTTATGTGAACAACAAGGAGTCCCTAGTAAGCCTCTTGTATAACTAGCTTGTTGATTAATAGATGATCATCGTTTCATGATCATGAACATTGGATGTTATTAATAACAAGGTTATGTCATTGATGAATGATGTAATGGACACACCCAATTAAGCGTAGCATAAGATCACGTCATTAAGTTCATTTGCTATAAGCTTTCGATACATAGTTACCTAGTCCTTTCGACCATGAGATCATATAAATCACTTATGGGAAGGGTACTTTGATTACATCAAACACCAACGCGTAAATGGGTGGTTATAAAGATGGGATTAGGTATTCGGAAAGTATGAGTTGAGGCATATGGATCAACAGTGGGATTTGTCCATCCCGATGACGGATAGATATACTCCAGGCCCTCTCGGTGGAATGTCGTCTAAATAGCTTGCAAGCATATGAATGGTTCATAAGAGACCACATACCACGGTACGAGTAAAGAGTACTTGTCAGGAACGAGGTTGAACAAGGTATGGAGATACCGATGATCAAACCGACAAGTAAAATATCGCGTGACAAAGGGAATCGGTATCGTATGTAAATGGTTCATTCGATCACTAAGTCATCGTTGAATATGTGGGAGCCATTATGGATCTCCAGATCCCGCTATTGGTTATTGGTCGGAGAGAAGTCTCAACCATGTTGCATAGTTCGCGAACCGTAGGGTGACACACTTAAGGTTTGATGTCGTTTAAGTAGATATGGAATATGGAATGGAGTTCGAAGTTTTGTTCGGAGTCTCGGATGGGATCCCGGACATCACGAGGAGTTCCGGAATGGTCCGGAGAATAAGATTCATATATATAGGAAGTCATTTTCTAAGTTTGAAAATGATCCGGTGCATTTATGGAAGGTTCTAGAAGGTTCTAGAAAAGTCCGGAAGAAATCACCGTGGAAGGTGGAGTCCCGGAGGGACTCCACCTAGCATGGCCGGCCAGCCAAAGAGGGAGGGGAGTCCCAGGTGGACTCCACCTGAGGTGGCCGGCCACCCCACCAAGGAAAGGGAGGAATCCCTCCCCAAGTAGGATTCGTCCATATGGCGCTTTTGAATTGGGGTCTTATTCGAAGACTTTGGGCCAACCCTTGGGGTTCCACCTATATAATGAGGGACAAGGGGAGGGGGCCGGCCACCACAAGCCACCTTGGCGCCCCCCAGGCCGGCGCCCCCAAACCCTAGCCTCTCCCCAAACCCTAGCCTCCTCTCCTCCTAATACTTCCCAGCGCATAGGCGAAGCCCTGCCGGAGTTCTCCACCACCACCGCCACCACGCCGTCGTGCTGCCGGGATTCCGAGGAGGATCTACTACTTCCGCTGCCCGCTGGAACGGGGAGAAGGACGTCGTCTTCATCAACACCGAACGTGTGACCGAGTACGGAGGTGCTGCCCGTTCGTGGCACCGTCAAGATCTTCTACGCGCTTTTGCAAGCGGCAAGTGGTCGACTACACCAACAACGAGATCTAATCTCGTAGGCTTTGGAAATCTTCGAGGGTTAGTCTCATGATCTTCTCGTTGCTCCCATCTTCTTGATTGCATCTTGGCTTGGTTTTCGTTCTTGTGGTAGGAAAATTTTTGTTTTCTATGCTACGAATCCCATCAGTGGTATCAGAGCCGTGTCTATGCATAGATTGGTTGCACGAGTAGAACACAATTGTTTTGTGGGCGTTGATGCTTTGTTGTCTTTAGTTCGTGTACTTTGCATCTTTGTGGCATAGTGGGATGAAGCGGCTCGGGCTAACTTTACATGACCGCGTTCATGAGATTTGCTCCACGCTCGACATGCAACTTGTATTGCATAAGTGGCTTTGCGGGTGTCTGTCTCTCCCACTATAGTAAAGATCCAATTTACTCTTTCTTTTGACAACACTAGTATCACCGTTGTGGTTCATGTTCGTAGGTAGATTGGATCTTACTCGAAAACCCTAAACCACGTAAAATATGCAAACCAAATTAGGACGTCTAACTTGTTTTTGCGGGGTTTGGTGATGTGATATGGCCATAATGTGATGATGAATATGTATGAGATGATCATTATTGTATTGTGGCAACCGGCGGAGCCTTATGGTTGTCTTTAAATTTCATGTTGAGTAGTATTTCAAAGAAGTTGTAATAGTTGCTACATGGAGAACAATCATGAAGACGGCGCCATTGACCTTGACGCTACGCCGACGATGATGGAGATCATGCCCGTTGATGATGGAGATCATGTCCGTGCTTTGGAGATGAAGATCAAAGGCGCAAAGACAAAAGGGCCATATCATATCACATATGAATTGCATGTGATGTTAATCCTTTTATGCATCTTATTTTGCTTAGATCGCGATGGTAGCATTATAAGATGATCCCTCTCACTAAATATCAAGATAATAAAGTGTTCATCCTTAGTAGCACCGTTGCTAGGACTTGTCGTTTCGAAGCATCACGTGATGATCGGGTGTGATAGATTCTACATGTGCATACAACGGGTGCAAGCCATTTGCACACGCGGATACTAAGGTTGCCTTGACGAGCCTAGCATGTACAGACATGGTCTCGGAACACGGGATACCGAAAGGTAGAGCATGAATCATATGAATGATATGATGAACACTTTGAGTGTTCGCCAATGAAATTACATCTTGTCTCGTGATGATCGGACTTGGTGTAGTGGATTTGGTTCGTGTGATCACTAAGACAATGCGAGGATATTGTTTTGAGTGGGAGTTCACCTAGTTTTTAATTTTGTTAAATTAAAATTTGAACTCAATTTGTCATAAACTTAGTCTAAACTATTGCAAATATATGTTGTAGATCATGGCGTCCCCATCAATCAATTTTAACCAGTTCCTAGAGAAAGAAAAACTTAAAAGCAATGGTAGCAACTTCACCGACTGGTTCCGTCATGTGAGGATTTTCCTCACTGGTGGAAATCTGCAATTTGTGCTCGAAGCACCGCTAGGTCCCCCACCACCACCTGCAGTATCCGAGGACGAAAAGAATGTTTACGAGACTCCTGTGCAGCCTAGAGGCGGAGCTCCAAAAGCGTTTTGAGCACCACGATCCTTATGAGCTGGTCCATGAGCTAAAAGCTATCTTTGAAACTCATGCGGCCGTGGAAAGCTATGAAGCATCGAAACACTTCTTTGGCTGTATGATGGAAGAGGGTAGCTCCGTTAGTGAGCACGTGCTCGCTATGTCCGGGCATGCGAAGAAGCTTAGTGACTTGGGGATAGTGATTCCTAACAAATTGGGTATTCATCTGTCCTTCAATCATTGCCACCAAGTTACAAGAACTTCGTGATGAACTACAACATACGAGAACATGAACAAGGAGTTACCTGAACTCTCCATGCTGAAATCTGCTGAGGTGGAAATACAGAAAGAGCACCAAGTGTTGATGGTCAACAAGACCACCAGTTTCAAGAAGCAAGGCAAACCTAAGAAGGGCAACGTCAAGAAGGGCGGCAAGAAAGTTGCCGCACCTCCTGAGATGCCTAAGGGTGGCCCTAAACCTGATACTGAGTGCTATTACTGCAATGGGAAGGGGCATTGGAAGCGTAATTGCCCCAAGTACTTGGCTGATCTGAAGAGCGGCCTTGTCAAGAAGAAGAAAGGTATATCTGATATACATGTTATAGATGTCTATCTTACTGGTTCTCGTACTAGTGCCTGGGTATTTGATACTGGTTCGGTTGCTCACATTTATAACTCGAAACAGGAACTACGGAATAAACGAAGCCTAGCAAGGGACGAGGTGACGATGCGCGTTGGAAACGGATCCAAGGTCGATGTGATCGCTGTCGGCACGCTCCCTCTACATCTACCTTCGGGATTAGTTTTAAACCTCAATAATTGTTATTTGGTGCTGCGTTGAGCATGAACATTATATCTGGATCTTGTTTAATGCAAGACGGTTATTCATTTAAGTCTGAGAATAATGGTTGTTCTATTTTTATGAATAATATCTTTTATGGTCATGCACCTGAGATGAATGGTTTATTCTGTTAAATCTCGATAGTAGTGATACACATGTTCATAACATTGATGCTAAGCGAATTAAATTAAATGATAATTCTACTTATATGTGGCACTGTCGTCTTGGTCATATTGGAGTGAAACGCATGAAGAAACTCCATTCCGATGGACTACTTGAGTCACTTGACTTTGAGTCACTTGATAGATGTGAAGCATGTCTAATGGGAAAAATGACTAAGACTCCATTCTCTGGTATGATGGAGCGAGCTACAGACTTATTGGAAATCATACATACCGATGTGTGCGGACCAATGAGTGTAGCCTCGCGCGGTGGTTATCGTTATGTTCTAACCTTCACGGATGATCTGAGTAGATATGGGTATATCTATTTCATGAAACATAAATCCGAAACTTTCGAGAAGTTTAAGGAATTCCAAAGTGAAGTAGAAAATCAACGTAACAAGAAGATCAAGTTTCTGCGATCTGATCGCGGAGGCGAATATCTGAGTTATGAGTTTGGCATGCATTTAAAGAAATGCGGAATACTTTCCAGTTGACACCGCCGGGAACACCACAAATGGTGTGTCCGAACGTCATAATCGAACTCTCTTAGATATGGTTCGTTCTATGATGTCTCTTACTGATTTGCCGTTATCGTTTTGGGGTTATGCATTAGAGACAGCCGCATTCACTTTAAATAGGGCACCATCTAAATCCGTTGAAACGACACCGTATGAATTATGGTTTAATAAGAAACCTAAGTGTCGTTCCTTAAAGTTTGGGGTTGCGAAGCCTATGTAAAAAGTTACAACCGGACAAGCTAGAACCCAAAGCGGAGAAATGCGTCTTCATAGGATACCCTAAGGAAACTATTGGGTATACTTTCTATCACAGATCCGAAGGCAAAATCTTTGTTGCTAAGAACGGAACCTTTCTTGAGAAGGTTTCTCACTAAAGAAGTGACTGGAAGAAAAGTAGAACTCGATGAGGTTACTGAACCTTCTCTCGTTGATCGAGTAGCGCAGTACCGGAAGATGTTCCTGTGCCGCCTGCACCGATAAGAGAGGAAGCTAATGATAATGATCATGAAACTTGGCGAGGTAGCTACTGAACCTCGCAGATCGACAAGGGAACGTGCCACTCCTGATCGGTATGATCCTTGTCTAAATGTCATGATTGTGGACAACAATGATGAGGACCCTGCGACGTATGAAGAAGCGATGATGAGCCCAGATTCCAACAAATGGCAAGCCATGAAATCCGAAATGGGATCCATGTATGATAACAAAGTATGGACTTTGGTAGACTTACCTGATAGCCGTAAGGCTGTCGAGAATAAATGGATCTTCAAGAGAAAAACAGATGCTGATGGTAATATTACTGTCTATAAAGCTCGACTTGTCGCAAAGGGTTTCCGACAAATTCAAGGTGTTGACTACGATGAGACTTTCTCACCTGTAGCGAAGCTAAAATCTGTGAGGATTTTGTTAGCAATAGCTGCATTTTTCGATTATGAGATTTGGCAGATGGATGTCAAAACGGCATTCCTTAATGGAGACATTGAGGAAGAGTTGTATATGGTACAACCCAAAGGTTTTGTTCAATTTATGGACTGAAGCAAGCATCCAGGAGTTGGAACCGACGCTTTGATAAGGTGATCAAAGACTTCGGGTTTATACAGTGCCATGGAGAGGCTGTATTTACAAGAAAGTGAGTGGGAGCTCTGTATCATTCCTGATATTATATGTAGATGATATATTATAGATTGGGAATGATATAGAACTATTAAGCAGTGTAAAAGGTTATTTGAATAAGTGTTTTTCAATGAAGGACCTTGGTGAAGCAGCGTACATTTTAGGCATCAAGATTTATAGAGATAGATCAAGACGCCTAATAGGGCTTTCACAGAGTACATACCTGGACAAGATTCTAAAGAAGTTTAGAATGGATGAAAGTAAGAAAGGGTTCTTACCGATGTTGCCAGGTAAGGTCTTGAGTAAGACTCAAGGTCCGGCTACGGAGAAGAAAGAGAGAGGATGAATCAGATCCCCTATGCCTCGGCAGTGGGCTCTATCATGTATGCCATGCGTGTACTAGACCGGATATAGCACATGTTGTTAGTTTGACTAGAAGATATCAAAGTGATCCAGGAATGGAACACTGGACAGTCGAGAATATCTGAAGTACTTGAAAGAACTAAGGATATGTTTCTTTGTTATGGCGGTGACCAAGAGCTCGTTGTAACCAGTTACACCGATGCAAGTTGGAACAGATCCCGATGACTCTAAGTCTCAGTCCGGGTACGTGTTTATATTGAATGGTGCTGCAGTAAGCTGGTGCAGCTCGAAGCGGTGCACGGTGGCGAAGTCTTCAACGAATCGGAATACATAGCGGCTTCGGAGGCTTCATCGGAGCGGTATGGATGAAGAGGTTCATTGTTGAGCTTGGTGTGGTTCCTAGTGCATTGGACCCACTAGTCATCTATTGTGACAACATGGGTGCCATCGCCAATGCACAGGAACCAAGGTCACACAAGAAGCTGAAGCATATCAAGCTGCGTTTTCATTCGATTCGCGAGTACATCGAAGATGGAGAAGTAAAGATTTGCAAAGTACACACTGATCTGAATGTGGCAGATCCGTTGACTAAAGCTCTCCCTAGGGCAAAGCATGACCAACACCGAATGCCATGGGTGTTAGGTACCTTACAATGTAATCTAGATTATTGACTCTAGTGCAAGTGGGAGACTGTTGGAGATATGCCCAAGAGGCAATAATAAAATGGTTATTATATATCTTTGTGTTTATGATAAATGTTTACATATCATGCTATAATTGTATTAACCGAAACATTGATACATGTGTGTTATGTGAACAACAAGGAGTCCCTAGTAAGCCTCTTGTATAACTAGCTTGTTGATTAATAGATGATCATCGTTTCATGATCATGAACATTGGATGTTATTAATAACAAGGTTATGTCATTGATGAATGATGTAATGGACACACCCAATTAAGCGTAGCATAAGATCACGTCATTAAGTTCATTTGCTATAAGCTTTCGATACATAGTTACCTAGTCCTTTCGACCATGAGATCATATAAATCACTTATGCCGGAAGGGTACTTTGATTACATCAAACACCACTGCGTAAATGGGTGGTTATAAAGGTGGGATTAGGTATTCGGAAAGTATGAGTTGAGGCATATGGATCAACAGTGGGATTTGTCCATCCCGATGACGGATAGATATACTCTGGGCCCTCTCGGTGGAATGTTGTCTAAATAGCTTGCAAGCATATGAATGGTTCATAGGAGACCACATACCACGGTACGAGTAAAGAGTACTTGTCAGGAGACGAGGTTGAATAAGGTATGGAGATACCGATGATCAAACCTCGGACAAGTAAAATATCGCGTGACAAAGGGAATCGGTATCGTATGTAAATGGTTCATTCGATCACTAAGTCATCGTTGAATATGTGGGAGCCATTATGGATCTCCAGATCCCGCTATTGGTTATTGGTCGGAGAAGTCTCAACCATGTCATAGTTCGTGAACCGTAGGGTGACACACTTAAGGTTTGATGTCGTTTAAGTAGATATGGAATATGGAATGGAGTTCGAAGTTTTGTTCGAGTCTCGGATGGGATCCAGGACGGGAGGAGTTCGGAATGGTCCGGAGAATAAGATTCATATATATAGGAAGTCATTTTCTAAGTTTGAAAATGATCCGGTGCATTTATGGAAGGTTCTAGAAGGTTCTAGAAAAGTCCGGAAGAAATCACCGTGGAAGGTGGAGTCCCGGAGACTCCACCTAGCATGGCCGGCCAACCAAAGGGAGGGAGTCCCAGGTGGACTCCACCGAGGTGGCCACCCCATAAGGAAAGGAGGAATCCCACAAGTAGGATTTCCATATGGCAGTTTTGAATTGGGGTCTTATTCGAAGACTTTGGGCCAACCCTTGGGGGTTCCACCTATATAATGAGGGACAAGGGGAGGGGGCCGGCCACCACAAGCCACACTTGGCCGCACCCCCTTAAGGCCGGCGCCCCAAACCCTAGCCTCTCCCCAAACCCTAGCACTCCTCCTCCACATAATACTTCCGCAGCGCATAGGCGAAGCCCTGTCGGAGTTCTCCACCACCACCGCCACCACGCCGTCGTGCTGCCGGGATTCCGAGGAGGATCTACTACTTCCGCTGCCCGCTGGAACGGGGAGAAGGACGTCGTCTTCATCAACACCGAACGTGTGACCGAGTACGGAGGTGCTGCCCGTTCGTGGCACCGTCAAGATCTTCTACGCGCTTTTGCAAGCGGCAAGTGATCGACTACACCAACAACGAGATCTAATCTCGTAGGCTTTGGAAATCTTCGAGGGTTAGTCTCATGATCTTCTCGTTGCTCCCATCTTCTTGATTGTATCTTGGCTTGGTTTTCGTTCTTGCGGTAGGAAAATTTTTGTTTTCTATGCTACGAATCCCATCACTGTTCCTGAGTTGTTTCCAGTTCTCTTCGAGAATCTTGGCTGGCTTCTCGATGTAAGTCAGATCTGGCTGAAGGTCTAGCTCATCATGAGATACTGGCTCATCTGGTGTCTTTAGACATCTCCGGAGTTGTGACACATGGAATACATTGTGTACTTGGGCTAACCTTCTCGGTAGATCCAACTCAAAGGCTAACCCACGGTTCTGACTTAGTATCTTGAAATTTCCGATGTATCTAGGGCTGAGTTTCCCCTTTACTTCGAATCTTTGAAGACCTTTCATCGGACTAACCTTTAGGTATACCATGTCTCCAACCTTTGGTTCCCATGTCCTTCTCTTTTGATCGGCGTAACTCTTCTGTCGGCTTTGAGCTATTTTGAGTCTGTCCCTTATCACATCAATGATCCGTTGCTTCTCCTTCACATAATATGGGTCAAACTCCTTGCTTGAACCTGCCTCATACCAACAGATAGGTGACCTACACTTCCTTCCGTACAGAGCTTCAAACGGTGCCATCTTGATACTGCTTTGGTAGCTGTTGTAAGAAAACTCTGCTAATGGTAAGTGTTCCTCCCATGATCCTCCGAAGTCTAGGGCACAAGCCCTAAGCATGTCCTCAAGTATCTGGTTTGTCCTCTCGGTTTGTCCTCCCATCTGAGGATGATAAGCTGTACTATAGTCCAACTTGGATCCTAAAGCTTCGTGTAGTTGTTTCCAGAAAGCTGATGTGAACACAGATCCTCGATCTGACACTATCTTCTTCGGAATTCCGTGTTTACTCACAATCTCTTTGATATAAAGATCTATAAGCTTCTCACCTTTATCTTGTTGGTTTACTGCTAAGAAATGTGCACTTTTAGTCAACCGGTCCACGATTACCCATATCATGTCCTTCTTTTTATTGGTCATGGGTAGTCCGGTGATAAAATCCATTCCATCTCTTCCCACTTCCATTCTGGGATTGGTAAAGGTTGCAATGGTCCTGCTGGACTTTGGTGTTCTGCCTTCACCCTTTGACAAGTATGGCATTCTGCCACATATTGTGCAATTTATCTCTTCATGTTATTCCACCAGAACAACTCTTTTAGGTCCATGTACATCTTTGTACTTCCTGGATGGATTGAATATGGGGTTTGATGTGCTTCTCTGAGTATCACTTCCTTAATCTCGGCGTTATCTGGAACACAAATCCTTTTCCGAAACCATAATGATCCAGACTCGCCCAGGTGGAATTCTGATGGTCTTCCTTTATCAATCCTTCTTATTTCCTCCATGATTGACCCATGATGATCTCATTCTTCAAATTCACGTTTAGTTCATCCGCAACTTGTAGTGCTGATAGTCCCTCATGTGCTTCCTTCTCCCAAAGTTGTATCTGTGCTTGGCTTATTTCCTTCTTCAACTCCGGTGGTAATTCTTGTTCAACTCCTCCGGTGCTCTTCCGGCTTAAAGCATAGGCTACAACATTGGCCTTTCCAGGTGTGTAGTTGATGGTCAAATCATAGTCCTTGATCAGTTCGAGCCATCTTTTCTGTCTCATGTTCAATTCCTTCTGAGTGAAGAAGTATTTGAGACTCTTGTGATCCGTGTAAAGTTCACATTTAGCTCCATAAAGAAAATGCCTCCATCCTTTCAATGCAAATACAACTGCTGCTAGCTCTAGATCATGTGTTGGATAGTTGACTTCATGAGGTCTAAGTTGCCTTGATCCATACGATATCACTTTCCTATCTTGCATAAGTACACATCCCAATCCATGCTTGGATGCGTCACAATATACGGTGTAATCCTTGCCAACTTCCGGTACTGCTAACACAGGTGCTGTTGTTGGTTTTTCCTTCAGAGTCTGAAAACTTTGCTCACACTCATCTGACCACACAAATGGTGTATTCTTCCTTAGCAGCTTGGTCATTGGTCCCGCTATCTTGGAAAACCCTTGGATGAATCTTCTGTAGTATCCTACCATTCCTAAGAATCCCTGATTTCCTTGACATTCTTAGGTGCTTCCCACTCTAAAACTGCTGCAACTTTGCTTGGGTTTACTGCGATTCCATCCTTGCTAATGACATGTCCAAGAAATTCTACTTGGTCTAGCCAAAACTCACACTTGCTGAATTTGGCATAGAGCTGATGTCTCTTAGTGTTTGCAACACTATCCTGAGATGCTCTGCATGTTCAGCCTTATCCTTGGAATATATCAAAATATCATCGATGAACACGATGCCAAACTTGTCAAGATAAGGCATGAAGATCTTATTCATGAGGTTCATGAATATTGCTGGGGCATTTGTCAACTCAAAAGGTACGACTAGGTACTCATGATGTTGTATTCTGGGAAGTGGATACTTGTTCTTGATGGTAACATTGTTAAGGTTTCGGTAATCTCCGCACATCCTACGGCCTCCATCTCTTTTGTCCACAAATATTACTGGTGATCCCCAAGGTGATATACTTTCCTGTATAAATCCTTTTTGTTCCAAGTCATCCAATTGCTCTTTGAGTTCCTTCAACTCCTTAGGCCCCATCTTGTATGGTGCCTTAGCAATCGGGGCTGTTCCCGGAATTAGGTCAATGGTAAACTCTATCTCCCGATCTGGTGGCATTCCAGGTAACTCCTTCGGGAAAACATCTTGGAATTCATTGACTATTGGTATGTCCTCAAGTTTCACCTCTTTCATGCTATTCAACTGTAGCTCAACTTCAATCTGGGTATGCTTGTCTCCTTGGTAAATCATCCTTCCTCCATCTGGGCTTTTCAAAGACACTGTCTTGTTTGCACAATCTATCAAGGCTCCATTCGCCTCTAACCAGTTCATACCAAGAATGACATCTATGTCCTTCATAGGTAGAACAAACAGGTCTGCGTCAAACGCACATCTACGGATCATGATGACCTGCTCTTGCTTAACGTGGGTAACTAATATCGTTCCCCCCCGCAAATAGTATGGTAATGGGTGTTCCTAACTTAGTGAAATTAAAACCATGTTTGATGATGAATTGCTGAGAAATGAATGATGTGGTTGCACCAGTATCAAAAAGTACTTTGCCAGGATGAGTGAGTATCTGAAGCGTACCTATGACTGCTTTATCAGAATTTATCACCTCCTCCAGGCTGGTACAATTTAGCTTCCCGAAGGGCTTCTTGTTCTTCCAGTTTCCTCCGAAATTCCCACTACCACTCCCTCCTCCTCCTGACTTTCCTCCTCCATTGTTTCTATTAGGGCAATCTTTCAACATATGACCTTCCTGGCGACAACCAAAACAGATCACTTTTGGCTTCCAACAATCTTTTGAGTAATGTCCTTTAAGTCCACAGATACGGCAAATGATCCGTGCCATATACTGGTCTCTTGGAATCCTCTTGTTGTTATTGGGGTTGTATCTCGGTTTAAAGGTTAAACTGGTGTTGGGCTTGTTACTGACAAACTTCTTTGGCTCATATACTTGGCCTTCTTGCGCTTGTCCTCTTGAACTTGTTTAAAGTCATCTTCTAGAGTGATGGCTGCATCCACCAGCTCCTGAAACTCCGTGGCTCTCAACATCCTGAGCTGCACTTTGAACTGAGGATTCAATCCTCTCATGAACCTTTTCTTCCTTTTGTCTTCAGTATTTACCTCCTCAGCGGCGTATCTGGATAGCCCTGAGAATTCTCTGACATAGGTCAGAATTGCCTTGTCCTTCTGTTCAAGACTCTCGAACTCTCTACGCTTCAATTCTACTATACTCTCAGGGACATTGGATTCCCTGAACTTCTGCTTGAACTCTTCCCAGGTGAATACCTTCTCAGCTGGGTATACAGCTACTATATTATCCCACCATGATGCGGCGGGTCCACACAACAGGTGTGTCGCATACCTGACCTTCTCCTGGTCTGTGCATCCAACAGTCTTGAGCTTGCGCTCTGTATCCATCAGCCAATCTTCAGCGTCCATTGGCTCTGGGGAGTAGGCAAACGATATTTGCTTAGTATTCTGGAAGTCAGACAGAGTAACGCCTTGATTCTCTGGCCTTTCCACCCTGTTCTGCTGCAGAAACTCTTGGAAGAATTTGTTCTGCTGCTCCATGGTTGCACGTTGCCTTTCCTCCAACATTTGCATGTATTGGAGGAAGTTCTGCCGCGTCATTGGTGGTGATGGTGGTGGAAACTGATTCCTCGCAGGTTCATCTGCCTCTTCTTTCTGTTTGGCCTCGCGCTCAAGGCGCTGTGCTTCACTCTCCTCCCCGGCGCTCCCGACATCATCCCCTAGCTCTGTAACACAAAGTGGTACTCATAATTACTCCATGCGCAAGTTTTCTGAGCTCAACTTTGTGCACAAAACTAGTCACGCAATGGAAATCAAGAAGCAAATCCAAATCATACAAAACATATACCATGTATATACATACTTAAGCGGTTTATTACAATACCCATAAGCAATGTGAGTATGCAAACTCACTTATTGTATGCAAATTACAATTGATTAAACTATTACACACTACAATACATTCGGTACAACAGTATTGTAGTCTCGCCTCCCGTGGTGGTCACTAGTCGTGGCTTCATTCTTGGTACATCCCAGGCGTCCATCCGGTCGAACGTGTTGTCCTCCTGATAGAGTCTGGGACATAAGGTCTCCCAGACGGCTGGTAGTCCGAGTCTGAGGATGATCCCAAGGAGAAATCTGTCATCATAAAATGATTATTCAGTGATGCATAAGCACCCCCATGGGATACTCCTCCTCCTCAATGGACACGTTTCCGGTGTGCTCTGAGGTGTTCATGTCAAAAGGTCCATGCCTTCCTCTGCCTCCGAAACTCTCCCCCTTGACCACATTGCGGGCCTTCCCTCCTTCGGAGTCGGACTCTATCACTATAGGATACTCCTGGTAATCTCCAAACTCATAGTGATGATTCTGGTATTGGTCCACCGCGTCCTGGTCTATTTCCGGGTCACATCTCACCGGATCATCCTCGGTACCCATGAACGATCCCCAACGCCATCCAGTGGAGTTCTCAATTGGAGTCTTCGAGCGTTGGTTGTTCCCGGATTCTTCTCCACCCTCATAACCACCATATGAACTACTAGGGAAGAACCTAGGGGTTTGTGGTGTTGGTTGTGGTTTTGGGGTGTCTATGTGGATGTAGTCACCAGTTGAGAAGACTGGTGTAGGTGGATCACTCTCCATCGGCCCCTTACCTTTCGACTCCTCCTTAGGCTCAGTAAACTCATCTAACATTGTGTCAATTGCTCCCGACAAGTGTCGGTTCAACTGAAAGAACAACGTCAGAAGGTTCCTACAGTTATCCATGTACTTTGCGGCTTCAGCAGGCTTTCTCTTGGCAAACTTGAAGTGGTTCAGAGTTGGATCATCGTCCTCCTCCATATGTGGGATATGTGCGAATTCGGAGCCAATAAGATCCTTGGTCTTATGCTCGCGAATATCTGTGATGGCTTTCATAATGGCTATGTGGTAAGCTGTTCTGATGGTCCTAGACTCTCCAGCAGGCATAACTGCACTCATTCCTAGGGCTTCAGGTAACTGGAGACCTACCCTACACTTCGCCAGTACTGTACCATCGTAGTACATGTACTTCATTACTCGGATTTGGGGATCGCACCCAAAATCGAGTAACATAGCACGAAGTATATCAGCGAGTCCTCCGTCATAGTCGTTCAACGTGGATTCCTTCACTTTCACGGTACGTCCGAAACGTGAACTGGCCATAGTCGGCTGTGGATAAGAAAGAATATAATATTAGTAATAATACATCATAATAGTGATAATAAAGAATTATCGCACTAAAAGATATGAATGTTTTATTCTCAAGTGAATAGACACCATATTTTTAGAGAATTCTTTACTAATCCTATTTGACTCCTACCGTCTCGTCCCATTAACTAGGTTCCAACCTAAGGTCAAAGCTTTTGCTCTGATACCAACTGTGGTGACCGCATACCACTGCATGTTGTAGTATGCCAGTCGTTGACATAATATGTGCGAAGTACCAATCTGCAAATATTACATCTCTCAGAGTAGTACAACAGAACATAGCTGGTCCATAACTCATTCACATATTATTACAAACCAAATATATACATCATCTCAGAGCTCCTCCTGGGTCCATAGAGGTTTACTCCTGGGTTCAAGGTGAACCCAAATTAACTTACAATATAGAAGTCTTAGCAGGTTATACATTTATTCTACTCGAGCAGCTAAGTACTAGAGTGTTCGCACTACTCAGTTACTACTACTACCCTTGTAATCTAAACTTGTTCTCCTTCGGGAACCTCCCCGATTCCGTAGACGATAAGGTAGTCGACCCCCTCTACTCCTCCTGACAGGTCTGGTTCCTCGTAGCAGATCCCATCAGCTCCGTCTTGTCCGTCATTGGCTTCCTCGAGGTGATTCAGACAGTCTAGAGGTATGAGTACGAGCGTACTCAACAAGTTCATAATAGGAAAGAGGTGTTTAATTCACTAACTACGGTACTAGACCAGAAAGTCTAATACCAATGCATGTTTTTATAATCATTTCTTCAAAAGGTTGCTTTTATTCAGAAGAGCTATGTCCGTCAGCCTTCACCGGTTTACTAGAACTTCATGGAGTTCCTTTCCGGCAGCGTTCGCATTCCATATCCCGAACAGAGTGACGGTCACGATTCATTCAGAGCGTGTTGCTTTACCCATAAGAGATCTTAACCTTGGTGCCAACCGGCAGCTTTCCCGTCCACTTCCGTGTGAGGCCCGGTATAAGGTCCTAGTCAATAATGCATTCCCCGCGACCTCGCACACCCACCCTTTGTTGCAATTCCGACCTTGGGTCCTCGCCGGTCAGCGTACCCCTTTGGATACCTTCCGACCTCGACAACAATCAGGTTCTCGACCTGATTCCTTCACCGGTCGTTGCAACCCATCATAGACCGCATTACCGTGGGGACTTAGGGCTCCCCAACCACTCCGCTTGTCCATATCCGGATTCAAGTGACTACGGTAAGCGCATCCGTTGATGAACGAGAGGAGAGAACACACTTGACTACTCCGTCCCACTCCAGATCTTATGGTTAACACGGGTATTACGGCACAAGAATCACTGGACGACATTTGTTGTTTAATCCTAGATGGATATAAACCCTTGCAATGGAACCTCCACCATACTCATACCATGGTTCCATTGCCCACCACATAGTCATATTCATAATTGTGAAGATATCAATTTTACTTTTCATGCAAGAGTGATAAGTATAGTACTTTGCAAGTAATTTGGTAAAAATACTCAAAGTAACATGAGCAAGCGATGAACTTGCCTTGCGACTGCAATGTAGTGCAGTTGGATTGTTTGGACTGACCCTGGTCCTCTATTTATGAAAGATAACATCATTGTCCGATAAGGACAATGGTTAAAGATTCAAATATGCATGCTTTCAGATTTTAGGGTTTAGTTCCCCCTTCCCGGTGTTTTATTATTTCATGTCAGAGGTGGCTACTAAGAACAAATTAGGAATACTCCTTAAGAGTAAAATATTACCTTGGAATATTTCCAAGGTGTTTTTAAGTCCAAAAGAATTTATGGACTTATTTTATCATTAAAAATATGGAGTTTATTTTTAATGATTATTATTAAATTATTATTCTTTGTATTTAATTATGGCTCAATTTTTATTTGTCTCAAAAATTCCATTTCATATTTTATTTTGATAGAGAATTTTATTCTAACTGGTTTACATATTTTTTTTTTAGAGCTATATTTATTTTATAAAATTCTGTGAAAGATTCAATTTAAATGGCAATTTTCGGAAATGACCAAAATGCCCCTCGGGCCCACCTGTCAGGCAGCCCGAGCTGGTTAGGTTGGACCAGCCCATTGGGCTCAGTCCAACTGACCCAGACGCGCTCGTTGCCTCCTTCTCGTCCTAACCCTAACTCTCCCGCACGCTCTGGCGACTCGTGGTCGCCGCCGCCGTAGCCGCTTTGTTCCGGCCGCCTCCGGCCATCTCCGGCGACGAGATCGGTCGCAAACGAACCGCCTCTCGACGGTGCACCTGGTGGTCCGCGTCGATCTGCGATTCGCGGTCGCCTCCGTTCGCCCCCAACCCTTCTGCAACTAGGGTTGCACGGATCCGCGGCGATGCGCCGCTCACCGGCGTCCCAGACGTTGTGGCGCTGCCGTGTGCTTCGCCGTGGTGGTGCTGGAGCACTGGTGCTTGGTGACGCCTGGCTTGGCCGCGGCTTGGCGCTGCCGTGGCTGGGCTGTGCCGCCGTGCCGCCACGGGAAACGTCGTGGTACTCCTGCTCCAGGTACGCCTCCTTTCTGTACCCCCTTCTCCTCTTCTTCTCCTCTTCGTCTAGCTCGAGATGTGGCTGCTCTAATTTCCATGGTCTAGCTCTATTAGCATGTCTGTGCTGTTGCACTTCTCTCTCTAGTCTATGCTTGTGCTCTTTCCATTACTGCTGTTGTGGCTCTTGTGTAATTGCTCATGAGCATGCTGTGATGCTCATGGCCTGCCATGTTGCTCCAGCCACTGCTGCTGCTAGACTATCATGTGTATACCTACTTTCTGCCCCTGGCTTGATTACAGTGAGTAATCCTTGCTTTATGCAAGAGCCAGTGCCTCTGGTGTATGGTTCATTGAGCTATGATTCATGGTAATGTTCTACTGAGCTTGGTTGTTGGCTAGATAGCTCCATTCCTTGATGGTGTGCTTCTGGATACAATTATAATTCATCTGTTTGATTATCTGTGATGCAATTGTTGATTAACTGTGGCTTTGAATGATCCTGTGATCATCAGGGCTTCCTGTTGGCTTATATACTTGTATGCATTCACTTGATATGTTGATGTTGCTTGTGTATCTAGCTTCACACCAAGTACTGGTGGTTGCTGTTGCTTGTGAAAGCAATACTGGTGGCTGGTTGAATGATTTGATGCCCCTGGATGCATCTGTGTGTGCTATTTCATTTATCTGTGCTTGTCAGTGAAGGTTTGCTTCCTATTTCTGACAAACTGTCATGATCTACTTGATGCAGTAATGATCTTTTGCATCCCATGCACTAACTGGATGGAAACCAACATGTGTTGGCACCTCCTGTGATGCATGAACTCCTTGGAGTGATGATATGCTTCTCTAGTGGGCTTTTCTGTGTGGCAAGGTAGTTGTTGTGACCCTAGCAGAGCTTGGCCTGCTAGAAATGGTTGCTCCTACCTCTTGTGTATGCTTCTATGCAATATTTCTGGTAGTCATCCATGGGCTGCTAGGATATTTGATGTTGAAATGAAAATGGACAGATCAATGTCCATGTTCTGATGGCTTAGCTAGCTGTAGGGTGCTAGGTGAATCTGGCTGGCTAGATAGGATCAAATCCATGCTGGATTTCCTTGGTTATGTCATTGATTATTATTTTGACTTAATCAGTGTTCCCTTGGATGATTTCCTACTGGCTTATCCCTTATTTTGCTTGCACCATATGGCTGGTAGCCAAATGATGATACAAACAGGGTATTCCAACCCTTTTGGCTTGTGTGACTTATGCATATGCTGGATTAGTATGAGCAAAACATTGCTTGCTCATGATTCCTGGGTATACCTCACTCCAGCTCCTAGAAAGTGTGCTGATGTAGAGGTTTTGCTTCTGGTTTTTGTTGTAAGGTTGCCCTTCTTCTCCTGGCTAGGTTGTGATGCTTTACTTCATCATGTGCTGGTTCTCCAGTTAACAGTTCTTGGTGGAACTGTCCTGGATAGTTTGGCTGGCTGTGTTGTTCTTGCTGTTCTAAGAATTTCTTGCTGCTCTTACCCTTTGGAGATTCTGCCGATGAGCTGCTAGGGTTTTGGCTGGTGAAAAGGTTTTATACTGCCCTTCTCCTTGCTCCTATGGTCGACAACACTGCCTGTCAACCTGGGTGCTCCTCCCCTGGTCTATGTGTGATGTGGAGCATGCAGCAAGCCTTGTGAGCTGCTTGTGCATGCTCATGTTGGAACTTGGGCTTTTGGCATGGTTCAACTCGGCAGGCTTTGATATTATCCACCAATTTGGCCATTATTTTCACTAATCTGCCAAGTGGCTAACTTGCATTTCTTGTTTGTTATGTCTATATGTAGGGATCAATTGGGTGCTCAAGAATCTCAATCAAGTGTTGATCAAGGAATTCATGAAGAACTGCTTGTTTAGTTTAGCATTCTGTAATTATTTGTAATTTTCATTTTCTTTTTCATTTATTCCATTTCTGTAATGTGTTGTAATATTTATAATTCAAATGGATAATGTAAATGACAATGTATTATGTGTGTTAATCAATAAAGCTCAAGTTTTCCCTAATGAGCTTTTAATATATGTTCATATTCTTTTATATTCTTAATTTTCCAATTGTTTAATGAGTTATCCATTATTTGAATTATGATATGCCTAATTGATGTTTGAATTTGAAATTCAAACCTAATTGTTTGAATTCAATCATGCAACTTAAGTTGAGAGGTGGATTGTTCCCCTCTCTTCTCCAAAACCCTAATTTGAGATTAGATAGGTCCAAGTTTATCGCACTCTCGAAACCCTAACCCTATCTGGTGTCGAGAGAGAAACTTGTCCCCCCTAAGATGCAGTTTTTCAATAAAGCGCGAAATTTCCCTAGATTTTACGATGCAATGCACATCCCTTTCTAAAATCTACCCCTCGATCGTCTCGAATCCTGGGATATTACATAATGCCAGTGTAATTCTGTGAAGCTTCAGCGCAATCTGATTCCAAAATCATTCCATTTGACAGCATGAACAAAGAAAATCCACATTTAGCTTGACCCATCCAATATCAGACGGGTCCCATGGTTTCTGAACATGTTATAAGGTACACACCGAAACCTACATGCCGCAAGCAGACCATACTGACACAACAATAGAGATATCTCCCTACAACTGCCCAGATCAAATATCAAACGGCAAACTTACTTTGGTTCGTTACAGGTTACAGCATAAAATGATACAACTGAAACATTTCCTTATGTATCCACCCAAGCAGCAATTGCTCAAGTGGTCCTTCTCGCACTTTAGTTTTTCTCCGGTATCAGATCAAATAGATTCACCATGCCAGTGAACATCTCTGGTCCACAATATCATGTCCATAGGGCGCTCATTTTCCCTATTGGACAGGAGCACACCTTTATTGATTGGCACCCCCAGCGGCTCGATACAAACGGGCGCTGTGTGACCGTTTGCGTCCGCACGGACTGGAAATGCGTCTGCACCCTGCTCCAGCGGGGTGACACATCATGTCCGGGGCGTCCGCAGCGACGCAAACGCGATGCAAATACGCGTCACGTTTGCGTCTCCGCGGACGCTGCGCGGTCGCGCCTAGCGTCCGCTCGCTTCCCCACGGGCCCTGGCAGCGACCCTGGTTCGATCGGCCTCGAATTAAGCACACAACAAGCACGCGAATGTCAACCGCCGGTGTGGCAACCGCTGATCAACCCGCCAACCGCCAGAATGGAGCGCCGAACCACCGCGGAAGAGCAACCGCCGACCTCTTCGTTATACGTGCCGCCGTTAATCCCCGCAGAATATAACCCCTTCTTCTTCTTCTTCTTCTTCTTCTTCTTCTTCTTCTTCTTCTTCCCTCGGAGGGGAGTTCGGTTTCTAAACCTACTCCCCTCCGTCGCTTTCACTCCTGCCGCCTTCCTCCTCTCCGACGAGCCATTCCGCCGCCTCTGACAATGCTCCGCCGCTTCCGCTACCACCCCTCCGTCCGCAATGGGGCGGTTAAGACGCGTAGGTAGGGGAGGGGGCCGAATCGGCAGCGGGAAGGAATCACGACGTCCGCCAGGTGTACGGGCGGAGGCGGACCGCGCTCCGACGGTGCATGGAAGTGGGCGGCACGGAAGTGGCCGCATGCTATCGCGCGCCGGCAAGCGCGCGAGGAGGCGGCCGAAGAAGGAGTAGCCGAGGCGCCCCCCGCCGGCTCGTGCAGCCCGCCGCTGCCGGCGCTACCCCCGCGCGGCAACGACGACGATGACGATGACGCCGACGGGCCGCCTGTAGCCTGCGGGAGCTCGATGGAGGCGGCGGCGTTCGAGGTGGCGGCGCTCATCGTCGCGTAGGAGTCGCCGGCAAGGAGAAACCCTCCTCCGCCACCGGGAAGCGCCCTAGTGACAATCCGGGGCCTAATCTAGTAGTTTTTAGGTCTCAAATTAGCGAATGTAGGTCGAACTATCATGTATTTTGGCTAGTTTAATGTAAATTATCGACGAATCAAGGTTGATCGGAGCAAACTAGGTTCAATTGCGAGTTTAATTTTCCCGCGATGTTTGATTTTCGCTTTTTCAGTTCGCGAGTTCGATTTCTGATCTGCGCCGTCACAAAAACCATCTAAACTCAACAGTTCGGGAGACCAAACTCGACGTTTTCGGTTTGGAGATATACGAGCTCTGCTAGAGATGCTCTTAGTGTTTATATGGCTGAGCACTCAACTGAGAGTTGGCGTACGAGGCAAAAGGCTGTACCACATAGTTTGGGGGAGCACCCCACCACCCCCACCCCTTCAGTCCCCCATGCACGATTCTACGGTTCGTCATGGTTTGCTTCTAGAAGTGGAGCGAGAAGGGTAGCAACTGAGCAGTGGCATGGTGTGTATGCTTGTGGACGTGTTAAGTTTGGTGGTCTTTTTTTCTGAAATAGGGGAAATATCACCCCAGCTTCTGCATTCAAAGCATGCACACGGTTTATTTTATTAGATTATTCACAAAACCTTACAAGAACAATACAAAATATCAACCTCGAAGCCACCTCACTAAACCTACAGTGGGATGAAGGGGGTGATAATACACCAACTCACATCATCCAAAAAACCAAATGCCTTCACAAACCGCCCAATAGCAGGTGAGAAGCATATCCAGTCAAGCAGACTTTCAGCGCACGCCAACGCACGCCCAGAAGTTGCTACCGCCGTCTTCCTCGACTCCATCTTCAAGAGAGATCACCATATAACCCAGAAGACCTGCCGTCGATGCCACCATGGCGCCAGACGACTCCACCATCACGCACGCATACATCATCCCGCATCCGTCGTCGATACCCTGCAGCACCATGCCACCGAGACACATCGCCAACAATGTGGAAGATGAATACCACTCCACCAACATCCGCCAACATCCAGCAGTGCTCCAAAAACGATGCCCCAAGAGGTAGAACGACGAGGTAGCGCCGCCATCGTCCGTCCGGAGACTTAGATCTAGGGTTTCCCGGACGACACGAGTGGGTAGATGCGGGTTGCGGGGCGATGCCTTCAAGAGGTAATGACGCATAATGTTGCCATCGCCCACCATGACCAGGTTCGGAGCATGATTTTCACTGGCAGCCGCACATCTCCAACTCGCCGAGTGGAGTGACGAGACAAGCAAAGATGATGCCTTCGACAAGGTAACGACGCCCAGCGATGCCGCCGAAGATCTGTGTGGGATCCCAAGATCTCCCACCCCAGATCCCAACGAGGTCATCCACCTCCGGGGAGGAGGTCGCCGCCGCCAAGCCCGGGGACGCCGCCCCGGCTCCCATCTGATGCGGACGGAGCATCCCGTCGCGCGGAGGAGAAGGCGCGGCAGCCGGCTGCCTCCAGGCCCCAAGGGCCAAGATCCGGCCACGCCACCACCGCCGTCGCCTCGCCTTCCGGCCGCCGACACCGCGCACCACCACCACTACAATAGAGATCAGGAGTGCCGCCCCCACCCCCCATGATCGCGACCATCTGAAACCCCCGCCACCGCCATGCCGCGCGGGCTTTGCCCGACGACACCTCCGGCGGCGACAGCGAGGGGAGGGAGGGGCTGGAGGGGGGCCGGCGGGCCGGTGAGGAGGGACTCCCCGGAGTGGCGCGGCGCCGCCACCCGGGGGAGGGTTAGGTCGGGGGAGGGTTAGGTGGGGTGTGGAGGGACTCCCAACTAGAAGTTTCCTTAAGTTTGGTGGTCTGGGCGTTAGAGATCTGCAGAACACTAGCTGGTCTCTCTTGCAGTCGAGTCGAGCCATCCAAGCCATGGGCACAGATCATCGGTGTCATCTGGGCAGGCCACCAATGTCTGGTTGGCCAGATGGATTGATGGGCACTCAATGCCAGAGTTGATGTCGACAGTTCTTTGCTGGAATGGTATAGCCGACGCTTTGGGGACAGAACTTGGACTGCGCTGCTTTTGAAGTGAAAAAAATCTTTTCTTTGCTGGCCTTGGCAAATCGTTGCTGGATGGCACATAGGTTGGCGCCTGAGGTCTGCAGCACCTGCTGGCTTGCCCTCTCTGTGACCAGCATGTGTCTTACCCGTCAGGTTTGGTTTCAGGTCCTACCTGAGTAGCGAATATGGTGCACAGTCAATCATCTCCCAGGCCAACGACAAGTTACTCTGGTGGCTGGACACGGGTGCTGAGCATGGGAGCCAAAGCCAAAGCTTTTCACTCACTCGTCACCGTCACACTGCCATATATGGCAACATCACAACTCCTGTCCTGTAGTCCTGTGTGTTTAATGTGATGCACCAAAGCTGCCAATGACATCGTAAATCCCGGTCCAAGGCTTTGAAGAGGCTGCAGCAGCACTCAAAACTTCTATCTTATGCCTTCTGTGTTTGTTTCAGCTTTGTAGGTTAGTAAAACACACTGCATAAGCTAAAAAAAAAGTAAAACACACTGCATTTTCTTTTGTTTTTCTTGCGAGGAAAAGAGAGCTTTATTAAATGGGGGTAGAATAACAATCAAGGGTTACCAGTTCAGCAAGATCAGGAGAGGTTTGGCTAAGCCAAACTTATGCTTTTTGCACGCAATCTACCTATGTGCGTTAGATCGTGACTAACACTATTTGTTGTTCGGTCCATTTTCGCACACTTGCACTCTCTATCCCTAAACAGATCCCTAATCATTGACACTTGGAAGGCGTACACACATATATTCGGTGCACTTCCCTTTATTAGCTCCAGCGATAAAGCATAGTCGGTTTCGACAATGACTGGCAGGCTCGTTCAAAGTAGAGCGAGCTTCATGCCTTCCTCCATCGCCGATAGTTCTGCCTCGGTAGCATCCTCGCACGCATGAAGTTGCCTACAAGCAGACACCAGAACTTCACTTTTGTGATCCCTGACCACCATTCATGCCCCAGTCGTACCGTGTGAGGACTAGGATCCATCTACATTTTACTTAACCTCACCCTGCATAGGTGGTATCCACTTCTTACAGATTTTCTAGCAGCCATCAGATGGCAGCTTATCTTGCTTGAACCCCGCCTCATGGGAGACGACCAACTTCCCTTTCCCTAGATCCTTCTTAGGGAGTTGCTTGACGAGTACTAGTGACTCCAGGTAGCTTATCAGGAATCGCCTAGACCCTTTGACCGCTAGTACATGTTATTTGTGAGTAATCTCATTATGCACATACCAGATACGCCATAGACTTTATGTACTCTATAGCAAGGCCGATTTTAAACGATCTCGTTGCACTAAATTTGGATTCTTAGATATCTTTTGCTTTTATTTAAGTTATATCTATCTGTTTGATATATGGTTTGCCTGTTTGGTGTCCACTGGCCTTACCATGTGAAGAGTTAAAATCTGTCATCCGGACGACTTCAAGCTCAATCCGGACAAGACCCTAACCAAATCGTAGTCATGACTTGTAGTCTTCTGTGCCTCAACTCATAATGACATCAGAGTTTCACACACTTTTTTGTGTGTGAAAAGTACATTGATATATTCATAATCCTCAGAGCAGTACGAGGAATTTCAAAAGTAATAAAATTCACAAACATGTTCGTGGACCGCTTGTCCGCTTAGCTCTAAAGGCGCACCGCCATCATCACCCCTCCCCACATTGACATCGGGGAAATCTTGTCGTAGTAGAACTTGTTGTCGCGTCCTGTGCCCCAACCCATAATAACACAACACAGCTTCACACACATAACCTCCAAGAGCATTGTCCTTTGTATTCTCAAGGTGGCAAGGTCATCGAGAAGCTCATCTACATGCTCACAACAAGGATTATACACTTCTACTTCTTTCTCCTTAGGAGCTTCCACTTGAGGTGGATCACTTGACTTAGAGAGAGTTGCAAACTTACTCTCCAAGGATTTGTGATCCTTATTGAGGGTTTCCAACTCCTCAAGTACCTTGGTGTGGTCAACCTCAAGGGAAAGCTTCTCCTTTTTAAGAACACCCACAACAAGCTAATGCACCACAGAAGGTTAGTGATTACCTTCATCATACACGGGCCTCATGGAACGTGGAAAAATTGGAGGAGTTCTTCCTCCCGATGGATGTCGAAGTTATCAGACACATTCCTATATGCACCCGGAATCAATAGGACTTATGGGCCTGGAATTTTGAGAAGGATGGCTGGCTGGGCTGAGCTAACCTGGCCATCGAAAGGCTGCCACATTAGCTCCACAGAATTGTCCTTAAGTAAAACACACTGCATCTTCTTTTGTTTTTCTTGCGAGGAAAAGATGGGTCACAGAGGAGCCCGTCGCGGCCAGCTGCGCTAGCGCGTTGTGGCCGTAAAAAAGCATGTCATGCTCTTGCATGGCCTTCGCCTCCGTTTGGAGCAGTTGGAGAAGAACAAAAACAACCAGATTGTTCTGCCCTGCCAATGCCACTATCCATTTATATGTACACGCATAGACATGCCTATCCAACCCTTCCTTTCTTGTTTCCGAACTAGAAGAACACTAGTGGAAAACGGGGCTTCAGGCCCAGTGCGTTTGGGCCATCAGTCCCGGTTTCCAAACCGGGACCAATAAGGCGGGACTAAAGGGTCTCCCCTTTAGTCCCGGTTTAAATATGCACTGGGTCCAGAGGCCCCGCCACGTGGTGTGGCCAGGGCGCTCGAGGTGGAGGGCCTTTGGTCCCGGTTCGTGGTACGAACCGGGACTGGAGGTTCTCTGCCGCGGCAGAAAATTGCCATTTCTCTGCCGCGGCACAGGTTTAAAGTGGAGGACAGCGTTTCTCTGAGCGAGCGTGCGTTTCTGGCAGGCGAGTTTCAGCAATGCATACATATCATTCAAGAAACCACAAAACATCGTCATGAATATATAGACATCGTCAACAGTACACGTAATGCATGCATATTTACAATATAAAGTCGGACCTCTTTACTAAATCTATCTCATATGCCTAACGACTACGAAGTACACGATCAAGATCTACGAACTTCCGATAGTACTCTCCAGTTGAGGCAATGGCCTCGTTAAGAAAGAATCCCACGAGTTCCTCTTGAATTGCTCGTATGCGATCCTCCGTTATGAGAGTGTCCCGCAGGCGTATCATCTATATTAAAAAAAAGGAGATCAATATATATATATATATATATGAATGGAACTCAATACAATTGATGGTAATAAGATTAATTGTGAAATATTGTTCACGTACACGAGTGTGGTGTATAGCTTCCTCCGCATCCCTATGACAGGCCATCTCACGAATGAAGTCGCAGACGTAGTATCCACATAAGTTATTCCCGGATTCCTGCCTCATACACTTTACGAATAAATAGTTCGATCAAACTAATAATCAAGCATAGTATTGAAAGAAAATATCAAAGAGATTCACGGACATAGCTATATATATAGTACTACTTACAGGTAATCTTTAAATGTAAGCTCCGGTTTCCATTTACCCGGAACAGTATTGATGAACCGTTTCCAAGCCCCCGGCAAAGAAAAAATGAGTAAATGAGTTATTGATTAGTTGATGATATCATCGAATTAGAACAGATGAAGATGCCGATACGAAATTGATTGAAATTACCTCTGGAGGATGGCAGCCATGTCCGCCCATTCCGCATGTTCTTTACGTTTCGAGTCCATGACACGTACGACTCCTTTGTTAAGATCAATGATTAGGAGAATAAAGTGGAATCTGCACAAGCATAGCTCAATGATTACGAGAATAAAGTGGAAGCTGCACAAGCATAATGTATGTTATAGCACTCACTTGAAGTTGTAGGGAAAGAATATATCCTCTTTGTTTGCTTGCTTCACTAAAAACATTAGCATGTTGTCCTCTGTGTCCTTGGGGTACTGTCGAACCGTAACTTCATGAACTGTGTTTGGGTCAATGAACCCCATGTCGTGGAGCTTGCCTCTTTTGCATTCGAGCTTCTTCATTCTGCATAATTAATATATAGCGTACACAAAGAATATAGTGAGGATAATTCTTAGTGCAAATGAATGAGCTGAGCTACAGACTTAATTACATAAATAAATCACTTACAGGCAGTAGCAACTGATGATAGATTTGTCGAGGGCGTCTTGATTGAATAACTGAAACAGTTCTTCTAACTCAAGGTTTATCTCCTCCCGCCCCCGGAAGTAATGCTCATCTCTAAGATGCACCGTGAGGTAGAGATCACCCCTTCGATAGGCTTGCAGGTACCATTCATGCAACCTTCGCATCTGAGTCCCTAGACACGCGAGCTCGCCAGGTTTGACGAGATCACGTCCGTATCTATACGTGTTTACGACTTGAGCCATTGGATAGTAATCTTTGTACTGAACATCTGCTCCCTGACCTCTAGCCTCCCGTTCGATCATCGATGCCGTCTCTGGATCATCATAGGACTGCACGACGAAGTGGGGTATGGACTGATTGTCCTGATGTCCAAGCTGGGCGACATTTTTCGCTTTGCTCGCTCTAGAGGACTATCCAAGAGAGCGGTCATAATCACTTCTCGGCTCAGCTCTCTTTATTCTCGTCTCGGCAAAGTGCTTCATTGTATGCGGTGGAATAAACATCTTCTTCGGCGCAAGAAACGCCTTTTGCTCATCAGTCTGCTCATGTGGTAACAACTCTGGAGTCTGTGCCCTCATCGGAGTTGATGATCTCTTCGGAGCTATAGGAGGTGCCGCGGTTAGCTTCCTCTTTTGCTTAGGTGGAGGCGGCGGAGTCTCCTGACGACGAGGAGGATGCGGTGGAGTATTCTCACGCATAGGGGAATCATCACGCGGAGGAGACTGCTCATGCACAGGGGAATCATCATCGCGCAGAGGAGAATCATCACGCGGAGGAGGGCTATGACGGCGGAGGAGGCGGCATGCTGGCTTCTCTTTGGAAACACAATGTTCTCCTTCCGCCATTGCACGGTGGTTCTATGGGCTTCTCCCAGTTTTGTGATTTCCCCATCTTCACCTGCAGGTTGCTCAAGGACCAACTGCTCATAATCTCTCATCACTTCATCCACCATCACAATAGCAAAGTCGTGTTGGACCGGACGGCAATGGTAAGTCCTTGTAGGTAAGAGAATGCCGACCGCTGCCTTGAAGGATAGGTTGAAACATTTAACATGCAACTCACAAGGACGGCTCTCAGTGAGATCATCCACGGGGGGGTAGCGAGGAGGCTCGACCACCTGGTCATCATCATCCACCTGAGTGGAAGCCACGCTGTTTTTTCGGTGTTGAGATTGCAGCGGGACGATAGCATCGACCAATGCATGATCTACATGCTGCCCCTGAGCCATTTGGGATGTAAGTGCTTGGGTTACTAGGGCAAATTGGGCTTTCATGGCGCTCATAGACTCCTCTAAGGATGCTATGCGGTCTGTTTCCCTTGCCTTTCTCCTCTCATGGCTTCTATCAGGAAATATCTCCCTTTCCGCAGGAAAGCCATACTTCCACGGAACGGAGCCTTCTGTGCCCCGTGTTCGTCCGCCGTGTTCTTTGTTTCCAAGGGCGCGTGTCAGCTCATCGTTCTCCCTTTCGGGCTGGAACCTCCCCTCCTCCACGTCCTTATGTGCTTGTTCCAGGGCTTCAATGGGGTACTTCAGATGTGCTTTCTTATAGATACACTTCCCTGTTTCTGGGTGCAACCTTCCCCCAATCCCGTAGAACCACTCCTTCGATCGTTCGGTCCAACCATGTGTCCCTAATTGGATCCCTTTCCCGATGAGTTCCGCCTCAGCTACCTGCCACTTAGGACGGTTAGCCCTGTATCCACCTGGACCCAAAATTTGGTGATATTTCTTCAACGCAGCATTTTCCTTATTTGTTGCCGACCTTTTCTTAAATTCTTCTGACTCCGTGCTGTACTTCACGAATTCGTCCCAGTGATTTTTTACCTTCTCACTGTCCGGAGTCTTCTTTTTCTTGATAAGGCCGCACAATCTTTTCTTGTGGTTCTTGAATAGTTCGGCCATCTTCTTCAAAGCAAAGTCACGGACTGCCTTCTCCATCTTTGACTTTTCATTGGCATCCTCCTCTGGAGGTACTATGTTGAAATATGACATGAGCTTGTTCAGAATGCTGTGTTTGGCTACATCATCGATATAAAGACCTTGAGCTGCTTCCTCTGCAGACAGCTCTCATCCCTTCGGCTTGTGCCATTCTCGAACGGTGATCGGGACGCAGTCCCTAACAAGCACTCCGCATTGACTTATAAATTTTTTTGCAGACTTCTCGGGAGCAATCGGTCGGCCACTCCGATCGATTTCGAGGATGTCGTGCCTAACACCGTCGGCCAACGATTTGGCCGGGCCTCGCTTCGACCTTACAGAAGAATTGCTCGATCCGGAGGGCTAAAAAGAAATAATTCATCGTCAATATATATATATTTAGTTAATGCATCTAGTCAGCAGCGGCTTAATTTATATACCTCGGTGATAACTACGGTTCCATCACCGGAGCCATTATGATCTTCTTCCTCACCGGAGACATTATGATGTTCTTCCTCACCGGAGCCATCTTCTCTTTGGTCAATATTCTCCGCTCCCTCACCGGATTCATTCAAAAAAGTTGTAGTGACATCGTCACATATCATCCGGAATCGTTGTCGTCGCATCATCCAGAGTACCGTTGGCTATGAGGTTAGCCATGAATTTTTCTTGGGCTTCGTCTCTGTAGTGTCGTCCGTCCATTCTTTCTACAACGACTTGCCCATCATATGATCAAATTAAGAATAATGCAGAAAACTGAAATTGGAGTTACATATATAGTTATTAATTAAGGATCGATAATGTAGTGCTGAAAGCAAATAGTGCAGTTACATGCATACATAGTTGGGGTCCACATTTATAATTTAACGCTAATACATCACTAATAGAACCTCTCAACGGCGCCGACTGCCAGGTGAACACCCAAAGCCACGGAACAATAACGGGATCATAGCTAATGTGAGATCCCTCATAGCCCGACCATCCTAGATATGGTGTCTAACGCATACATGTAACGCGAACGTGCTCGTCCTCTCTGTGTCTGGCCCGAGCTACCACCTCCTGGGCCGCTCCCTGGAATTGTGGCCCACGCGGCCTCCACCGGAAGAAGATCGGGTCAACGGCGGGACCGGATTCCGTACCAAGGTGCGCGCCCCGGAAGCTAAGACCTCCCGGTGCCCACCCGGCGGAGCCGGTCCGGACCTCCCCATCTGCTGCATCTGCTCTAGAATAGTCACACCACGGCGCAGTAATTGTCGCGGCATCGTAGCTCGAGAGCCAAATCATAAATATATGTACTAACATAAATAAAAAATCGTAATATTGTGCTAAATAAAATAACTTCACTACTTTTGTACTAACAACTATTTCTAACATATAATTTCACGACCGCGTTCGGGGTTCGGGGTCGACGCCGCGTTCCACGACCGGATCGATCGATCCAGGATACGAAATCGGAGAGCGGAAGCGGCGAATTGAACGACCGTATTTTGGGCGCAGCGGGGGCCGGAACTACCGGCACCGCCACGGACTCGGCGCTCCTCCTCTCGCTCTTTTCTCTATTTCTCGACTAACTCTATGTCGCGGTGGCACCGCCACGGACTCGGCACCACCACGGACTCGGCGTTCCTCCTCGATGTCGCGGCGACACGGCCACGGACTCGGCACCATCACATACTACTGCGATCCGTAGTCTATCTTTGGGGGCGCCGACAGGGGCGCCGGCACTACCGAAGATGGTGGCGGTCGGCCGGTGGCGGCACTAACATATGGCGGCGGCGGCGCGGTGGGCGGTGGCGGCGGCGCGGTGGGCGGCGAATTGGGCAGCCTGGCGGCGCTCTGGTTCTCCTCCGCGAGCGATTGAGTTGCGCGGAGACGGAGCAGACGGTTAATTATCTAATTAATTAATCTAATACATACATTTTCACTAACTAATACATTTTTCAACTAACTTTTTTTCTAACTAATTAATCTAATTCACACCACACTATAATTAATTATCTAACAAAAAAAAAGAACTTGTGGCCCGGTCGGCTTGGCCGTGAGAAAGAAGAGGCAGAGCGCACAGCGAAGAGCGGCGTGAGTGGCGAGGCGTGCACGCGGCGGACAGCGCAGCCGCGTGACCCGGTCGAGAGGAGAGAGGCCGGCGCGCCCGTGCGGGAGAAGGGCCGAGGACGCGGCGCGTGGCGCGCGCGCGGCGAACGCAGCGTGTGGGAAGAGAAACGAGAGGCGGCGCAGCGGCGGCGGTGGCGTGGCGCGAGCGAAGCAAGACGCGGTCGGGGCAGCAGCCTAGCGGCGTCTCGGGCTGTTCGTCTCCGCGGGATTGATCTCCGCGGAACAATTATACCCCTGGTCGGTTCGTATTACAAACCGGGACAAAGCACACTGATCGGTTTTGCCTGAGCAGGAAAGGCCTATTTTGCTGGGTTTTCCTGCCGCAAAACCTTTAGTCTGGTTTGTATTACAAACCGGGAAAAAAGGCCACCTTTAGTTTTCCGCCTTATTTCAAATCAAAAAAAGGCCACGTACAGGCCACATACACCGCACGCCGTGGCCGTGCCGCCACCGCCATGTACTGGCCACCGCCACCGCTGTGCCACACGTGTCCACCACCACCGCCGCCGCCGTGCCACCCGCCACCGCCATGTACTGCCACCGCCATGCGCCACACGTGTCCACCGCCACCACCGCCGCCGTGCCACCGCCACCGCCGTGCCACACGTGTCCACCGCCGCCGCCGCCACCGCCACCGCCGTGTCACACGTGTCCACCCACGCCGCTGCCATGTGCCATGCCCCGCCGCTTTCGCGAGCCACGTGTCAACGCCGCTTCCACGTGCCACCGCCGCCACCGCCGCCGCCGTGCCACGTGTCCCTTCCCCGTGCCACGTGTCGCCGCAGCTTCCACGTGCCTCGCCCCACCGCCGCCGGCGTGTGACGTGTAGACGCTGCTTCCACGTGTCATGCCCCGTCGCTTCCCCGCGCTACCCGTCGCCAAACTTGCCGCGTCGCTTCGCGTGCTATAAAGCACCGCGTGCGCGCGCAACCACACGTCGCCGTCGCCTCCGCTCATTCGTCTCCGGGATGCCGCCGCGCCGTCGCGGCTCGTCCGGTTTCCGTGGCGTCGAGCGCGTCCAAACGGTAGGTTCTACGCCGAGATGCGCGCCGGTGGCTTCCGCCTCACCCTCGGCACGTACAACACGCCGGAGCTGGCGGCGGCGCACGGCGCCGACGATTTTGGCGGCCACGACGCGACATGAACTTCCCAGACGTCGAATCGCTGAAGGCGGAGTTCTCGTGCCAACGCGTGCCTCGTCGACGGCGAGGGCCATCGCCGCCACCACAGGTGCAGCGCCGGATCGCCATCGGCTGAGCACGACGAGGAGTTGATGTGCCAGTGGAGGGCGCAGTTCAACGACGCCAACAACACCGACGCGTTCTTGGCGACCTCGGGGGCACAACGCAGGTCCGGCAGGCGCCATCGGCGGGCCGTCGCCGGTTCGAGCTCGACAACCCGAATACAACTTGGGCCGAGCGACCCTCGGTGGGACGACATTTGGACCGAGACAACCTCCGACGACGAGTAGATCGACTAGACTAGTTGTTTATCTATTTTAATTGTATTTTCAATAAAGTTGTTGTCGATTGTTTTAGTTTCAATAAAGTGTCGATAGAGCTAAACTGAAAATTAAGATACATGGCCAGATTAAGTGAGTCATTCGGTCATACTCGTGCCTAGCCCTATAGTGTCGCCCGCTGTAGTCGTTGTAGTCGTAGTCATCGTCCGGCATCGGGGTCGCGGTAGTCGAACCTCGGCGGGTGAGCACGCATGGGCTGGGTTGCAGGGGTAGCGTGGCGGGGGCCACGGTAGGCCATGACGCTGGAGAGTCCGGCTGCGCCACCACGGCGACCGGCCTCGTTGAAGTTCGAGGAGTGGGCCGTCCTCCTCGTGCAGCAGCGCACTCTCACGCCGATTGATGAAGAAGCTTTCCCAAGTCGGCTGGTCGGGATGCGGGGATTCCTCCGCTGCTCGGCGTGAGCTCGAAGTAGTAGTGGTTCATGATGGCCATCTCGCGTGCCACACCTAGAGGACGGGGAGGGACCGATCGCCTCCGGCCTCGACAACCCACCGCTCGGGACGCGGTAGCCGGCGGGCAGGGTGGTTCGAGGCGCAAGCGCCTCCGCCTCCCGGGGGTTAGAGATACGATGGAAGCCATGGGACAGTGATGAGAGGTTTCACGAGATATGAGTCTAGATGTGATATATGTGTAAATGGAGGCCAAGCCTACATATATATAGTGAAAAAATGGTGGGAGGATGGAGGCGGGAAGCGGTGGAAAGCGCGGGAAGAAAAATAGGCGGGAAGACGGAGGCGGGAAGCGGTGGAAAGCGCGGGAAGAAAAATAGGCGGGAACGCAGTGACGCCGGAAAATTTCATCCCGGGTGGGGACTCAAACCGGGACAATAGATGGGAGGCTTAATCGGGGAGGCTTATCTGGTTTTTGCATTATCTGGGGGGGAGGATTATCGGGCAAACATTAGTCCCGGCTGGTGGGTACAACCGGGACTAAAGATGGTTTTGTCATCTAACAAAATGTCGGTGGGATAAGGACGTGTGTGTAACCTTTAGTCCCAGGTGGTGGGTGCACAGGGACTAAAGATGGCGAGATAAACATGGGTGGGCGCATGGCTCGATGAGATAAAGCATGTAGCGCACGGCGCCCTGTCGAAGCAACAAGACAAAGTAGAAGCGGTGTTGTGCCTATAAAAGGAGCATCGATACGCCTTGCCAAACAGATCCAAGCACGGTTTCATTCCCATGGATGAAGGAAAGGGTTGGAAAATCTCCGTGGCGCAGCTTCTCGAAGATGTCGTTGGTGCACACGCCCTCGGCATCTTCGGAACTGCGTCTCGAATTTCAAGCCCGTGAACGACTACATCTCCTCTAACGAGTGTTGGGAAAGGGTTAGAAAATCTCCCGTGGCGAGTTTCTCGAAGATGTCGTTGGTGCACACGCCCTACGGCATCTTCGGCGCCTCGAAATTTTTCTGCAAGCCCGTGAACGACTACATCTCCTCTAACGGTGTTGGGGAAAGGGTTGGGGAAATTTCCCGTTGGCGCACTTCTCGAAGATGTTGTTGGTGCACACGCCCTACGGCATCTTCGGAAGTTCTGCCTCGGAATTTCTATGGCCGTGAACGACTACATCTCCTCATATATATGGTACAAAAAGCCAACCATCTCCACTTTTAATATCTTACATGCATACAGTTACATGATTACACAAAAATAAATGGGAAATTGATTGTCATGTTGAGATACTCATTTGTGCCATGAACATTCTTCAATTAACTTGATGATGGAGCATCTTCATCATTTAACCTTCTTCGGCCGTAACCATGGAGCATCTTCATCATTTAACTTGATGCTTGGGTCAATGTTCACTGTGAAGGGTGGAATTTCAGCAAACTTATTATAATCTTCTGACATGTCTGTCTTGTCCTCCACTCCCACGATGTTTCTTTTATCAGAAAGAACTATGTGGCGCTTTAGCTCATCGTTTGATGTATTCGTTTCCTTATGTTTCCTTTTTCTTGGTTTGCTAGACATATCCTTCACATAGAAAACCTGGGCCACATCCTTGGCTAGGACGAATGGTTCGTCTCTATACCCAAGATTGTTGAGATCCACTGTTGTCATTCCATACAACTTGTCTATCTGAACCCCGCCTCCTGTTTTCTTGACCCATTTGCACCTAAACAAAGGGACCTTAAAAGAAGGTCCATAGTCAAGTTCCCATATCTCCTCTATGTAACCATAATATGTGTCATTTGGGCCTTCGTTGTTAATTGCATCAAAGCGGACACCACTATTTTGGTTGGTGCTCTTTTTATCTTGGGCGATCGTGTAAAATGTATTCCCATTTATCTCGTACCCTTGAGAAAGTCAATACGGTCGAAGATGGTTATGGGCCAACAAGTACAGCTGATCTTCAATAGTGTTGTTATTCGGGAGATGTTTTTGCAACCAACCGCCGAAGGTCGACATGTGTTCACGTCTAATCCAATCGTTCGACTGCCCCGGGTTCTGGGAGCGTACAAAATTCTGTGTACCACTATATACGGAGCCACCAAGGTGGAAATTTGTAGAACTGTGTAGTGTGCTTGGGTGAAAGAAATCCCGTCCCTACATATCATTGATTTCCTTCCTAGCGTGCCTATTCCACTTAGTCTCATACCGAGATTCGGGAACACCAATCGGCTTAAGGTCGGAATAAAGTCAACACAGAACTCAATGACCTCCTCTGTTCCCATAGCCCTTGGAATGCTTCCTTCTGCCTAGAGTTATGAACATATTTCTTTAAGACTCCCATGAACCTCTCGAAGGGAACATATTGTGTAGAAACACAGGACCGAGGAATGGAAATCTCTGACCGAGGTGAACGAGGAGATCGTCATAATATTGAGGGATGGTGGGAACACCGGCTCAAAACTAACAAGACATTGGACCACATCATTCTACAACCTCGGTAGAATTTCTGGATTATTACCTTCGAGAATTGCATTGAGAATGCACATAGCTTGACAATGGGCAGTCGAACATTTGGTAGAAGCCCCTCAATGCAATCGGAAGCAACCGTGTCATTATCACGTGCGAGTCATGAGACTTCAGGTTCTGGAATGTTTTCTTCTCCATATTTATTATTCCCTTTATATTGGAGGAGAAGCCAGATGGGACAATACTGCTCAGACATTCAAAATATTTCCTTCTCTTGCTTTTGTAAGAGCGTAGCTGGGTGTAGCGTCCTTTATACGTATCATGCGGTTTTTGGGGTTTTCATCGTTGTTGGTCCTCAGTGGCCACGGTGTATCTTTTGTCTTCCGTACACGCCCGGGAAGCCTAGCAGGTTCACGCAAGATTCTTCGTCACATGCATCACATCGTGAAGAGCGGACCTCTAAGACTTTCCAATAGGGTAGATCCCAAAATGATTTCTTCTTCCACATGGCCGCGTGTCCGTGCGTCATTGGAACAGACCGTCCGCCAGGACCCTTTTCAAATATTACTTCTAGATCCTTGACCATACAAATATATCAACACCATCACGATGGGGAGGCTTCTTCCGGTGATCAGCCTCACCGTTGTAATGCTTACCTTTCTTTCTTACGGGATGGGTATGCCTAAGAAATCGACGATGCCCCAGGTACACGACCTTCTTACATTTATCCAAATAATCACCTTCGAGCTCATCTAAACGGTGCGTGCATGCATTGTATCCCTTGTTTGACTATCTGAAATGTTACCAAGAGCGAGGCCAATCATTGATGGTTCACAGCCGACGCTCGTAGGTCAAATTCCTCCTCTTGTGCTCGTCCCACGGTACACCTGCTATGGACCACAGCTGTAGAAGTTCTTGGACTAATGGCTTTAGGTACACATCAATGTCGTTGCCGGTTGCTTCGGGCCTTGTGAGCACCGGCATCATAATGAACTTCCGCTTCATGCACAACCAGGAGGAAGGTTATATATACAAAGAGTCACAGGCCAGGTGCTATGGCTGCAGCTCTGCTCTCCAAAAGGATTCATGCCATCTGTACTTAGACCAAACCTTAAGTTCCTTGCATCCTCTGCAAAGTACGGGAACTCTCTATCGATTTTCTCCATTGGGACCCATCAGCAGGTGTCTCAACATCTCGTCTTTCTTACGGTCTTCTTTGTGCCATCGCAACAACCTAGCGTGCTCTTTATTTCTGAACAAGCGTTTCAGCCGTGGTATTATAGGAGCATACCACATAACCTTGGCAGGAACCCTCTTCCTGGGCTCGCCCTCAACATTACCAGGGTCATCTCGTACGATCTTATACCGCAATACGGTGCACGCCGGGCATGCATCAAATTCTCGTACTCATCGCGGTAGAGGATGCGGTCATTAATGCATGCATGTATCTTTTGCACATCTAATCTAGAGGGCAGACAACCTCCCGCTTCGTACGTACTGGCGGGCAATTCGTTACCCCTTGAAGCTTCCTTTTAATTATTGTCACAACTTTCCAAATCCTGAGTCGTTGACACCGTTCTCTGCCTTCCATTGCAACAATTCAGTGTGCTGCCTAGCTTTTTATGGCCATCTTCGCAAGTTGGGTATAACAATTTGTTGTGATCTTGTATCATCTGGTCGAAGTCCAACCTTTCCTTTTCAGTTTCACATTCTCTCCTTGCATCAGCAATGGCATGGCCAAGATCATCATCAACAGGCTCATCGGTGCCTCTTGATCTTCTGCTTCATTGTCTTCATTGCCTTACATGTATCACCGTGATGAGAACATGGGATAGCTGTCATCATCCTCTTCCTCTTCTTCATTGTTTTCCATCATAACCCCTCTTTCTCCGTGCTTGGTCCAACAATAGTAGCTGGGCATGAAACCGTTCCGCAGAAGGTGGCCGTGAATGGTACTCGAGTGAGCGTAATTTACGATATTCTTACAGTTAACACATGGACAATACATGAAGCCACCATGTTTGTTTGCCTCGACCACGTCCATAAAATTACTCAGGCCCGAAGTGAACTCGTCAAAGCATCGGTCAATGTACATCCATTGCCATTCATCTGCATGATATAATTAAGCTTATCAAAACCATTACAGAAGATCACGATTAGTGAAACGATGTATATATATGCACATGCATTTTATCAATTACAAATGAAAGGATAAAGTTGTTAACCTCGATGGAGAAGAAAAAAGCAAGTTAAGTGTGGCTTGATTTGTGTGAACTCAAGTGGCAAAACCTCTTAAGCATTTCATCGAACACCTCTTGTGCATGTGAAGAGAGCAAAGCAATACACCCCTCTTGTGATAAGAAGTGAAAAAATGGCTAAGTGTGGCTCACACTTGGGCAGGGGCAAGGTTATATAGGCAGATGGGGACTTTGTCCCGGTTGGTAATCCAAACCGGGTCCAAAGGGTGGGCCTTTGGTCCCAGTTTGTGATACAAACCGGGACTAAAGGCATCCGAGCCCTGACACAGCCTGCCGCGCCGTGCCGATGGGCCTTTAGACCCGGTTTGTATCACAAACCGGGACCAGTGCCCCCCATTGGACCCGGTTTGGTTCAAAACGGGGACATTTGCTCCCAGAGGCTTGGGACGAAAGGCCTCTTCTCCACTAGTGGAACTGAAGAACCATAGGTGTCTTTGTACCAAGAGGAAGAAACGGGCATGGAGGACGAGCAGAGAGCTGGAGCTATGGCTACGATGGCTGGTCTAGGCAAACACGATAATGTGTCCACGGCAACCCGGAGGACCCAGGGAGTGCCAGCAATGGCATCAGCTCCCTGGAGCAACCCCTGTTGAGGAGAAGCACTACCCTGAGTCCTGACAGCCAACCACCTCGCCATCGTTGGCGCCAAGGTCTCGCACATCGACTACGAGTGAGTGAGCAAGCATTCCATCAATTAGTTTGTTGCAGTCAGCTTGATTCATTGCCTAATGCGTATTGCTCATACATGACATTGCCGTATGATTTAGGATCATCGAGAACGATCTATTCAAGCACGACTAAAACTAAACTAAGAGCATCTCTAGTAGTAACCAAAAAAGTGGAAACCGAAAAACTGTAATTCAATCCCTCGAAAACATTAGTTCGGCTGATTCTGGCACTCGCGCAGAACAGAAACCATAAAATAGGAACTGAAAAAAGAAATTAAAATTCTCGCGGGAGAATTCATCGATGAACACATATATATGATAGTTGTTGCTCCGATAGCGCACCAAAAGTTACATAATTCAAACTACGAACCTAAATTAACTAGTTGCCACAGCCGCGCGAGCTAATTTTGGCTAAAATTCGGCCCCGGGGTCCTCTACACGCGGCGGCGGAGGTGGTGGCGGAGGAAGGCAAGGCGGCAGACGCGTCGAGCTCCTACTCCGCGTCAAGCTCGACGATGTCGAGCTTGACGCTGTGGACGCGTTCCTCCCGGCGCGCCGCCTCGTACTCGCGGACCTGCGCGCCCCCGACGTTAGCGTGCTGGCGTCCGCCTCGGACACGGCCGCCAGCTGCGCGAGGCATCCTCCTCCTGGTCATCGAGGACGTAGTCACCGGCGGAGAAGATCGTCCTCGCCGGCGCCGCGTCCTCCTCCTCTGACGAGCTGTCGTACACCGAAGGGCGAGGGGGGCAGCGCGAACCGCCGGAGGACAACCCCTCGCCTCCGTTCGCATACCGTGCAAGCTTCCGGGGGCGTTAGCCCAGTTCGTCCACCGGCGGGAGCGCGTGCTGCGCGCGCCCTCGACCGGACCCATTTGCGCCGCTCCGCCTCCGTGCGGAAAGCGGGAGCTGCGGCGGCGGTCCCGCCGCCAAACCACCGCCTCCCTAGCGGAGCTTCCGCGGCTAGCCATGGGTAGGCCGACGTGCGACGATGCGACGTTAGCGACAACGACAATTTCTCGTCAGGCTGGAGCGAGGCGGCAGAGCGGCGGAGGGGAGTAGGGTTTGGAAACCGAACTCCCCTCCGCGGCCCCTTTTAATACGGGGCGACCGCCGAGTTTCTCGGGCCCCGGAACTCGTTTTACGGGCCAGGCCACGAGTTTGGGCTCCGTTCTGGCCCACTTTCGGCCTGAACCCGTAAAGTCGCTAACTTTTTCGGTTTCGGCCCATTTTACGGGCTCTGTTAGAGTTGCTCTAATAGGTTATTAGTGCATGATCAGATTATCGGCAGCAATTGTGCGGTCTCTTTGGGGCTCGATCTCGGCAAGGAAGGGCCCTTTGTGCACATCAGCGCGTGCCTCGCCAACCTACTCAGCCAGGGCAGCGCTGGCTGCTTCCGCCTACGCTAGAAGTGGCTGCGCTGCTTCAACAACGACGGTGACAGTCGCGACCTCATCACCTGCGGCGCCTTGTCTGGGGTGTGCGCGGCGTTCCGCTCCCCCATCGGCGGTGTCCTGTTCGCGCTGAAAGAGGCTGCCACCTGGTGGCGGAGCGCGCGCGCTGCTGTGGCGCGCGCACTTACTTCAGCACGGCCACTGTCATGGTGGTGCTACCGGGCTTCAACCGCAACGGCGGTGCGGCTGTTTGGCGAGGGCGGGCTCATCATCTTCTAGGTCGGTGATGTCACCGTCAACTACCATCACGCTTGTTGGCGTCCTCGGCGCCCTCTACAACTACCTTCTCCACAAGGTGCTCCGCCTCTACTACCTCATCAACGGAAAGGGCCAGGTGGCAAAGCTGGCGCTGGCTCTAACCGTGTGCGTGTTCACGTCGGTGGGGCTGTACGTGCTCCCCTTCGCCTTTTTGACAAACGGGATGAGCGACAACTTCAAGCAGTTCAACTGCCCTGCTGGCCACTACAACGTGTTGGTTGACCTGTGAGGTTTAACGGAAAAAATAAAGACAAAACGAGTTAGTTAAAATAACGTTAAGGGGAGATCCACGAACAAACGTTCGTGACCACCTCGTATGCATGCAACGCAGGGACACCAAAATCAACTAGATGGTTTGATCTCCTGTCGCATGCGCTCTATAAAAGAGGGGAGCCTGGCAACAATCTGATTTTACATGGTTCACGATCAGCTCACCTGCTTCCTCACAATTCCATAAGCCCTATCGATCTAGGGAAGCGCAACGGCTATGGGAAGACTCGAACCTCGCCGTGCTATCCCAGGGCAGTGCTGGTGGCGGCCAGAGGGGATCAAGAGGATCTTCAGACCACCTGCCACCGCCGGATCGTCATCGACACCGTTGCACCAAGCCCGCCTCACGCAGGCATCGATGGGATCTTCAATGCCCCGTAATGCACCACATCTACCCTCTCTATTTATGTTCATTAGGTGTTCTAGCTGTTGCTTTTCACGATCTTGTGCTACACACCTGAGGTTTCAGACCTAACAATGGCATCAGAGCCTTTGGTTGGTAGCCCTAGAACCCTAATGCAATCTGATGATCCTATTTATGTTTAAGATCATGATTTAGGCCTTTTATTGTCTAGTATTAGCCTCGGATTAGCCCCAGATATGCATGATTGGACACGGATCTCAATTATGCATGGAACCTAACCCTAATTTTGTTCCCCAATTTCTGATGAACACAAGAAATTGCAAGTTTTGGAGACGAAAATCTCACCTTAAGCCACCGGGTTTCTGCCTCTTCCCTCCGTGCCCCGTCTGAGCAGCTCATGCTCCGGCGAGGGCAGAGATCCCGCGCCGCCACTCTCTCCCGATGGAGGAGCGTGCAGATTTACATGCGGTAACGTGCGGAACAGACGCACACGCCAGTGGCCGTCACGTCGCCAGCCCCTGCCGTCGCTTGGTGGCTGCCGGCCTCGATGGTGTACCGCCTGATACATCACAAACGTATCTATAATTTTTGATGCTCCATGCTTGTTTTACACCAATCTATATATGATTTGCTTACACTTCGTTGCACTTTTATACATTTTTCGGCACTAACCTATTAACAAGATGCCACAGTGCCAGTTCCCTATTTTCTGCTATTTTGTATTTCAGAAAAGTTGTACATGAAATATTCGCGGAATTGGACGAAACAAAAAGCCGAAGTCAATATTTTTCCGTAATGAAGACATAGTCCAGAGGAGGGACGAGGAGGCGCCACAGGGCGGCCAAACAACCCAATGGCGCGGCCAAGGGGTGGTGTGGGCCCCCTAGGAGGCCACCGACCTCGCCCTTCCGCCTATTTATTCATGATCTCGGGAAAACCTAAACACCTGAGCCTCCATCCACGAAAAGTTCCGGCGCGGCCGCCATCGCAGACCCTAGCTCGGGAGGGTTATGAAGCTCTTCCTGGCACCCTGCCGGAGAGGGAGATCATCACCGGAGGGCTCTACATCACCATACCCGCCTCCGAAGTGATGTGTGAGTAGTTCATCCCTGGACTATGGGTCCATAACAGTAGCTAGATGGTTGTCTTCTCCAATTTGTGCTTCATGTTTAGATCTTGTGAGCTGCCTATCATGATCAAGATCACCATTATGTAATGCTACAGGTTGTGTTTGTTGGGATCCGATGAATATGGAATACTATGTTGAGATCGATTATATTTTTGTCATATGTTATTTGTGATCTTACATGCCCTCTGTTGCTAGTAGATGCTCTGGCCAAGTATATGTTGTGACTCCAGGAGGTATTTATGCTCGATAGTGGGTTCATGCTTCTAGTTTTCTAGAAGAGTGACAATAACTTCTAAGATCGTAGATGTGATGTTGCTACTAGGAAGAAAACAAAAATGTTTTATCTATGGGTAATTCTATTGTTTACTTTACACACATTGCTTAATGCGATAATCTATTGCTTGCAGCTTAATAATGGAAGGGGTTCAGACGATAACCGGAAGGTGGATTATTAGTCATAGACGCAGTTGGATTACGGTCTATGTATTATATTGTAATGTCTAGATGAATCTCATAGTAATCATCTTGTCATGTATGGTCTTTATTCTGTCAATTTCCCAGTTGTAATTTGTTCACCCAGCATGTTATTTATCTTTATGGAGAGACACCTCTAGTGAAGCTGTGGACCCTGGTCCTTTCTTTTACACTGATATAATCATCATGTTCTTGTTATTGCCAACCCCGACAACAACTCTTTTTCTAGCATTCATACATTGCTCTTTATTTCACTGCAAACACTCATCATCTTTCAACACTATACGTCTAATCCTTTGTGTTCAGGAAAACCGATGAGATTGACAACCTCACTGTAAGTTGGGGCAAAGTATTTTGGTTGTGTTGTGTGGTTCACGTTGTTGACGCCGATAGTGCGCCCTACCAATACTTAGCTAGCAACACCTTCAGAAGTCACGCCTTTCTACTACTGGTCGATTAAACCTTGGTTTCTTACTGAGGGAAAACTTGCTACTGTGCTACTTGGCAAGTATAAAAATGATGGTGATATTAGGGGGCATATATTGAGAATGATAAATGCTTCAAATAATTTGAAGGCCCTAAAGTGTGAGATCAGTGACAACCTACTCATCATCATGATCTTGGAGTCCCTCCTTGAAGAGTTCGATCAGTTTAAGATCAAGTATAATTCCATGAAGGAAAAGTTGTCACTCAGTGACGAAGAAAGGATGGTAAGGCAAAACAAGGATCAAGCCTTTCATGTTAGCTCCTCCAAGAGAAAGCATCACGAGTTAGGCCCTTCTAATCCGCCAAAGAATAACTTCATGATAAGGGGGAAACCACTAGATCCTCCTATGTTGATGCCCGATCTTTCACAGCGAGAACCTGGGGTAGAGAATCCTCCCAACAACGCGATGAACGCAGCCTGGAGAAGAGGGAACGAATCCAGCAAGCAACGGATCGATGAACGATACGCCTCAAACCAAGAGCTAGACAATCCTTGATGAACACAAGAACCTTCGCAGCGGATAATAATAGATAAACGGCAGCGCCGTACCCCCGAGGGATGATACACGTGAACACACGCAATGGGAAAATCCTAATCTTTAGTCTAAACTTGTCTATCTAAACCCTAGCCGTGCCTCCACTTATATGAGGGGTGGAGGTGGCCGGCCAGCCCTAGTGGGCCTCTCTACCTTGGTTTGGACAGGCCCAAACCAAACTGACTCAATTATTAAAAACCCTAATTGGCCCACATATGACCATTACATAATCTAGGATAAATAAGCTGGTGGAGTCCTGAATCTGGGCTCCACATAGGCCTCCATGCCCGTATCATCCTCCCCCTTCAAGAAGCGTTGTCCCCAACGCGTGAGGGTCTTCTGGAAAAGGTGACGTGATATGAACATGACACGTCCTCGCCGTCCTCAAGTCTTGCTTGCCTTCCACACCACATCCTCCCTCGCGGCCTGCTTGACTTGATACAGCACTTGGCGCCTCCTTTCTTCTCCACATGAACTTGGACTTCGGCGCCAATTCCTTCTTCTTGCGAGGTTTTGATGGACCCTTGTGTCGCTGCACATGACCCTGCACAAGATGTGTAATTCCTGGGCCACATAAATGTCTCACACGTCCATCCTTGCCTCGATGCATCCGCGGTGTCGCGGAAAACTGGACTAGTACTCTAGCACGGTAGTGCCGCTGCCCACTGTCTCCACTGACGCGCTCGCGCCACTCCTCCCACTAGACACCCATTGACACAAACATCAGCACAAACATCATCAGGCATCAACACAAACTGGAGCTGTAGCACATGCTGCAACATCCACATCAACAACAAGTGTAGCTTCATCCGGCTTGTCACCAACAAGAACTGGCTTGTCATCTACAGGCTTGGCTGAAACATCACCAACATCAATGCTCGGAACATCATGCACCTCTTGCTGCACTTTAGGCTTGTGCAACTTCTCTTTACGCACCACTAACTCCACATCGGACTTGAAATGATCATCACCCATAGGCTTCAAAGTCCGCTGTTTGCCACTATGCATAAAAGAATATGTATTTGCTCGTCCAGCATGTGTCACATTGCGATCATACTGCCAAGGACGCCCAAGTAGCAATCCGCACACCTCCAATGGCAACACATCGCACTCTATCTCATCAACATAGTCATCAACTGTAAATGGCACACGTACCTTATGAGTAATCTTCAGCATACCACAACTATTCAACCACTCAAGACGTTTAGGTTCAGGAAGACGCCATGTAGACAACCCCAACGCTGCCACCATCGCCTTGCTTATGCCATTAGTACAGCTACCACCATCAATCATCAACTTGCAAGCCTTGCCCTTGATAATGCACTGAGTCTGAAACAAACTCCACCGCTGAACTCTGTCAATTGCCTTGCAAGCATCATCTTGTACCTTCTTGAGTTGCATATTCAGCCCGCTCAATGGTACATCCTCCTCAACAGTCACATTAGTGCTCTTGGTATCAGAGCCAGGTTTCCTCTCCTCTGAAGATTTCACCTCGACCTTAGTGACTGTTGGTAGTGGAACAATCTCCTGAATAGGAACTATGCACTTGTCCACTTCCTTCATTGTATGCACAACTTTGGACGGCTGCTCACTCTCCTCCACATATGGTAATACGAAACCACTACGAAGAAAAGTTTTGTAGTCTTCCCAAGTTTCAGCAAATTCACCTCTGTCCACCGCATTCTGCCAATCACGTTCCAATGCCTCGTCCACACGCCGTATAGCAAGATAGAACGCATAAGAACTATTGAACTTCTTTTTGTATGTGCGACATAGAGCTTAAAACCCAACTCCATGTTCCTCTCCCAATCTTCATACTCCTGAACTGTCGCAAGACGGTGTAGATACCAACGAAGACTGGATGGCGGACTCCCTTCAAGCAATCCAGATAGTCATTGAAAACCTTACTAGATTTCATGTCACGCGAACACCGTATACCACGCTTATCGTCGGAAGATAAAGCAAGAACAGCGATAGCATCAGCTAACTCTTTTAGAGACGGAACAACATCAGCAGCAGCACGGGAAACCACCGCAGTAACAGGAGAAACCGCCGGAGGAAAAACCGCAGCAGTCTGAGCCAACCCGCCTGTGCCCGGTTAGACCGGCCTCCAGACAGCCAGCCAGTCCCAGCCCGGTTGACCGAGCGCCAACGGATCGTCGGACGGAAGACAACGGACCAATTTTCGAACTTCCCGGTTTGCTGCCCGTTGACCGGATGCCACCCGCTGCCGGTCAGCCCGGTTGACCGGATTTCATCCGGATTTTTCCTGGTCGCGAAATTTCGTCTTCTTCCCGATTCCGGTCGCGATTTTTCGATTTTGACCTCCGAAACAGCCATGGATGACCTCCAAACTACACCAAACAACACCAAACTTCCTCCAACCAACCTCCTTCGACCGAGAGCCAAACTCCGCCGATCTTAGAGCTAATCTTCTCCGATGCAAACCGATCAAAGAGATCGATCAACAACACCTCGCCGTGAGCAACCCAGAAAGCTGATACCACATGATAAGGGGGAAACCACTAGATCCTCCTATGTTGATGCCCGATCTTTCACAGCGAGAACCTGGGGTAGAGAATCCTCCCAACAACGCGATGAACGCAGCCTGGGAGAGGGAACGAATCCAGCAAGCAACGGATCGTTGAACGATCGCCTCAAACCAAGAGCTAGACAATCCTTGATGAACACAAGAACCTTCGCAGCGGATAATAATAGATAAACGGCAGCGCCGTACCCCCGGAGGGATGATACACGTGAACACACGCAATGGGGAAATCCCTAATCTTTAGTCTAAACTTGTCTATCTAAACCCTAGCCGTGCCTCCACTTATATGAGGGGTGGAGGTGGCCGGCCAGCCCTAGTGGGCCTCTCTACCTTGGTTTGGACAGGCCCAAACCAAACTGACTCAATTTATTAAAAACCCTAATTGGCCCACATATGACCATTACATAATCTAGGATAAATAAGCTGGTGGAGTCCTGAATCTGGGCTCCACATAGGCCTCCATGCCCGTATCACTTCAAGAAGGATATGCCAAAGTTTAAAAGAAAGGAAAAAAATATAATGGACAATCTTCGGAACCTCCTGAAAATGCTTGTTTCCACTAAAAAAAGACCATTAAAGGAAGGATTGTCCAGAATACCTTAAGTGGATGAAGAAGAAAAGTATAGATGAAATCACTTTTATTGATGAAATGTTATATACTGATTTCTATTGTACACCATGGTGGATTGTTTCAGGTGCAAGTGCTCACGTTGCTAATTCTATGCATGGATTAAATATGATCCAAACCATTTCAAGAGCGGCATGGAAATGACCAAAATGCCCCTCAGGCCCACCTGTCAGGCAGCCCGAGCTGGTTAGGTTGGACCAGCCCTTTGGGCTCGGTCCAACCGACCCAGACGCGCTCGTTGCCTCCTCCTCGTCCCAACCCTAACTCCCCCGCACGCTCTGGCGACTCGTGGTCGCCGCCGCCATCGCCGCTTTGTTCCGGCCGCCTCAGGCCACCTCCGGCCATCTCCGGCGACGAGATCGGTCGCAAACGAACCGCCTCTCGACGGTGCACCTTGTGGTCCGCGTCGATCTGCGATCCGCGGTCGCCTCCGTTCGTCCCCAACCCTTCTGCAACTAGGGTTGCACGGATCCGCGGCGATGCGCCGCTCACCGGCGTCCCAGACGTTGTGGCGCTGCCGTGTGCTTCGCCGTGGTGGTGCTGGAGCACTGGTGCTCGGCGACGCCTGGCTTGGCCGCGGCTTGGCGCTGCCGTGGCCGGGCTGTGCCGCCGTGCCGCCACGGGAAACGCCGTGGTACTCCTGGTCCAGGTACGCCTCCTTTCTGTACCCCCTTCTCCTCTTCGTCTAGCTCGAGCTGTGGCTGCTCTAATTGCCATGGTCTAGCTCTATTACCATGCCTGTGCTGTTGCTCTTCTCTCTCTAGTCTATGCTTGTGCTCTTGCCATTACTGCTGCTGTGGCTCTTGTGTAATTGCTCATGAGCATGCTGTGATGCTCATGGCCTGCCATGTTGCTCCAACCACTGATGATGCTGCTAGACTATCATGTGTATACCTACTTTCTGCCCCTGGCTTGATTACAGTGAGTAATCCTTGCTTTATGCAAGAGCCAGTGCCTCTGGTGTATGGTTCATTGAGCTATGATTCATGGTAATGTTCTACTGAGCTTGGTTGTTGGCTAGATAGCTCCATTCCTTGATGGTGTGCTTCTGGATACAATTACAATTCATCTGTTTGATTATCTGTGATGCAATTGTTGATTAACTGTGGCTTTGAATGATCCTGTGATCATCAGGGCTTCCTGTTGGCTTATATACTTGTATGCATTCACTTGATATGTTGCTGTTGCTTGTGTATCTAGCTTCACACCAAGTACTGGTGGTTGCTGTTGCTTGTGAAAGCAATACTGGTGGCTGGTTGAATGATTTGATGCCCCTGGATGCATCTGTGTGTGCTATTTCATTTATCTGTGCTTGTCAGTGAAGCTTTGCTTCCTATTTCTAACAAACATGCATGATCTACTTGATGCAGTAATGATATTTTGCATCACATGCACTAACTGGATGGAAACCAACATGTGTTGGCACCTCCTGTGATGCATGAACTCCTTGGAGTGATGATATGCTTCTCTAGTGGGCTTTTCTGTGTGGCTAGGTAGTTGTTGTGACCCTAGCAGAGCTTGGCCTGCTAGAAATGGTTGCTCCTACCTCTTGTGTATGCTTCTATGCAATATTTCTGGTAGTCATTGTAACATCTCAAATTTTAAAACAAAGAAGAAAATGAATTTCCCTTTTTCCAAAAATTGGAACCAACAAAAACTTTATTTGAGTTCTATAATGTGCATAGTGCTCATGCCTACATATGGTGAGTTTTGCCATGATACTTGTGTGAAGTATTTTGAAATGATCTTAAACCCTAAACCTCGCTCTTGGAGTCAAAAAGAAACAAAGCCAAAAGAAAAATAAATAAAAGAAAAAGCTCATGTGAGCTTATGGCCATTTTTACAAATAATGGCCTAGGCCATATTCACTCTACCCAAAGGGTGAAACCCTCCATCAACTCAACCTAACCCTAAATGAACCCAAATGAATACCTATTGAATCAAAGAGAAATAAAGAAAAAGAAAAGAAAATAAAAATGGCAACACATATGAGCCTATGGCTATTTTTGCAAAAACTTTAAACTAGGCCATTATGCCTTGTGCCAATGATTTGAAAACATTAATAAAACCTACCTAGTACTCAACGATTCAAATCCAAGGTGAAACAAAAGAAAATAAAAAGAAAATAAAAATATCCATAGAGGTATATGAGAGGGAATGGCAAATTTGCAAATTTGAGCAATTGACCTCAATACTTGGTTTGATTGATTGGAACACCACCCTTTACCTTTTCAACACTCAACAACATCTTTTGGATCAAAGAAAATCAAATCAAAAAGAAAAGAAATGAAAATTCCAAGTTACATGTGATAATGGTCACTTGTACAAATCTTAGCATCTTACCCACTTTGAGCCCCTGGATTAAGAGATTCTTAAACCAAACTACCCCAACTCTTAGCACCTCATCCAAGACCTCTTCAAGGTGAACAACTTTGGTCAAGACCATCCCTGCAAACTCTTTCTCAATTTCTTATTATCATCAAGCAAAGTGACAACTTTCAAACAGATTCTAGATTGTGCCCATTTTGAAATTTCACAAACCAACTCAATTTTGCACACCACCACCACCATTGTGTGCCAAACTTTATTTGAATGAACTCCACCAAAAATCTTTGCAAATTTCAAAAAGAAGTTTCTTGCGGCCATTTGGTCGAGCACCTGGTGGGCAACAATCTGCCAACTCCACACATGTTAATATCCAGTGGACTTTTGCCCTAACCATCCATCCTATGTCACCTTGAGTACTCTCATCCACTCCTTGCACGATGCCAGGCCTGGAGACACACATTATTGCACAAAATATTTGAGTACACAACCATGCCGTACATGACATGAGCACCACCATGCCATTCTTCTCCCCTCTCCCATCCAGCATGTATCAGCATGTCCTGGACCTCACTCAGACTCTCCTCGTCACGCTCGTACAAGCCAACGGCCAGTAGACGCACCGCAACGGCCAGCACGCACGCGCCCAGTGACGTCCCGAGCGTGCCAGATGCCAGCGTGTGCACGCCCGGAGCGCGCCAGAGCACGCATGCTCCTCGTCAGGCTCGTCCTCCATCTGCTCTCTCCTCGCGCCAGTATCTTCGCCGTTGACCCTGCTACCTCCCAGACACGCCCATTGGACCACTCGACGACTGTAGCCGACGCCACCGTCGATGACCTCCGCCGGTACCCGTGACAGACATGACGACCGCCTGCTCGCGTCACTGCATGGTTTTCCTCGCCGTCAAGCTCTCCGTGCTCGCAAGGACGTCGCCAACCCGCCTGCGTCATCGCCGAGCCATGCCGCCCCTGTAGCGACATCGCCATAGACGACCTGAGCCGCCCCCTCGGCCACCGTCGCCCGCTATAAAAGGGGGCACTCCCGCGCCTCAAATCTCCACACCACCTTGCTCCCCTCCTCTCACTCGATCTCCTCAACCACACCCCGGTCGACATTAGCCACCGTAGCCTACCAATTGCACGCCGGAGCACCGTGGAGCCGCCGCAGAAGGAGGAGAAGCTAGGAGCCACCCCCGACGACGCCGCTTGTACCTGGAGCCTCGCCGTCGTCCACAACGCCGCCGCAGCACCTCGCCGACGATCGCCGCACCACCGGTAAGCCGCCGACCCCCTCCTCTCGCCGCGCCAGTAGCCTCCTCTCGCCGGAGACGACGACGGCTGTACGCCGTTGGATCGTGTTCTAATCCTACGTCCCAGAAAAGAACTTACCGATTCGGCGTTTATGTCACGCTGACAGGTGGAGCCCACCTTGTCAGGCAGCCCACGCGTGCGAGCCACGCTGCTGGGCTGGCCCGTTTGCTTTTCTCCCCTTTGGCCCATTAGGCTGTTCCCGCCAAGCCCAGTAATTCAAACTTTGAATTCTAGTTTTAATTCAAATTCTTTTTAGATGCCAACTTCAAATTTAAATTTAGGAAGATCCACTGGGCCAAATTTGATGAATTTTATATATTTGGAAAGCTTATGAAATTCTCTAACCAACCCCACTAGCCTCAACCCTAGAAATTTTGTAGAATTAATGTAGCAAAAATAACAAGGCAGAGCCTTTTGCAAATTCAAACAATTATTAAAAATCAACCATAAATGATTTTTAGTTGATTCCAACTCTCAAAAATCACATTTCATATACTCTAATTGTTTATGCAAAAATATGACATAGTTGTTTCAAAGGATCATGGGCTAGAGCAAAATAATGGCTATGTGGCCATTTCTAGTCCATTTAAATTACCCCAAATTTATTTCTTAAATACTATGAGAGGTGTCCTCTCATTTAAATCTTTGTCTCAAGTAATTCAACATGAGGTAATGACCTTGGTCTATATAATCTCATATTGTATTATTTGGTGATATTAAATTGTTACCATGTTAGTGTTAAATTGTATGAGATGTAGTATCTCATTTAAATCATTTTCCCAAATAGAGGAATATGAAGTGGTGACTTTGGTCAACCTAATCTCATACTTTATCAGTTGAGGAAATTAAATCTTAACAAGGTTCAATGAGAGGAAATTATTTCTCCAAAATAAATAGAAACCCTAATCCATATTTCAATGAGAGGAAATTATTTTCCTAACACTAAGTAGGAAAACCCCACTAGCGCCCTCTGCTTGGCCATCTCAGACTCCGATCTCAAAACTGGCAAAGTGAAATGTGTCATGAGGTCATCAAAAAGTGTGTCTTTGTACCTATCGGCAACCTGATTTTCGGACACATTCTTGGTCTTGTTCCATTCTCTAATAGTGATCGGGAGACGATCCCTAACCAGAACTCCGCACTGATTTTTAAATGTCACTCTGACAGCCGCGGGTGCCACCGGTTGGCCTTTCGGTGATATAGCTTCAATTGTGAAGTGGTCTTTTGGGCTCAACCTCTTTGCCGGGCCTTGTTTCTCCAACTTATCTTCGGAGGCCTAAGAGAATAAAAATTAATTAATTTATATCTATATGTACATATAGAATTCCATTAATGCCTAGTGATCGTATACCTCGCCATGACCAGGAGCCGTCGGCTTCTCCATCACCGGAGCCGTCGGCTTCTCCATCACCGGGCCGTCGGCTTCTCCATGACGGAGCCGTCGGCTTCTCCATCACCGGAGCTTCTCCATCCGGAGCCGCGGTCTTCTCCATCACCAGAGTCGCGCTCTTCTCGGTCGGCTTCTGGACCATCGCGGATTATGTCCTCGAATAGGTCTTCCTGTTCCAAGTCTCGATGGATTTCGAATGGATCCATTGTTTCTGCAAAAAATTAAATCGATAAGTACATGTTCTAACCCTAACCAAACCTAAACTTAATCAAACACTAACCCTAACCAAACACTACCCAAACCCTAACCCTAACCACGGATGGGGTAGGCTCAAGGAGAGGATCTCGACAATGCTCACGTGAGGAAGAGGGTGTCGACGTCGGTTGGTTGCGAGAGGGAGAGGGTGTCGGCGACTGGTATTTGCGAGAGGGAGAGGGTGTCGGTTGTTGCGAGAGGAGGGAAGTTGCGGCGTCGGGGGTGTTCGCGAGAGGGAGAGAAGAGGGGTGTTTGCGAGAGGGAGAGGGCGCGTGAGGGTGTCGGCGACTGGTGTCGGCGAGAGGGAGAGAGAGGGAAGTTGCGACGTTTCAGAGGTAGAGGAGAAAAAAGTTGCGGCGTTGGGGGTGTTCGCGAGAGGGAGAGAAGAGGGGTGTTTGCGAGAGGGAGAGGGCGCGTGAGGGTGTCGGCTACTGGTGTCGGCGAGAGGGAGAGGAGAGGGAAGTTGCGACGTTTCAGAGGTAGAGAGTTGCGACGTTTCAGAGGTTTGCGAGAGGAGAGAAAAGTTGCTAACTTCCCTCGGCGAGAGGGAGAGGAGAGGGAGAGGGCCGGTATCGGCGTCCGGTTCAATTACGCTAACTATACTAACTAACTAATTAAATACAAACTAACTAATTACTAACTAAATACAAACTAACTAATTACACTAACTAGTTTTTTAGTAAACTATACTAAAAAACTATACTAACTAAATACAAACTAACTAATTACATAAACTACATTAACTAATTACATAAACTTTACTATACTAAAAAACTATATTAATTATAAACTAACTAACTAACTAACTAATTACATAAACTATACTAGCTAAATAAACTAACTAATTATATAATAAATAACTATTAACTAAAAATAACTAAAAAATTAAAAAAAAAATGGCCGGCGCCGGCGCCGGTCTGCTGCTTTGATGGCAGCGCGAGCGAGCTCAGGCGAAGAGCAGGAGAGGCGGCGGCGGGAGCGAAGGAAACGAGCCGGCGCGGCGGCGCGCGAGCGAGGCAGAGAGAGGCGGCGCCGACGGCCGCCGACGCGGCGGCGAGGCGGAGGCGGCCGGAGGCGGCGGAGGGCTCGAGGAGGAGGCGGAGGCGGGCTGGGTTTCGGCAGCCTGGCGGCGTCAAATCGACGGGTTGGCCACCAGTTCGCGGGTGGGCTCGGCCCGCGACAAAAGGCCCCCCTTTTATCGCGGGTCGTTCCACCACCCGCGATAAAAGGGTGGGTCTTTTGTCGCGGGTTGAGCCACCACCCGCGACAAAAGGGGGTTGGGGCTGATCCGTGGCACACTGCATCCAACGGCTCCGGCCGTTTGTATCCAACGGCCTGGCCGTTGGACGCGGATCAACCCAAATAGAACCCTATTTAACTATTTTAAAAAGATAAAAACTATTATTGTAATAACTTTTAAATGATAACTCAAATAGAAATGTTTTATACATGAAAATTGATCAGCAAAATCCAACGAACATGAATATGACATCCGTTTCTGTTTCTTTTCTACTGCGCACCGCCGGTCTGCCACACGTGTCGCCCCGCCGCTGCCGGCGTGCGACGTGTGTAGCCGTGGCTTACACGTGCCATGCCCCGCGTGCGACGTGTGTAGCCGTGGCTTACACGTGCCATGCCCCGCGTGCACTATATAGAGCGCCGCGTGCGCGCAGCCACGTCGCCACCGCCTCCGCTCATTCATCTCGGGATGCCGCCACGTCGTCGAGGGTCGTCCGGTTTCCGTGGCGTTCGAGTGCGTCCGAGCGGTAGGTTCTACGCCGAGATACGCGGTGGCTTCCGCCTCACCCTCGGCACGTACAACACGCCGGAGCGGCGGCGCGCTACGACGCGCGGCGTGGCGATTCGGCGGCCACGGCGCGACATGAACTTCCCGGATGTTGAATCGCTAGAGAGGCGGAGTTCCTCGCGCCAGCGCCGTGCCTCCTCGAGGAGGGTCGCCGGCACCGGTGCAGCGCAGATCGCCATCGCCGAGCACGACGAGGTTGATGCGCCAGTGGAGGGCGCAGTTCCCAACGACGTCGACAACACCGCGTTCTTCAGCGACCTCGGGCAGCAGGGTCCAACAGGCGCCACCGTCGGGCCGTCGCCGAGTTCGAGCTCGAGAACCCGAATACAACTTGGGCCGACCCTCGGTGGGATGACATTTGGACGGAGACAACCTCCGACGACGTAGAGACTAGACTAGTCATTTATCTATTTTATTGTAATTTCAATAAAGTCGTTGTCGGTTGTTTTAGTTTAAATTTAGTTTATAAAGTCGTTGTCGGTTGTTTTAGTTCAATAAAGTGGTTGTTACGAAATTTTATTACGATTGAACTGGAATTAAAGTACGAGCTCAACTGAAAATTAAGATACATGGCCAGATTCGAATGTTGGAGCCATTCGGTCATAGTCTTGCCTAGCCCTATAAACGTCGCCACTGTAGTCATCATAGTCGCCGACGTCATCGTCGCTAGGGTCGCGGTTGTCGAACCTGGACGGGTGAGCACGCGTGGGCTGGGATTGAGGGTAGCGCAGGCGGGGGCCACGGTAGGCCATTACGCTCTGGAGAGTCCGGCCGCGCCACCACAGCCGACGGCCGGCCTCGTTGAAGTTCGAAGGAGGCGGGCCGTCCTCTCGTGGCAACCGCCCTCTCACGCCGATTGATGAAGAAGCTGTCCCAAGTCGGGCTGTAGTCGGGATGCCACTAGGGATTCCTCCGCTGCTCTAGCGTGATCTCGAAGTAGTAGTGGTTCGTGATGGCCATCTCGCGTGCCACACCTAGAGGGATAGGAGGGACCGGTACGCCTCCGACGCTCAGCAACCAGCCGGTCGGGACGCGGTAGCCCGGCGGGCAGGGGTAGTTCGAGGCGCAAAGTGCCTCCGCCTCCCGGGGTGTTAGAGATACGATGGAAGCCATGGGAGAGGGTGATGAGGTTTGCAGATATGAGTGTAGATGTGATATGTAAATGGAGACCAAGCCTACATATATATAGTGAAAAAATGGCGGGAAGACGGAGGCGGGAAGCGGTGGAAAGCGTGGGAAGAAAATAGGCGGGCAACCTTTAGTCCTGGCTGGTGGATGCAACCGGGACTAAAGCTGTCGGCAGGATGAGGATGTGTGGGTAACCTTTAGTCACGGTTGGTGGGTGGAACCGAGACTAAAGCTGTCGGCAGGATGAGGATGTGTGGGTAACCATTAGTCACGGTTGGTGGGTGCAACCGGGACTAAAGCTCCATCTTCTCTAACAGTGTTGGGGAAAGGGTTTTCATTATTACATAAATGTAGAGATTGTCTTGGGAACTATATATGAAGAATACATTATTACATCGCCATCTACTGTTGTGATCTTCTACGCCGTAGCCATGGAGAATCTTCATCATTTAGCAAGATGCTTGGGTCAATTTTCACCGTGAAGGGCGGAATTTCTTTAAACTTATTATAATCTTCTGACATGTCTGTGTCATCCACTCCCACGATGTTTCTTTTCCCCGAAAGAACTATGTGGCGCTTTGGCTCCTCGGTTGATGTATTCTTTTGTTGATTTCTTTTTCTCGATTTGCTAGACATGTCCTTCACGTAGAAAACTTGAGCCACCTCGTTGGCTAGGACGAATGGCTCGTCCATGTACGCAAGATTGTTGGGATCCACTGTTGTCATACCGTACTTATCGTCTACCTGTACACCGCTGAGCTTCACCCATTTGCACCGAAACAAAGGGACCTTAAAAGTGGGACCATAGTCAAGTTCCCATATCTCATCTATGTATCCATAATATGTGGTGGTTTTCCCATTCTCATCTTTTGCATCGAAGCGGACACCACTGTTTTGGTTGGTGCTCTTTTTATCTTGGTCGATCGTGTAAAATGTATTCCCATTTATCTCGTACCCTTGGAATGTACATATGTTTGAAGATGGTAACCTGGCCAACAAGTACAGCTGCTCTACAACAGTTGGGTCACTAATGAGATGTCTTTGCAACCAACTGCCGAAGGTATTCATGTGTTGACATGTAATCAAGGACTCGGGCTGGCCCGGGTTTATTTCTCGTAAAACATTCTTGTGTTTCTCAATGTACGGAGCCACCAAGCTGGAATTGTATAGAACTGTGTAGTGTGCTTGATTGAAAGAAATCTTGTCCCTGCACACGTTGCTTTCCTTCCTAGTGTGCCTTTTCCAGTCAGCCTCCCCTCATACCGAGATTCAGGAACACCAATCGGCTTAAGGTCGGAAGAAAGTCAACACAAAACTCAATGACCTCCTCTTCCGTAGCCCTTTGAGATACTTCCTTCCGGCCTAGCTCGGTTATGAACATATTTCTTTAATACTCCCATGAACCTCTCGAAGGGGAACATATTGTGTAGAAATACAGGACCGAGAATTCTAATCTCTTCAACTAGGTGAACGAGGAGGTGCGTCATAATATTGAAGAAGGATGGTGGGAACAACAACTCGAAGCTGACAAGACATTCGACCACATCTTCCTATAATCCTGACAAAGTTTCTAGATCCATTACCTTCTGAGAAATTGCGTTGAGGAATGCACATATCTTCACAATGGCTAGTCGAACATTTTCTGGTAGAAGTCCCCTCAATGCAACCGGAAGCAATTGTGTCATAAGCACGTGGCAGTCATGGGACTTCAGGTTCTGGAATTTTTTCTCCTTCATATTTACTATTCCCTTTATATTCGACGAGAAACCAGACGGAACCTTGATACTGAATAGGGCTTCAAAAAGATCTCCTTCTCTTGTTTGGTAAGAGCGTAGCTGGCAGGCCCTTCAAACTGCCCTGGATGATTCCCGTTTTGTCCTTTATGATGTTCCTGGTCCTCCCGTGCTACTGTTGTATCTTTTGTCTTCCCATACACGCCCAGAAAACCTAAAATATTCACACAAAGATTCTTGGTCAGGTGCATCACGTCGATTGCAGAGCGGACTTCCAGGACTTTCCAATATTCTAGCTCCCAAAAAATAGATTTCTTCTTCCACATGGGTGCGTGTCCGTCAGCGTCTTTCGGAACAGGTCGACTGCCTGGACCCTTTCCAAAGATAATATTTAAATCCTTGACCATGTCAAATATATCAGCACCACTACGGGGGACAGGCTTCGGACGGTTGTCTGCCTCGCCACGAAATGCTTGCCTTTTTCCTTAAGGGATGCTTGCGCGGAAGGAAACGGCGATTGTACGGGTACACAACTTTTCTGATTTTCCCAAATATTTACTTTCAGTCTCATCTAAACAGTGTGTGCATGCATTGTATCCTTTGTTCGTCTGTCCTGAAATGTTACTAAGAGCAGGCCAATCATTGATGGTTACGAATAGCGACGCTCGTAGGTCAAATTCTTGCTCGGTGTGCTCATCACACACGTACACCTGGTTTGGCCCACAACTCCAAAAGTTCATCAACTAATGGCCTTAGGTACACATCAATGTCGTTGCCGGGTTGCTTTGGGCCTTGGATAAGCACCGGCATCATAATGAACTTCCGCTTCATGCACAACCAAGGAGGAAGGTTGTAGATACATAGAGTCACGGGCCAGGTGCTGTGCTGCAGCTCTGCTCCCAAAAGGATTCATGCCATCTGTACTTAGACCAAACCATAAGTTCCTTGCCTCACCTGCAAAATCCGGGAACTCTCTCCCGATGTTTCTCCACTGCCGACCATCAGCGGGGTGCCTCAACATCGCGTCTTTCTTACGTTCTTCCATGTGCCATCGCAACAACTTGGCATGCTCTTTTTCTGAACAAACGTTTCAACCGTGGTATTATGGGAGCATACCACATCACCTTCGCAGGAACCCTCTTCCGGGTGGCTCCCCTCAACATCACCAGGGTCATCTTTTCTGATCTTATACCGCAATGCACCGCATATCGGACATTTATTCAAATTCTCGTACTTCTCACCGCGGTAGAGGATACAGTCATTAATCCATGCATGTATCTTCTGCACATCTAATCCTAGAGGGCAGACAAGCTTATTTGCTTCATACAGACGGGCAATTCGTTATTTCTTGGAAACACCTTCTTTAATATTATCATCAATTTTTCAAATCCCGAGTCAGTCACACCGACCTCTGCCTTCCATTTCAGCAATTCCAATATGCTACCCAGCTTTCTCTGCCCATCTTCACAACCTGGGTACAACAATTTGTGGTGGTCCTCTAACATCTTGTCGAACTGCAACCTCTCCTTATCCGTGCCACAGTCTCTTCTTGCATCAGAAATGGCCCAACGAAGATCATCATCAACAGGATCATCTGCTGCCTGTTCTTCACCTCCTTCTTCTTCATTGTCTTCCATTGCGGTATCATCGCATTCAGAGAACATAGATCGGTACTGGTCATCGTTATCTTCTTCTTCATCGCCGTCTTCCATCATAACCCCTTCTTCTCCGTGCTTGGTCCAAACATTATAGCTGGACATGAATCCAAACCGAAGCAGGTGGCTCTTAATGTCTCTTGAGCAAGAGTAATCCTTCTCGTTCTTACATTTCAGACATGGACAACACATAAAACCTTGCTTCGACTTGTTGGCCACAAGCAGGAAAGAATTCACGCCCTCTCTGAAAGCGGGAGCACATCGGTTACCGTACATCCATGGATGACTCATCTGCATCATAAGTACAATTATGTATCAGATGCAATCACCTTGCTAAAATTAGTATTGTACGGACTATGTATATACGAGAAAATAGTTGCTAACCTTTTAGGATCAAAAAGAGGAGAAATCTTATCAAATAAAATCAAGTGGCATCCCTCACAAGCATTTCATCAAACACCTCTTGTGCACATGAAGAAAAAATGAGCTAGCATACACCTCCACCTTTCACCACCAAGGAAAAAATGTAGGGAGGTGGGGGGGGGGCTGGCTGTGTGTATATATATAAGCATGGCCCTTTTGTCGCGGGCCGTTTACGACCCGCGACAAAAGGGGTGCCGCAGGAGGCCCCAAAGCTCAGTTTTATCGCGGGTTGTGATACGGCCCGCGACAAAAGCGCAACAAAAGGACTTGATCCAAATGGTTCCGGGCGACGTGGCCACGCCATTTGTCGCGGTGCGGTCGCGCCCGCGACAAAACTCACGCCTGTTTTCCACCGGTGCTCGACAGCGCTCCGCCGCTTCGCCACCACCCCTCCGTCCGCAATGGCGGTTAAGACGCGTAGGTAGGGGAGGGGGCGAATCGGCAGGAACCACGACGTCCGCCAGGTGTACGGGCGGAGGCGGACCGCGCTCCGACAGTGCATGGAAGCGGGCGGCACGGAAGTGGCCGCATGCTATCGCGCGCCGGCAAGCGCGCGAGGAGGCGGCCGAAGAAGGAGTAGCCGAGGCGCCCCCCGCCGGCTCGTGCAGCCCGCCGCTGCCGGCGCTACCCCCGCGCGGCAACGACGACGATGACGATGACGCTGACGGGCCGCCTGTAGCCTGCGGGAGCTCGATGGAGGCGGCGGCGTTCGAGGTGGCGGCGCTCATTGTCGCGTAGGAGTCGCCGGCAAGGAAAAACCCTCCTCCGCCACCGGGAAGCGCCCCAGTGACAATCCGGGGCCTAATCTAGTAGTTTTTAGGTCTCAAATTAGCGAATGTAGGTCGAACTATCATGTATTTTGGCTAGTTTAATGTAAATTATCGATGAATCAAGCTTGATCAGAGCAAACTAGGTTCAATTGCGAGTTTAATTTTCCCGCGACGTTTGATTTTTGCTTTTTCAGTTCGCGAGTTCGATTTCTGATCTGCGCCGTCACAAAAACCATCTAAACTCAACAGTTCGGGAGACCAAACTCGACGTTTTCGGTTCGGAGATATACGGGCTCTGCTAGAGATGCTCTTAGTGTTTATATGGCTGAGCACTCAACTGAGAGTTGGCGTACGAGGCAAAAGGCTGTACCACATAGTTTGGGGCAGCACCCCACCACCCCCACCCCTTCAGTCCCCCATGCACGATTCTACTGTTCGTCATGGTTTGCTTCTAGAAGTGGAGCTGAGCAGTGGCATGGTGTGTATGCTTGTGGACCTGTTAAGTTTGGTGATCTTTTTTTTTCTGAAATAGGGGAAATATCACCCCAGCTTCTGCATTCAAAGGATGCACACGTTTTTTTATTAGATTATTCACAAAACCTTACAAGAACAATACAAAATATCAACCTCGAAGCCACCTCACTAAACCTACAGTGGGATGAAGGGGGTGATAATACACCAACTCACATCATCCAAAAAACCAAATGCCTTCACAAACAGCCAAATAGCAGGTGAGAAGCATATCCAGTCAAGTAGAGTTTCAACGCATGCCAACGCACACGCCACAGAAGTTGCTACCGCTGTCTTCCTCGACTCCATCTTCAAGAGAGATCATCGCATTAACCTTGCAAGACCTGCCGTCGATGCCACCATGACGCCAGACGACTCCACCATCCTGCACGCATACATCATCCCGCATCCGTCGTCGATACCCTGCAGCACCATGCCACCGAGACACATCGCCAACAATGTGGTAGATAAATACCACTCCACCAACATCCGTCAACATCCAGCAGCTGCTCCAAAAACGATGCCCCAAGAGGTAGAAGGACGCAGGTAGCGCTGCCATCGTCCGATCCGGGAGACTCAAATCTAGGGTTTCCCCCGGAGTAGCACGAGTGGGTAGATGCAGGTTGCGACGGCGATGCCTTCAAGAAGGTAACGACGCATAATGTTGCCATCGCCCACCATGACCAGGGTCGGAGCATGATTTTCACTGGCAGCCGCACATCTCCAACTCGCCGAGTGGAGTGACGAGACAAGCAAAGACGATGCCTTCGACAAGGTAACGACGCCCAGCGACGCCGCCATTGTCCGTCAAGCCCGAGAGAAAAGCACGGTTTTCACCGGCTGCCCGTCACCCTAAACTCGTCGTCGAGTGGATCTTCACCGCCGAAGATCTGTGTGGGATCCCAAGATCTCCCACCCCAGATCCCAACGAGGTCGTCCACCTCCGGGGAGGAGGTCGCCGCCGCCAAGCCCGGGGCCGCCGCCCCGGCTCCCATCTGATGCGGACGGAGCATCCCGTCGCGCGGAGGAGAAGGCGCAGCAGCCGACTGCCTCCAGGCCCCAAGGGCCAAGATCCGACCACGCCACCACCGCCGTCGCCTCGCCTTCCGGCCGCCAACACCGCGCACCACCACCACTACAATAGAGATCAGGAGTGCCGCCCCCACCCCCCATGATCGCGACCATCTGAAACCCCCGCCACCGCCATGCCGCGCGGGCTTTGCCCGGCGACACCTCCGGCGGCGGCAGCGAGGGGAGGGAGGGGCTGGAGGGGGGCCGGCGGGCTAGTGAGGAGGGACTCCCCGGAGTGGCGCGGCGCCGCCACCCGAGGGAGGGTTAGGTTGGGGGAGGGTAGGTCGGGGAGGGTTAGGTGGGGTGAGGAGGGACTCCCAACTGGAAGTTTCCTTAAGTTTGGTGGTCTGGGCGTTAGAGATCTGCAGAACACTAGCTGGTCTCTCTTGCAGTCGAGTCGAGCCATCCAAGCCATGGGCACAGATCATCGGTGTCATCTGGGCAGGCCACCAATGTCTGGTTGGCCAGATGGATTGATGGGCACTCAATGCCAGAGTTGATGTCGACAGTTCTTTGCTGGAATGGTATAGCCGACGCTTTGGGGACAGAACTTGGACTGCGCTGCTTTTGAAGTGAAAAAAATCTTTTCTTTGCTGGCCTTGGCAAATCGTTGCTGGATGGCACATAGGTTGGCGCCTGAGGTCTGCAGCACCCGCTGGCTTGCCCTCTCTGTGACCAGCATGTGTCTTACCCGTCAGGTTTGGTTTCAGGTCCTACCTGAGTAGCGAATATGGTGCGCAGCCAATCATCTCCCAGGCCAACGACAAGTTACTCTGGTGGCTGGACACGGGTGCTGAGCATGGGAGCCAAAGCCAAAGCTTTTCACTCATTCATCACCCTCACACTGCCATATATGGCAACATCACAACTCCTGTCCTGTAGTCCTGTGTGTTTAACGTGATGCACCAAAACTGCCAATGACATCGTAAATCCTGGTCCAAGGCTTTGAAGAGGCTGCAGCAGCACTCAAAACTTCTATCTTATGCCTTCTGTGTTTGTTTCAGCTTTGTAGGTTAGTAAAACACACTGCATAAGCTAAAAAAAAAAAAAAACACACTGCATTTTCTTTTGTTTTTCTTACGAGGAAAAGAGAGCTTTATTAAATGGGGGTAGAATAACAATCAAGGGTTACCAGTTCAGCAAGATCAGGAGAGGTTTGGCTAAGCCAAACTTATGCTTTTTGCACGCAATCTACCTATGTGCGTTAGATCGTGACTAACACTATTTGTTGTTCGGTCCATTTTCGCACACTTGCACTCTCTATCCCTAAACAGATCCCTAATCATTGACACTTGGAAGGCGTACACACATATATTCGGTGCACTTCCCTTTATTAGCTCCAGCGATAAAGCATAGTCGGTTTCGACAATGACTGGCAGGCTCGTTCAAAGTAGAGCGAGCTTCATGCCTTCCTCCATCGCCGATAGTTCTGCCTCGGTAGCATCCTCGCACGCATGAAGTTGCCTACAAGCAGACACCAGAACTTCACTTTTGTGATCCCTGACCACCATTCATCCCCCAGTCGTACCGTGTGAGGACTAGGATCCATCTACATTTTACTTAACCTCACCCTGCATAGGTGGTATCCACTTCTTACAGATTTTCTAGCAGCCATCAGATGGCAGCTTATCTTGCTTGAACCCCGCCTCATGGGAGACGACCAACTTCCCTTTCTCCGGATCCTTCTTAGGGTGTTGCTTGACGAGTACTAGTGACTCCAGGTAGCTTATCAGGAATCGCCTAGACCCTTTGACCGCTAGTACATGTTATTTGTGAGTAATCTCATTATGCACATACCAGATACGCCATAGACTTTGTGTACGCTATAGCAGGGCCGATTTTAAACGATCTTGTTGCACTAAATTTGGATTTTTAGATATCTTTTACTTTTATTTAAGTTATATCTATCTGTTTGATATATGGTTTGCCTGTTAGGTGTCCACTGGCCTTACCATGTGAAGAGTTAAAATCTGTCATCCGGACGACTTCAAGCTCAATCCGGACAAGACCCTAACCAAATCGTAGTCATGGCTTGTAGTCTTCTGTGCCTCAACTCATAATGACATCAGAGTTTCACACACTTCTTTGTGTGTGAAAAGTACATTGATATATTCATAATCCTCAGAGCAGTACGAGGAATTTCAAAAGTAATAAAATTCACAAACATGTTCGTGGACCGCTTGTCCGCTTAGCTCTAAAGGCGCACCGCCATCATCACCCCTCCCCACATTGACATCGGGGAAATCTTGTCGTAGTAGAACTTGTTGTCGCGTCCTATGCCCCAACCCATAATAACACAACACAACTTCACACACATAACCTCCAAGAGCATTGTCCTTTGTCTTCTCAAGGTGGCAAGGTCGTCGACAAGCTCATCTACATGCTCACAACAAGGATTATACACTTCTACTTCTTTCTCCTTAGGAGCTTCCACTTGAGGTGGATCACTTGACTTAGAGAGAGTTGCAAGCTTACTCTCCAAGGATTTGTGATCCTTATTGAGGGTTTCCAACTCCTCAAGTACCTTGGTGTGGTCAACCTCAAGGGAAAGCTTCTCCTTTTTAAGAACACCCACAACAAGCTAATGCACCACAGAAGGTGGAAAAATTGGAGGAGTTCTTCCTCCCGATGGATGTCGAAGTTATCAGAGGCATTCCTATATGCACCCGGAATCAATAGGACTTATGGGCCTGGAATTTTGAGAAGGATGGCTGGCTGGGCTGAGCTGACCTGGCCATCGAAAGGCTGCCACATTAGCTCCACAGAATTGTCCTTAAGTAAAACACACTGCATCTTCTTTTGTTTTTCTTGCGAGGAAAAAACGGGTCACAGAGGAAAGATTGTTCTACCCTGCCAATGCCACTATCCATTTATATGTACATGCATAGACATGCCTATCCAACCCTTCCTTTCTTGTTTCCGAACTAGAAGAACTGAAGAACCATAGGTGTCTTTGTACCAAGAGGAAGAAACGGGCATGGAGGACGAGCAGAGAGCTGGAGCTATGGCTACGATGGCTGGTCTAGGCAAACACGATAATGTGTCCACGGCAACCCAGAGGACCCAGGGAGTGCCAGCAATGGCATCAGCTCCCTGGAGCAACCCCTGTTGAGGAGAAGCACTACCCTGAGTCCTGACAGCCAACCACCTCGCCATCGTTGGCGCCAAGGTCTCGCACATCGACTACGAGTGAGTGAGCAAGCATTCCATCAATTAGTTTGTTGCAGTCAGCTTGATTCATTGCCTAATGCGTATTGCTCATACATGACATTGCCGTATGATTTAGGATCATCGAGAACGATCTATTCAAGCACGACTACAACTAAACTAAGAGCATCTCTAGTAGTAACCAAAAAAGTGGAAACCGAAAAACTGTAATTCAGTCCCCCGAAAACATTAGTTCGGTTGATTCTGGCACTCGCACAGAACAGAAACCATAAAATAGGAACTGAAAAAAAGAAATTAAAATTCTCGCGGGAGAATTTATCGATGAACACATATAGATGATAGTTGTTGCTCCGATAGAGCACCAAAAGTTACATAATTCAAACTACGAACCTAAATTAACTAGTTGCCCACTAGTAGAAACAAGGGCTTTGGTTTTTTGCTCCAAAGAGCTTTTGCACCGGATTTGGCACGAACCGGTGCTAAAGGGGGTCATTAGCACCGGTTCGTGCCCTTTGGACGTAACAGGGACCTTTAGCACCGGTTTGTGTTACGAACCGGTGCAAATGAGCTATCTTTTGCATTGGTTCGTAACACGAACCGGTGCTAAAGGTTCGTCGCCAGGCACGTGGCAGCCGCGGGTATCTTTTGCACCGGTTCGTAATACGAACCGGTGCAAAAGGACCCTTTGCCCTATATATTCAGCTCACCCCCAACCAGCCAACTCACTTCATTTTTTCTAGGGGAAAGGTGTGTGTGTTGAGTGCTACCTTGCTTCTCTTTGGCATGCACATAAGGTGCTCGATGAAATGTCTGAGAGAATGATGCCGCTTGATTTTACACAAAACAAAAATGATATGAGGTGCCGGAGCGACACTTAAGCTTTCTCCTCTTCTCCTCGATCAAGGTTAAGCTACAACTTTACCCTTTCATTTGTACGGTGCTAATTTCCACTATTTATAAATATTATGATATTTTGTAATAGTTTTTTGATAAACTTAATTAATTATTTGATGTAGATGAACCGGCGGCAATGGATGTACGTTGACCGACGTCTACCCGAGTTCACTTCGGGCCTGAAAGAATTTATCCGTGTGGCTCAGGAAAACCCACAGGCGGATGGTTTTATGTGTTGTCCATGTGTTGATTGCCGGAACTTGAAGCAATACCCTGAATGGCAAGTCATTCACTCCCACCTGCTTTGGAAAGGTTTCATGCCCAGCTATAATTGTTGGACCAAGCATGGAGAAAGAGGGGTTATGATGGAAGACGACGACGAAGAAGAAGAGGATGATGATATGTACCCTAACTACGGTGATACTGCAACAGGGCATGATGAAGATGAAGATGCGGGAGGAGGTGAAGATGAAGAGGCATCGGATGAGCCCGTTGATGATGATCTTCGTCGGGCCATCGCTGATGCACACAGAGATGCAGAAACGAAAACGAGAAGCGAAAGTTAAAGGGCATGTTAGATGATCACAAAAAGAAGTTATACCCAAATTGCGAAGATGGCAACACAAAGCTCGGTGCCACCCTGGAGTTGCTGCAATGGAAGGCAGAGGCTGGTATATGTGACAAGCCATTTGAGAAGTTACTGAAAATAATGAAGAGGAGGTTTCCAAAGGATAACGAATTGCCTGACAGTACGTACGAAGCAAAGAAGGTTCTCTGCCCTCTAGGATTAGAGTTGTGAAGATACATGCATGCATTAATAATTGCATCCTCTACCGCGCTGAGTACGAAAATTTGGAAAAATGCCCGGTATGCACCGCACTTGGTATAAGATCAGACGTAGATGACCCTGGTGATGTTGAGGGCGAGCCCCCAGGAAGAGGGTTCTGCCAAGGTTATGTGGTATGCTCCTATAATACCACGGTTGAAACGTTGTTCAGAAATAAAGAGCATGCCAGGTTGTTGCGATGGCACAAAGAAGACCGTAAGAAAGACGAGATCTTGAGACACCGCTGATGGGTCGCAGTGGAGGACAATCGATAGAGAGTTCCCGGACTTTGCAGATGACGCGAGGAACTTAAGGTTTGGCCTAAGTACGATGGAATGAATCCTTTTGGGGAGCAGAGCTGCAGTCATAGCACCTGGCCTGTAATTCTATGTATCTATAACCTTCCGCCTTGGTTGTGCATGAAGCGGAAGTTCATTATGATGCCAGTGCTCATCCAAGGCCCAAAGCAACCCGGCAACGATATTGATGTGTACCTACGGCCATTATTTGAAGAACTCTTACAGTTGTGGAGCAAACCAGGTGTACATGCATGGGATGAGTACAAACATGAGTCATTTAACCTACGAGCGTTGCTTTTCGTGACCATCAATGATTGGCTTGCTCTTAGTAACCTTTCAGGACAGACAAACAAGGGATACAATGCATGCACGCACTGCTTAGATGAGACCGAAGGTGCCTATTTGAATAAATGTAAGAAGGTTGTGTACCTGGGGCATCGTCGATTTCTTCCAAAGAGGCACCTCGTCAGAAAGAAAGGCAATCATTTCGGGAGGTGAGATCACCGGGTAAGCCTGAACTCCGTACTCGGTGATGCTTTACTTGATATGGTCAAGGACATAAAAGTAATCTTTGGAAAGGGTCCCGCGGTCAATCATTTCCGAATGCTGTTTGGGACACGCACCCATGTGGAAGAAAAATCTCCATTTTGGGATCTACCCTATTGGAAAGTCCTAGAGGTCCGCTCTTCAATCGACGTGATGCACGTGACGAAGAATCTTTGCGTGAACCTGCTAGGCTTCTTAGGCGTGTATGGAAAGACAAAAGATACACCGAAGCACGGGAGGACCAAATCGTATGAAAGTCCCAAAAACAAGCAAGAACAGAATTACAAGACGGATACAGGGAGTCGCTACGCACCTACCAAAGAAGAGAAGGATATCTTTTTTGAAGTCCTTTACAGTATCAAGGTGCCGTCTGGATTCTCATCAAATATAAAGGGAATTGTAAATATGGCGGAGAAAAAATTCCAAAACCTGAAGTCGCATGACTGCCACATTATTATGACGCAGCTGCTTCCGGTTGCACCGAGGGGGCTTCTGCCGGAAAATGTTCGAATACCCATTGTGAAGCTATGTGCATTCCTTAATGCAATATCTCAGAAGGTAATCGATCCAGCTAGTCTTCCAAGGTTACAGAAGGATGTGGTGCAATGTCTTGTTAGTTTTGAGTTGGTGTTTCCACCATCTTTCTTCAATATTATGACGCATCTCCTGGTTCACCTTGTCGAAGAGATTGCCATCCTCGGTCTGTATTTCTACACAATATGTTCCCCTTCGAGAGGTTCATGGGGGTCTTAAAGAAATATGTTCATAACCGTGCTAGGCAGAAGGAAGCATCTCCAAGGGCTATGGAACAGAGGAGGTCATTGAGTTGTGTTGACTTTATTCCTGACCTTAAGTCGATTGGTGTTCCTGAATCGCGACATGAGGGTCGACTAAGTGGAAAAGGCACGCTAGGAAGGAAATCAATGATATGTAGGGACGGGATTTCTTTCACTCAAGCACACTACACAGTTCTACAAAGTTCCACATTGGTGGCCCCGTATATCAAACACAAGAATATTGTACGCTCCCAACATCCGGGGCAGTCTGAAGACTGGATTACACATAAACATATGCAGACATTCGCGGTTGGCTCCGAGCACATCTCATTAATAACAACGATATGGGATCAGTTGTACTTGTTGGCCGGGTCACCATCTTCGACTGTACTGACTTTCCAGGGGTATGAGATAAATGGAAATATCTTCTACACGTTCGCCCAAGATAAAAAGAGCACCAACCAAAACAGTGGTGTCCGCATTGCAACAAAAACTACAGTGGGGAAAAGGACACATATTATGGTTACATAGAGGAGATATGGGAACTTGACTATGGACCTTCTTTTAAGGTCCCTTTATTTCGGTGCAAATGGTTCAAGCTGGATGGAAAAGGGGTAAAGGTAGACCAGCTGTACGGAATGACAACAGTGTATCTCAACAATCTTGGTTACAGAGACGAACCATTCGTCCTAGCTAAGATGTGGCTCAGGTTTTCTATGTGAAGGACATGTCCTCCAGACCGAAGAAAAGAAAACATAAGGAAACGAGCTCATCCGATGAGCCAAAGCGTCACATAGTTCTTTCAGGGAAAAGAACCATCGTGGGAGTCGAGGACAAGACAGACATGTCAGAAGATTATAATAAGTTTGCTGAAATTCCGCCGTTCATAGTGAACATTGACCCAACCATCGCGTTAAATGCTGAAGATGCTCCATGGTTACGGTCGAAGCGATCATAATGTATTATTATCATGTACTGTGAAGCATTTGTGGCGATTCTATCAGTAACATTGGTCGTTTGCCCTAAATGCCATGAAACCTCGAACACGATAGCCCATATTGTGAAGGATTTTTTGTGATGTGTGCAATTATCCAAGTTTATTATTTTTCCTTGCAAGTATGACACATAATATGACGGCACGCGAAGGTTTCGCGTTGTTTGGATCATTTTTGAATTTTTTATGCTCGTTTCAAACTATATTCAAAACGGCGGGCATGAAGATCCTTCGCTCGGGGCGGAGTTTCGCTAAACTTTCACTGGATCTCTGATGAAATAGCATGTTGTGAACCCAATAAATATTTTTACAAAAAATCTTGAGCATTATATCATGTGCATGTAGTTCAAATCTGGCCGGCCTCCTACCGATTCGGCAGGAATTTGTCTTTTTCACGAGGGGTGGACGGAAAGGTTCCAGATACACATGGTTGGGAAATTATCCATCTTAGGTGGTCTACTATTTTTGAAAAATGTGTTGGTACCAATGTGAAACTTTAATTTTGTGGTTCCTTCACAAAACACCCCCTTTTCGGCACCTCGAAAATGGAAAATGGATTTTTCGTGCGATGAAAAGGAAAACTTCCTCCTGCAACATTGTAAGACATCCCAAGATACACATGTGTGCAACATTGAAATAGCATGTTGTGAGTGGAGATGGGTTGGCTTTTTGTACCATATTTATAGAGTCGTTCACGGGCTTGCGGGAAATTTTCCCGAGGCGCAACTTCCGAAGATGTCGTAGGCGTGCGCACCGACATCTTCGAGAAGTTGCGCCACGGGAGATTTCCCAACCCTTTCCCCAATGTTAGAGGAGATGTAGTCCTTCATGGGCTTGCAGGGAAATTTTCCGAGGCGCAACTTCCGAAGATGTCGTAGGGCGTGTGCACCAACGACATCTTCGAGAAGTTGCGCCACGGGATTTTAACCCTTTCCCCAATACTGTTAGAGGAGATGTAGTCCTTCATGGGCTTGCGGGGAAATTTTCCGAGGCGCAACTTCCGAAGATGCCGTAGGGCGTGTGCACCAACGACATCTTCGAGAAGCTGCGCCACGGGAGATTTTCCCAATACTGTTAGAGGAGATGTTGTTGGGTGTATACTAGCAGCTTCCGGCGGGACTCTCCCCGGAGGGGCTATATATAGCAATGTGCCTCCAGATAATCCCCCCCAGATGAGGCCACCCCAGATAAGGCAAACACCAGATAAGCCTCCCCCAGATTTAGCCCCCCTTCTTTAGCACCGGTTCCAGCCAGGAACCGGGATAAAAGGGGTATATAAACTAATCCACCATCTTTAGCACCGGTTCCAGCCAGGAACCGGAATAAAAGGGGTATATAAACTAATCCACCATCTTTAGCACCGGTTCAAGCCCGGAACCGGGATAAAGGGTATCACCATCTTTAGCACCGGTTCCACCACCGGGATAAAAGGGTATATAAACTAATCCACCATCTTTAGCACCGGTTGAAGCCAGGAACCGGGATAAAAGGGGTATCACCATCTTTAGCACCGGTTCAAGCCAGGAACCGGGATAAAAGGGGTATATAAACTAACGACAACGACTTTATTGAAATTTAACAAGATACGTTAACTAAACTTAAACTAAAACAACGACAACACGGCTTTATTGAAATTTAACATTAACTAAATTTAAACTAAAATAACAACTTCTACTAGTTCTTCCGCGCATCCGCTGCTGCCCTCCTGGCTGCCGCCTCCTGCCGCAGCTCCTCCTCACGACAGCTTATGCATCTCCTCACTATCCAGATCCGCCACACGCGGCCGCTTATGCAGCTCCTGGAGACTCTGCCTCTCAAATGCTTCTATGGTAGCCGCTAGCGCCGCCTCCTCCCACTCCTCTATCTCCGCGAGTTGAGGGTCCACCTCATCCGCTGCTGCCCCCCTGCCGCCGCCTCCTGCCGCAGCTGCTGCTGCAGCTCCTCCCACTCCTCTATCTCCGCGAGCTGCGGGTCCACCTCCACCGGCGGCGGGTGCAGCTTTGGGGGCATAGTGCAATGGGCTAGGGTTCTGTGATGAGTGAAATGGGAGAGATGGGGGCGTACTATTTATAGAGGGCGTGTAGGCGGGAAATCTCCGCGCTGCGCGTCGTGGCGGGAAAATATCCCGCACGGCGTCGCGTGGCGCGGGAAATATCCCGCGCGGCGTCGTGGCGGGAACCCGCGCAGCGTCGTGGTGGGAACTCGATCCCGCACGAAACAGAGAAAAAAGGCGGGAAGAAGGCAAAAAAATTCAGCCAAAATTTTGACCTTTTGCACCGGTTCGTGGCTGGAACCGGTGCAAAAGGGTCTTTTGCACCGGTTCCAGCCACGAACCGGTGCAAAAGGTCCCGACTATAACTGTCGCGCGCCCACCCTCTTCTTCCCCAATTCGCGCGAGGAGAGTTGGACGCCGGCAGGCTGCCAAAATTGTGCACGCCGGTCCGCCGTCCGCGCCTCCCGCGGTCGCCCGTCGCCTCCTCCGCGCCGCTCGTGCCCGGGCCGCCGCCGCCTCCTCTGCGCCCCTTCCCCCGCCGCCGCTCCTTCCTCCTCGCCCGCCTCCACCCTCCTCGCCGCGCCTCCCGCCACCTCCTCTTCCCCTCGGTGAGGCGACCTCCTTTTAATTTATTAGGTTTATTTTAGTTAGTTTTGTGTAGTTAGCTAATTAGAAAATTAGTTAGGTTTAAATTTGTTAGGTTTTGTTAGAAAATTAGTTAGATTTTAATTAGATTTAAATTTGTTAGGTTTTAACATATTTAGGTTTAAATTTTAATGTGTGCAAATTAGTTATATTTTAATTAGAAAATTAGTTAGATTTTAATTAGATAATTAGTTAGATTTTAATTAGGAAATTTTAGTTAGAAAATTTAGTTAGGTTTTATGTAGTTAGGTTTATTTAGATGGAAAATTTAGTTAGGAAAATTTAGTTAGAAAATTTAGTTAGGTTTATTTAGTTAGGTTTATTTAGTTAGAAAATTTAGTTAGGTTTATTTAGTTAGAAAAAAGTAGTAAGTACTTTATTAGTATGCGTTAGAAAAAAGTAGTAAGTACTTTATTAGTATGTGTTAGAAAAAATTTAGTTACTTTTATTCATATTCATAAGTACTTTATTAGTATGTGTTAGAAAAAAGTAGTAATATTTGTTACTAATATATTTTTATAAGTACTTTATTCAAATTTCAATATTATATTTGTTAGTTTGCATACGATGCCGCGCCCGCCGCGTCCTGGAGCTAGGACAATTTTAGAGCAGATGCAGCTGATGGGGGAGGTTCGGGACTGGGCTCCGCCGGGGTGGCACTGGGAGGTGTTATCTTCCGGGGCGCGCACCTTGGTGCGGAATCCGGGTCCCGTCGTCGACCCGGATATTCTCTGGTGGAGGTCGCGTGGGCCACGGTTGTTTCAGAGGGAGCCAGCGCCGCCGGAGGTGGTAGCTCAGATTAGAGAGGAGGACGAGCACGTTCGCCGTTACCTGTATGCGTTAGAGACCAGGTATATGGGCAGATGGTCTGTTTTGCAGGGATCTCACATTAGCTATGATCCTGTTATTGTACCGTGGCTTTGGGTGTTCAGCCGGCGCGGCTCAGGACCCGGTCGGCGCCGTTGAGAGGTTCTAGTGTGATGTATTAGGGACCGATCGAGCTATATGTGTAACTCAGATCTTTGATTATGTATTGAGCATTATCCTTAATTAGTACCTATATATATGTGTAACTCTAATATTTGATCATGTATTGAGCATTATTCTTAATTACTGCTTCGTTGTGTTTATAGCATTAGAATAACTTGTAAGTCTTTGCAGAAACTATGGAACGAGACCTAGAAAAAGAATACCTCGTCGAGGAGATTACCCGTGATGATGACGATATCACCTCTCTTTACCTAAACCAATCTGGCGAGGGAGACGAGCGAACCCGTGGAGACGGCTCCGGTGAGGGAGATGAGCAAGACCACCGTGGAGATCGCTCCGGTGAGGGAGAAGGTGACGACTCCGAGGGAGAAGCTCACGCCGCCGAGGTGTATATATATTAATTAACCAAGCCTCGAGATTTGTGCATATACATATATTAACGTTGTTTCTTCTTTTAGACCTCCCGATCAACAAACTCTACTGGCAGAACTAAACGAGGCGCGGCGAAAGATGGAAGACCATGAAAGGTGCACCATCACGGAAATCGTTGTAGATGGCGAACCGATTTCTCCCAAGGCTCACGCAAAAAAGTTTGTAAGTCAATGCGGAGTTATTGTTAGGGACACCATCCCGATCACCACTCAAGAATGGAAGAAACCTGCAAAGGGGGACGAAGGAGTTACTTATGTCGACACGAGATCCAAAAATCTGATGTTTAGGAAGCTCCTGGTAAATTTCATCTTACCGGAGCCAGCTGACTCTGATAGTGAGAATGACAGGCCAGACCCTGAGGATCCCGAGCTGAATAGCGTACAGCGAAGAGTCAAGAAGTGGGCTCTTAAGAAGATGGCAGTACAGTTCAACGACTACAAGAAGAAATTGGACAACTTCTTTGTCAAGAAAAATAAGACTCCGGATTTCAATGGCCCCTATGAGAAGATAAAAGACCACTGGGAGGCATTTGTGAAGTACAAGACATCGGAGAGGGCAAAGAAAAGGTCAACCACCAACACTCAAAATGCTGCTAATAAGATGTACTTCCATACCATGGGGCGAGGAGGCTACAAGGCTGGCAGGCCTAAGTGGGAGAAATGGGAGAACGACCTAATTGAAAAGGGGATCCAGCCAGAGGTACTGAAATGGAACCAGCGGTCAAGGGATTGGTTTTACGCGCATGGGGGCACGTTGGACGCACAAGGGTTATGCATATATACACCAAGACATCAGGAAAACCCACTTCCCATCGAAGCCTTTAGAAATGTTGCAAAGGAAGTTGAAGATGGGAAGTTCCGTCCCGAAAGAGAGAAGGACCAGCTCACACGCGCCCTTGGGAATCCTGAACACCCGGGACGAACACGAACCATACCAGGTGGCAAGCCGTGGTGTATTGGGTTTCTGAAACGAAGAAATATCCCGATAGAAGCCGTCAGAGGAAAAGGATGTGGTTCAAGAACGCGTTGCTAAGCTAGAGGAGCAAGTGAGGATGATAATGTCAGGCTAGAAGAAGTTGCATTCGATGCTACCGGCCAGGGATCTCAGCGGAAAAGCAGCGTGGCTTCCACGGAGCTGCCGGGTAATGATGCAGATGTGGATCCACATATGGCTCCTCCCTCCCCTGTGGATCCGCATATGGCTCCTCCCTCCCCTGTGGATCCGCAGATGGCTCCTCGCTACCCTGTGGATTATATCACAGAGTCGACACCTTGTGAGCTACATTTCAAAACGATGGGCTACTTAACGCTCAAGGCGGCGATCGGCTATGTCTTGCCGCCAGTACCTGATCAAAGATACCACTTCAAACCGGTTCCACATGGCTACGCTGTTGCCGGGGTGGATCAAGTTATGGATGGGTATGGGCCGCTGAGGCTTGACCACCCTGCCGGTGAAGGGGATTTGCTAGAGCTGGGAGAAGCCAAGAACACTACAGTTCTATGGCGAAAGGAATTCATTGTGATTCCGGGTTGGAAGGTGCCAACAAGGTCTCCACCGAGCCAGCATTCTCCACCGATGCAGCCGTCTCCAGTGCGTCAGCCTTCTCCGCCGGCGCGTGAGCCTTCTCCGCCGCCGCGTGAGCCTTCTCCGCCGCCGCAGGCCTCCACTCAGTCTAAGAGCAAAAAGCGGACCGCTACGGCAATGAGTCGTAACCGATCACCGAAACGCAAACAAGAGCCCCTCCCAAGAGTGCCTAAGGTTCCTCCCAAGAGACCTTATGACTATACAGTTGAGGAAAATGCCAAGATCGCAAAGGAACAATACATGAAATCCATGTTTGGCAAGAAAAAGCCCCAGCCTGAGCCCGAGCCAGCTATATCCAAGGAAAAGAAGTTGAAACTGCTGAAGAACCTTCATCAACCTGAGCCAAGTCTTTCATCGAACTATGACCGGTCTATTCGCAAGTCAAATGTGGTAGCAAAAGAGCGGTGGCAAAAAAGTAAGGAAGAAGGGAAACAAGTTCCCCAGCTTGGAACCCAGAAAAACTCGTGCCCCCCGCTCAATGTGTATCCCAATATCATAGACTGCCTTGATCCGACGCTGGTAGCACTATACAAAGACGAGGCAGATGCGAACAATATGAGTATTCCTGAGTACTTAAGCCGCCTCGAATTCATTCAGACGGATGATGTCCAAATAGCATACCAGTACAAGTACGGGCAATCTCTGGTCAGAGCTGAGGAGTTGCCTAATCTATCGACACAACTGCGAAGACTGCATAATTGGTACTTGGATGCATGTAAGGACGGTCAGAACTGGATCATGGTGGCAATCAAAGATGAGCACTACGGGCGAACTGACGTGATGAACATCGAATTTTGTGAATTATTTCAGTTATTCAATCAAGACGCCCTCGACAAATCTCTGCTCAGTGCCTACTGTCTGTAAGTATTATTTATGTAATTAAGTCTCTACCGCTCGTCCATTGCATGCATATAACTATACTCTCACTATATTATGCAGAATGAAGATCCGTGAATGCCGCAAGGGGCAAATCTATGATCTTGGGTTCATTGACCCATATACCGTGAATGGGTATACTGTCGACAACTCTCCCAAGGACACGGAGAATAACTTGGTATATGCCTTAAGGAAAAACTCATACAAAAGGGCAATACTATTTCCTTACAACTTCGCGTGAGTGTTACTGTCTTCACACATTAAATCTTTTTCGCTTACTCCATGTGTTAAGTGTAATTGAAGAGTTATGCATATATATATGTGTCCGCAGGTTTCACTATATCCTGCTAGTCATTGAACCCGACACCGGAGTAGTAGAAGTCATGGACTCGAAGAGTAAACCCCTTGAGACGTGGGGGGACATGGCTGATATCCTCCAGAAGGCTTGGACACGGTTCGCGAACAAGTCTCCGGGTTTACGGAATAAAGAGCTTCGAATAAAACCTGTACGGGTAAGTACTAGCTAGGTCGCGCATCTCTTTGATTCTAGTTTCAATACCATTATTATCATCCTTGATTATTATTTTGATTGAACTTTGTTCTCGTAAAGTGCTTGAGGCAAGAGGACGGGAATAATTTATGCGGGTTCTACGTTTGCGAGTTCATTCGCCAGAATACCCACCATATGACCAAAATTTTGGAACAACTTGATGTACGTAAACAACATTCATAACTTTATTTTATCACCTTGTGTTTCATTCACATACACATATATATATACTGACCACCGTACCTTCTTGAAATTATTAGATCCAACGGTTGCGGGATGGTCTTCTAGCAACCGAGCGTGTACGGGCAATTCAAGAAGAACTGGCGGGATTCTTACTTGAGCAAGTTATAGCTCCAGACGGAGAACACTATGTGCCCGACATCCAACATTGAATAGAAATTATTTTGAAAGTTGATGTAGACATATATATATGCATGAACGCGTGTCACTTTGATCGATATATGTAATATAATGGTTTCCTATATATATATATTTGAATTGTTTGCATTAATATTATACCGTGTTTCGAATGGGGCAGAGTCTGCCGCGGCAGCGTTTAGTGCAATTCCCTGCCGCGGCAGGTCTGCCGCGGCAGGGAAGGGCACCAAAACCCTGCCGTGGCACCACCCTTTTGCACCGGTTCGTATTACGAACCGGTGCAAAAGGTCCTCCGCCGGGCGCTCCACAGAGGGCCACGTGGCCCTTTTGCACCGGTTCGTATTACGAACCGGTGCAAAAGGACCTCCGCCGGCGCTCCACAGAGGGCCACGTGGTGCCCCTTTAGCACCGGTTCGTAACTGAACCGGTGCAAAAGGGGGGCCTTTTGCACCGGATTGTTTGCACCGGTTCACAATCCGGTGCATATGGCCCTAATGAACCGGTGCAAAAGAGCAGTTTTCTACTAGTGGCCACAGCCGCGCGAGCTAATTTTGGCCAAAATTCGGCCCCGGGGTCCTCTACGCGCGGCGGCGGAGGTGGTGGCGGAGGAAGGCGAGGCGGCGGACACGTAGAGCTCCTACTCCGCGTCAAGCTCGACGGCGGACGCGTTCCTCCCAGCGCGCCGCCTCGTACTCGCGGACCTGGCGGACGGCGTCGGCCTCCCCCCGACGCTAGTGTGATCGCGCCTCCGCCTCGGACACAGCCGCCAACTGCGCGACGACGGCCTCCTCCTCCTGGTCATCGAGGACGTAGTCACCGGCGGAGAAGATCGTCCTCGCCAGCGCCGCGTCCTCCTCCTCTGACGAGCTGTCGTACACCGAAGGGCGAGGGGGGCGGCGCGAACCGCCGGAGGACAACCCCTCGTCCCCTCGCCTCCGTTCGCATACCGCGCAAGCTTCCCCGGGGGCGTTAGCCCCCAGTTCGTCCACCGGCAGGCGCTGCGCTTGCGCGCGCCCTCCGACCGGACCCATTTGCGCCGCTCCGCCTCCGTGCGGAAAACGGGGGGCCGCGGCGGCGAGTCCCCGCCGCCCAAACCACCGTCTCCCCTAGCGGAGCTTCCGCGGCTAGCCATGGGTAGGCCGACGTGCGACGATGCGGCGCTGGCGACGCGACAATTTCTCGTCAGAGCAGCTGGAGCGAGGCGGCAGAGCGGCGGCAGCGGCGGAGGGGAGTAGGGTTTGGAAATCGAACTCCCCTCCACGGCAATGCAAGGAACAAATCCTGATGCGGCCACTGCTTAGTCGAATTCCAAAGGAAAGAGAGACTACTAATCGACCTGAGCAATCGGTGCAAGTTAGCTCGAGGAGCCGAGCATGATCTCTATTGTTTTCAATCCGTCGCGTCGCATCCAGCGAGAGGCCGTCCGGTCAGATGTATTTATCGAGAAGTTGTACGCCAAACCGATTGATCGTGATGGAGGACAAGTCCCGAGAAAATTTCTCAAGATAAAAATTTGCTGCTGACCACGTGATTCTTGTCTCACGGCAATACGCAAGAGATTGGTCGATCAGAAGCAGCAATCGAGCCATGGAGCAAGATCGCGTTTCACACTGCATAACCGCCTGACATACGTCCCAGCGGCAGCTTCACTTGGATAAAGTCCCGAGCAAGACAACTCCAACAGAGCTTGGATTATGGCCAACTCCAGAACTAGGGACTCGCTCCCGCTGCCAAGATGAGTTTTCTATTCAGTACATTATCTTTCATCATTACTCATCCAACTGATTATTTCGTCTAGACCTAATCATCCATGCGTACATAGTGTTTTCACCTATCGTTTGGATTTAACCTTCCGCGCACGTGCATGTGTTTATCTAGTATTTGGTAGGCAAGTATAGTATGGAACAATTTCGGGTCCACTAGATTGGAGGAGAAAGTTTCGACCTGCCCGCAGCCTAGAACCCGAGGAAGTTAGACGATGGAGCCTGGAGACTCAACCTCAACTTCACCCAACAAACCCCGGCTTCACCCGACAACAGTGTAGCAACCACATCGATTCTGGATCGGAAATCGCAAGTCCATAAGCAGCGACCATTTGACTTAAAAATATCAGGTGTTATATTTCCAATTAATTACTACTTGTAAAATTTATTTCGTCAAATATATTTTGGCTCGTACAATTATTTACGCACAGTTTTTTGCGTCGTAATATAACTGCAGATCGGCAATAAGCTTCGACTAATTTGCTGTGTCGGCCACGTTCGCCATCACGCGCCCACCGTTGCGCACTCGACATCATGCACCTGCCATGCTTGGGGGCTCACCGGGTGCGAACTCGACATCGTGGACTCAACGCACTTGGGTGTTAACCCGCCACGGATCCACTATATCAACTGCGTCCTCTTCAGCGAATACTTCCGACCAGGCGCCGCGTGACTACATCGACTACTTCCGGTCAGGCGTCGCCGTAGCCGATAAAAAAGCTAAGTGTTTCTCTTCAAAGAAGTCAATCATTATTTATTTTCGCCACACCCGAATACCCGGGGGCTGCAACATTGCATCATTAGAGCAAATTCACCCAACACTGGGGGCTGTGCCATTACTTCGTTACCACAAATATACTCGGTTACTTGGTGAATTTGTTTTCTTCGGCTCTGGATATATCTTCTTCGGCTCAGTGGAATTATTTTCTCCGGCTCAGTGGAATTATTTTCTTCGGCTTAGTGGATTTATCTTCTTCGGCTTAGTGGATTGGTTTTCTTCGGGTTATCATTGGTTTCCTCTAATATAATACTACCAGGCGGATTTCCGGGTCAATGGATTTATAATTGATGATTATTATTGGATTTATTTTCTTCGGCTCAAAGGATTCATCCTCTATGATATTAGCGGATTCATCTTCAGTATATGCTTCATATTTAATGGCGTAATCTTCAACGTGGATTCATCTCAAATACTTCATCTTGGATTCATCTCCAAGTACTTCATCTTTAATGACGTAATCTTCAATGGTTTAATCTTCAAACAATTTCATCTCCAATGGCGTAAATTTTCAGTGGATTCATATTATATTATTGTCAATGGCTTCATTCTCACCTTATATGATATCGTGACTCCGTCAATTTCTTCCGACATCACGGCTAACACTCGGGGGCTCGACAATGACTTCGCCGTGGGTCACAATTGCGACACGGTGCCTAAGCAACAATCATGAGATCACCCCAGCGGCGCTCGGGGGCTCGGCTATTTTCTCATTAATAATTTGGCGGCATCTATTTTCGCTATTTGGTGGTTCCTACTTCGGCTCGACTTTTTCGCTGCACTCGAAGACTTCATCGCGCATCGACTCCATCGTGCCCAATAAGCTAAGTGTTCCTTTATCTTCACATAAAGTTGATTATCATTTACTTTCGCCGTACCCGACGTTCGGGGGCTGTGCGGCATATATTCACTTTACATATCATCGAATCCGAGCATCTGACACCGCATGCGAAAAAGAGAGTCAAGGAAAAGATATAAAAAGTTTGTTTATTTGTGCAGGAGAAAGCAAATTTCAAAGTATATAAGTTCTTGAGCCTATGTCCGGATGCGCGCACCCGACCATAGCCTCGGGGGCTACTCCCATCAGGAGCGCTGGCTGCGCATCCGATGAAATCTTCTTCACGGAGGACCCGACGAAATTGTCTTCAAAAGAGAACTCGACGAAATCTTCTTCAGGGAGGAACCCGACGAAATTTTCCTCAAGCAGGAACCCAAAATTTTTTCCTCAAGGAGGACCCGAAGAATTGTCCTCAAGGAGGACCCGAAGAAATTTTCTTCAAGGAGGAACTCGACGAAATTACCTTCAAAAAGGAACACAAAAAAAGCGAGGAAAAAAAAAGAGGTGGAAAAATCTTCAGGTACATTGACTTGTCAGTTATTCCGATCGAGAGCACCGGCGGTGTACTCAACGACAATATAGAAGAACCCAATACATTCGGCTATCTCATCACGCCCGAGAAAAATATAGAAGAACCCGCAAAATGGGTCATTACATCAGCCGAACAAGGCGCTAGACAATATATTCTCGGAGCGCGTCCGCCACGGTAAAAACTCCGAATGCCGTGACTCGTAAAAAAGGTCACGAAGGTAAGACCCCAGGATCCGTCCTGTGTGGCGTGGCATCGCACCCGAATGCGCTCTGCCATTTTTTTCCACATCAACAGATGTAAAGAAAAATCCCAGCGGACGCGTGGACCCGATAATTTTGCTGGAATTCAGTTTCGGTAAGTCCTAAAGCGGCACGTTCTGAATTACGCCAGTCCGGGACGCGAGTTTGAAGTAGGTTTATCCGGATTTTTCACTAGAGCAATTAACTGGTACCTGATCCATCAGATGAACCAGCCGCATTTACCAATATCCCTGTACAATATATTTGACGAAGAAAATATAGTGTCTTTTTGGTCTCGACGAATTTGAAAAAGAGAAAAAACATGGAAATTTCATTTGATTCTGTAAATATATAAAGGTTAGTAGACTCAACTCGACTCTGCGACTCGAGTGGAGCCTACTCCCATCGGGAGGGCTGGATTTTATAAAGTCCTCCAACAGGAGTCAATAAAAAGAGGCTGCGCCCAGAAATATAGTCAAGTTCTTCATCGAGTAGTACAACTTGAGTCTATGCCCAAGTGCAAGCACTTGCCCATAGACTCGGGGGCTACTGCCATCGGGAGCGCTGCCGCGCACCCGATAGAAAAATAATTTCGAGAATCATCGACATCATCTACGCTACACATGATCTACGACATTGACCTGATGTATTTTCCGGATCAATGGCCTCGCCTTGTATTTCTTCGACTTCGGAGATGGTTATGCTTGGAGTCTCTACGCAAGTCTTCGACTTCCCTAGACACACGGCTGACATGGGCATACCCTTCGGGTACCCATTATTAGCGCTGGCTGGCCCAATATGGAGACCAATATGGAGAAGGCCCAACAAGGCAACCCGAAGAAGTAGTCGACTAGGACTCTTGTAAAACCCTAGGCTGGTTGCATATATAAAGCCAGCCAGGGCACCCGATAGAGGAGAGGCCAACAGATGGACGACAGATAGACAACATAGCTCCGTCTATGGCGGCACCCTGTAAACATACTTATGATTATATACTGGATTGCTAGCAGCACGTAGGGATCCTCCGCCGAGGGGACCCGAAGCTGGGTACGTCGTGTGCCTAATCTCGCTCCCGGAATCTCCATTGTCGCTCTCTCCCGAAACCCAAGTCTACAATACGTAGGCATTGGCGAGGTGATCCCTCGTCAGCGGCCCCTTTTAATACGGGGCGACCGCCGAGATTCTCGGGTCCCGGAACTCGTTTTACGGGCCAAGCCATGAGTTTGGGCTCCGTTCTGGCCCACTTTCAGCCTGAACCCGTAAAGTCGCCGACTTTTTCGGTTTCGGCCCGTTTTACGGGCTCTGTTAGAGTTGCTCTAACAGGTTATTAGTGCATGATCAGATCATCGACAGCAATTGTGCGGTCTCTTTAGGGCTCAATCTCGGCAAGGAAGGGCCCTTTGTGCACATCAGCGCGTGCCTCGCCAACCTACTCAGCCAGGGCAGCGCTGGCCGCTTCCGCCTACGCTGGAAGTGGCTACGCTACTTCAACAACGACCGCGACAGTCGCGACCTCATCACCTGCGGCGCCTTGTCTGGGGTGTGCGCGGCGTTCCGCTCCCCCGTCGGCGGTGTCCTGTTCGCGCTGAAAGAGGCGGCCACCTGGTGGCGGAGCGCGCGCGCTGCTGTGGCGTGCGCTATTTCTTCAGCACGGCCACTGTCGTGGTGGTGCTGCCGGGCTTCATCGAGGTATACCGCAACGGGCAGTGCACACTGTTTGGCGAGGGCGGGCTCATCATCTTCTAGGTCGGTGACGTCACCGTCAACTACCGTCACGCTCGTTGGCGTCCTCGGCGCCCTCTACAACTACCTTCTCCACAAGGTGCTCCGCCTCTACTACCTCATCAACGGAAAGGGCCAGGTGGCAAAGCTGGCGCTGGCTCTAACCGTGTGCGTGTTCACTTCGGTGGGGCTGTACGTGATCCCCTTCGCCTTTTTGACAAACGGGATGAGCGGCAACTTCAAGCAGTTCAACTGCCCTGCTGGCCACTACAACGTGTTGGTTGACCTGTGAGGTTTAACGGAAAAAATAAAGACAAAACGAGTTAGTTAAAATAACGTTAAGGGGAGATCCACGAACAAACGTTCGTGACCACCTCGTATGCATGCAACGCAGGGACACCAAAATCAACTAGATGGTTTGATCTCCTGTCGCATGCGCTCTATAAAAGAGGGGAGCCTGGCAACAATCTGGTTTTACCTGGTTCACGATCAGCTCACCTGCTTCCTCACAATTCCATAAGCCCTACCGATCTAGGGAAGCGCAACGGCTACGGGAAGACTCGAACCTCGCCGTGCTATCCCAGGGCAGTGCTGGTGGCGGCCAGAGGGGATCAAGAGGATCTTCAGACCACCTGCCACCGCCGGATCGTCATCGACACCGTTGCACCAAGCCCGCCTCACGCAGGCATCGATGGGATCTTCAATGCCCCGTAATGCACCACATCTACCCTCTCTATTTATGTTCATTAGGTGTTCTAGCTGTTGCTTTTCACGATCTTGTGCTACACACCTGAGGTTTCAGACCTAACAATGGCATCAGAGCCTTTGGTTGGTAGCCCTAGAACCCTAATGCAATCTGATGATCCTATTTATGTTTAAGATCATGATTTAGGCATTTTATTGTCTGGTATTAGCCTCGGATTAGCCCCAGATATGCATGATTGGACACGGATCTCAATTATGCATGGAACCTAACCCTAATTTTGTTCCCCAATTTCTGACGAACACAAGAAATTGCATGTTTTGGAGACAAAAATCTCACCTTAAGCCACCGGGTTTCTGCCTCTTCCCTCTGTGCCCCATCTGAGCAGCTCATGCTCCGGCGAGGGTAGAGATCCCGCGCCGCCACTCTCTCCCGATGGAGGAGCGTGCAGATTTACATGCGGTAACATGCGGAACTGACGCACATGCCAGTGGCCGTCGCGTCGCCAGCCCCTGCCGTCGCTTTGTGGCCGCCGGCCTCGATGGTGTGCCGCCTGATACGTCGCAAACGTATCTATAATTTTTGATGCTCCATGCTTGTTTTACACCAATCTATATATGATTGACTTACACTTCGTTGCACTTTTATACATTTTCCGGCACTAACCTATTAACAAGATGCCACAGTGCCAGTTCCCTATTTTCTGCTATTTTGTATTTCAGAAAAGTTGTACATGAAATATTCTCGGAATTAGACGAAACAAAAGCCGAAGTCAATATTTTTCCGTAATGAAGACAGAGTCCAGAGGAGGGACGACGAGGCGCCACAGGGCGGCCAAACCACCCAATGGCGCGGCCAAGGGGTGGTGTGGGCCCCCCTAGGCGGCCACCGACCTCGTCCTTCCGCCTATTTATTCATGATCTCGGGAAAACCTAAACACCTGAGCCTCCATCCACGAAAAGTTCCGGCGCGGCGCCATCGCAGACCCTAGCTCGGGAGGGTTATGAAGCTCTTCCCGGCACCCTGCCGGAGAGGGAGATCATAACAGGAGGCCTCTACATCGCCATACCCGCCTCGGAAGTGATGTGTGAGTAGTTCATCCCTGGACTATGGGTCCATAGCAGTAGCTAGATGGTTGTCTTCTCCAATTTGTGCTTCATGTTTAGAACTTGTGAGCTGCTTATCATGATCAAGATCACCATTATGTAATGCTACATGTTGTGTTTGTTGGGATCCGATGAATATGGAATACTATGTTGATATCGATTATATATTTATCATATGTTATTTGTGATCTTACATGCTCTCTGTTGCTAGTAGATGCTCTGGCCAAGTATATGTGCTTGTGACTCCAAGAGGGAGTATTTATGCTCGATAGTGGGTTCATGCTTCTAGTTTTCTAGAAGAGTGACAATAACTTCTAAGATTGTAGATGTGATGTTGCTACTAGGAAGAAAACAACAATGTTTTATCTATGGGTAATTCTATTGTTTACTTTACACACATTGCTTAATGCGATAATCTGTTGCTTGCAGCTTAATACTGGAAGGGGTTCGGACGATAACCGGAAGGTGGATTATTAGTCATAGACACAGTTGGATTACGGTCTATGTATTATATTGTAATGTCTAGACGAATCTCATAGTAATCATCTTATCATGTATGGTCTTTATTCTGTCAATTTCCCAGTTGTAATTTGTTCATCCAGCATGTTATTTATCTTTATGGAGAGACACCTCTAGTGAACTGTGGACCTTGGTCCTTTCTTTTACACTGATACAATCATCATGTTCTTGTTATTGCCAACTCCCACGACAACAACTCTTTTTCTAGCATTCATACACTGCTCTTTATTTCACTGCAAACACTCATCATCTTTCAACACTATACGTCTAATCCTTTGTGTTCAGCAAAACCAGTGAGATTGACAACCTCACTGTAACGTTGGGGCAAAGTATTTTGGTTGTGTTGTGTGCAGGTTCCACGTTGTTGCTGACGCCGATAGTGCGCCCTACCAATACTCAGCTAGCAACACCTTCAGAAGTCACGCCTTTCTACTACTGGTCGATTAAACCTTGGTTTCTTACTGAGGGAAAACTTGCTAATGTGATCATCATACCTTCCTCTTGGGGTTCCCCAACGGTGTGCAATTTGCGCTCATCAAGCTCTTTTTCTGGCGCCGTTGCTGGGGAGAAAGAGGATTTCTGCAAGGGGAGTCTCCCATCTCCAATCTATTTACTTTGTTATAGTTTTGCTTAGTTTATTTTACTTTGTCTTGTTTGCTTCATTATATGAAAAACACAAAAAATTAGTATCTTTTATAGTTGTTATTTTGTTTCTTTATTTTTAGCTTATTATGTTGATCCCTAAGTACGATCTGAAAGACCTATCAATAGGTAGTGGTTCTATAATTGGGATAAATAACATTGAAGAATTCTTTAATCATGTTAGTAAGCATAAAGATATTGAGGATAGATCCTTAGTAGAACTTGCTCCTAATTATGAAACTGCTGCAGCTTATTTAGTTCAAATGTTGGAGGCTAGATTTGTTAGCCTTAACTCTATAATGCATCAAATGTTTCTTAAACTTCATGAAGTTGAGAATGATGAAAAGAGAGATTTTATCCTGGAAACTTTGCTTAAAGAATTTAAAAATGTTGTTATAGAAGCTAAGAAAGTTTTTGATCGGTTGAAGATGCTAGGATCATGTGTAGATGTTATTGGTACACTTGAAAAGATAGGCAAAACCCAACCTGAAAATAGGGAGGAGATCAAAATATCAATACCTTTCAAACTCGTAGGAATGCATGAAGCCTTATAAAAGAATTTTGATTAGATTGTTCCTGAAAACCCATTTGTTGAAAGTAGTGAACCCAAAAGTGTTGAGAGAGGGTCTTCTAAAACTCATATGGAGAAAATAAATTCCTTGTTGAAAAGACTTCTAGCATTGATCTTGATGCTTCTTCATTTGAAAATACTTGATGCTAGCCCTTTTTCTGCGCCTAGCTGAAAAGCGTTAAAGAAAAGCACTCTTGTAAGATAACCCATGTTTATTTCTGTAATTTTTCTTTTGTTGAGTCTTGGAAGTTATTACCTTTGTAATAACCTCTTCTTATCATTTTTATTTCGTTTTTGTGCCAAGAATAACCTCTAATAGGAAGAAAGTAAGATTTGGGGAAGTTGCTGTCCAGAAACAGATTATATGCTGTCACCATACAAATTCGTATTCCCGGTCAGAACTTAATTTTGAGCTGCCAATTTTTGAGCATATGTCCCGGGTTATTATCTAACTTTGGTTAGTTTAATACTTTGCGATCTGAGCAACAGACGATTTTCTAAAAAATCGATTTTTACCTGATGTTCTATTTTGATAGATTTCTACCACTATTTGCATTTGCCTCTTAATCTCTTTATTTTTGAGTTCTTTCGAGGAAAGAGCTTTTTGAAGAAGTTGCTACAGTAGCTAATGTTTTAATAGATGTTTGATATATGTTTGAATCTGAACGCAAGTGGATTTATTATTTTGATTGGACTAATGCTGCTAATAAGAATTGTGTGAAGTTTTATATGAAGGAAGTTTTCAAGTGTAGGGAGAGAAGAATGATGTAATGAGATGAAGAATGGAGAAAATCTCAAGCTTGGGGATTCCCCTGCCACCCCAAGAAATATCCAAGAGGTACAAGCGTCAAAGCTTGGGGATACCCAAGGCATCCCCTCTTCATCAAAAAGCATGAGGTCATCTTTCTATGCGCTTTATTTTTATTGCTTCATACGCTATGTGTTGTTCTTGGAGCGTATTTTTTATAATTTTATTTAGTTTTGTTTGCTGTAGAATATGGTTGGATCCCATCATATTTGTTTTGGAGAGAGACACGCTCTGTTTTAATTGCAAGAACGCTCTAGTTTTTGCTCTTATTATTCTGCGGTTGTTCTAGTTTGCTAGTACTGCGTTTAACTCTTGGTTTTATATTTTTATTTTGTTAAGAGCTTGTTAGTTTTCTTTATTTATGTATAATTAGCTCTCTGGTCCATATTGATTATTAGCTATGATAGTTGTTTCAAATAAGTTGATTGGTGTTGGAGACGAGTAAAATGTTTCATGCTTATAGTGATGCAAAAGAAAGCTTATCTAGACTGTGGCATAGACTTTGACATGTCATGTTGGATGTTATTCTTGTTATATGCTTAGTATTTGTTGTTGTAGAATGACTTGTCTTAAATAGCTGAGAGTGCTTAATATGCTATTGAAAGAATCATGTATTGTTTCCATCATACAAAACATAATATTGTGGTATTCTCCTTTGATGCTTTATTGGGTTGACTTGGCACATGTTTACACCATGTTATGACTACAACCAGTCAACTAAAGCCTTTATGATCATTTAGTTTTTGACTTGTAATATCACTTTATGCTTTGATTAATAATGTTTTGTCTCTATGCATGATTATGGCCATTACTACTCTCTTATTTGGTCGCTCCCAGTCTTTTGCTAGCCTTCGCCTGTACTGAGTATGAAATCTACTCGTGCATACAACTCCTAAAAAACAAAGTTTGTGTCCACAATATCTACCTATTAGCATCATTGCTATTCCAAGTATATTCATCATGTTTTTATTTATATTCGAAATTAAATTTTGTCATGAGAAAATTAGTTAGTAAAGCTCTCATGAACTTGATGGCACATTTACCTTCTTGCACTTAATAAACTTGAGTCATTGTGACTATCTTATGAAGATTATATGCTTGCCAATTACGAGTTGGGAGTTAGCACAACCATGCTTTCATGGGGCACGCTTTCAACATTGCACTTATTACTATTTAGTTGATATCATGTTCTTATGTTTATGGATGCCTAGCGGTGTGTAATAAAATGAAAACTTGTAAGTCCATGGAGTTTGTATATATGTTAGAGAAATGTCTGGGCAGCTAATTTAAGCCATGCATCATTCATGGTGGAAATTTACAGCATTCTATGACACATCTTAAATAAAAAGCTATGTCCATAGTAAACAAAAGGATTGCTGAGATGCTCATTGTCTGTTTGTCTTGTCATTTTGGTATGGGATTGCTCCTATATCGGAAGGAGTACTTCTATATCATGGGGCAAGAGGTACCCCGTTGGCGTTCTCAATGATACATGTATACTTACAATGACAAGAACTTATTTGGGACCTAAGTTGAGTAGCATGAGGTTTAGGTACTCGTATTCATGGGGCACGAGATTTCCAACTTGTGATTTGTCAAGCATATAACTCATATTTGCCCTCACATTAACTTTAACCATTCAAGATGCTTATGATAGGGGTAATGAGAGCTCAAAGCTAATGAGTACCATACTTTTTGGAAGGTTTATAAAACTTGTTAATCTTGCTTCCTTCTTCGAAGGACCATTTCTTTTACTTTTATGTTGAGTCTCCATCTTCCTGCTTTATGCACCAATTAAGAGAGCATAGTTGTCATTCTGAGTATAATGTGCATAGTCCCAAATTTATTATTGATTGATTCATGATTATGATATTGCTTGTTCTCAAATTACTTGTATCTAGTCACCCTTTGAACTTTAAAGGTGTCCTAGCATTTATGTTTTGCTACTTCATAAAGGACAAGTTGTGTACCACTTTGCTATGTTTTCTCTATGCTAAAAAACAAACAGTTACTTTCAATGCACAATTATTCATGATCCTTTGTTTGAGTTACTTTTCATGTTATAACATAGTTGTTAAGTTCTATTTGTTAGAATTATATCTATCATGCCTATGTTTAGAGTACTTTGATCCCAGCTCACAATGCTTTTACAATAACTTGATCAAGATTGTGTTGGCTTCATGTCACCTCAAAAATTATTTTTGTTATCACTTACCTACTCGAGGACGAGCAGGAGTTAAGCTTGGGGATGCTTGATACGTCGCAAACGTATCTATAACTTTTGATGCTCCATGCTTGTTTTACACCAATCTATATATGATTTGCTTCCACTTCGTTGCACTTTTATACATTTTCCGGCACTAACCTATTAACAAGATGCCATAGTGTCAGTTCCCTGTTTTCTGCTATTTTGTATTTCAGAAAAGTTGTACAGGAAATATTCTCGGAATAGGACGAAACAAAAGCTGAAGTCAATATTTTTCTGTAACGAAGACAGGGTCCAGAGGGGGGGGGGGGCGAGGAGGCCCCACAGGGCGGCCAAACCACCCCATGGTGCGGCCAAGGGTGGGCTCGCGCCAAGGGGTGGTGTGGGCCCCCCAGGCGGCCACCGACCTCACCCTTTCGCCTATTTATTCACGATCTCGGGAAAAACCTAAATACCTAAGCCTCCATCCACGAAAAGTTCCGTCGCGGCCGCCATCGCAGACCCTAGCTCGGGAGGGTTCTGAAGCTCTTCCGCACCCTGCCGGAGAGGAAGATCATCACCGGAGGCCTCTACATTGCCATGCCCGCCTCCGAAGTGATGTGTGAGTAGTTCATCCCTGGACTATGGGTCCATAGCAGTAGTTAGATGGTTGTCTTCTCCAATTTGTGCTTCATGTTTAGATCTTGTGAGCTGCCTATCATGATCAAGATCATCATTATGTAATGCTACATGTTGTGTTTGCTGGGATCCGGTGAATATGGAATACTATGTTGATATCGATTATATATTTGTCATATGTTATTTGTGATCTTGCATGCTCTCCATTGCTAGTAGATGCTCTGGCCAAGTATGTGCTTGTGACTCCAAGAGGGAGTATTTATGCTCGATAGTGGGTTCTTGCCTCTAGTTTTCTGGAAGAGTGACAATAACTTCTAAGATTGTAGATGTGCTGTTGCTACTAGGGAGAAAACAACAATGTTTTATCTAAGGGTAATTCTATTGTTTACTTTACACACATTGCTTAATGCGATAATGCTTGCTTACTTGAAGGGGTTCGGACGATAACCGGAAGGTGGATTATTAGTCATAGACGCATTGGATTACGGTCTATGTATTATATTGTAATGTCTAGACGAATCTCATAGTAATCATCTTGTCATGTATGGTCTTTATTCTGTCAATTGCCCAGCTGTAATTTGTTCACCCAACATGTTATTTATCTTTATGGAGAGACACCTCTAGTGAACTGTGGACCCCGGTCCTTTCTTTTACACTGATACAATCATCCTGTTCTTGTTATTGCCAACTCCCACGGCAACACCTCTTTTTCTAGCATTCATACACTGCTCTTTATTTCACTGCAAACAATCATCATCTGTCCACACTATACGTCTAATCCTTTGTGTTCAGCAAAATCAATGAGATTGACAACCTCACTGTAACATTGGGGCAAAGTATTTTGGTTGTGTTGTGTGAAGGTTCCACGTTGTTGCTGATGCTGGTAGTGCGCCCTACCAATAGTCAACTTGCAACACCTTCAGAAGTCACGCCCTTCTCCTATTGGTCGATTAAACCTTGGTTTCTTACTGAGGGAAAACTTGCTACTGTGCTACTTGGCAAGTATAAAAATGATGGTGATATTAGGGGGCATATATTGAGAATGATAAATGCTTCAAATAATTTGAAGGCCCTAAAGTGTGAGATCAGTGACAACCTACTCATCATCATGATCTTGGAGTCCCTCCTTGAAGAGTTCGATCAGTTTAAGATCAAGTATAATTCCATGAAGGAAAAGTGGTCACTCAGTGAGGAAGAAAGGATGGTAAGGCAAAACAAGGATCAAGCCTTTCATGTTAGCTCCTCCAAGAGAAAGCATCACGAGTTAGGCCCTTCTAATCCGCCAAAGAATAACTTCAAGAAGGATATGCCAAAGTTCAAAAGAAAGGAAAAAAATATAATGGACAATCTTCGGAACCTCCTGAAAATGCTTGTTTCCACTGAAAAAAGACCATTAAAGGAAGGATTGTCCATAATACCTTAAGTGGATGAAGAAGAAAAGTACAGATGAAATCACTTTTGTTGATGAAATGTTATATACTGATTTCTATTGTACACCATGGTGGATTGATTCAGGTGCAAGTGCTCACGTTGCTAATTCTATGCATGGATTAAATATGATCCAAACCATTTCAAGAGCGGCAACATGACTTAAAGTTGCAAATGGAGTTGAAGCTGTTGGGTCACTCACCTTGGAGCTCCACACCGGCTTTCGTCTTCATTTAAATAATGTTCTTTATGTACCTATCTTAAGTAAGAATTTAATTTTAGTCTCTTGTCTTGATGATGACATGTATCAATGCAAGTTTGGAAACAAACAATTTGTTTTAAGTTCTTGTAATAATGATGTTGGCCTCGGTGTCAGACGAGGCAAACTATATATGTTATATATGCGTGATTATGTTTTGCATGTGAGTGATGTTTCGAATGTTGAGAAGAAATGGAAGGGTACTAGTACTTCTTCGAAATTGTGCCACTATCGTTTGGGCCACATTTCGAGGGGGAGAATGGAAAGACTTATTAAAAATGATGTACGCATCACATTAGACTTCTCTAATGCGGACAAATGTGTTGATTGCATAAAGGTAAATACGCAAAAACAATTAAGAAAGGAGCAGTAAGAGACATGGTGTCCTCAAACTCATACATACTAACATATGTGGACCTCTTAATGTTAAGTCTATAGATGGTTTTGATTCATTCATCACCTTTACCGATGACTTTTCCCACCATGGGTATATTTACTGCGGTGACCCAGCATACCACTGCATGTTGTAGTATACAAGTCGTTGATATGATCTTCATGAAGGGACTTCTTCACAAATATCACATCCCTCAGAGTGGTACAACAGAAACATTGCAGGTCATAACACTCGAGATTATATTATAATCACAGACTTAACAAGTTGGTATTCTCACAGGTCCGATGAGAACACCCTAAGATACTCCTAAAGTTTATTACAAACCAGCTTGAAGATAAACTGAGCTCAGCAACTTATTTAGGTAAAGTACTACGCTGCTCAGCTCTATGATACTAAGGTAAGATACTACTCCTCCGCCTCATTGTTGTCGGCTCCGTAGACTATCCCATAGTCCACGCCTTCCACTCCTCCGGACAGATTTGGCTCCTCGTAGACCAGCTCGTAATCTCCTTCCGGTGCTCCGTCGGTGGCCTCCACTTCATTATCATAGTCTAGCAAGGGTGTCGAAAGAAAGTGAGTACAGAGGTACTCAGCAAGCTCAAAAGGAAAAATGTGTTTGATGCACTAGCTAAGACCATTGATTAGAAAATCTCAGGTCAATGCATGTTTCGAAAACATTTCTTCAAAAGGTTGATTTTATTCAGAAAACTATGCCCGCCAGTCTTCACAGGTTGAATAGAACTTCACGGAGTTCCTTTCCTGCCGCGTTCGTAGTTCCCTTCCCGAAACAGGGAGTGATAGCCACAAATTTGATACACTCTGCAGAGGTGCGTTACTTTTCCCATAAGAGAACTTATCCTTGATACCTTACCGAGACGCGTTTCTCGTCCACACTTCCTTGGTGTGGGGCCAGGTGTAAGATCCAAGCCAATCAATGCCTTCTCCGTGACCCTGCATACCCACCCTTTTGTCCATCCGTACACCCCCGGTAGTCATCTTCCGATCATACGGCTTTACCCCGGTGTATTACGGACAATCCTTCATAGACGGTAGAGCCTCTCATCCACATGGATGGGGATTTTAAAGGATTTCCCAACCTACTGCAGTGTTATCTCCCAACACCCAGCCAGGCCCTATCAAGTCCGTTGATATGCAAGAGGGAAAAGATACAACTGACTTCCCCAGAGCCATTATAGATCTCATGGTTAACGCGAATTATACAGCGCTAGAATCACTAGATGGCATTGGTGATTAGTCCTAGATTAATAGAACCCTTGCAATGGAACCTCCACCATATCAACACATACCATGGTTCCATTGCCCACCACATAGTCGTATTCATAATTGGAAAAGTAACATTTGCTTTTCAATGCAGGAATGCTAAGTATAGTACTTTTGCGGTAAATTGATATAAAATAATCAAGGTGACATGAGCAAGGGTGAACTTGCCTGGTGACTGCGAGATAGTGCAGTTCAATGTAGTGGATGGAACCTGGACCTCGGGTTCTATAAAGAAGCATCATTGTCCGGTAAGGACAATGTTATAAAATCCAAATGATGCATGCATGGATGTATTATTTTATGTTGAATCCCTTACCCCGACATGATTATTAAGATTTAGGGTTTAGTTAAGTATCGGTGCCTTTGGCTGTAATTTATAATTACTATTAAGTCCTTAATATTGTTTTCTTTTCCAAAGAAAAGGATTCAAGAGTAATATAATTTTCCTTTTGGAAAATATTTATCTCAAATAAAGAATCTGAAATAATAGAGTTTTCCTCTTATCCGAGGAATAAAAGAAATAGGAATAATAGAATATTTTCCACTTGGAAAATATTTTTCTTTTAAAAGAAATGACTTGGAATAATAGAATCTCTTTTGAAAATATTTGATAAACAAATATTTGAATTCATTAAGAATTTTCCTTGATTTTTAAATCCAAGGAAAATTGCAATTTAAAATTTAAAGTTTATATTCAAATTCAAAAATTTCAAAATTTGAAATTTTGTGGTAAATTTCATTTCATATTTTATACTTGTTAAGAATAATTTTCAATTCACTAATCCAATTTTTATTGGATTTTTAGAGGTATTTATGATTATTTCAAAATTTGGTAGAACTCAAAGGTTATTTCAAAAAACTAAAAAGACAAAAATACCCCCTGGCCCATTGGGCCGGTCCACCAACGTGGCCCATTTGGACGGCCCACTAAGGCAGTCCAAAACGGTTCGGTGGAACCGCATCCCACGGCCCACCTCACTCTCTCTCTCACTCACCGCTTCACTCGCGAAACCCTAACCCTAAGGCGATTCGCGTGGCGACCGTGTCGCCGCCATGGTCGCTGTCGTGCTCCGGCCAACTCCGGCCGAACCAAGGCACGCCGTGGTGCTCAGATGAATCAGCGCACGATGGCGCGTCATTTCATCCGCGTCGATTCGTCGATCTCGTCCTCAGTAGCTCGAGCGCGTGTGCGACGCTCGTAGATGCCGACGGATTCATGGCGATCTCCGTCGATCTAGGGTTCCTTGCCAACCCTGGATGCTCGCCGCCATCTCTGGTGCTATGCGTGGCCTGGCACGGGCTCGGCCGCGGTTTGGCGCCGCCGTGGCTGGCATGTGCCACCGTGCCGCCATTGCTGCCGCCTCGTCCTTCACCAGGTACTCCCTTCTGCTTCTTCTACCTTCTCTTCTCCACCTATTCCTTCTCGATCTGTGCCTACTGCCTCTAGCGTATGTTGCTGCTGCTGTGCTGCCATGCTTGCTATGCTACTGCTTGTGCTGCTGTTCTTGATGTTCATACTATGCTGCTGTGCTGCTGTTCCTTGCTATGCTGCTGTGCATGCTATGATCTAATCCTAAGCCTATTGATACACTTCCTATGCCTACTGGCTTACTATGCTGTGCCTATTGGACTTGTTCATGTACTGGTGCTATGCCATTGCTTATTGGTTCTTGGTCATATGCTTACTGACTGATCACATGTGCTATCCATTTGTAATTCTATTCTATGCAATTGCTTGCTAATGGCTTGTGTTTGGCCTAGGCTTGCACTACTGACACTTGTGGTGTCAGTGATGCTCACCTGTACCCTGTGTAGGCTTCAGTTGATCCAATCCTTGGATTACTGCATGCTTATGATGCTTTGCTATATCTTGGCTTGCTTTAATTGATCCATTTGATCAATTAAATGCTAGTAGCTAGTTACTGGCTTACTCTATGGCTATCTGAATGAATTATCTGTTACTACTGTGGCTTATACTTGCTCTGGTTAATACACAAGTGTGTGTATGTGTTGCTGTTTCTGTCCAAAGCTCATTGGACAAGATTCTATTGCTAGTAAGCAATGATTCATGTGACTGTTGCCTCTCAGTGATGCTATTATCCTGTTCAAGCATGGTTTACTGTATATTTATGCTTGAATGATTTATTTATGGATGAACTACTTATGCAGTGTTGATTAAATGCCTTGCTATGCATGATTTATTATTTCCATGAATCAATTTGGAAATAGTAGAAGTCTGAATCCATTTCTGGATAGTGATGGCTTATATATTTGGTTAAATGGATGGATTTGTGTTTGTTGTGACCTCAGTAGCACTGCTACTGCTTGGTTGCTCACACAGTTGGCTAGATCTTGTTGGCTACTCATCTCTGCTTGCATAATAGGACATCATACATGCTATGAGTACCATTATGCTTGCGTGTGAAGAAATATTGGGTTTTTCTGATGGTTTAGTGACTAGGTTTCACTAGGTGGTCCTTGGTAGCTTCTATAACCTGTAAATCTCTACTGGTGCTATCTGTGCATGTGTTCTTGCTTGTGTGCACATCTGTGCTTGTATTCTAGCTTATTAGCACAGAAATAGTATCTAGATGGTTTGGGTTCTAAGGGCTCCCTCTTTTTGCCAGTGATCCTTGGTCAATCACCAAGTGATGATCACCCTTGAGCATCTGCTCAAACCATGACCCCTGTCATGCATGAATGATGGATTGGATCCATTGGATCCACTCCAGGAACTTGGTATACCTGTTTCCAGCTCCTAGATAGTTAAGATCAACTGCTGTTGAGCAGTTGCTTGGTGTTCTTGTGACTTGCCCTTCTCCTCCTAGCTCCTGATGATCTTGGTTAGGTTCCCATTGTTTCTGTTGAGTTCTGTTTGTGGTTTTGGATGGATAAATGGTTCAGTGATGGTTGGTGCTGTTCTGGAGCAAGAACTGTGATGAACACTTGCTGTTCTTGGCTGTGGCTTGCTGAATGGTTATCAGGTCGACTTGATGCTTGGTTTCTAGGGTTTCTATCCTATTTATCCCTGCTGTGCTTCTCTTCTGGCTGTGACACACAACCCTGCTTGGCTGGTGACTCAGCTGTGTGTGATGTGATGTTGGTGCACAGCTGCTCCATGAGCTGTGTGAAGTTGCTTTGGTGAAACTTGAGCCCTGGCATGCTCAGGTTTGGTCTGCTGCTGATCCTATCCTTGTGCTGTCCAGGTTTTGGACAAGCACAAGTGGCATTGACACTTGGCTTCACAATTGGCTTTTACTAAATTAAGTCCTAACCCTCCTGTGTAGCTGTTCTATTTGTTTTGCAGGTTTTGAGGATGAAATGATCTAGGAAGCAATTCTTCCAAGATATTATCTTAGGGTTTTAGTTTAAATTCAATATATGTAATCTTCTTTTATTTCTGTTTATAATTCATCCAATTCGTGTATAAAGAATATTGTAAAGACATTGTATGTGTGTGTGTAAATCAATAAAGCTCAAATTTCCTTATGAGCTCATTTATAATTGTATTATCTGTTTATGAATTATTTGTATATTCATATTTCAATTTGAAATTAAAATTGATTTGAATTAAGAAATGTATTTGAATTATGAATTCACATTTCATATTCTATATGGTTTACCTTTTATTATTTGAGTTATAAATTCAATATAACTTGTCAAATGAAATCAACTCCCAAAATCAATAAGATACAAAAGAGATCATGTCAAAATTCATAACTCACTTTGCCTAACCCTAATTGCAATTGAGAGAGAACCTCGATCCCTCTTAGGTTTAGTTGCAATAAGGCACAAAAATTTCCCTCGTTTTGCGATGAAATGCACATCCCATTTCTAAATCTACCCTTCGTTGTTCCTATGTTCTGGGTTATTACAACCTCTCCCCCTTAACAGAAACTTTGCCCCGAAGTTATAAGTAAAGTACCTGAATAGCTCGGGGTAGGATTTCCTGAGCTCATCTTCCTTCTCCCAAGTTGCTTCTTGTTCAGGATGGTGTTGCCATTGTATCTTGCAGTATTTGATTGCTCTATTCCTTAACTTCTTCCAATGCACTTCCAATATCTCCTCCAGTTTTTCAACATAAGTTAGGTCTGATTGCAGTTCTAACTCTTTATGTGAAACTGGATCATCTGGTGCTTTTAAACACTTTCTGAGTTGAGATACATGAAATACATTGTGAATCAAACTCAACTGCTTAGGTAGTTCTAGCTCAAAAGCTGTTCCTCGATTCTGACTAAGTATCTTGAATGGTCCTATATATCGAGGACTTAACTTTCCTTTCACTCCGAACCTCTTGAGTCCTTTCATTGGGCTAACTTTCAAATATGCCATGTCTCCCACCTTGGGTTCCCATGATGTTCTCTTCTGGTCGGCGTAACTCTTTTGTCGACTCTGAGCTATCTTAAGTCTATCCCTAATAACCTCGATGACTCCTTGTCTCTCCTTGATATTATCTGGTGCAAAATCTTTGTTTTCTCCTGTCTCGAACCAACAGATTGGAGATCTGCACTTCCTTCCATACAATGCTTCATACGGTGCCATTTGAATACTACTTTGGTAACTATTGTTGTATGAAAACTCTGCTAATGGTAGATGATCTTCCCATGATCCTCCAAAGTCTAGAGCACAAGCTCTAAGCATATCTTCCAATATTTGATTGATTCTCTCCGTCTGTCCTCCGGTTTGTGGGTGATAAGCTGTGCTGAAATCCAACTTGGATCCCAGAGCTTCTTGGAGTTGTTTACAAAATGCGGATGTAAAGATCGAACCTCTATCCGAGACTATCTTCTTCGGTACTCCATGCTTGCTAACTATTTCCTTGAGATATATGTCCACAAGCTTTTCATAAGTATCCTTCTGATTTACTGCTAGAAAATGAGCACTCTTGGTAAGTCTATCAACAATTACCCATATCATGTCCTTCTTTTTACTGGTCATTGGTAATCCAGTGACAAAATCCATTCCAATTTCATCCCATTTCCATTCCGGAATATCCAAAGGTTTTAGTAATCCAGCATGACTCTGATGTTCTGCCTTGACTCGTTGACATGTATGACATTCCGAAACATACTTTGCTATCTCTCTCTTCATATTGTTCCACCAGAACATTTCTCTCACATCCATGTACATCTTGGTACTTCCCGCATGTATTGAGTAAGGTGTTTCATGTGCTTCCTTCAATATGATTGCCTTCACTTCCGGGTCATCTGGCACACACATCCTCTTCTGAAATTACAGTGAATCAAACTCTCCGAGATTGAATTCAGATGGTTTTCCTTCCCCAATCCTCTTGATTTCTTCTTGGATGAATTGACCATCAACTTGCTTTCGAATGATCTCATACTTCAAATCCGAGTACATCTCGTCCATGATTCTCAAGGTTGCTATACTCCCTACTGCACCACCTTGAATGAGTAAGATCTGAGCTTCTTCTAACTCCTTCCGAAGTTCCTTTGGAATCTCCCACTCCGTAGGTTGATTCTCGGTACTCTTTCTGCTTAGGGCATCTGCTACAACATTAGCCTTGCCTGGTGTATAGTTGATCGTTAGTTCATAATCCTTGATCAACTCTAACCATCTCTTTTGTCTCATGTTTAATTCCTTTTGAGTGAAGAAATACTTGAAACTCTTATGATCTGTGTATAGCTCACACTTAGATCCATACAGAAATTGTCTCCAACTCTTCAAAGCATACATGACTGCCGCCAATTCTAAGTCATGTACTGGCTAGTTATGTTCATGTGGTTTCAGTTGCCTTGATCCATAAGCTATTACCTTACGGTCTTGCATTAGAACACATCCAAGTCCATTCTTGGAAGCATCAAAATACACCGTGTAATCCTTTCCAGGTTCTGGAACTGCTAACACTGGTGTTGTGGTTAACTTCTCCTTGAGTTTCTGGAAACTTGCTTCACACTCATCAATCCATACAAATGGAGTGTTTTTCTTGAGTAACTTGGTCATTGGTCCTGCAATCTTCGAAAATCCCTCAATGAATCTTCGATAGTAGCCTGCCATTCCAAGAAATCCTCTTATTTCCTTAGCATTCTTGGGTGACTTCCACTCCAATACAGACTGAACTTTGCTTGGATTCACAACTATACCTTCTTTGGTTATGACATGTCCATGGAATTCGACACTATCCAACCAAAATTTGCATTTGCTAAACTTAGGATAAAGCTGATGTTCCCTTAGAATTTGCAAAACTATCTTCAAATGCTTTGCATGCTCTTCTTTATCTTTGGAGTATATCAAAATATCGTCGATAAAGACTATCACAAACTTGTCCAAGTACTTCATGAATATCTTGTTCATCAAATTCATGAAAATAGCTGGTGCATTTGTTAGTCCAAATGGTACAACCAAGTATTCATGGTGTCCATACCTTGATACAAAAGCTATTTTTGGAACATCTTCCTTCTTGATCTTAATTTGATGATATCCTGACCTCAAATCAATCTTCGAGAAGACTCCTGCTCCTTGAACTTGATCAAAAAGATCTTGGATTCTGGGTAAAGGATACTTGTTCTTGATTGTTACATTGTTGAGATTCCGATAATCTCCACACATTCTTCTTCCTCCATCTCTTTTATCCACAAAGATAGCTGGTGTACCCCATGGTGACACGCTTTCTTGGATAAATCCCTTCTGTTCCAGTTCATCAATCTGAGCTTTCAGTTCCACTAACTCCTTTGGTCCCATTTTATAAGGTGGTTGAGCTATTGGTGCAGTGCGTGGAATCAGATCGATGGTGAATTCTATCTCCCTATCGGGTGGCATACCCGGTAACTCCTTGGGAAATACATCTTGAAATTCATTTACCACCGGTATTTCTTCAATCTTAACCTCCTTCAAGCTGTTAAGCTCCAATCCTATCTCTAACTGGGTGTATTTATCCCCTTGAAACACTATCTGACCTCCAATGGAATTGCGAAGTGATACTGTTTTGTCTCCACAGTTAATCACGGCTCTATTCTCCGTCAACCAGTCCATCCCTAGGATGACTAATATATCCTTCATGGGAATGATGAAAAGGTCCGCGAAATAAACACAGTCACATATGGTAATGACCTGTGCCTCTTTCACGTGGGTTACTAAGATCGTTCCCCCGCAGATAAGACAGTTATGGGAGTTTCTAACTTAGAACATCTAAGCCCGAACTTTTCCACAAACTCCCGTGCAAGAAATGATGTAGTAGCTCTCGTATCAAATAATACTTTTCCAGGATGAGTAAGAATGCTGAGCGTACCTAGCACTGCGCTATCCGATTCTCCAGCTTGTTCCAGGGTTGTGCAATTCAGCTTGCCATACGGTTTGCCCTTCTTGGTGTTGTTGTTGTTGTTGTTGTTGCGGTTGTTGTTGTTGTAGTTTCCACCTCCGGTTCGTCCTCCTCCTGAATTCTGTCCACTCCACGATGCCTTGTTCGGACACTCCGGCTTGATGTGTCCATCTTTCCCGCAACCATAGCATATGATCCTGGGCTTGTGACAATCCTTCTGCACGTGTCCTGTAACATCCCAAATTTTCAAACAAGAAAGGAAATGAATTTCCCTTTTTCCAAATTTTGGAACCAACAAAAACTTTATTTTTATAATTCAAGATGCATAGTGCTCATGCATGTATGAGTTGATCTTTGCCATGTTTGTTTAATTATTGTTTTGAACATGATCTTAAACCCTAAACCTTACCCATTTAAGTCAAAGAGAAACAAATAAGAAAAAGAGAAAATATAAATAGCCTCATATATGTGCCTATGGCTATTTTTGTAAAACTTTACCCTAGGCCCTTCTACCTTGTTTAGAGGTTTGGAAAACCTTATTAAACCTTACCTAGTACTTAACAAACCAAATCTAAGGTAAAACAAAAGAAAATAAAAAGAAAATAAAAATGCCATAGAGGCATATGAGAAGAAATAGCAAATTTACAAATTTGAGCAATTGACCTTGAGACTTGGTGTGAATGGTTGGATCACTACCTTATACCATTTCAACACTAAGTAACATCAATTGGCTCAAGAAAAATCCAATCAAATCAAAGAAAAATCAAAAACCTTGTGGCATGTGATAATGGTCACTTTTGACCTTTTTAATATCTTACCCACTTTGAGCCCTTTTATTGAGAGATTCTCTAACCAAACCATGCCAACTCTTTGCACCTCATCCAAGACCTCATCAAGGTGAACAACTTTGGTGTTGACCACTTTGACCAGACCATTGACCATTGCTCAAAATAGTCAAGCCACGATGCTATGTTGAAACAGATTCTAGATTCCCTCCACTTTTAGAAATTTCATCAAACCTCTCCAAATTTCACACCAAGACCACCAATAGATGCCAAACTTTATTTAGAACCCAACCATGCAGAATTTTGGTCAAAATTCAACCCACAAGAGACCTTTGCTTGTCATATATGTGGAGCACATAGAATATAATTAGGGTACAACCACTCCCACCAACTATGTACCATCTCCCTTTTCTATCTCTTGAGCTCATCTATAGTGCCAATAGTACCACAACCACTCTCATGACATCACCTAGCATAGACAAGACCACCATGACACCAACCATGCCAAGTACATGGCCTATGTCACACACACTTTTGCTATGATCCAATGTGCAAGCCCTAGCCCTCTCCAACCATGCTCACCTTGTCAAACCCACTCACCCCACCTCAACTACACCTGCAGCACTCATAGACCAAGGAAATGATGCACACAAGGACCATGCCATGCCATGCCATTGAATTGACCTCATCATGCCACCACTTGTCCTCCTCCTTCTCTGGTCACTCTCACCTTGCCAAACCATCTCCTCTCACCTCCCTGATCACAACCATGCCCTAGTTGACCCAAGGAGAGCCCTACACCACCCCAATGCCACACCATGCCATCCAATTGAGCACCACCATGCACCCACCTGCCCTGGACCTTTTCCCTCTCTCTCACCATGTCATCTACACTGACCTTGACCCTAGACACCTGCCAGACATGACCCTTGGTGGAGGAGAGCAAGGACTTGACCAAAACCACTCATGCCAACGTCACATGCTCACCCCCGTGGACACCACCCTCTCCCCGCGTGCACACTGCAAACCAGCACGTCCCCCTGCGCCACCAGTACCTCCTCACCCCCACACGCACGCCAGACATGGCCGTGGGCCCGCACGCGCGCCAGGACGATGCCACGACGCGACGCCCGCAAGGACGCCGACGTCGGCATTGCCCCCGTGCGCCCTGCACACGACGCACGCAAGCCTGCCACTATGCGCACGTCAACACCTACCCCTGACCTCACCTGTCGACGCCATAGCAGTGCCAGAGACCCTTTCACACGACGCGCCCGGTGATGTCACCGCCATGCCGGCCATGCCGCGCTACCCGTCCCTGGACCCTATATAAACCCCGCCCCTCGCCTTGGATATCACCACACCACTCAGCAGCCTCCCTCTCTTCCCCCTAGCACCACCCTCTTCCCCTCCTCGCAGCTCACCGGCGCCAGAAGCTCGCCGGCGGCCACACCAAAAGCCGCGCCTTCTTCCGCCACCTCAGCCTCCCACACCTATACCATTTTGAAGCCCTTGGAAATCCCCGTCGATCAAGCCCAAGCTCGCCGGAAACCGTGCCCGGAGGTGAGCGCTATCGCCCCCGCAAGCTCACTGCGTCGGGAGGAAGACGACGGCCCAGCGCCGTCCGATCCAGATCCGACGCCCTGTGCGCCCCGCGCGTCGGCCACGTGCATGTGCCATGCACGCTGGACCCGGGCCGCAGCTGGGCCGGCCCAATTCATTTCCCGCCCGAGTTAAATTCAAATTCGGTTGATTTCTTTTATCCAAATTTCAAATACTGCTGCCCACTTCAAAATTAAATAGGAAAATATCCACTGAACCAAATTTGGCAAATTTTATGTTGTTGGAAAGCTTGTGAAATGCTCTATCAAACCACGTTAGATTCAACCTCATATCTGTTGTAGAAATAATGTGGCAAAAATAACAACACAAAGAGTTTTCAGACTTCAAATAAATTTATAAAATCAACCATAATGAATTTTGAGGTGAATCCAATTGCTATGATTCACATTTCAAACCCTCTATTTTAATATGCAAAAATATAACCTAGTTGTTTCACATGATCATGGGCTAGAGCAAAATAATGGCTATGTGGCTATTTCTAGTCCATTTAAATTTTCCAAATTTATTTCTTAAATAGTATGAGAGGTTCCCTCTCATTTAAATCATGGTCCTAAGCTATTCAAGATGAGGTGTTAACTTTGGTCTATAGCATCTCATAGTGAATTACTTAGAGACATTAAATTGTTGCAATAGTATTGTTTAAATTGCATGAGGTGTAATACCCCATTTAAATCTTTTTCCCAAATGATATTTATGAAGTGTTGACCTTGGTCAACATGTGTTCATACCTTATTATTTGAGGAGGTTAAATCTTAACAAGATTCAATGAGAGGAAATTATTTCTCCAAAATAAATAGAAACCCAAATCCATATTTCAATGAGAGGAAATTATTTTCCTAACACTAAGTAGGAAAACCCTAAGTTGCTGTTAAGTGATGATGGTGATGATGATAGATCATCTTGAGTGAGCCATTAGGGTTAACTAGTCTACTTAAGTATTGTTTGGTGATTGTTATCTTCGTATCCGTTTATAGACGCTAGCACCGAAGGCTACGAAGGGGAAGACGAGAACATCTACGAGGAAGAAGAAGAAAACTTTGATCACTGTACCACTCAAGGCAAGCTAACACTCTTGCAAAGTTCCCAAGTGCAAAGCTCTAATGGAGCAAGGCACCATTACACTTATTTTTCTGTTCAAGGATCCAATCCCAAGTTTTATTCTTACAAGCTTTTACTTTGGTTATTTAAAGCTTACTTTTATAGTTAACTTTGGTCTAAGTATAGAGTTTTACAAGAGTATCAAACTTAGCCTAGATAGCTACAAGTTAGCTAGCACCCCTCATGACTAGTTGCTAGTGCTAAACTAAAATTGTTTACTCTAGATGGGAACTTGTGAAAACCAATGACTTTGAAAACCTTGGAATGAAGAGTCTTTCTATTTAAAGATTTTGAAGGTGAATGTGACTTGTGAATGACATGGTGAACTTTACAAAAACTGATGGTTGGGTTCGGATGCGATACCATTCCAATTCTTGAGTACCCCCACAATACCGATTATGGGTAAAGGCTTAACTGGAAGTTTATGTACTTTAGTATGGGTTCCCTCTAAACAAGCGTCATCGGGGTTATGCCGAGAGCTGCCTCCACCAACAAATGTGAGATGATGTGAAATGACGTGAAATGAGGTGAATGTCCGGCCCAAGCCCTGTGCAGTTCCCAGGCTGACGGTTTGTCTTCACTGGGAGGCCAAGCTCATGGGGAGAGGTGCCTATACTAGGGTATGTAAGTGAAAGGTTATGGTTGGTAGTCCGCACACGGAGTGTGATAAATCAGGGCCAGTTAACCCTGACGGATTATTGCAAATGTTGTGGCAAAAGTGTGCGACCTCTGCAGAGTGTAAACCTATTCGAATAGCCGTGTCCACGGTTATGGACGGTTGGAAAGGCCATACTGTTCCGTCATCAGATCATTTTCAAAATATGAATGGTGACTTGTGACTTTTGACTTGAAAGTGAAATGTGATTTTGATTTTGAATCACAACTGAGTTGTGGGAATGACACTAATGTTCCCACTTGAGTTAAGTTAGGCAAATGAAGAGTCTTTGTTTACTAAATGCTTATGAAATAAAACTGGCTTTATGCAAATGAACCTAGAGCTAGAACCCCTTTACTATAGTTGATAGTGCTTACCTTAGTATTAGTTTGCGAGTACTTTAAAGTACTCATGGCTGTGTCCCTGGCTATTCAAATGGCCAGACTATGAAGAGGAGTATCAGAACCAGGAAGAAGGACAGCAGGACGTCTACGACAACTAGGACCACTCCTGACGTCAACAGTTGCCTGTGGAACAGATGGACCTCTACTACGTATTCCCGCTATTGTGTTATGTAATGGATCAGTAGATCAAGTGTTGTAATAAGACTGGATCATGTGATCCTTTTTGTTGTAAGACAATTATGCGTTGTAATGAATGATGTGTTGTGATATCAATCTATTATGTCTCGCAAAAGCAATATTCCTGGGATTGAGAGGTATGGCATAATAGGCATCTGGACTTAAAAATCCGGGTGTTGACAAGTTGGTATCAGAGCCATTGTTTGACCTTAGGAGACCCTAGTTAGAATGGACGTCTGAAAAACTTAGTTTCAAAACAAAGGAAGTGAATATTTATGAAAACTTATTCTCACTCTTATCCTTGAGATCTTTTTCAAAAGGAGAAATTCCTGCTCTACTTTTCCTTGAAAATTCTACATAAAAGTTTGCACACTGGATCACCTCTCTAACTCACTCATCCTAATTCTTCACAGATGGAGTACAACTGCGAGTCCTATCAGCTTGGCCACGGAGGAAACCTAATGTTCGAGAAAGATTTGAAGCAACTAGTTGAATATCTAGGACGCCCGTATCCTGAGTTCTTTGGAGTACCCCTCAATAATCAGTCAGGAAAACAACCTCAGTGGGTAGTTACTGCAGATCTGAGAGGAAGGCTCGGAGCCCCCATTTGGGAAACCATCTGGTTTTCTGTAAGGGGAAACACCTGGAAGGATGGAATAGCCAAAGCCATGCAGGAAGCAATTGCCCGTCTGTGTGGACAAAATGAGAACAAGATCAAGAACACTCGCTTCATTTACTACCCAAGACATGACCCCATGGGAAGACCAATAACCATACCACCGCACCCGGAGATGAACCACTATGTTGCATACCTAGACTTCATGCTGTACAAGACCCGCAAGGAGTTGGACAACGCCCTCGCCGTTCGCCAAGCACATTACCCGTGAAGACGAAGAATCCACCCTGAAGAGTAGTATCACTAAAGCACTTGAGTAGGTGTGAGTTTGTATCAGGATCCCCTTGTATCGTAGAACGAATGAATGGTTCTTCAAGCCAACGGTGTGTTAGCTTTGTAATGTGTGATGCTTGGTATGAATGAAAAAGTGTTGTTGGTTTTACCCCCTCAACACTACTCAAGTTTTGAAGTTTTGAACTTTTTGAACTTCAAACAAAACAAACCATAGAAATTTCCCTCTTATCTTATCATCGACCTCAATGTTCAGATGGCCCCACCAACCCGCAACAGCAACAAGATGCAATCTGCAGATCTGAGATGATGATGACAGAAGTAGAAAGAGCTGAAAGACAAGCCAATATTGCTGCACTGCAACAGATAGCTCAGAACAATCAAGGCCATGGAAACCATGATCACCCTGGATCGAAGCTGAAGAACTTTCAGAACACCAACCCACCCATGTTCAGTAAGACCGAAGAGCCCCTAGATATTGATGACTGGCTCCAAACCATGGAGAACAACCTGGAAGTTGCGGGAGTAGAAGCCGCAGAAAAAGTACTGTTCGCCACCCACTACCTGTCAGGACCTGCAAGAGCCTGGTGGACAAGTGCCCGTGCAATGAATGCGGGACAAATGATGACTTGGGAAGACTTTAAACTCAAGTTCAGCAAATATCATGTGCCCCAAGGACTAATCAAGAAAATGAGAGACGAGTTCCGCGAACTCAAGCAAGGAAGGATGTCCGTGGTGGAATACCGCGACAGATTCCTCACGCTGTCAAGGTACGCCCGGATGAGACCGACACCAACGAGAAGAGAAAGGAAAGATTTCTGAATGGACTGCATGATGAAATGCAAACTGTGTTAGTGAACATTCCGTTCGCTGACCTGGAAGCCCTTGTAGACTCAGCCATACAGATGGAAGGGAAACTGCACCAAGCCAACGAGAACCGCAAGAGAAGAATGATGAGCCAGAATGGACCCCACCATACCCAGAAGCACCGCAACAATTCAACTGGAGGATTTACCCCAAGATACAACAAGCCCACTGCTCAGACATATCGCCCAAACTACACCCCCAATAATGGAGGACCCCCGAAGACCGGAGGCAACAACAACAACAACAACAACAACAACAACCACAACAGCAACAATAACACTGGTAATCACAACAACACCAACACTGGCCCAAGGACTGGAAGCAATGCCATTCCCGTCACCCCCAAGGACAAGTCAACTATAACTTGTTATGAATGCGGAATTGTGGGACACTACTCCAATGAATGCCCCAAGAAGCTTGCCAAGACTGCCCCCAATACCGCTGCACCTGCCCACCAGGCGCCGCCGCCAAGGAACCGAACAACCACAACGGCCGCCTCTACCACATGAATGCAACGAAGCAGGAAGCACCTCGGGCCATGCCAAGTATGTTTCCTGTTAATCCAATTTCTCAATCTCTCTTAGGAACCTAACTTTTCTTAAAATCTCGGGACGAGATTTGTTTAAGGGGGAAGGGTTTGTAACATCCCAAATTTTCAAACAAGAAAGGAAATGAATTTCCCTTTTTCCAAATTTTGGAACCAACAAAAACTTTATTTTTATAATTCAAGATGCATAGTGCTCATGCATGTATGAGTTGATCTTTGCCATGTTTGTTTAATTATTGTTTTGAACATGATCTTAAACCCTAAACCTTACCCATTTAAGTCAAAGAGAAACAAATAAGAAAAAGAGAAAATATAAATAGCCTCATATATGTGCCTATGGCTATTTTTGTAAAACTTTACCCTAGGCCCTTCTACCTTGTTTAGAGGTTTGGAAAACCTTATTAAACCTTACCTAGTACTTAACAAACCAAATCTAAGGTAAAACAAAAGAACATAAAAAGAAAATAAAAATGCCATAGAGGCATATGAGAAGAAATAGCAAATTTACAAATTTGAGCAATTGACCTTGAGACTTGGTGTGAATGGTTGGATCACTACCTTATACCATTTCAACACTAAGTAACATCAATTGGCTCAAGAAAAATCCAATCAAATCAAAGAAAAATCAAAAACCTTGTGGCATGTGATAATGGTCACTTTTGACCTTTTTAATATCTTACCCACTTTGAGCCCTTTTATTGAGAGATTTTCAAACCAAACCCTGCCAACTCTTTGCACCTCATCCAAGACCTCATCAAGGTGAACAACTTTGGTGTTGACCACTTTGACCAGACCATTGACCATTGCTCAAAATAGTCAAGCCAAGATGCTATGTTGAAACAGATTCTAGATTCCCTCCACTTTTAGAAATTTCATCAAACCTCTCCAAATTTCACACCAAGACCACCAATAGATGCCAAACTTTATTTAGAACCCAACCATGCAGAATTTTGGTCAAAATTCAACCCACAAGAGACCTTTGCTTGTCATATATGTGGAGCACATAGAATATAATTAGGGTACAACCACTCCCACCAACTATGTACCATCTCCCTTTTCTACCTCTTGAGCTCATCTATAGTGCCAATAGTACCACAACCACTCTCATGACATCACCTAGCATAGACAAGACCACCATGACACCAACCATGCCAAGTACATGGCCTATGTCACACACACTTTTGCTATGATCCAATGTGCAAGCCCTAGCCCTCTCCAACCATGCTCACCTTGTCAAACCCACTCACCCCACCTCAACTACACCTGCAGCACTCATAGACCAAGGAAATGATGCACACAAGGACCATGCCATGCCATGCCATTGAATTGACCTCATCATGCCACCACTTGTCCTCCTCCTTCTCTGGTCACTCTCACCTTGCCAAACCATCTCCTCTCACCTCCCTGATCACAACCATGCCCTAGTTGACCCAAGGAGAGCCCTACACCACCCCAATGCCACACCATGCCATCCAATTGAGCACCACCATGCACCCACCTGCCCTGGCCCTTTTCCCTCTCTCTCACCATGTCATCTACACTGACCTTGACCCTAGACACCTGCCAGACATGACCCTTGGTGGAGGAGAGCAAGGACTTGACCAAAACCACTCATGCCAACGTCACATGCTCACCCCCGTGGACACCACCCTCTCCCCGCGTGCACACTGCAAACCAGCACGTCCCCCTGCGCCACCAATACCTCCTCACCCCCACACGCACGCCAGACATGGCCGTGGGCCCGCACGCGCGCCAGGACGACGCCACGACGCGACGCCCGCAAGGACGCCGACGTCGGCATTGCCCCCGTGCGCCCTGCACACGACGCACGCAAGCCTGCCACTATGCGCACGTCAACACCTACCCCTGACCTCACCTGTCGACGCCATAGCAGTGCCAGAGACCCTTTCACACGACGCGCCCGGCGATGTCACCGCCATGCCGGCCATGCCGCGCTACCCGTCCCTGGACCCTATATAAACCCCGCCCCTCGCCTTGGATATCACCACACCACTCAGCAGCCTCCCTCTCTTCCCCCTAGCACCACCCTCTTCCCCTCCTCGCAGCTCACCGGCGCCAGAAGCTCGCCGGCGGCCACACCAAAAGCCGCGCCTTCTTCCGCCACCTCAGCCTCCCACACCTATACCATTTTGAAGCCCTTGGAAATCCCCGTCGATCAAGCCCAAGCTCGCCGGAAACCGTGCCCGGAGGTGAGCGCTATCGCCCCCGCAAGCTCACTGCGTCGGGAGGAAGACGACGGCCCAGCGCCGTCCGATCTAGATCCGACGCCCTGTGCGCCCCGCGCGTCGGCCACGTGCATGTGCCATGCACGCTGGACCCGGGCCGCAGCTGGGCTGGCCCAATTCATTTCCCGCCCGAGTTAAATTCAAATTCGGTTGATTTCTTTTATCCAAATTTCAAATACTGCTGCCCACTTCAAAATTAAATAGGAAAATATCCACTGAACCAAATTTGGCAAATTTTATGTTGTTGGAAAGCTTGTGAAATGCTCTATCCAACCACGTTGGATTCAACCTCATATCTGTTGTAGAAATAATGTGGCAAAAATAACAACACAAAGAGTTTTCAGACTTCAAATAAATTTATAAAATCAACCATAATGAATTTTGAGGTGAATCCAATTGCTATGATTCACATTTCAAACCCTCTATTTTAATATGCAAAAATATAACCTAGTTGTTTCACATGATCATGGGCTAGAGCAAAATAATGGCTATGTGGCTATTTCTAGTCCATTTAAATTTTCCAAATTTATTTCTTAAATAGTATGAGAGGTTCCCTCTCATTTAAATCATGGTCCTAAGCTATTCAAGATGAGGTGTTAACTTTGGTCTATAGCATCTCATAGTGAATTACTTAGAGACATTAAATTGTTGCAATAGTATTGTTTAAATTGCATGAGGTGTAATACCCCATTTAAATCTTTTTCCCAAATGATATTTATGAAGTGTTGACCTTGGTCAACATGTGTTCATACCTTATTATTTGAGGAGGTTAAATCTTAACAAGATTCAATGAGAGGAAATTATTTCTCCAAAATAAATAGAAACCCAAATCCATATTTCAATGAGAGGAAATTATTTTCCTAACACTAAGTAGGAAAACCCTAAGTTGCTGTTAAGTGATGATGGTGATGATGATAGATCATCTTGAGTGAGCCATTAGGGTTAACTAGTCTACTTAAGTATTGTTTGGTGATTGTTATCTTCGTATCCGTTTATAGACGCTAGCACCGAAGGCTACGAAGGGGAAGACGAGAACATCTACGAGGAAGAAGAAGAAAACTTTGATCACTGTACCACTCAAGGCAAGCTAACACTCTTGCAAAGTTCCCAAGTGCAAAGCTCTAATGGAGCAAGGCACCATTACACTTATTTTTCTGTTCAAGGATCCAATCCCAAGTTTTATTCTTACAAGCTTTTACTTTGGTTATTTAAAGCTTACTTTTATAGTTAACTTTGGTCTAAGTATAGAGTTTTACAAGAGTATCAAACTTAGCCTAGATAGCTACAAGTTAGCTAGCACCCCTCATGACTAGTTGCTAGTGCTAAACTAAAATTGTTTACTCTAGATGGGAACTTGTGAAAACCAATGACTTTGAAAACCTTGGAATGAAGAGTCTTTCTATTTAAAGATTTTGAAGGTGAATGTGACTTGTGAATGACATGGTGAACTTTACAAAAACTGATGGTTGGGTTCGGATGCGATACCATTCCAATTCTTGAGTACCCCCACAATACCTGATTATGGGTAAAGGCTTAACTGGAAGTTTATGTACTTTAGTATGGGTTCCCTCTAAACAAGCGTCATCGGGGTTATGCCGAGAGCTGCCTCCACCAAGAAATGTGAGATGATGTGAAATGACGTGAAATGAGGTGAATGTCCGGCCCAAGCCCTGCAGTTCCCAGGTGACGGTTTGTCTTCACCGGGAGGCCAAGCTCATGGGGAGAGGTGCCTATACTAGGGTATGTAAGTGAAAGGTTATGGTTGGTAGTCCGCACACGGAGTGTGATAAATCAGTTAACCCTGACGGATTATTGCAAATGTTGTGGCAAAAGTGTGCGACCTCTGCAGAGTGTAAAACTATTCGAATAGCCGTGTCCACGGTTATGGACGGTTGGAAAGGCCATACTGTTCCGTCATCAGATCATTTTCAAAATATGAATGGTGACTTGTGACTTTTGACTTGAAAGTGAAATGTGATTTTGATTTTGAATCACAACTGAGTTGTGGGAATGACACTAATGTTCCCACTTGAGTTAAGTTAGGCAAATGAAGAGTCTTTGTTTACTAAATGCTTATGAAATAAAACGGCTTTATGCAAATGAACCTAGAGCTAGAACCCCTTTACTATAGTTGATAGTGCTTACCTTAGTATTAGTTTGCGAGTACTTTAAAGTACTCATGGCTGTGTCCCGCTATTCAAATGGCCAGACTATGAAGAGGAGTATCGAACCGGAAGAAGGACAGCAGGACGTCTACGACAACTAGGACCACTCCGACGTCAACAGTTGCCTGGAACAGATGGACCTCTACTACGTATTCCCGCTATTGTGTTATGTAATGGATCAGTAGATCAAGTGTTGTAATAAGACTGGATCATGTGATCCTTTTTGTTGTAAGACAATTATGCGTTGTAATGAATGATGTGTTGTGATATCAATCTATTATGTCTCGCAAAAACAATATTCCTGGGATTGAGAGGTATGGCATAATAGGCATCTGGACTTAAAAATCCGGGTGTTGACATGTCCTTTCTGCCCTCAGTTGTGGCATATGATCTGGTTTCTTGGGTTCTGGTTCTGACCTCCACGGTTGTATTGATTACCGGTTGGTCGGAACCGTGGTTTGAAACTTCGGTCTGGTGTTGGTTTCGTAACTGGATATTTCCTTGGCTCGATGCGAGCCCTTTTCCTCCTATCCTCCTGGACCTGCTTGTAGTCATCCTCGAAAGTGATTGCCGAGTCAATCAGTTCCTGGAATTCCGCAGTCCGTGCCAACCTCAGTTGCATCTTCATATATGGATTCATTCCTTTCATGAACCTCTTCTTCCTCTTTTCCTCCGAATCCACCTCCTCAGGTGCATACCTTGACAGTCTATTGAAGTCACGAACATACTGCATGATTGGTGCAGTGTTCTGATGTAGTTCGTCAAACTCCCTCTTCTTTAACTCCACTACACTCTCCGGAACATGAGCATCTCGGAACTTCTTCTTAAATTCATCTCATGTGAACACCTTTTCTGGAGTATGTACCGCGATGACATTCTCCCACCATGATGCCGCTGGTCCTGACAACAGATAGGTAGCATACCTGATCTTCTCCTCATCGTTGCATCCAACGGTCCTTAGCTTCCTTTCTGTGTCCATCAGCCAATCTTCTGCATCCATTGGCTCTGGAGCCGATGCAGAAGGTAAGGGTCTTGCATTTTGAAAATCTGATAGAGTTACACCTTTGCCTTCATTGCCCCTGTCGTTGATAACTTGAGCAAAGAAATCTTGCATGTTCTTATTTTGGCTTTCCTGGTACCTTCTCCTATCTTCTTCCATTGATCTCATGTATTGCTGAAAATCTGGATGCAGCATAGGATGTGGTGGTGGTGCATACTCCATTCTGGCTGCTGCATCTGCTTCTTCCTTTTCCTTTGCCTCCCGCTCTCTTCTAGCCTCTTCGGTTTTGACTAACGCCATGTTCCCCTAGTCCTGTAACAAAGAGCGATTACTCATAATTACACCATGCAAATGTTTTCTGAGCTCAACTCATTGCCCAGTACTAGTCACACAATGAAATCAAGAAGCAAATCCAAAGCAAACATTTATTATGTATATACACCATATATAACATAACATTACACACATATTACATGTGGTGCATATAACCACTTATTTGGCTCAAAGCCCAAGCCAACGGAATTTTAAAAGTACGTTCTATTACAATACCATCTATACTACATTATTCCTTTCTCGAGCACTACTCCTCATCCTCTTCGTTCGCCTCCGTGTACATGCCTGGAGTCCATCCGGTACAACGATTGGTCTTCCGAACACCGTCCGGAACATAAGTCCTTCCAGTTGGAATGTAATCTGAGTCGGATGAAGTGCCGAGACAAAGATCTGTCATGCCGAAATAACTGGACAATGACTCGTATGTATCCCCAGTAGGATACACACCTCCCTCATTCGCCATCCATGAAGAGTTTCTATCAACTTGCCCCCTCATCTTCTTCTTTTTCTTATTCTTCACTCCGGAACTTTCACCTACCTCATACTGATATGTTTTGGAGATTCCCATCTCCAGATCAAGAGAAATGGAGTTGGTATCTTTCTCTTCCTGCCCATAGTTTTGGTTAATATTCTGATTAACCTCACCTCCTTCATCTTCCGTATCACACAGAATAGGTTCTTCCTCATCTCCAAATGGTTCCCTGAAACGCCAACCAATCGAGTTCTCGATTGGTGACTCCGAGCAATTCAGGTTTCTTGAATCGTCTCCCTATATCCTGAGCCATATGATGCTGACACATGTGGATAATGTGGAACGAAGTTGGGTGTGAGTGGTTCTCTTTTTGACACCTAGTAACTCAAATCTACATAGCTGTTTAGGTTAAAGAAAGGTGTGGTGTGTTGTGGTTGTGCCCTAAGTTCATGCATTCGAGCCTGGACTTTGTCAGGGTCCGTGAACTCATGTAGCATGTGGGTGACCTCCTCCACCATCTTCATGTGAAGTAGATACATTGAAGTTAGTAAAGACTTACAGCTGTCCATGTGTTGGGCTGCTACTTCAGGATGTTTGTGTGCCATAAGTAGATGATTCAAGGAAGGATCCTCATCTTCCTCGGCATGAGGCACATGTGAATACGGTGAACACAACAGCTCCACAGATTTGTGTTGCCTGATTTCGAGTATTGCCTTGAAAATACCCATATGGTATGCCGTGGTAAGTGTTTTGGCTTCTCCATACGGCATAATTCGACTCATCAGTAGTGTGTCAGGAAGTTGTACAGAGACTCTGCACTTGACAATGATCTCTCCATCATAAAAGATGTATTTGAGAACAGGTATCCTGGTCTCACAATGGAGTTCCTTCAGCATCCCACGCAGGAGATCTGTAAGACTTCCATCGTAATCACCAAGCCAGCCTTCAACTTTCCTTAAAGTCCGCTTCGGAAAAGTGTATGCCATTTGGCTGTATACAAGAGTAGAATATTAGTAGTGATAATGTAACAACGATGTGATGATGACATAATAATAGTGTGGTGATGATGCAGTGATGATGCATCATAATAGTTATAATAAAGAATTATCGCACTAAAAGATATGATTATGCTATTCTCAAGTGAATAACACCATATTTCTAGAGAATTCTTTACTATTCCTACTTGACTCCTACAGGTTTTTCCCCTTTACTAGGTTTTTCCAACCTAAGGTCGCAACATTTACTCTGATACCAGCTGCGGTGACCCCCACTGCATGTTGTAGTATACAAGTCGTCGATATGATCTTCATGAAGGGACTTCTTCACAAATATCACATCCCTCAGAGTGGTACAACAGAAACATTGCAGGTCATAACACTCGAGATTATATTACAATCACAATTCTCACAGGTCCGATGAGAACACCCTAAGATACTCCTAAAGTTTATTACAAACCAGCTTGAAGATAAACTGAGCTCAGCAACTTATTTAGGTAAAGTACTACGCTGCTCGGCTCTATGATACTAAGGTAAGATACTACTCCTCCGCCTCATTGTTGTCGGCTCCGTAGACTATCCCATAGTCCACGCCTTCCACTCCTCCGGACAGATCTGGCTCCTCGTAGACCAGCTCGTAATCTCCTTTCGGTGCTCCGTCGGTGGCCTCCACTTCATTATCACAGTCTAGCAAGGGTGTCGAAAGAAAGTGAGTACAGAGGTACTCAGCAAGCTCAAAAGGAAAAATGTGTTTGATGCACTAGCTAAGACCATTGATCAGAAAATCTCAGGTCAATGCATGTTTCGAAAACATTTCTTCAAAAGGTTGATTTTATTAAGAAAACTATGCCCGCCAGTCTTCACAGGTTGAACAGAACTTCACGGAGTTCCTTTCTGCCGTTCGTAGTTCCCTTCCCGGAACAGGGAGTGATAGCCACAAATTTGATACACTTTGCAGAGGTGCGTTACTTTTCCCATAAGAGAACTTATCCTTGATACCTTACCGAGACGTGTTTCTCGTCCACACTTCCTTGGTGTGGGGCCAGGTGTAAGATCCAAGCCAATCACTGCCTTCTCCGCGACCCTGCATACCCACCCTTTTGTCCATTCGTACACCCCCGGTAGTCATCTTCCGATCATACGGCTTTACCCCGGTGTACTACGGACAATCCTTCATAGACGGTAGAGCCTCTCATCCACATGGATGGGGATTTTAAAGGATTTCCCAACCTACTGCAGTTTTATCTCCCAACACCCAGCCAGGCCCTATCAAGTCCGTTGATATGCAAGAGGGAAAAGATACAACTGACTTCCCCAAAGCCATTATAGATCTCATGGTTAACGTGAATTGTACTGCGCTAGAATCACTAGACGGCATTGGTGATTAGTCCCAGATTAATAGAACCCTTGCAATGGAACCTCCACCATATCAACACATACCATGGTTCCATTGCCCACCACATAGTCATATTCATAATTGGAAAAGTAACATTTGCTTTTCAATGCAGGAATGATAAGTATAGTACTTTTGCGGTAAATTGATATAAAATAATCAAGGTGACATGAGCAAGGGTGAACTTGCCTGGTGACTGCGAGATAGTGCAGTTCAATGTAGTGGATGGAACCTGGACCTCGGGTTCTGTAAAGAAGCATCATTGTCCGGTAAGGACAATGTTATAAAATCCAAATGATGCATGCATGGATGTATTATTTTATGTTGAATCCCTTACCCCGACATGATTATTAAGATTTAGGGTTTAGTTAAGTATCCGTGCCTTTGGCAGTAATTTATAATTACTATTAAGTCCTTAATATTTTTTTCTTTTCCAAAGAAAAGGATTTAAGAGTAATAGAATTTTCCTTTTGGAAAATATTTATCTCAAATAAAGAATTTGAAATAATAGAGTTTTCCTCTTATCCGAGGAATAAAAGAAATAGGAATAATAGAATATTTTCCACTTGGAAAATATTTTTCTTTTAAAAGAAATGACTTGGAATAATAGAATCTCTTTTGAAAATATTTGATAAACAAATATTTGAATTCATTAAGAATTTTCCTTGATTTTTAAATCCAAGGAAAATTGCAATTTAAAATTTAAAGTTTATATTCAAATTCAAAAATTTCAAAATTTTAAATTTCGTGGTAAATTTCATTTCATATTTTATTCTTGTTAAGAATAATTTTTAATTCACTAATCCAATTTTTATTGGATTTTTAGAGGTATTTATGATTATTTTAAAATTTGGTACAACTCAAAGGTTGTTTCAAAAAAACTGAAAAGACAAAATTACCCCCTGGCCCACCAACGTGGCCCATTTGGACGGCCCACTAAGGCAGTCCAAAACGGTTCGGTGTAACCGCATCCCACAGCCCACCTCACTCTCTCTCTCACTCACCGCTTCACTCGTGAAACCCTAACCCTAAGGCGATTCGCGTGGCGACCGTGTCGCCGACATGGCCGCCGCCGTGCTCCGGCCAACTCCGGCCGAACCAAGACACGCCGTGGTGCTCAGATGAATCAGCGCACGACCGCGCGTCAATTCATCCGCGTCGATTCATCGATCTCGTCCTCGGCAGCTCGAGCGCGTGTGCGACGCTCGCAGATGCCAACAGATTCGTGGCGATCTCCGTCGATCTAGGGTTCCTCGCCAACCCTGGATGCTCGCCGCCCTCTCTGGTGTTGTGTGTGGCCTGGCACGGGCTTGGCCGCGGTTGGGCGCCGACGTGGCTGGCCTGTGCCACTGTGCCGCCATTGCTACCGCCTCGTCCTTCACCAGGTACTCCCTTCTGCTTCTTCTACCTCCTCTTTTCCACCTATTCCTTCTCGATCCGTGCCTACTGCCTCTAGCGTATGCTGCTGCTGCTGTGCTGCCATGCTTGCTATGCTACTGCTTGTGCTGTTGTTCTTGCTGTTCATGCTATGCTGCTGTGCTGCTATTCCTTGCTATGCTGCTGTGCATGCTATGCCCTAATCCTAAGCCTATTGATACACTTCCTATGCCTACTGGCTTACTATGCTGTGCCTATTCGACTTGTTCATGTACTGGTGCTATGCCATTTCTTATTGGTTCTTGGTCATATGCTTACTGACTGATCACCTGTGCTATCCATTTGTAATTCTATGCTATGCAATTGCTTGCTAATGGCTTGTGTTTGGCCTAGGCTTGCACTACTGACACTTGTGGTGTCAGTGATGCTCACCTGTACCCTGTGTAGGCTTCAGTTGATCCAATCCTTGGATGACTGCATGCTTATGATGCTTTGCTATATCTTGGCTTGCTCTAATTGATCCATTTGATCAATTAAATGCTAGTAGCTAGTTACTGGCTTACTCTATGGCTATCTGAATGAATTATCTGTTACTACTGTGGCTTATACTTGCTCTGGTTAATACGCAAGTGTGTGTATGTGTTGCTGTTTCTGTCCAAAGCTCATTGGACAAGATTCTATTGCTAGTAAGCAATGATTCATGTGACTGTTGCCTCTCAGTGATGCTATTATCCTGTTCAAGCAGGGTTTACTGTATATTTATGCTTGAATGATTTATTTATGGATGAACTGCTTATGCAGTGTTGATTAAATGCCTTGATATGCATGATTTATTATTTCCATGAATCAATTTGGAAATAGTAGAAGTCTGAATCCATTTCTGGATAGTGATGGCTTATATATTTGGTTAAATGGATGGATTTGTGTTTGTTGTGACCTCAGTAGCACTACTACTACTTGGTTGCTCACACAGTTGGCTAGATCTTGTTGGCTACTCATCTCTGCTTGCATAATAGGACATCATACATGCTATGAATACCATTATGCTTGCCTGTGAAGAAATATTGGGTTTTTCTGATGGTTTAGTGACTAGGTTTCACTAGGTGGTCCTTGGTAGCTTCTATAACCTGTAAATCTCTACTGGTGCTATATGTGCATGTGTTCTTGCTTGTGTGCATATATGTGCATGTATTCTAGCTTATTAGCACAGAAATAGTATCTAGATGGTTTGGGTTCTAAGGGCTCCCTCTTTCTGCCAGTGATCCTTGGTCAATCACCAAGTGATGATCACCCTTGAGCATATGCTCAAACCATGACCTGTGTCATGCATGAATGATGGATTGGATCCATTGGATCCACTCCAGGAACCATGACATGTGTCATGCGTGATAGGAATAGGTCTGCTGCTGATCCTATCCTTGTGCTGTCTAGGTTTTGGACAAGCACAAGTGGCATTGACACTTGGCTTCACACTTGGCTTTTACTAAATTAAGTCCTAACCCTCCTGTGTAGCTGTTCTCTTTGTTTTGCAGGTTTTGAGGATGAAATGATCTAGGAAGCAATTCTTCCAAGGCATTAGCTTAGGGTTTTAGTTTAAATTCAATATATGTAATCTTCTTTTATTTCTGTTTATAATTCATCCAATTCTTGTATAAAGAATATTATAAAGACATTGTATGTGTGTGTGTAAATCAATAAAGCTCAAATTTCCTTGTGAGCTCATTTATAATTGTATTATCTGTTTATGAAATATTTGTATATTCATATTTCAATTTGAAATTCAAATTGATTTGAATTAAGAAATGTATTTGAATTATGAATTCATATTTCATATTCTATATGGTTTATCTTTTATTATGTGAGTTATAAATTCAATATAACTTGTCAAATGAAATCAACTCCCAAAATCAATAAGATACAAAAGAGATCATGTCAAAATTCATAACTCACTTTGCCTAACCCTAATTGCAATTGAGAGAGAACCTCGATCCTCTTAGGTTTAGTTGCAATAAGGCGCGAAAATTTCCCTCGTTTTGCGATGAAATGCACATCCCATTTCTAAATCTACCCTTCGTTGTTCCTATGTTCTGGGTTATTACATTTACCCTATACGTGATCGATCCGAAGCTGTGAACAAATTCAAATAGTTCAAAGCCTAAGTTGAGAACCAACTGAATGCAAAAAATTAAAGTTGTACGATCTGATCGCGGGGGAGAGTATTACGGTAGGTATGCTCCTTATGGGCAAATTCCAGGACCTTTTGCTAAGTTCCTAGCTGAGAATGGAATTGTTGCCCATTATTCAATGCCTAGTGAACCTCAACAAAATGGTGTGGCTGAGTGTCCTTGAAGTTTCTCATGTGACTTGGTAAGGATAGAGAATTTACTCTCCAAAGCCTTGTGAGCCTTATCAAGTTTCTCTAGGTCCTTAATTAGTCTAGCATGACCAACACCTAATTCAACATTTTCCTTTTTAAGCATGTTAGACAAAGAAATAGTATGATCACATTCCTATGTCTCCTCAAGGAAAAACAACCTCTCTTCAAAAGCTTCTCTAAGTTCTTGCTCTTCTTCAAGAGCTTGAGTCAACGAGCCAATATCATCGACATTTCCTCTCTCAAACCTCTCCTTGAGATCAAGAAGGTCATTAACATGAGAAAGTTCACCCACAAGGGTTTTAACATGCCTTTTGGTTTCACCTTGCAAGTTAGAGATAAATTCATCCAAAGCAACAATTTCTTCTTTAATATTGAGACTCTCAAGATCACCCTCCAATTTATTATTAGTGTTGGAGGTGGGTTTAGAAGGGGTTGTTACCTTACAGGTATTTTCCATGAAGCACTTGTTGACGTTGATGGAGAGGTTTTAATTGAGGGATTCGGAGAGAGATGTCAAAGGAGTAGAGGCACTAGTGGCCTCCTCACTTGATGTGTCTTCATGAGCATCTTCTTCATTTCCGGCAGAGTAATCCACGAAGGTCTTAGACATGAAGCACCTTGCATTGTTGGAGGGGTTCTCATTGGGGGATTCAAAGAGTGATGATGAAGGTGTGGAGGTGATGGCAATGGCGGCCACTTCACTTCTTGTGCCATCTTTGTCATCTTCTTCATCCCCGAGAGAATATTCCTCACGAGCGATCAACATATACTTAGATGACTTCTTGCAAATGTCGAAGCCGCTTTTCTTGACAAAGGGCTTCTTGCGAGGGGCCTTTGACTTGTCCTTGGGAATGAGCTTCCCACCATGATCTTCTCTATTTTGATACGAGCACTCGGAAATGAAGTGGATTTGGTTACCACAATTGTAGCACGTCCTCACCCTTGGACCCTTTGTATCGCCTTTTTGGTTCCCTCTTGACTTGTACTTGGAAGGGTCTCTCAAAAAGGATCTTGTAGCAAGGGCAATGTGGTCATTTAATGGCGTACTCATTGCCATTTAATGGTGTACTGCTGACGTGCGACAGGGATTGCAACGGCGCCAGAAAGTAGCTTCCTTGTGACGGTAAAGCACTCGTCCGTTGGGAACCCCAAGAGGAAGGTGTGATGCGTACAGCAGCAAGTTTTCCCTCAGTAAGAAACCAAGGTTTATCGAACCAGTAGGAGATGAAGGCCACGTGAAGGTTGTTGGTGAAGGAGTGTAGTGCGGCGCAACACCGGGATTCCGGCGCCAACGTGGAACCTGCACAACACAATCAAAATACTTTGCCCCAACTTAACGGTGAGGTTGTCAATCTCACCGGCTTGCTGTAAACAAAGGATTAAACGTATGGTGTGGAGAATGATGTTTGTTTGCAAAGAACAACAGAGAACAATGATTGTAGATTGTATTTCAGATGTAAAAGAATGGACCGGGGTCCACAGTTCACTAGTGGTGTCTCTTCAATAAGATAAATAACATGTTGGGTGAACAACTTACAATTGGGCAATTGACAAATAGAGAGGGCATAACAATGCACATACATATCATGATGACTAATATGAGATTTACTTAGGGCATTACGACAAAGAACATAGACCGCTATCCAGCATGCATCTATGCCTAAAAAGTCCACCTTCGGGTTAGCATCCGCACCCCTTCCAGTATTAAGTTGCAAACAACAGACAATTGCATTAAGTGCGTAATGTAAACAATACAAATATCCTTAGACAAAGCATTGATGTTTTATCCCTAGTGGCAACAACACATCCACAACCTTAGAACTTTCTCACTGTCCCAGATTCAATGGAGGCATGAACCCACTATCGAGCATAAATACTCCCTCTTGGAGTTACAAGTATCAACTTGGCCAGAGCCTCTACTAGCAACGGAGAGCATGCAAGATCATAAACAACACATATATGATAGATCGATAATCAACTTGACATAGTATTCCATATTCATCGGATCCCAACAAACACAACATGTAGCATTACAAATAGATGATCTTGATCATGATAGGCAGCTCACAAGATCTAAACATGATAGCACAAGAGGAGAAGACAACCATCTAGCTACTGCTATGGACCCATAGTCCAAGGATGAACTACTCACGCATCAGTCCGGAGGCGGGCATGGTGATGTAGAGCCCTCCGGTGATGATTCCCTCTCCGGCAGGGTGCCGAAGGCGATCTTCAGAATCCCCTGAGATGGGATTGACGGCGGCGGCGTCTCCGTAACTTTTCTCGTATCGTGGCTCTCGGTACTAGGGTTTCGCGACGGAGAGAATATATAGGCGAAGGGCAGAGTCGGGGACGCTCGAGGGGCCCACCCCATAGGGCATCGCGGCGGGGGTGGGGCCGCACCCCCTAGGGTGTGGCTGCCTCATCGCCCTCTTCGTCTCCTCTTCGGACTTCGGGAAGGCTCCGTGGAAAATAAGACCGTGGGCTTTTGTTTCGTCCAATTCCGAGAATATTTCCTGTGTAGGATTTCTGAAACCAAAAACAGAAAACAACTGGCGCTTCGGCATCTTGTTAATAGGTTAGTGCCGGAAAATGCATCAAAATGATATAAAGTGTATATAAAACATGTGAGTATCGTCATAAAACTAGCATGGAACATAAGAAATTATAGATACGTTTGAGACGTATCATATACTCATAACAACGATTATTTTAAAGGCATTCTCGGAACGCGACAAACATTCGATGACATTTTAAAAATTTCCTCCAAAAAACACCATGATGCTTCCAAAGCATTGTGGTTGTTCAAAACCTTAAATGTAATAGAAGTAGCAGGAGTATTATTTTCCGTGTGCGAAGCCCTGGTCGTCAGGGACCCGGGTGAGGAAGAAATCGATCGGAGTCGGGGACGACGGCCGCGCGCGTGGGCCTTGTCGGCCAGGCCGCGGAGGGGCACGAAGGAAGCGATGTCTCCGACTGGTGCCCGATGAAGAGGCCGAACCTGGGGCAGAAGGTGGGGAACGAGCGGACGGCATGGAGGAAGGTGCGGTAGGCGAAAGCGACGTTGACGAGGGACGGCGGGGGGGGGGGGGAGGGAGGTGGACAAAGATCTCGAGAAGGGGGTCGTCTCCGATGGCGACTATGGTGGTGAGAGCGGGTTGGGGGCGTTCCGGCGGCGGTGGCGGCACTTGGGAGGACATGGCTAGAGCCTAGAGCGAGTCAGGTCAATCGCAACGGATTGACCCGATGACAAACCTTTTTTTTCTCCACAGTAAAGAGGAACAAATTATCCATTAACTAGCAGGCCGCACTTCGGTCCAAGGAGGACAGCCCATTGCAAACAATGGGCCCAGAGGAAATAGAAAAATCCATAGCATTCTCTTTTGAAACAAATAAAAAAGGTTATAATTCAGTGGCATTGAAGCCAAATAAAAAACATATAATTCAATGGCACTGAAGCCAAAGATAAATCCCTAGCACTATATATTAAAAATTCATAGAATTTGCAAAGTTAGATTAGATATGACTTCTCTTGGTGGAGTTAACTAGTTTAAACAAATTTTGCCCATGTGTATAGGGTGTCAAGTGCGGCCCGCTTATATCCTACTCTTCAAATTCACAAGTCAATTTTTTGTGCAAATGTAGTGAATTATTGATGGGCATTGTTATAAAAGTGAGCTTGTCGCCGACTGCTCTCAGAAACACCTGGATAAACAAATATGCCGAGATATTTCGCTCCTCTTACTTAGAGCATCTCCAACCGTCTCCCCGACGAGGCCCCCAGGACGCCTTTTTTCATCCGGATGGACGAAAACGGCCCAGCTGCGCCCCCGGCTCCTCATTTTCGTCCGGATTAGGCCTTTCATCCGTCCGGAGAGCCCAGGCCATCCCCGGGTCCCTGAGGCCCGGCCGGGGACTCCGGACGAAACAAAAACACGCGAAACGTCGAGCGGGCCCGCGTTGTCGGCGACACAACGGGTAGTTCCCTCCATTAATTTCGTTTTCCCTCCAAATTGCGCCGCATAGAACCATTTTCCCCGCCGAAATTCGGAGCTACCGCCATTCTCCCCCACAGTTGTAGCTCCTTCTCTTCCCTTCCACCACCATGCCGCCGAAGAAGCTCACCGCCGATGGCGCGCCGAAGGCGAGGAAGCCGCGGGCGCCAAAACAGAGGCCGCCAGGCATCTCAAACGCGGAGTGGGCGGCGAATGTGGAGTGGCGGCGGAACGAAACTCACGGCCGGGCGGAGAGGGAGAAGAAGTGCAACGCGAAGAGGGTGGCGGCGGCGGCGGCGGAGGAACAAGCGAGGCAGATCTCCATCAACTTCGGCCGCCCGCTGTAATATCCCAGGATTTGGGGTTACAAAAATAGAGGAAACAGAGGTGTGCATTGCATTCATGCATAGAAAATCCGGTTTAAAAAAGTGTCACAGTGAAGTTTCACTTGACCTTGATGGAATTGAAGTAGATCATCAAGCCAAGTGCTATAAACCTCAATGTGACCTTTCCTAAAACTTTGTTTTGGGTAGAGATGATTTGATCTAAGGGGTTAGATCAAATGGAACTAAAACCAACACCTTGATTCATATGTAACTACAAATCAAAGAACAAGAAACAAATGAGAAATCATTCTTGACTTATCTTTTCCATGTCTTAAACTAATCCATGTTCCTACCATGAATCCATGATATTCATCCCACTTCAATATTGGAATTTATGACAAGGGGATCAACTATAGAATTGTTCTCTAGCTTTCCTTATTCTGTTCTTCTGAATCTAAATTATTATACATTAAACCTAGAAAAGAGAGAGTTCTATATTTATTAGGGAAGCACTATCAACTTTGAGCATATGGTTATATCCAAATCATCATCTTTAAGGTTAAACCTAGGATATTACTCAAGACATTCCTAGAGAGAGAAACCATCTATGATAATTACAGATATTGATGATCACATCATTCTCTATGGAGCCTAACCTTAGGTTAGTACTAAAGTCCTTCCCAAATGAGAGACCATTCATATCAATCCTAGCTTTACCTACTTAAGAATAGATGACAACCTTTGAACTAAAGAATTAGGGGATAAACCATTTCATTTTGGTGTGGTGAGATAACCAAATACCAAATGGAATAAGACCATATCCATGAGTTGATGAAATAAGGATAAGACCAATCCAACTAAACTAGACAAGTGAAGTCTTAGCCTAGATACCTAAGGAAATATTAGGAGTACACCATAAACCCTAAAATAATCCATTCCTATATAAGAGAGCTCAAGATATGGTGTTACACTCAAGTAGTTGAGACAACACTTGAATTTTAGGAAGATAACTACCTATTTATCAAGATGATTATATCATCATACCTTGGAAAAAACTCTAAGATATTATCTCAGGCATTCCCTGGGATATAATCTATTGAGACAACCATAGCCATGTTCATCCAAGAAAATAAAATAGAAGTAATATACCCTAGTTGATCAAGACAATACTTGATCTGAGAAGTGAGAAACCTAGTTCATGAGAGATACCTTAGGAAGTCAAACCTTGATCACTACAAATTGAGTATTGATCATAAACCCTAAGAACTTGAGATAGAAGACATTAAGAATAAGTTGATCATGTATAATCATGACCATGCTTTGGAGCTATATAATTACCAATTAAACTTTAGTTGGTTAAGCAGATATTATCCAGCACATAAAATCATGGGGAGATCACTAGTAAGCAACCCTGGAATTATATCTCAATCCTAACTTGTGAATCACTTGGTGATCATAAGTAGAATCTTACCACATCTACATTCCACTTATTTCTCAATTAAAGAACATAAGAAAACCTTAGAGTCAAACTCTATATTTCATATGGTGAGAAACCATTCGTCATTATAACCAAAGTTAACTATAAAAAGAACCATAGCCACTTTAGTTACTTTAATGATAGATTAAGGATAATACTAGAAGTCTATTGGTAGAAGATAAAACCAATTTTCAAGTCCTTAGTAAATAAAGGAGAACATACACTACTAAGCAAGTAACCACCTTATCATAGATAGGGGAGATTATACCTAGCCAATGCAATATGGTGTCATCTTATCTCTACAACCTAGAGTTATATCTCAACTCTAGTTTGTGTATCACTTGGGTGATCACAACTAAAACTTAAGCCACAATTAAGTTCCAACCTTGTGCCATTAGGTGAATATAATTAGTTAAAACCTTATGCTTCAATTATTGAACATAAGAACTAACTAGTACTAAATGCTATAATTAAAACCATATGTGGGATCAACCACTTATCCTTACAATCAAGATCAAGCCATGATGAGAGTAGTACCTACTCTAGGTATTTTAAGGTGTTATTAAACTATAATAATAGTACTAAACTTGGAAGGAGTTCTAGCAGAATTTCCAATTTATTAACACATAATTATGCACATAAAATAATAGGCAAGTGATCACTCCCCAAATGGAAACCAAGTCCTAATACAACCTCTAAAATACTTTGAGTTGAAAGTATCAACTCTAATAATTCAAATAAATTGATTCACAAGAGAGACATGAAATAAAAATGAGGACCTAAATTCATGTCTATTTGCTATTTTGAATAAAGTCCACATGTATGAAATTTAATAAAATATAAAATGCTTTCTTCAAGTAGGAGAGTGGTGTAATAGCCATTGCACTACATCTTCATTAAATTAACATAATAGAGACACATGCAAATATAACAGAATTCAAATATGAATTTAAATGGGCAAATACAAAATAGAAAATAAAAATAGAAAAAGAAAAGGGGAGAAAAACCTTACCTGACCCTCACCTGGCCGCAGTAGCCCACCAGCAGCCCAACAAGCACTAGCCCAGCATGGCCCAAACCAGCCCACGTACCCCTTCGTCCAAAATATCGACGAAGAGGTCGTCCTCATCTCTTCTCCACGCATGGACGACAGCACGATGACGTGCTCGTCTTCTCCTCTCTCGCTGGCGACCTCTCCGTGATCGACGACGTGACGAGGCACTCTCTGACGCCGTATAAAAGCTCCAGCACGAACAACTGCGTCGGATTCTTCCTCCTCTCCTAATTTTTCCCCATGCCCGAAACCCTAGCTGAGCCGGACCCCGACCATCGCCGCCGATGTAGACCTCCTCGAGCCACGCCGTGGAAACCATCGTGATCGCCGTCCTCGACATGCCCGGCCTACAAAAGGAATCGAGCGGAGGCGTCCCGTAGCGCCGCCGTCGAGCTCGTCTTCTCCGACGACGGGAGCAGGCGATTCCGGCGAACCAGACCTCCCCTTGCCACACCGTCAAGCCCTGTGTGCTCCTGGTGAGCTCCTGATCCTCCTGGCATGCCTAGCCCGCTCGATTGCGTCCCCTAGCTATGTCGCACCGTGCACCGGCGAGCTCTGCCGCCCAGCCTCGTCGCCGGCCAAGCTCCGGCGACCATTTGGAAGCGGCGCCACCATCAATAGGTTCACCTCGTAGCCCTCTTTCGATTAAGCACACACACAGTCCCGCGGGAACCCTCCATCGCCGGTGCCGTCCACGACTGGCCGCCGGTGGTGGCCATGGTTGCCACATCGACGGCACCGTGGCAGCTGACGTGGACTCTGGCCCACTGGTCAGTGTCTCTGCGGGTAGAAAGCCCGGGTAGATTTAGTTTTTCTTTTGTTTTAATTTAAATTCTAAAATTACTGAAACTTTGAATGAGTTTAGAAAATTCATTTTAACTCAGAAAAATGAAAATAAGATATCAAAATTCTTATAAAAGAAAAATCTATCCAATAAAAATATAATATGAAATTTTTATTTTTCATAAAAATTTAATTATTTTATACCTATTAATTAAGTCTTTTCTTTTAATTCTAAATGCAATTAAAAATTCAGAAATTAAGAAAAGTTTCTAAAAATCAATAGAAACCAGTAAGTAAATAAAGAAAACATTAAAACTAATTTTACTTTATTATTAACTTATTGAATCCTTATTAGAAGGATTTAAACCCTGATTAATAATTATCTTAATTATTAAATTCTTTAATAGTAATAAAATGCCAAGTCCAATATTACTTTTAACTCAAAGTTATTAATAACTTCAACTTTATAATGAAGTTATTAACTTAAGAACTATTGGGTAATTAGGAAACCCTAATTCTATGTTGAATAAAGATTATAACTTCATCATTCCATGCGAAACCCTAAAACCCTAATTCCTTTATGAACTAAAACCCTAGTCCTATTATTCCATGTGAATCTTAATTTGTTTCTAAAACCTAAACCCTAGATCATCACATGAGATCATGATGTTCTATTTTCATTCATAGAATCATAATAGTAACTAAATACTTGCCATGTCCACATAAAATGTAGGAACCCTATCACTAAGAATTTAATACTCCATTTATGCATACCCATCAAACCTAGATAATCAAATAGGGTCAACTGAGTATAAACCCTAGTTCCTATCATCCAAAATTATCAACCTTAGTTATCCATAATTAGCATCACACCATTGTGATGAACTCCAATAGCAACTATGCCCAATATTTTACTTTACATGCTCATACTCTACTAAACCCTACCAGTGCTCCATAATTATTAACCATCCTATTTAGGAATTAACTATATCTTACTTAGAGGATCCAATAACAAACCCTAGACAACCTCAACCCTAATTGAGATACTTCTTATTACTTAAAAAGTATGTTCTTCAAAAGTTATTCTTTTGAAGTAAACAGGAAGTAGCCATCTAACCTGCTTAATAGGATCTATAAACCCTAGCCAGCTATCATCAGCAAGGTATACCAACCTTGATAGCACCTATGTATAATGAATTGCTTAAGATGTGCTTCACTAAAACCATATGATTTCTAGCTATTGATGATTACAACTTCGTTGGGATCCATCTAATCCGTACTCTAGAACCCAATTAGAACCATAGTAAACCATAGAACTCCACCACCCTAATTATCATACTTGTTCTTTATTAAAGAACATGTTCTTCCAAAGTTATTCTTTCGGAGTCTACAACAAGTAAACCTCAACCATACACTTTAGGACTTAAAATTGACAACTGCTCTTTACTTATTATACAACTACTATCTCTTTGTGTATATGATTGTTATTATACATTTTACCACTTCTTTATGATTCTAAGACAACCAAACCCTTAATAAGAACCTTGTTTGTGAATCACTATAAAAGTGCAACACACCCTAAAACAAATCATTTCAACTCACTAATCCTAAATCATCGGGGTTAGGTCACGCTAAGAGCGATTGCATCTCATACTTATGCATTATTGCATCCTTGCCAATCTTTTAAACATCGTCCTTACCGGACGATGATGCTATTTCAGAATTTGGAGTTATTGCGTATCGAAGACCTTGACTGCATAATCTTGCAGTCAAGAAAGGCAAGTTCATCGCTTGCTCATGTCATTTGAGTATTTTTACCAAATTACTTGCAAAGTACTATGTTTATCACTCTTGCATGAAAAGCAAAAATCACTATTTTCATAACTATGAATATGACTATGTGGTTGGCAATGGAACCATGGAATGTGTTGACATGGTGGAGGTTCCATTGCAATGGGTTTATATCCATCTAGGATTAAACAACAAATGTCGTCCAGTGATTCTTGTGCCGTAAAACTCGTGTTAACCATAAGATCTGGAGTGGGACGGAGTAGTCAATTGTATTTCCACCTCTCGTACATCAACGGATGCGCTTACCGTAGACACTTGATCCCGAGGGACAAGCGGTGGTGGGGATCCCATTCTAATTCCCCACGGTAATGCGGTCTATGATGGGTTGCATCTACCGGCGAAGGAGTTTATGGTAGTTAGCCCAGAACTGTCGTCGTGGTCAGGGGCCATCCTTAATTGGTATAAGTACACCGGCATGGACCCAGGGTCGGGGATTGCAACAAAGGGTGGGTGTGTGAGGTAGCGGAGGAATATGATTGGCTAAGACCTTATACCGGGCCTCACACCAAAGGAAGTGTGGACGGGAAATTGCCTTGGCACCAAGGTTAAGATCTCTTATGGGTAAAGCAACACACCTCTGCAGTGTAACAAATCGTGACTGTCACTCCCTGTTCCGGGTTATGGAACGCGAACGCGGCGGAAAGGAACTCCATGAAGTTCTAGTAAACCGGTGAAGGCTGACGGACATAGTTCTTCCGAATAAAAGCAACCTTTTGAAGAAATGGTTATGAAAACCTGCATTGGTATTAGACTTTCTGGTCTAATGCTGTAGCTAGTGCATTAAACACCTCTTTCCTATAATGAACTTGTTGAGTACGCTCGTACTCATCCCACCCTTAAATCCCCTGCTTAGATATGGAGGCATCGAAGGAGGATCTACAGTGCAACTCGAAGACCAAGAAGTCCACAACTACTTCAAGGAACAGGAACTTGTCATAAGAGAGTCGAATACCACATCCAACAAGGAGAAAACCTAGATTAGCATTAGAAGGGATCTAGCTCCCTAAATCTAGCTCCTATTTAGCTAGAATCTAATCAAACCTTCTATAGCTAGTCAAATACTCTATAAATAGAGTCCGTGATAAGATTAGATTACGAGTCGTTCTTCTGGAGTTTATTTGTAAGTTTTACCTCATTGTAAAGTAGGAGGCTATGCTGATCTTCTGTAAAGAGTCAGAGTTGTAATTCTATAGACATGCCTTGGACCCGCATATGTTTCTGTTGTACCACTCTGAGCGATATAATACTAGTGGAACGGTGTTTCATTGGTGTTATGTCAGACCTGCATACTACACCATGCAGTGGTATGCCGGGTCACCACACCCGCGCATCGCCCAATTCCCCGGGCCATGGCCTACCCAAGGTATGGTCGGATCTCCTTCCTTCTCGCCGGCGTCGCCGACCACGGCCATGTTCCATGACACCTACGCCGCCGCCGGCATGGCCGGGTTTACGCCGTCACCGCCGGCGTACGACGGTGCGATGTACGAGGGCATCTCGCCTGCCCTGAGACGTGGGCCGCTCCCCTTCTCCAACCCCGGGATGCCGCCGCCAAATGAGCCTGTGATGCACGAGATGATCACGTCGGGCTCCATGCCACGCCAGACGCCGATGCAACGCCCGATGCCGCACCAGATGCCGTTGTTCAGGATGGGACCACCGATGAGCCTGTAGTCGTCTAATTTCGATCGCCGGAATGTGGTTGATCCGATCGCCGGACATTGGCGATTCTTTTGTGTAGCGGGAAGACAATATTTTGAATCTATCGCCGCTGATGGGCAAAAGCCGGGGGTGCGACTGGGAAGATGTTGCCCCCCACGCCCTTTTTACATCCAATCCGGCGTTTGTTAAATCCGGATTTTCGCCCGGGGAGGTCGAACGGCTGGGATGCTCTTACGCCGATGAAGTCGGTAAAGTTGCACTCCTACCTCATGCTAATTTTTTTATCGACTTACTTTATCTGCGGAACTATTTGGAAGGTGTTTTGTTAAGTTGAGTTGTAGATGAAGGTAGCAGCCCTATTTCTTTCATGGACCCTGCTACCTGGTGACGCCGCATGGAAGCTATCTTGTGCGGCGGGTGTATGTTATCCTTTCACCAACGGGACTAAATGAAGTAGCAGTGTATGTTAAAAAAAAGAGCTGACAGTGTTTGCGTGGCATTCTACTCCATACTAGTTGAATACCCGTGCGTTGCTATGGCTCCATAGTGCTTGCATCGGATAGAAATATGTTTCACAAGTGTTGATGGGCACCAGCATCCCACAATTAAAATAAAATAATATCGGAGGTTTACAAGTAGAAAAGAAGTGGCCTAATTAGCGAGAGCAGATGAGGCGTGTTTTATGCCATATCGTACGGTGAGCGTGCTTCTAATCCCACGGCTCCCGACTGGTTTGATCGAATGCACAAATCAATCGTACAATGCCTAGTGTTCTCCTTTTTTTGTTGTATGGAGCTCACATGAGGAGGAATGCGGGCGTTATGGCAAAAATTCGTATCGGATGCACAACTTAGTTGAGTCAACGACCCATGGACGGACATCCTCCTCGCTATTTTGCACCTTCGGGCAAAAATTCGTATCAGATGCACAAATCAGTTGAGTCAACGACCCATGGACGGACATCCTCCTCGCTATTTTGCACCTTCGAGCAATGCGGGCGTCATGGCGAAAATTCACCATGTTCCACAAGTTGAATGCATGTGCGTAGCGACAGAACCCTCAAGTTTATTTTTTTGCCGCATATGTATAATACACATCAAAGTTAGATTCTATAGAAAGTGGTACCAGCATGGTATTCCGAAAACACATCAAAATCAAGTAATATATTTCATACCTACATCACACTTGTAACGTGTAAGCTCGTGTTGAGATGTTAGGCCTAGGAGTCCGCCTAGGAGTCCGTCCGTTGCATTTCAGCTTGGTCATGTCGCGATGTCATGTTCGTCACAACCAACAGATCTAGATTCAACTCCTTCTGATTGTATCCACACTTGTATATCCTAAAAAGACTTGTATTAGCGGTACCACCCTGGTCAGCTTGTATGATAAAAAGAATTTGGAAGGTGCTTACCAAAATGTCAGTCAAATTTTATAAACACAACCTGAATTGGCGGTGTTGCTCCCGTCTTTATTATTTCCAAGGAGGTGAACCAGATGATGGCATGCAACGTTGAAGCTCCGAGCATCCAAGATCCCATCCTTACATTTCCTATTTCTAGGGCCTTTTTTCTTTTGTTATACCAAGTTCAAGAATAAGGCGATTCAAGGAAGTCACATATTGTTCAATAGTAGCATCACCTTTATCATGGATCACGTCATTTCTGAAATGTCACTCTATCAAGGTAGCATTTTTTATTTCTATAAGCTATATCAAGTAAATGACTGGATATCAAAGGGTCAATAACAACATCTAATTTTTGGATACATAATTTTTTATATCAAACGTACAAATCCAGCTGAAAAATATATACTTTAAACATAACAGATTTAATATTTCTCCAATTTTCTTCGTGAAAAAGACTGAAACTGTCTAAATGTCATGTTTGTGCAAGTAGAAAATGAGCTGCAATCAAAGACAGAGTTATACCACACAATCACAAACATAGCGCCCACGTCTAGCACATTCAAACCTAGGAAATAGATCTCGTTCAGGTCAAACCAAAGCATAATTCAGTTATGGCGTCTGTACAAGGTAGAAAAACATACAAGTGAGAAAGACATACAAAGCTTATAAATCTACAAACTACTGCCAACTTTAAAGAAATACATAAATCATTGCATTAGTTGTTACCTTTTACGTGTAATTACTAATAACCGTCTCCTAGAATTATGAATATTTTTCGACAGAACATGTAGTAGCAATCACCAATAAGGTCTCTTAATAATGCAAAGAAATTATAAGGAAGGAGGCCCAATTACTTTGGTAGAGAATGTGACGACGATTTAGGTCTTAGAGGTGTTGGCGCAGTCCTGGATAATGGATATGGCGGCGCGAAGGCGGTAGCGACCCAAAACTTGTAACAGAATATGTTATGGGTGATATTCTAGCTAGTTAACCTGCATCGAAAGGAAATAGAAATATTGTTACAGGTAATTATAGACAAAAATTAATACAATTCAATTTAGCAAGGAAAAAGAGGTAAAACAATCCACATCTATTTTTGCAAGCAGGCAAAGCTCTAAACTTGGTGCCCTCTAGATATAATATCTTTAACAAAAAAATCTGAAAATAAATTTTCATGGGCTGACAATAAAAATGACATGGTAGTCATAACTGAAAAGAGATTTGTGTCGTCTATAACTGTGCAAGTGGAAAGTGATTCATGATATTATATGGATCATGATTGAATTTTCAGAAAGTAAACAAATTTACTTTTACACTGTCAACTAAATGAAACAGATCAGCTATTGTCGGCGCTTTGCTACATCTTCCACAAGAAGTAAATTCTGCTGCGGAAACCGTTCTCAAGATACTCGAGCCCGTGAAACCATCGATTACTCGTCCACTTCTCTTCAGCCATGACGCCCGATCATGATGGGACAGTCGGCCATGTCGTTCTAGTGAGCAGGATGTTGTCTGCGGCGTCCTTGCACCTAGGGCAGAGGAGAAGGGCGGAGGGATGAGGATGGGGCATGAGGGAGAGGTGGTTTGGACGGCCACGTTCATGGTGACCCATGCCGTGCGCGGGGCGGAGGACGGTGTAGGGTCTGGTGGTGCGGCAGGCGGCATCCATGGTGGGCGGCGACCTTCCCACATTCTTGGGAGAGCTTGGCGTCCTCCCGGTGATGCGGCAGGCCGCATGCGTCATCCATGGCATGGGCGGCGATCTTCCCACGTTCCTGGGCGAGCTTGGTGCCCTTCAACTGCTACTACTGGGCCGGGCGAGCGCGGCATCCATGGCGTCGTGTTGGGATGTCAAGAGCTAAGCCGGCGTCGTGTTCATGGAGGTCGGAGGATGATGCGCATGTGCTGTCTACCTTGGGTGTGCAGGAGAAGCTTATTGGTTTCATGTCAGTTATCATACGGGAGAGAGAGGAAATAATGCTGAGAAACGAGGAGTATAGGCAGCTGGACAACTAATGATATAGAAAATTAAGGAGAATGCACACGCTGTTATGTGGAGCAATCGTGGAAACTTTGTACGTTTCAAAACCATCTTCAATCTCTGTGCAAAGTTTTTTTAGCTTTCACATGCAGATTTATAGGAGTCTGTCGATGGAACCCGCGAACTGGAAAATGGTGATCATGTAAGGGCAGACAACAGCATTCAGAAAGTTGATTAGGATGAAACAAAAAAGGTGCAATCTAAGAAGTGAAAGGGGATCAACTTGTTGTAGATGTTGAGGATGTACCAGACGACGAACCATCGCACCGAGCTGCTGCGTCCATGGAATACCGGCGGCATCCGGCTCCCGTTTCCCTCGGCCGATGGCTTCGTACGTCGCCACCGTTCGTGAGGAGATGCTAGGGATTATGATGGGCACCAGCACACGGCCATTCAGAATCTAGAAATTAAACGGGGCAATATGATGACTTCGCTGCTTCACGTGAGGAGAATGGCGAGCAAAGGGAGGGTGGTGCTATGTGCGACGCTGCGTGAGATGGGAGCGAAGGTCGGTGGCAAGGAGGGAGATTGAGATGGCGATCGTTTGGGGAAAACGAAGGCGTGTCCAGCATATCTCTCTAACAAGGAAAGTAAATTACTGATCCAAAAAAAGTTACTGATTTGATTTGATAGCGTAGTGGCTTTCTAATAGGAAGTGGATAACTGAGCAATCAATCTGTGATACCAATCCTAATAGGTGATGGGATACGCATGTGCATGTGACTGATTGCTTTACCATGCTGATTGCTTTACCGCTCGGTTGATTTCCATATATTAATTATGATAAATCTCGTGACTATGGCAACTGTTATCGTATTTTTGGGAAGTATATGACGGATGGCTAGATGCCAAGCGAAAGACGTTTAGGAAGATTGGACGATTAAGATGTCTCCAATCTTTAACATCAAACATTTTTGACGACGTACGAACTCACATATAATAGTAAAGATCTTTTATGCCCGTGAGAACAAGTACACCCATGCCATAAATTTGAACTCGCATTTTAAAAAGTTTTATCTCCCAAAACATTTACTTGATTGATCATCTGTTTTCACCGTTGGCTTTCTCACGTAGAGATCTTCGAAACTAAATCTCATATCAGTATATTTCAACAATATTTTCCTCCTCGTTAGTAATTACCAGATTTTTATCCAATAACTATTCGATTATGTACTAGTACTTAGTTTTCGGATCAATTTTTTTGGATTGTGCACTCTAAATTATAGACAACCTAGGGACTGATTACATAGGTATCATTACCATATACTTGCTTTTCACCGTACTATTTTCAGTCACGATCGCCACCTACTATCCCAGAGAAGGCTACCAGATTAAACAACCACGATTATCAAATTATCAAGCAACAGCTATCAGATTAATGCAGAAGCCGGGGTTTTAATCCCCATTTCGAAAAAAAGCTATCAGATTACTTGGCCGAGTTATCCCAGCAGCAACTCCATCGTATCCCTATCCCATAGAACGCTACCAGATTAATCAGCCACAGTGATCAGATTATTAAGCAAGAGCTACCAGATTAATTGGTCGAGTTATTCCAGCAGAACTCCAGCGTATCCCAGAAAAGGCTACCAGATTAATCAACCACTACTAGATTATCAAGCAAGAGCTACCAGATTAATTGCCGATGCCGCCACCCACCGTCGACATAAAGAGCTCGCACGGCACCCCCGCCGGCGACGGCGGCGCTGCTCCCGCGGCGCCCCACTAGAGATGGCGGCGCTGGACACCACTGCTCGGCGGCAGCGCGTTGTTCGGTCTTCAGCTCTCCATGTCCCGTCCGTGGCTCGATGTGCTCGTTGTCGCGCGCCTACCCACTCCGTGCTTGTCGGCGGCGACCTCCTGCTGCTCTGTGTTCACGGCGACGGCGTCCTCCCCCGCTGCTCGTGCTCGGCGACCTCTCCAACTGCTCGTGGTCGCCAGCAACGTCTGCCTGCCCCGCTGCTCGACGGCAGCGGCGGTCTCCCAGCTGCTCCGTGCGTGTTGCTTCCAGTCCTGGTTTCAGAGAGGGAGAGATAATGTGTGGTGGAGGTTAGAGCATCCCCAGCTGTGGCGAAAATCCGGATTTAACAAACGCCGGACTGGACGAAAAAATGGCGTGGGGGGGCAACATTTTCCCAGTCGCACCCCCGGCTTTCGCCCATCAGCGGCGATAGATTCAAAATATTGTTTTCCCGCTGCACAAAAGAATCGCCAATGTCCGGCGATCGGATCAGCCACATTCCGGCGATCGAAACTAGACGACTACAGGCTCATCGGCGGTCCCGTTCTGAGCAACGGCGTCTGGCGCGGCATCGGGCGTTGCATCAGCGTATGGCGTGGCATCGTCAGGATTTGCATCGGCGTCTGCAGTTGTCGAAGCGGTGGGAGTAGACGTCGAAGCGGAGGACGAAGGAGCCGACGGTGGCTGGAGGATGTCTTGGCGATGGGCGTCGTACCAAGCCCTCGTCTCCTCGTCCATGTTGGTGTCGTTGCCGCCGATCAGGAACGCCAGGTCGGTGTTCCTCTTCTTCGCCGCAGCTGTTTCCTTGAGCAAGGCAATCCGGACGCCCTGGTTGGCGAGCATCCCCTTCCACCGCACGTCGTGCTTGTCGTCCCTCCCGGTGGCGCGCCCCGCGTCGCCCAACACTTGTCGAAGGACGCCGCAACCTGTCGGCTGGACGGCCGGCCTTTCTCTGCTCTTTCAGCTTCTTCTGGCCTTGCTCGGGGCGGCCCGCCGACGCGGCAGGGGCTGGATCGTCGGGGTTGTACTGCTCGCCCTTGTTGTTGGCGAGATTCTTGCGCACCGCCTTCCACTTGTCGCACTCCGAGATGCGGGCGAACAGTTGAGGTACTTGAACATCTGGCCGTCGTTGTCTTCCGCGTACAAGTCGAGCGCCCGTCGCATCTGCAAAAACAGGCCGACAAACAGGCCGGCGATTCAAGATTAAACCTCGGCGATGTAGGGTCGACGGAGGAGCCACGGCGAGTGAGTATACCTTTGCTTCAAATTCCTCGCCGCTCACAACATGTTTGTCGATCTCCTCCTGTACGCCGTGCCACTTGCTGCACGCCGCCTGGACGATCCTCCAATGGATGCCCATTGCCTTATCGCCGCGTTCCATCACCGTCTTGTTGAAGTATGGATCGACGAGTTTGCGCTCGTCGTACGCCACCTTGACCCGCTGCCAGTACGTGTCGTAGTTCTGATTCGCGCCGGTGATGCCGTTCATAGACACCATCATCCAAGCTTCGGCGAGGCACTCCTCTTCTTGCCCGTCCATTTGATCCGCGGCTCGGCTGGCGATGAGTTCTTCTTCCTTCTCTTCTTCTTCCCCTTGGACGGCGCCTCCGGGGCTTCGGGCGCTTCCTCTTCGTCGACGTCCTGGTCGACGTACGTCTGCTCATCTTCTTCGTCGACGTATTGGGTACCGCTGTTCTCATCAGCGTGGTGATCGCCCTGGTCGAGATTGGGGTTAAAGCCGCCCCGGGACGCGACTACTTCCGTCGCCCTTGCCTCCTCTTGTGTGAAGCTCGGGCTCGACGCGGTGGCCATGGAGCCCGACGTGATCATCTCGTGCATCACAGGCTCATTTGGCGGCAGCATCCCGGGGTTGGAGAAGGGGAGCGGCCCATGTCTCAGGGCAGGCGAGATGCACTCGTACATCGCACCGTCTTACACCGGCGGTGACGGCGTAAACCCGGCCACGCCGGCGGCGGCGTAGGTGTCATGGAACATGGCCGTGGCCGGCGACGCCAGCGAGACGGAAGGAGATCCGACCATACCTTGGGTAGGCCATGGAATTGGGCGATGCGCGGGCGGCCGAAGTTGATGGAGATCAGCCTCGCCTGTTCCTCCGCCGCCGCCACCCTTGTCGCGTTGCACTTCTTCTCCCTCTCCGCCCGGCCGCGAGTTTCCCCGATCCGCCCTGCCGCCGCCCAATCCCGGCGCCTCGTTGGCGACCGCGGCTTCCTCGCCTTCGGCGCGCAATCGGCGGCGAGCTTCTTCGGCGGCATGGTGGTGGAAGGGAAGAGGAGGAGCTGCAACTGTGGGGGAGAATGGCGGTAGCTCCGAATTTCGGCGGGGAAAATGGTTCTATGCGGCGCAATTTGGAGGGAAAACGAAATTAATGGAGGGAACTACCAGTTGTGTCGCCAACAACGCGGGCCCGCTCAATGTTTCGCGCATTTTTGTTTTGTCCGGAGTCCCCGGCCGGGCCTCGGGAACCCGGGGATGGCCTGGGCTCTCCGGACGGATGAAAGGCCTAATCCGGATGAAAACGGGCACGGCTGGGCCTGGCGTCCATCCGATGAAAAGGCGCCCGGGGGCCTCGGGGGAGACGGCTGGAGATGCTCTTATAGGTGGAGGGCTTCGTGATGGGATAAGAAGCAAGTGGGGCTAAGAGCATCCCAGCCGTCTCCCCGACGAGGCCCCCGGGACGCATTTTTTTTCATCCGGATGGATGAAAATGGCCCAGTCGTGCCCCCGGACCCTTGTTTTCGACCGGATTTGGGTTTTCATCCATCCGGGGAGCTCAGGCCATCCCCGCCCCCCTGGGGAGTGCTCGGGGACTCATGACGAAACGAAAGCGAGGGAAACGCCGAGAAAACTTCCCGCGCGGCTGGTGGCCCCAACTTGTCGGCGAGAGAGGCCAATCGTCGTCCTCATCGCATCATCTTCCGCGTGCTGTAAAAGCCTACCGCCGGTCAGTCTTCGCCGACCGCGTAGCTTCCACGCGGCAAGTTAATGCCGTCGCCTCGGTTTCACGCGCGTCGACCTCTATTTATCGCCGAACTACCGCGCCTGGCCGCATTCACCACGCCGCCGTCTCCCTCAATCTTCCCCAATCTTCCCCAACCTCGAGCTCGGCGATCACAATGGTGAACAACGACGGCGCTTCCAACAATGGCTTCGGCCGCCGCTCCCTCCACCAATGGGAGGGGCGGCTCCTCCACATGGCGGGCTACCCGGCGCCGTCAGACTTCCGCGCGCCGGGAGGATGGCGGCTCAGCGCGGGCGGTGTCCCGATCCGGCCGCCGCCGACAACACGCTCCGCCCTGGAGGCGGAGATCGACGTTGTGCTCGTCACTCTCAGTGGCGAGTAGCGCGCGGAGCAACGCTACTGGCCAGACAACTACGACGCCTGGACGGACTTCTTCCGGCGCAGGTATGAGCGTGAACTATCGGCCTATGATGGCCCTCCTCCTCCTCCTCCGGCTAGAAACAATGCCGCCGGCCGCCGCCGTTGGTGGAGCGCGCCTGGCCGCACCCTCGCCAATGTGCTCGCGCACATCGAGGGTGGGAACTCCCCAGTACTAGGGATGCCGCCACCGGAGGCGGCTACTGTGTCGCGCCGACACGGTAGTTCCTGGACGCCGAGGAGGATGGCGCCATCCTCCTCCTCGTCAGGGTTGAGGTCCACGTCCAGGTCTGGCGGATCGGCGCCTCCGCCGACGACACCGCGCTACCACGTCAAGCAGGAGGCGCCGTCTCCACCTCCGACACGAGGGCGCAGCAGCGGCGCCCTTGTCATCTGCGACCAACCGTCTTCTCCATCGCGTGGGCGGAAGAGGAAGTCCGCGAAGAAGGAGGCCGCCGCCCCCGCCGCCAACCAGCTCGCCGAGGAGGAGGCCAAGCGCGCGGAGGACGCCGCGGTGGAGGAGGCGATCGCCAGGTCGCTGAAGGACCTGGTGCCCGCCGACAACACCCTCCCCATCGACGCCGCGCTCGAGTGGTCCAGGCGGGACTGGGAGCGCCAGGAGGCGGAGCAGCAGCGTCGGCTGCTGGACATGGCCGCCGCGCGGCAACGCGCCGTCCGCGCCCAGGCCCGTCCCGCTGATCAAACTGGAGGAGAGCAGCGACGACGACCTCTACCGGCCGACGCCGCCACGCGCCGGCGACCCTGGCCAGGGTTCTAGCCGATGGTACGAGGCGCCGCCGCCCGAGGACGCCGGGAACTCCAGCGACGACGACGACGGCGGTGACTACACGGCCTTCTACCGCCATTTCGGCATGTAGAAGGCCGCTATTAGTTTAAGTTTAAGTTTCCCTGTCGCCGAATTCAAATATATGTACGAATTCGGCCTATATATGTACGAACTCACCTATATATGTTAAATATCACTAAATTTCGAGTATGTTTGAACGAGTTTCGCCTAGTTTTGTCCGAATTCGCCGTATTTTGTCAAAAACTTTCATCCATCCTGGGCTCGTCGCTGGGAAAATGGGCCTCCCCAAGCCAAAAATACATCCATCTTGCGCTAAATAGCGCCGGATTTCGGCCTGTGGAGCCCCAACGGCTGGAGATGCTCTAAGGAGCTAAGATGTGATCGTCATTAGGGGTAATCGGTACGTTTTTTTTTCCTAGTACAGGCCACCGCACGGAAGCGCCCGCGATGCGGCGCAGACGTATAGGGCGCTAGGCTGGGTTGGATTCCTGCATCACTGCGCATCGAGATAGGTGTCTCTGTGCGTCGTGAACGGGCCACGGGTCACTTTTGGCCTATCGTTTGGCAGCCTGTGCTGCATCGGCTCGAACAGAAGTGTAGATTGTTTGGATGCCTAGATACAACGCTCCATCTCTGTTCAGCCACAACACATACGTTTGGTTGCTATTTTAGGCACCCTGGCGAAAGCTTCTCTTCACCATATTCAAATACGGTGACCTTACCATGACATAACGGCACAGAAAACAGCTGAAACACGATCATAATCACAACACACAGTCGCAGAACAAAGTACCTAATCTAGCGTCAGAGTGGTAAGACGCCTACCTAAACCTGGGGGCAGACTACCTAGGTCTAAAAGCATTGTTCAACAGCCTCTACAGGTCACATGACAGTCACATATGCACAAAATAAAGTGTTTAACAGCCTCCTAGAGGCCAGCACTACTACTGACGGTGAGGATCAGACATAAACAGAGACAACGATTAAGCAGCAACACCTTAACATCGAGGATCAGCATAAGGGTCCTCGCGGTGCCTCTTGCAGCCGAAGATGCTGGAGCAGGATCTCTCCTTCCTGAAGACGTCGATCTTGAAGCCGTCGTCTTGAGGGGTGGAGACGATCGTGTCGTCGACGCGGAGTAAAAGCCTGGCGGTGAACTCGCTCCAGGACTTGATGAAGCCGACGCGCTGGCCTATCCACTGCAGCTGCACCTTCCACTCGCAACGCTAGCCCATGTACAAGCAGACCTTCACCGGGGGCCATTGTCCTTGAGCTTGTACTTGGTGGTCACGAGATGCTCCATGTAGGGCGGCACAACGAGGGCAAGGAGGTCCTGGCTCTCCACCCGCACGAAGAACACCGATAGTCGGTGCCTGGCAGCGTGCCCCAGGTCAGCAGGACGGCCGGCGTGAAGCCTTGGCGCGGTGATCTGCTGGTGCGCTTGCATGAACGTTACGTTGGGGTCACGAAGCTGCACCCAGACAGCCATGTCCCTTGTGTCCAGTATGGGCCCTTCCGTGAACAATTCCAGGAATGGCCGGTTCTGCAGATGCAATGACAATGCAAAGAGTTAGCGATACTTGTCTTTGCTGAGGTCCGATGGCAGTGAAAAGATCAAGTCCATGATGGAAATGGCAAGCACAAGCACAAGCACTGTTGACGTGGGCATTACCCTTCGGGTAACTGTTATTGCCCTATCCTGTACGGCCCAACTGGAGGCCCATGAAGACACCCGATGGTAAGGTGGGCCACTATGGCGGTGCCGAAGAAGATTCCTTGAAGGACAAGACGAAGAAGAACCGAACAAGGAAAGTTTAGATCTAGGGCTTTTGTAACCTAGTCGTACCCGGACAGATCCCTTGAGACCTGGCCCCTTATATAAGGGCCAGGAGAGGGGCTGTCGAGGGACACAATCAATCTTAGCAACTTTAGCCACCGCAAGTCCAGAGCTAGGTCCAAGTAGCGCTTAGCCCCTCGACGAAACCACAGCCGAAACCTTCGGCACCCCATTGTAACCCGATATTTTCATAATCAAGATCAGACAGGCAGGACGTAAGGGTTTTACCTCATCGAGGGCCCCGAACCTGGGTAAATCGCTCTCCCCGCTTGTCTGTTAACCGATGTCTCGTGTCAGCCTACAGGATTCCGTCAACCCTAAGCCCCAATCGGAGGGCATTGCCGAGGAGTACCCTCGACAATTGGCGCCGTCTGTGGGAAACCTGTTGGCACAAGATCCGTCATCGGCAGATCCAACCATGTCGTCGACAGCTTCGTCGACGCCTTCGTCATCACCAACCTTGGGAAGTCCGATCCGATTCGGCTCTTATGAGTTCACCCCGCACAACGACTCCTCTCGCCCAACTTTTTTGGATCTACAAGGAAACATGGAGATGACGTTCGGGAGCGTCCACTACAACGTCAACGCGGAAGGAGTCCTCCGTCTGCTGGAACCATACGCTCTCGGACCAACAAGGAAATCGCTCCCATCGGCTGCAAGGTCAACCATGTCGTCATCAGTCGACCTCTCGGCAGGGCTGACGGACTCGACGGATTTATCCCCGCCATCGACTCCTCGATCGACATCCTCAATGTCGGTCGGATCCGATAACCCCGTACCGTTAGAGATGACTTCGTACTACTGCCTGAACTGCGACACCAGGCACGGGTTGGGATCGACTGATACGCCGTTCATCTGCAGTGCTCAGCATTCATCGGGAGAGGACAGTGTCGACAGCATCGTCAAGGAGGTTACCTGGAAAACAGCGCACCACCAAGTCTATGCTGCCAATAACACAGGAAACGCAAGGAACGGGGGAGGAGGAGGAGATCACACCCCGCGCTCCAGCCGGCGACACAGCTTTGAAAACAGCGCCAGTAACAATAATAGTGATTACACCATGGCAGAGGAAGAATGGGCAGCAGCCAGGGCCACCGTGCTTAATAACACCCCGCTTCCCGCCGGTACTTCGGTTGGAACCCTCAATGCTTACCGTTCCATCTTGGAGAAAAATCGGGAGCGTCTATCGAATGAGCAGGCCACCCTCGAAAGACACCTGTTCGCGGCAGAACAATCCAGTGAGCGGAGAAGGGGCTCGCGAGGAAGTGCGTCCCGAAGCAGCCAAGGTGCAGGGAAGCATCGATCAAGGTTGTCCAGGCTTTCGGAAGACGACGCTAGAGAAATAACCTCAAACCTGTCCAGATCCTTCATGACTACGGACACTGCGGGCATGCTAAGGCCAAAAACCGTTGAAGGAGCAACCGCCAACCTCGCGGCATACCTCATCAATCAACGACCCGAAGGTCCCATGACTCAAGCTCATCGAGGCGCCCTGGAAAGCCTCGCAATCCTAGGAGATAACCTGGTTCCACGGAAGGAAAAAACTACACTCCAAGCCAGTGGCTCGAAGCACCGTTCGAGAGACGCCCGAGACGAAATCACCCAGAGTCGAATCGATAGAGCCAGACGACGGCGAGCCGCGAGGGAGGAGTATGATAGCGATGCTTCAGAAGAAAGCCAGGAATACGACGGCGAGTTGAGGGGAGCTGACTGCTTGAGCTACAAGATCCGTGAAATGATGCCACCCAAGAAGTTCAAACCTACCCCTACCGACGCCGCTAAGTACGATGGACAGCAGGAGCCGAGGTCATGGATAGACGATTACCTACAAACCGTGATCCTGCACAAAGGAAATCAGATAGCAGCGATGCAATGTTTGCAACTTTACCTGAAAGATTCGGCACGGGCCTGGTTGAGAGGCCTGCCGAAGGGTTCTATCAAGTCATGGGACGACCTGGTGGACGCCTTCGTCGCGAACTTCGAAGCAACATACAAGAGGCCTGTTGGGATCGAAGAATTACGGCATTGCCAGCAGAAACCGAAGGAGTCGATGCGCGCATACATCGGGAGATTCACTAAACTCCTGAACGCCGCCGAAGATGTTTCCGTCGACAGAGCAATCGACGCCTTTAGCGACGACATCCGATGTGAGACCTACATAGAGGAACTTGGGCACAAGAAGCCAAAGACTATAACCAAGTTGATGGAAATCGCTAACAGCTGGGCTGATGGCAAAGACAATGTACGAAGGCCACGACAACGCAGCGATGACGAAGACGATGATCAGCCGAAGCACGATTCGGGTGGTCGAAGGATCGTCGTAAGAAAAGGAAGGACCGCAGTTACGATGACAACAATCTGGTAGCCGCAGGATATTCCGATCGACAAGACGATCGTTACGACGACAGGCGAGACGATCGGCAGCGGCAACCGAACAATTCTGGGAACCGTGGCAACTACAAACCATGACCGCAGAGGACCCCAGAGTTACCCTTCGCTGAGCAGATAAACGCTCCTTGCTACTTGCACTCTTACATCGACCAAAAAGATAACAAGAAAAGTCCAGCCATCTGCTCGAGACTGTCGACAGTTCATCGAGATGCAGAAGCTCATACGAGCAGCAGCAGCCATTCCACCTCCGCCTCCGCTCAGACTGTGTCCAGCAAGCCCAGCCTCACAACCCCAACGAGTCTTTTCCACCACCGCGTGGGCAGATGAGCATGATCCACAGACGGGTGTTTCGAGAAGGGAGATGAAGAAGCTCACTCAAGAGATCAATCTGGCAGAAAGCATGGCCAACATTCCTGAATACATCGAATGGTCATCTCAGAGCATTATGTTCAGCAGAGCGGATCATCCGATGACAATCCCAAAACCGGGGCACGATGCCCTAGTAGTTGAGGCGCAAATCGGAGGGTTCAAGATGAGCAAAGTCTTCATGGATGGAGGAAGCGGACTAAACCTGATATTCCTCGACACGATCAAAAGCATGGGAATCACAATGAGGATGCTAGAAGAAATGGATACCTGTTTCCATGGGATCCTCCCCACCTTACCGGCGTACTCTCTTGGCAAAGTTTATCTAAACGTTGTCTTTGGCAAACCCGACAACTTCAGGAAGGAAAAGATCGAGTTTGAAGTAGTAAACTGGGAATCACAGTACCACGCTATACTTGGAAGATCAGATTATGCCAAGTTCATGGCTGTGCCACATTACGCATACCTCAAGCTGAAAATGCCTGGGAACAATGGAACAAATATCACAGTCTATGGAAGTTTCTCACGCTCGGATAATTGTGATCGCGAGTTTCAGAGGATCGCGAAGTTCGGGCTCAAACAGGAACCTGTCGACTTCCCTTCAAGATCATTAGCAATCGACAGTAAAGAAGATGAACGCGTCATGAAGTCGAAGAAGAAGCCAGCCGACCTCGCCCCGGAAGCTTCGACAGTGAAAACCTCGACAGCTGGCGACAAGATCATCATGGAAGAAAAGAAAACTCCGGCAATCACCGCAATAGCCCCTGCTGAAACCAGTGATGCTTCCAAAACCACCGGTGCAGCAGACAAGCTTGAAGATAAGGAGAAACCTCCCCTTGCCTAAAAGAATGCACAGCATCATGCTTAGTTTCTTTCTTTTTTCTCTTATAAGCAGGGCCTCTTTTAGCCCTTTAGCCTTCTTACTTTATTAATAAAGACTTATGTTTCGTTTCTCTGAAGAATTGCAGTAATTCGGGGTACCTGAACAACATTATCAGAGACTTTGTCCATCTATCAATGAACATCAGTTCAATGGAAAAAATAGCCTCGGGGATTGCACTCTAGAAAAAGCCTCTGAAATTACGAGTGCTATGATCCAAAACCAACGGGGACTTCGCTCTCCTCCTTCGCTATAGATGCCTCAAAGAGTGCCGCGAATAGCAAGGATCGTGAAACACGTAACGAAAATGACCCACGCTCGATACTTTAAAATCACGGAAGTATCAAAGAGTGACGGAGTCATCGGCAGATCTAGTGCCACCGACTCGATCGGGAGCTGCTGTCAAGACATACATCGGTTGAAAGCAAAGTTGCACATACAACGGGTTTAGCAAGACCCGCAACATGAGCTGATCACTCACATAATTTAATACCAACTAAACATAAATATACATCCTAACGCGGATGCAAAAACGAGTAATTAAGATTTACTCCTCCAAAATGTGCTAACAGCATTAACATGGCAGAGGTACGCATGTGCATCTGCCCATAAAATAGTTTTGTGTTGAACATCTGAACATTCGGATACAACAAATATCGAGGTTTTCTACTTACAACAGGGGCCTTTTCTCTTGTCTACTCTTGAGTCATTGTTTCTTCGGATGCCGCCGAAGCTCCTTCGAGTCTCTCAACAACAATTGCGGCAGGAAGGTCCACTCTCGGGTAAAGTGGCCCCAATTCACCTACAGCATTGGCAATCGCCAGCAGGTCTGCCGAAGGATGATCTACAAGAACAAGGGCGAGTGCGGCTCTAGCCCCCGCAAGAAGTTGCGCTCGAACCAAGTTTCGGATCTTCTTGGCGTTACTGAATTCTGACATTAAAGTCAACAACGTGGGAGGGACAGCGTCCAAAGGGAACATTGTCTTCCAGATTACTCTCAGTCCTTTATAGCACTTGTCGAAGAAACGATGGACTTGCTGGACCCGATCTTGGAACTTCGCGACAGCAGAAGCCTTCGAGTGCTCTTTCCAGAAAACTTCATCTGATGATGATAGCTGAGTCAATGCGTTTACACGCTCGTGAATCCGCTTGTTCTCCTCAGCGGGGTTCAGAGCTATGACTAGAAAAAGAAACAAGGGAAGATAAGAAGATGCATTTTGTGGAAAAACAAGGAGCAAGGAGACAAGGGTGCTTACAGTTCAAACTTTCTGTGGCTCTATGCAATTCAGTAAGAGCATAGCGCTCTGCGTCAGCCGCAAGCTCGTTCTTCTTTCTGATAATAGCAGCCAAGGCATAAGTATTGCGCATATCCTTTTCCATCTGCGCGATCCGATCCTTCATACGCTGAAGTCGGTCACTCTGAGAGAAAGCACCCGAAGAATCATCGACAAATGCAGGCACAGGGAAAACCTGCAAAACATTGTTAAAGGGCATGATGGATTATATGGATTCAACACTGGAAATTACTCCCATCGGGAGTATGCAAATAAAAATGTCATAACAAGAGTACACTGGCAACATTGTCAGCATGGGATTCATTACAACCACACAAGTCTTATGGCAGGACATTGTTTTTACTGCGCAAAATTACAAGAATAGAATCAAGGGGCCTGGGTCTGGTTCGACAAGCTTGGACCAACGGATGATTTCTTTGCCGAGACCAGATCAAGTAGCTGGCGAGCACATTTAAGAGCCGAGGTCTTGAAGACGCCCAAGTCAACAAATTGCCCATCTTGCACTTTCGGCAGCTCTCGGGACATCTCTTCAATATGGGCTTTGAAGCCATGACCCATCATAAGCTGGAAGGCTAAGAGGGCACCATAGGTACGCGAAGTACGTTTGAATACCTCGATAACCTCCTTTGTGTTGACGGCAAAAGCGTCGATCAGTTGCCCCAAAGTCTTGTCTTGATTGATCTTTGGGAAAATCATCGAGTGCATCCGTGCCATGGCTCCCTTGCCCTTCTGGAGGAGGTCTTGAACGAGCTGGTGAGAAGCAAGGGTCATCGACAGAGCATTTGCCGGAGAATTGCTCGGGAGCTTGTCCAGAGACTCGACAGGGATATCAGCAGCCTCTGTGAAGAACGAAATAAGAGGAGCTCGCAAAGCAATAATCAACCAAAAGAGCAGAAAGGGAATTACTGAGCAAGGCTAAGGAAGATTGGCGAAGAAGATCATCCTTCTCGATCGCCCGAGCTTCAGCGGCTAGCCTGGACGCCTCTTCATCCTTCAGCCTCCTCTTCAGCCCTTCGAGCTCCTCCTTCAAGGAATCGACTTCCTGGCGAGCCTCGGCAGCCATTTTTATTGCGCCCTCTAATTTCGAGGAAGAAGACTCGACCTCCTTTTTCAGCTGGGCCTTGTCAACTTCCAGAGAAGTATATTGGGAGGCAAAAGTCTCTAGGGAGGAAATGACAGCTCGCAAATCCTTAAGAAATAAGGAAAAACAGTTATTAGTTGAAGAACTAGTAATTTAATCAAGGTCCATTCAGGAGATGCTGCATTAAAACAGAAAAAGACTTACAGGTTTCATTGGAGAAGGAGCTACGGCAGCGGCAGTCGAAGGAATATCCTTCCCCTTAGAAAGGGAAGAAGCAGTCGATATCTGGGCTGCTGGGGCCGCGGCAGGGGCTGAAGCCTCGGAAGCTGCGGGATTCGGCAGAATAGTACAAGATTTGGCCCTCTTGGGCGGAGGTTCGAAGAAACCTTCGTCACTACGAAAATTTGGCGAAGTCAAACGAAGATACGGATGGCAAAGATAGGACACAATTTTGAGAAAAAGAAGTAAGGACTTACAGATCGAGAAGATCATCCTCGTCGGCAAAGCCGCCAGATGGTCTCTTCAATGGCAGCGCCTCGGGCTCCTCCACAGCCGCATCAACAAAGGCAGCGCGATCAGCGTCGTCGTCATGCATGGACCCCGCTGTGTCGCTAATATCATCGGCTGAAGATTGAGGATTGATAAAGACAGCTTCAGGATTCATTGGGTCATCACGTTCATCTTTTGGGCCAGCGTTTTCTTCGATATGGGATCCCACGAGGATTGAGGAGTCCCTTTTCTCGGAAGAATCATTTGACAGGCCTTGCAAATGCTCGGGAGCTATGGGGATCTGTCGGAGCGAACGAGTAAGAACAATAGCAGTCACATTGATCAAGAGAAACAGCACAATGAAACCATGAAGGAATTTTTTTTACCTCGGTTGGCTGATGATCATCATCAAATGGCGGATGGGAAGATATCAGTGGGATTGAATCTTCCTGGCTGAAGAGAGTGAGGCGCCGAACTTCATCAAGCAGTTCCTTTTCGGATAATTCAGCGATATTTATCCTAGTCTCGTCCTTGGGACCCGAATACAACCACATCGGATGAGCCCTAACCATGATCGGCTGGACTCGACGCTTCAAGAACACAGCGGCTACCTTCATGCCTATCATGGTCTGACCATCGGCTTCTTTGATCTGAAGAAATCTGTCAAACAACTTGTCGACTGCTGGTTTTTCATCGGGAGAAAGGATATTTTTCCAAGACTTCTTAGGTTTGGCTTCGAGAACATCGGAGAGACGAGGGAGCTGGGATTCAATTGTTGAAGTGTCCCTAATATAGAACCACTTCAGCCTCCACCCTTGCACAGACTCTCTCATCGGAAAGTTGAAGTAGTTAACTTCTTTACGAGCGACAAATCCAACTCCGCCAATGATAAAGGAACCACCACTACTGATGTACCTTTTCACGAAGAAAATTTTCTTCCACAATCCAAAGTGGGGCTCGATGCCCAGAAACGCTTCGCAGAGGGTGATAAAAATAGCAAGGTGAAGGATTGAGTTGGGAGTCAGCTGCCACAGTTTGATCTCGTAAACTCGAAGGAGGTGATGAAGGAATTTGTGAGCAGGGAGTGAAAGACCTCGATACAAGTAAGATAACAACATCACAGTAAAACCGGCGGGGGGATTGGGCTGTGAAATCGCACCTGGGAGAATCACATTCCCCTCGTCAGAAGAAATTAATCCAAGGCTTCGAGCCCTCTTTTCGTCACGCTTTGTGGTAGTAGACGCCGGCCAATCGCCGGGGATGGGTCCAGCCGTGGAGCTCGACGGCGCTGGCGGCGCCGGAGCTGGAGGAGGAACATCTGGAGCGCCTCTCTTCGACGGCTTTGGAGAAGTCTTGGCGGCGGCACCGCTGCTCGCAGCACTGGTGGCAAGAGTGGAGCTCTTCTTCTTCACCATTTTTAGATCTAAGGAGATCTGGAAACGGCGGCGGCGCAGTGGTTATGGGTGAAGAAGATGAATGAAGAAGAAAGAGGATGCGATGATGGATTGTGGAAAGGGAGGAGTTTACCCCGAAAGATTATAAAGTACAAGAAAACCTGAGGATTGAGTGGGCACGTGTCGTTGTTTCCAATTTATTAAGAGGACCTCTTTTCATCATTGATCGCGGAAATCGAGGAGACACCTTGGTAACTGCACGCAAGTAGCGGTCACTTCTTAAAACAGAACCGTGCAGAGGCAGGATGGGCCCAATAGGTCGTGTCCTGTCAGTCGGAATTGCAACAGTAATTACGTCATCAGTGACGTCATGAAGCTCGCTGGAAGCGTCCGAGGAGAAACCAAAACCGTCGGGTGGTCAACTTGAGTCTACGCACGGATTGCAAGCATCCATACCTAGACTCGGGGGGCTACTCCCATCGGGAGCGCTGAACGCGCACCCGATAAACATGAACTCGAAGATTCTCCTGCAAAGAAGGGCATGAAGAAATATTTGAAGAAAAGGATGGAATGCCCAGACTCGGGGGCTACTCTCATCGGGAGCGCTGGACGTGCACCCGACAAACTTTCTTGCACTCCAGGATCATGCCCGGGGACGTGATTCTGTGTAGGGTAGCGTTGTTTTGCCTTCGGCAGTTAACCAGCAAAGCTGGGCATGCTACTCAATATCCTTTACGCATTAAAAACTTCCAGAATTTGAAGACCCGATGTAAATGTATCGGATGGCCTATGAAGAGTTGCAGAAAGCTTCGGCAGAAGAAAACGTTCGAGTGGTGCAACTTGAGTCTACGCACGGATTGCAAGCATCCGTACCTAGACTCGGGGGCTACTCCCATCGGGAGCGCTGAACGCGCACCCGATAGAAGAAGATGATGCTGTTACAAGATGGACAAGAACTATCAAGAGAGAAGAACATTTGATGGAGGCATGCTTTAGTCTCTACCCGAAATATCTTCGGCTAGACACTCGGGGGCTACTGACGTGGGCATTACCCTTCCTGTTATTGCCCTATCTGTACGGCCCAACCGGAGGCCCATGAAGACACCCGATGGTAAGGTGGGCCACTATGGTGGTGCCGAAGAAGATTCCTTGAAGGACAAGACGAAGAAGAACCGAACAAGGAAAGTTTAGATCTAGGCCCCAGATATAAGGGCAGGAGAGGGGCTGTCGAGGGACACAATCAATCTTAGCAACTTTAGCCACCGCAAGTCCAGAGCTAGGTCCAAGTAGCGCTTAGCCCCTTGACGAAACCACAGCCGAAACCTTCGGCACCCCATTGTAACCCGATATTTTCGTAATCAAGATCAGACAGGCAGGACGTAAGGGTTTTACCTCATCGAGGGCCCCGAACCTGGGTAAATCGCTCTCCCCGCTTGTCTTAACCGATGTCTCGTGTCAGCCTACAGGATTCCGTCAACCCTAAGCCCCAATCGGAGGGCATTGCCGAGGAGTACCCTCGACAACTGTCATGGACAATGCCAATGGCAAGCATAAGCACTGACATGGACAATGCCAATGGCAAGCACAGGCACTGACATGGACAAAGGCAATGCCAAGCTCAAGCGCTGTCATGGACTTGACATTGTCAAGTCCATCATGGTGCTTAAGCTTGGCATTGCCAACTTTAACCACTGTCATGAACAATGGACATTGCCATGAATCCTATCTACATTCACATTGATTTGAGCGGCCAGAAAACTATGTGATCTAGAATGTCATCTAATCGATCTAAACAAGCGGAGGAAGAGGCGATTGAGGGTACTTACGATTGGGTGGAGCGAGATCGGCCTAGTCGGAGGAGGAGTAGGACGTGCACAGGCGCCGGTAGGCCCTCGAGGAGGTCGCACTCCAAATCCAGGTGGAGGAGGAGCGGAGAAGGAGCGTAGGTCCTCTGGCAGGGCGCCTGTGCCGCGGTCGGGAAGCGGGGCGCCGATGGAGCTGTCGGCTGCCGACGAGCACGAGGTCAGCTGAACCCCGGCGGCGGCGAGACGAGCGGCGCGCCATTTGGTGCAGCCAGACGCGGCATGCCCCATGGCATCGGCGCGTGCATCGGGGTCGACGCGAACCCCAGCGGGGGCTCCATCTCCCTGCTGGAGCCCGGTGGTCCTGCCGCCATTGCGGCCGCCCTCACCGTTGGAAACCCTAGTGGGGAGGGGGCAAAAAACCCCGTTGTCGAGGGATCCGCCGATCGAATCCCGGCAGCTTGAAGAGCGAGGACGGCGGCGCTGCGAGTTGCCACGCCAGCCAGCCTCGTGCTCGCGAATGGCGACGGCCGATTCAACACCGGCACGCGACCGACATCGATATGCGCCGTCCAGTCGTGGCCTCCGGCCTCGTACTCACGGACGAGGTGCAAGAGCGCCTCGTTGGATCTCGTGGCCGTCGGCTGGATCCGTCGGCGCTGGAGAGGAAGGCGACGGAGGAGGCGAGGAGGCCATTGGGCGGCGGTTGATGCGATAGCGCATATGTCAGTGAGAGGGAGAGTAATGGGAGGGAACCGGTGACTGGAGTGGGAAGTGAGGGCATAGACAACGCGGTGTCTCCCGCGCTTCTCCACGCGTGCAACCGTTGCACGAGGGCGTGCAAAATGGCACGAAACGGGACATGCCTGCTGGAAACTACCGATTCGGGTGTTCCTCCAGGGCCTGTCCCAGGGGTGCTTTGAGAACCGGTTGGGACACAACACGGACCTCTTATAGGAAACTAAACGGGCTGGTTTTGGCTGGACCGATGCGAGCCAAAGGGCTCATAGCCTACCAAACGCGCCCATAGATTTTCCCTTCTTTCATTTGACCTACAAATGGAAGTTGATTGCAAGCCCGTATGTCCGCCCTCCCAAAATAAATAACACCTCCAGTCCAATCTCAGTAGCAAATGTATCAAGGTAAGTTGTTCATTTTTCCAATAAGTATAAGTACTATACTAAATGGTAACAAAGTTCTTTTTTCTCACAATTTTGATTTTCTTTTGAGATTAACCCTAAGTTGACACGTGCAGATTTAGATAGTTTGATTTCACAAGTATTTTCCGCGTGCACTTTCAGGGCTCTCTAGCATTTTTAGGGAAGCTGGAAAACACATGTGCAATTCCTTTTCTTTTCCTTCTTCCTTCCACGGGTGACTGTAGCTTTGCTGTGGATGGTCAAAGCGGTGGTACACCGCTTAACACCGCGTCGGTTCCCGACCATACGGGCCAATTTACCCTCCGCTCTCTCTCACTCGACCCTCTCATTTTCTCTTCCTCCCCATGGCCGACATGGTGCCTGCTCCCCTCCGTGGCCACAATCAGCGCCGCCGCACTGTTCCACTCCCTCCTCCTCCTCTTCCGCTTCTCCGCCACCACACCGTTCCCCTACGCGCGGGTCCTCTCCCATTCCCCATCATTAGGCGGCCACGTTATGGCATCGGAGCGGGGCGCCTGCGATCTGCTTGCGGCGGTTCGGGTGGCGGTGACGACGTCAGCGTGGAGGCAGGCTAGCAAGGAGGGAGAGCAGCGCACCCTCTCTATTCCCCATCAGCAGGCGGTGGCTCCATGGCATCGAGGTGGGGCGCAACCTCGGAAGGCAGTTGGGGTGGCGGCGATGGCGTCGGTGTGGAAGCGGGCGTAAGGGATTTGGGCCGAAGACGCCATCGGTAAGGATGTGGGCCTGTGAGCATGGAGCAGCAACGATGGAGACGCTCGCGACCACAGGTCCGGCGGCAACGAGCAGCTACGTGTGCCGGTACGTCGCCCATCTCCATCTCGAACGTCTGGATGTGCCCCCATCCTCCAGGATAGCAATGACTTGTGTGACGCCGGCTATTGGTCGTCCCTCCCCTTCGCTGGCCCCTGGAGGCTATGGCAACATCGGTTTCATCCGTGTGGTGCTCTCACCAAGCCCATAGCCCATGGTCATTGCTCCGGTGTCCCCCCCTCAGCTCCATGGTTTTGAAAAATTGGAGCCGCTCCAGATTTTTTGTTTTGATCTGTGGAGTTGCTCCAGCTTTTGGTACAAATACGTGGAGTTGGTTCCGCATAACACAAAAACATGGATTGGTTGTTTATTTACGTCCCACTGCCACCGATAAGTGACCAAAATGTTACGTACATTTTATCTTTCCCCCCTCCTCTCTAGGGCATGTTTCCCAATGCCCAGACTCTTTCTTGATTTGACTTCACCGCAGCGTGATTCACGCCTGCCGCCACCAAATCGAGGCCGCCGGCAAACGAATCAACTTACCTTCAGCCGGAGTCAAACTTGTCTGGATCATTATTGTTGCCGCACAAATCGAGTTGTAGCTTGTTGCCACCGCCGCCAGAAACTTGTTGTTGCCGCCTCAACCAACTTCTTCATGGGTGAGGCGGCGTGCGACATAGTGGCGGCGACATCAAGCTCCTGGCGGTGGCGGCAGCGAGCTACAACTCGATTTGTGGGGCGGCGAGAATGAATCAGACAAGTTTAACTTCGGCTGAAGGTACGTCGACTCGTTCGCCGGAGTCCATGATTCAGTGACGACAAATGTAAATCTCGTTGCGACGAAGTCAAATCAGTAGCAGTCGGATGTAAATTACGGTGCTCCGTGTTTTTATGTTTGTGTACCAAAAGCTAGAGCAGCTTGCAGTTAACTTTTCAAATCCATCTCCTCTCTTGAGTGCGTAACGGATTTGTAATTCTAGTAGTATCTAAATATGGATCTGAAAACCGGTTCAAGATTTCTAATTACCCGGTGTTTGGGAACGTCACGACATTGCCGGGTGGTTCAACGCCACCATAGCCATCCTCACCGTCGTGGCCAGGCCAACTCCACCGCCAGGAAATACTTTGCCATGGGCCAGATGGACTTCCAGCTAAAGATTTAAGTGATCACGCGGTGTGTCCCAGATATAACGAGGTGTGCTCTATGTTTTTATATTTCACGAATTCAACTTCACGTAATTGTACCAAAAACTGGAGCAACTCCAACTTCTCAGAACCGTGGAGCTAAGGGGGGGGGACACCGAAGCACACCCCATAGCCCGTACAATCCAACAGGCTTCACTGCTCCGACTCTGCTGGCTCGCTCTGACTCTTGAGATTCGACACGATTGCCTCTCTCTCGATTTCGAAGGGTTAAATCGCACAGCGGCAGACGGCGCGACATCATCGAGTAGCGAGGGTGGAGCAGCAGTGAGCGAAGCAGCGATGGCGGTCGGTGGCCTGCGGGAAGCGTATCAGCGGGAGCGGCCAGGCCAGGGCCAACGGCGGCCGACCAGGTACTGCCTCAAGTCTTCGGGGCAATAGCTCCTATGCGACGTTTTTCCATGGAATTGGATGAGAAGCGACGTTGTTCGTGAAAATAGCTAGCATGCGACGTTGTTTAGGTAGGAAATAGCTCAGGGCCACCCGTGCCATAAAACGGCCGTTAAGGAGACCGTTAGGTTAGTTAAGGGTTTGGTTAAGTTAGTGGTGGCCCTGAGTCAAACCAACTGACCCAACCGCGCCCTTCCGACCGAGCGCACGCGTGACATTTTCTGGCGGCGGCGGAGCTCACCATCCTTGTCGACGATGGCGGAGCTTGCTCCGAGGACGACGGCGCTTTCGTTCTACGGCAGACGTGGTGAGTGCCATTTGAAACCCTAATTCCTCTTCCATCATTCTCACCCATTAGATCTGAGGGGTGGGTTGGGTTGAGCTTAGATTGTGGCCGGCGGCGTTACTTAGCGAGGGAAACGAGATATGGGGAGGCGGGAGAGGGGACAAGCAATCGGTAATTCATCCCATCTTGAAGCTTAATTTCAATTCTATTTGCTTACTGCCTCGAATCGTAGCTCCCATTGCCCGCCAAAAACGGGGGAGGGGGTACATTTAAAATTTGCGTAAAATTCTTTCCCTCCAAGGCAGTGTTAATTGATGGAAGCATGCGGGAGATTGAGAGAGACACGATATTTGAATGGGATGTACCTTTAGAAGACATTGATCCACAAGAACTAGAAAGAATGGAAGAGGAGGCGGTGAGGAATGTGGTGGACAAAATTGGGGAGAGTGTGGTTTGGGGGCCAAAGCAAGAAGTATCTTTGTTAGCGTTTGATGATTGGAAACAGGAGTATGTTAGGATTGAAACATGGGAAGAAATGGTAGAAGAAATCGATCGGCGAGACAGCTGGACAAGCAATAGTGTTCTGTTTTTGGCAGAGCTCATTGATCTAAACCCTACATCTAGGGTTGGATATGTGGAATCGAAGTTGGCTTGTCAGATTGTTGAGGATGATTGGGCTACACAAATGCAGATAATGCCTATAGTTACTGAATTGGCAGTGTTACCAGGGGAGGAAGGTGCAGAAGAGGCAGATCATGTTGAGGAGGTCCCTGTATCTATTGATTGGAATACCGTTGACATAAGTGACCGAACAGATTTGGTCATTGCTCCAATGTCTGACATTCAAATGGCAACTATGTTTGGTATTCCTGTAGATGCGAAAGACAAGGAAAAGGAGAAAGATGAAGCTGCAGATGTTGGTAACAGACAATCAAGGTCTGCAAATGTAGATGCTGATGCAGATATAGATTCAGAGTTGATGCATGATGCTGCAGTTGAAGTGGGTGATGGACATGATGATGAGCTTATTTGTGTTTATGACAAAGAAAATCCAGTTACTGAAGTAGGTAGATTGTTTCCAAGCATGGATGAGTTTAGGATGTGTTTTAGGACTTATGCAGTCAAACATGAGTTTGAAACCAAGACTTTGTGGACAGATACAAAAAAATTCTATGCCTGATACGTTCCAAACATATCTATAATTTTTGATGCTCGATGCTTGTTTTGTTACAATTCTTATATGTTTTATGCGCACTTTTCCACACTTTTTAGCATTTTCTGGGACTAACCTATTAACGAAGTGCCGCAGTGCCAGTTCATGTTTTCTGCTGTTTTTGTGTTTCAGAAAAGTTGCACATAAAAGTTTCTCGGAATTGGACGAAACAAAAGCCTAGAGTCTTATTTTTCCGGGACGAAGACGGAGCGAGAAGGACACGTGTAGGAGAGCTGTCACGTGGCAGTACATAGGGCAGGCGCGGCCCCACCCTTGGTCGCGCCTGGCCCATGTACTGGTGCCTTGTTGCCTTGTTTGCTCCGCCCTTCCGCCTATTTATTCCTCATATCGGGAAAACCCCAGGGACCAGAGCCTCCATCCACGAAAAGTTTCGACGCCGCCGTCAACCGAAACCCTAGTTCGGGAGGGTTCTGCAGTCCATCCCGGCACCCTGCCGGAGAGGGAAATCACCGCCGGAGGCCTCTACATCGCCATGTCCTCATCCGAGGTGATGCGTGAGTAGTCCTCCACGGGACCATGGGTCCATAGCAGTAGCTAGATGGCTGTCCTCTCCTTGTTGTGCTTCATGTATAGATCTTGTGAGCTGCCTAACATGATCAAGATCATCTATTTGTAATTGCTACATGTTGGTTTGATGTGGATCCGATTTATAGAGAGATTGCTTTGGTTGAGATTATGTATTATGTTATTATGATCTTGCATGCTCTCCGTTTCTAGTAGATGCTCTGGCCAAGTAGATGCTAGCGACTCCAAGAGGGAGTATTTATGCTCGATAGTGGGTTCATGCCTCTATTTAACCATGGGAAGTGACCTTGTTCTCTACGGTTGTAGATGTGCTATTGCTACTAGGGAGAAAACAGCGGTGTTCTATTCAAGGGTAGTTTCATCGTTTACTTTACACACATTGCTTAAAGCGATAGTCCGTTGCTTGCAACTTAATACTAGAGGGTGTCGTGGATGCAATCGTGAAGGTGGATTATTAGTCATAGATGCAGTTGGATTACGGTCTATGTATATTGTTGTAATGCCCGCATACTTTCATAGCATGTATTCTGCACCAACCATTAGCGTAGAATCTCTGTTTATCAATTGCCCATCTGTAATTTGTTTACCCAGCAAATTTATTTTATTGGGGAGGCGCCTCTAGTGAACTGTGGACCCCGGTCCTTCTTCTTTTAATTGCAATCTTCTACAGCATTTTCCTGTTTTGTTCTCTGCAAACAATTCTTCTTCCACACGGTTCGTTTAAAAATGTGTTTTCAGCAAAACCAGTGAGCTTGACAACCTCGCTGAAAGTTGGGGACAAAGTACTTAGTTGTTTGTGTGCAAGTCTCCACGTTGCTGCTGACGCCGGCAGTGCGCCCTGCCACGAGTTGGTTTGCAACACCTCGGAGAGAACGTTTTTCTCCTACGGTCGATAAACCTTGGTTTCTTACTGAGGGAAAACTTGCTGTGCTCATCATACCTTCCTCTTGGGGTTCCACTCAACGTTGCGCATAAATTCTCCTTCATCAACTCCGCGCTCAGCAAAGACTTTTTCTGGTGCCGTTGCCGGGGAGAAAAGCATCTCTTCTGCGAGGGGAGTCTCTCACTCTCAACTCTTTTACTTTGTTATTGTTTTGCTTGCATATTTTATTTTTATCTTGTTTTCATTTTATATCGAAAATCCAAAAAAATTAGTATAGCTTTTATTTCTGTTGCTTGCATTATTTTTATTAAATGGCTACTCCTGAGAATACTAAGTTGTGTGATTTTACTAGCACCAACAACAATGATTTTGTTTGCAGACCCATTGCTCCACCTGCTCCTGAAGCAGCTTTTTATGAGATTAAGCCTGCCTTGTTGAACCTTGTTATGAAAGAGCAATTTTTTGGTGTTAGTACTGATGATGCTGCTTCTCACCTCAACAATTTTGTTGAGCTATGTGAGATGCAAAAATATAAGGATGTAGATGGTGATATTATTAAGTTGAAATTGTTTCCTTTCTCATTAAGAGGTAGAGCTAAGGAGTGGTTGCTATCTTTGCCTAGAAATAGTATTGATTCTTGGGTTAAATGCAAAGATGCTTTTATTGGAAAATATTATCCTCCTGCTAAAATTATATCTTTGAGAAGTGATATTATGAAGTTTAGACAATTTGATACTGAGCATGTTGCCCAAGCTTGGGAAAGAATGAAATCTTTGGTTAAAAATTGTCCCACTCATGGACTGACTACTTGGATGATTATTCAAACCTTCTATGCAGGACTAAATTTTTCTTCAAGGAACTTATTGGATTCAGCTGCTGGAGGCACTTTTATGTCTATGACCCTTGGGGTGGCAACAAAACTTCTGGACAATATGATGGTAAATTATTCGGAGTGGCATACCGAGAGAGCTCCACAAGGTAAAAAGGTAAATTCTGTTGAGGAAACTTCTACTTTGAGTGATAAGATTGATGCTATTATGTCTATGCTTGCAAATAATAATGCTCCTATGGATCCAAACAATGTTCCTTTGGCCTCTTTGGTTTCTGAAGAAGAAAATGTAGATGTGAATTTTATTAAGAGCAACAATTTTAATAATAATACCTATAGGAATAATTTTGGTAGCAATAATTATAGGCCGTATCCTCCCAACAATGGAAGTGGTTTTAGTAACTCTTATGGTAATTCTTACAACAGCAATAGGAGTGCTCCCTCTGAACTTGAGGGTATGCTCAAAGATTTTATTAGTAAACAAACTGCTTTTAATAAATCTGTGGAGGAAAAGTTTAGCAAAATAGATGCTCTTGTTTCTAAAGTGGATAGCCTTGCTCTTGATGTTGATCTTCTTAAATTAAAGGTTGTTCCTCATGATAATACTGAGAATAAAACTTTTGCTCAAGAAAATGCTATTCAAGTTAGAATTGATGACAATATGAGGTTGTTAGCTGAATTGCATGCTAGGTGGGAAAGAGAAGATGAGATGGCTAGAGAAAATAATTTATCCAAGGTTTACACAATCACCACCAATAGTAATACTGAACCTTTGAATGCTAGCAAACCTCCTACTACTACTAGCAAAATCGAAAATGTAGGAAAAGTCCCCACTCCACATAGAAAAGTGTATAAACCCATTAAAACTGTTCCCGACAAGCGTGCTGAAATTTTTAGAGGTGTGGGAGATAATTGTCCTTTTATTTTTGATAGCAATGATTTTGATTTTGAAAGTTGTACCATTACTGAAGTTATAAAGTTCTTGCAAAAGCTCGCTGAAACTCCCAATGCTAGTGAACAAAATGTTGCTCTTACAAAGCATATTGCTAGTGCTATTATGAAAATGAGGGAAGAGAAGTTGAAACATGAGGATTCAATTTCTAAAAAGTTAGAAGACGGTTGGGAACCTATTATTAAGGTGAGAGTAGAAGAATTTGATTGTAATGCTTTATGTGATCTTGGTGCAAGTATTTCTGTTATGCCTAAAAGAGTTTATGATATGCTTGACTTGCCACCGTTAGAAAAATGTTATTTGGATGTTCTTCTTATTGATGTTGCTGCAAAGAAACCTTTGGGGAGAGTTGATAATGTTCTTATACAAGTGAATAATAATTATGTCCCCGTTGATTTTGTTGTTTTGGATATTGAATGCAATGCTTCATGCCCTATTATTTTGGGAAGACCGTTTCTTAGAACTGCAGGTGCTATCATTGATATGAGAGATGGAATAATTCATTATCAATTTCCACTCAAAAGAGGTATGGAACACTTCCCTAGAAAAAGAAAGAAGTCACCTTATGACTCTATTTATAGAACAACTTATGGTGTTGATGAGCCACCTCTTGATAATACTTGATTTGCGCCCTTTCTGCGCCTAGCTCAAAGACGTTAAAGAAAAGCGCTTATGGGAGACAACCCATGTTTTATTTCTGTTATTTTTTCTTTGTTGAGTCTTGGAAGTTATTGCTACTGCAATAACCTCTCCTTATCGTTTTTATTTCGTTTTTGTGCCAAGGGTAGCCTCTAATAGAAAGAAAGCAGTGTTTGGTGTATTTGCAATTCTGAAACAGATTCTGTGCTGGTCACGAAACAAATTCTTAAAAATCGCCAGAACGTTATTTTGAGCTGAATCTTTTTTTGGCTTATGCCCCAGTATGTTAGCTAACTTTCGTTAGTTTAGCATTTTTCGATTTGAGCAACAGAACTATTTCTTTAATTTCGATCTCTGCCTGCTGGTCTGTTTTGACAGATTTCTGCCATGTTTTGCATTTGCGTCTTATGCTTCGTCTTTTTGAGTTCTTTTGTGAAAAAGAGCTTTGGGAAGAAGTAGCTACAGTAGCATATGTTAAAATGAGTGTTTGATATGTGCCATTACTGAAGCCTTGCTGGTTTGATATATTTTTATTTGCACTAATGTTGCTAATCAATTGTGCTGAGTTTTGTGTGAAGGAAGTTTTCAAGTGTAGAGAGAGAAGAATGATGCAATAAGATGAAGCATGGATAAGAGCTCAAGCTTGGGGATGTCCCCTGGACCCCCCAAAGAAATATCCAAGAAGTACAAGCGTCAAAGCTTGGGGATGCCCAAGGCATCCCCTCTTCATCAATAAAAAGCACCAGGTCATTTTTCAACACGCTATATTTTTATTCCTTCATGTGATATGTGTTATCCTTGGAGCGTCTTTACTTTTTGCTGTGTGTTTACTTTCAATAAAGTTGGATCCCATCATTCATGTTTACTTTGGAGTGAGACACGCTCCACCGCTTTGCATATTTACTTTGGAGTGAGACACGCTCCGCTGTTTTGCATGTTTATTTTGGAGTGAGACACGCTCCACTGTTATGCATTTTGCGTTGGAGAGAGACACGCTCCACTTTTACATTTATTTGAGTTTCAATAGCTCTCTGGACATTTACTTGTTTTTCATATATGAGAGTTGTTTGGTTTCATTTGGTTGGCGTTGGAAGCATGAAAAAAGTTTTATGTGTATGTGATGCAAATGGAAGCATTTTTAGACTATGGCATAGTTATTTTTGCATATCTTGCTAGATGTTATTCTCATGATGAGCTTGTTAATTATGTTTTAATTATGATTAGTCTCAAATACTGAGAGTGTTTAGCGTGCCATTGAAGGTTTCATGCATTGTTTTTAGCATACAATAGAAAAGCATATTATTGTGGTATATATTCTCCTGCGAATGTTTTTATTTGGGTCGACTTGGCACATGTTTTGCAACATGTTATGACTACATTCCAGTCAATTCTTGCCTCTATGATCATTTAGTTTGCAACTTGTGTATCACTTTATGTTTTGATTAATATATTTTGTCGCTGTGCATGATTATGGCCATTATGCTCTCTTAGTTGGTCGCACCCGGTCTTTTTCTAGCCTTCATTTGTGTGAGTATTTTATTCATGCATCCAACCACCAAAAACCAAATATGCCAAAGTGTCCACCATATCTACCTATATTTGGTATTTCATAGCCATTCCATAGTAGTTTGCTCATGTGCTACCTTTAAATTTCAAAGTATTATATTTTTGTTGCTCATGGGAAAGTAGTCAAAAATGACTATTGTGCCTAGCGTGTGTTCCTTGTGTAACCATAGCTCTTTTAAGTTGCTTGTTGTGTGATAACCATTGAAATACTGGGGACACCTCAGCGTGCTTTGCCGCTTAATATCATGTGGGTTGCTATGCATGTTCATCTTGTCTGAAAAGAAGGAGATTATCCATGCAAAATAGTTTGAGTATACATTTTTGTTAGAGAAGAACATTGGGCCGCTAACCGAAGCCATGTATCATGGTGGAAGTTTCAGTTGGACAAATCCTCAATCTCTTATGAGAAAGCTTCTAGCAATAAAAAAATAGGAGGAGTCCATTTATCTGTAGCTCGTGTCATCCCGGTATGGATGTCCCAAGTTGAAGATGCTTTAAAATGAGAAATCAAAAGCAATGCATCTCCTAGGACCTTTGTACATGAGGCACGGGGGTACCCCTTTGTGATACGCGGTTAAAACAACTTGTATGTGATGAGAGCTAATGGTGATCCGAGGTGAGTAGGACGAGGTGTGAGCACTAGTAGCAATTATGCATGAGGCTTGCGATTTAGAAGTAGCACTTTTGCACAACCCATATGCTTTGTACTTACCGTTGACATCATCCACCTCTCGAAAGTGCATTTTATACTCTTGTTGTTTCAATAAAAAGCTCTAGCACATGAGTGATCTTACTTGCCTCTCAAAGAGAGACCTTCTTTTACTTTTATGTTGAGTCTCCACCTTCTAGTTTATGCACCACTTATGAGAGCATAGTTGTCATTCTTAGTTTTATGTGCATGGTCCCAAGATTTTATTGATTGATTCATAATTATGGTATTTCTTGTTCAAACTTTTTGTTTCTAGTCATCCTTATAATCTTTTAAAGGTGTCCAAGCATTTATGTTTTGCTTCCACTTATGGGACAAGTTGAGTACCACTTTATTATGTATCTATGCTATGCTCTTGACAATCACTTTGCTTTCCATGCACGTTATACATTTTCTTTTGTTTGATTACTATTCATGTTTTAGCATGGTTATTAAGTTTCATTGTTTGATTATATCTATCATGCTTATGTTAGGATTCTATGATTCCAACTATGTTTGATTTTACACTTAGATTGATCAAAGTACAACATGTCACCTCAAAAATTATTTGTTTGTTATCACTTATCTACTCGAGGACGAGCAGGAGTTAAGCTTGGGGATGTTGATACGTCCCAAACGTATCTATAATTTTTGATGCTCCATGCTTGTTTTGTTACAATTCTTATGTTTTTGTGCACTTTTCACTTTTTAGCATTTTCTGGGACTAACCTATTAACGCAGTGCAGCAGCCAGTTCATGTTTTCTACTGTTTTTGTGTTTCAGAAAAGTTGTACATGAAAGTTTCTAAGAACGAAACAAAAGCCTAGAGTCTTATTTTTCTGGGACGACAGAGCTAAGGACACGCGCAGAGAGCTGCCACGTGGCGCCATAGGCAGGCGCGCCCCATCCTTGACCGCGCCGGCCCATGTACGCGCCGTCGCCTCGTTTGCTCCGCCCTTCCGCCTATTTATTCCTCGTATCGGGAAAACCCCAGGGACCGAGCCTCCATCCACGAAAAGTTCCGACGCCACCGTCAACCGAAACCCTAGTTTGGGAGGGTTCTGCAGTCCATCCCGGCACCCTGCCGGAGAGGGAAATCACCACCGGAGGCCTCTACATCGCCATGTCTTCATCCGAGGTGATGCGTGAGTAGTCCTCCACGGGACCATGGGTCCATAGCAGTAGCTAGATGGCTGTCCTCTCCTTGTTATGCTTCTTGTATAGATCTTGTGAGCTGCCTAACATGATCAAGATCATCTATTTGTAATTGCTACATGTTGGTTTGATGTGGATTTGATTTATAGAGAGATTGCTTTGGTTGAGATTATGTATTATGTTATTATGATCTTGCATGCTCTCCGTTTCTAGTAGATGCTCTGGCCAAGTAGATGCTAGCGACTCCAAGACGGAGTATTTATGCTCGATAGTGGGTTCATGCCTCTATTTAACCATGGGAAGTGACCTTGTTCTCTACGGTTGTAGATGTGCTGTTGCTACTAGGGAGAAAACAGCGGTGTTCTATTCAAGGGTAGTTTCATCGTTTACTTTACACACATTGCTTAAAGCGATAGTCCGTTACTTGCAACTTAATACTGGAGGGTGTCGTGATGCAATCGTGAAGGTGGATTATTAGTCATAGATGCAGTTGGATTACGGTCTATGTATATTGTTGTAATGCCCGCATACTTTCATAGCATGTATTCTGCACCAATTATTAGCGTAGAATCTCTGTTTGTCAATTGCCCATCTGTAATTTGTTTACCCAGCATATTTATTTTATTGGGGAGGCGCCTCTAGTGAACTGTGGACCCCGGTCCTTCTTCTTTTAATTGCAATCTTCTACAGCATTTTCCTGTTCTGTTCTCTGCAAACAATTTGATAAGGGGTGGCCCGATCTTCTCAGTAAGCAACGGTGGTGATGATGATCACGGGATGAACACGGCGGAGATAATTTGATGAAGAGTGGATGATAACTTGTATGACGCAACGACATCTCTCGATTGGTCCCTGTCACCAATGCAACAGCTCTCAACCCTGCAAGATATTCGCAACTCCACACACTTGCGCACGTAGCCGCCGACCACGAAGCGGTAAGTTGCAACCTTCTAATTACCAATGGAACAGCAGATCACACAAGACTTTCAGAATTACTGTTGGAGATATGCCCAAGAGGCAATAATAAAGTGGTTATTATAATATATCTTTGTGTTTATGATAAATGTTTGCATACCATGCTATAATTGTATTAACCGAAACATTGATACATGTGTGTTATGTAAACAACAAGGAGTCCCTAGTAAGCCTCTTGTATAACTAGCTTGTTGATTAATAGATGATCATGGTTTCGTGATCATGAACATTGGATGTTATTAATTACAAGGTTATGTCATTAGATGAATGATGTAATGGACACACACCCATATAAGCGTAGCATAAGATCACGTCATTAAGTTCTATTTGCTATAAGCTTTTGATACATAGTTACCTAGTCCTTCGACCATGAGATCATATAAATCACTTACACCGGAAGGATGCTTTGATTACATCAAACGCCATTGCGTAAATGGGTGGTTATAAAGATGGGATTAAGTATTCGGAAAGTGTGAGTTGAGGCATATGGATCAAGAGTGGGATTTGTCCATCCCGATGACGGATAGATATACTCGGGGCCCTCTCGGTGGAATGTCGTCTGATTAGCTTGCAAGCATGTGACTAGATCACAAGAGATGACATACCACGGTACGAGTAAAGAGTACTTGTCGGTAACGAGGTTGAACAAGGTATGGAGATACCGATGATCGAACCTCGGACAAGTAAAGTATCGCGTGACAAAGGGAATCGGTATCGTATGTAATTGGTTCAATCGATCACTAAGTTATCGTTGAATGTGTGGGAGCCATTATGGATCTCCATATCCCGCTATTGGTTATTGGTCGAGAGGAGTCTCGACCATGTCCGCATAGTTCACGAACCGTAGGGTGACACACTTAAGGTTTGATGTCGTTTTAAGTAGATATGGAATATGGAATGGAGTTCGAATATTTGTTCGGAGTCTCGGATGGGATCCAGGACATCATGAGGAGGTCCGGAATGGTCCGGAGAATAAGATTCATATATAGGAAGTCACTTTCCAAGTTTGGAAATGATCCGGTGCATTTATGGAAGGCGCTAGAATGTTCTAGAACTTTCCGGAAGAAATCACCATGGAAGGTGGAGTCCCGGTTGGACTCCACCAACCCTAACCAGCCAACCAAGTGGGAGGGTGGAGTCCATGGTGGACTCCACCTCTTGGCCGGCCAACAAGGAGGGAAAGGGAGGAGTCCCTGTCCCCCTAGGTTTCGTCCATATGGAAGGTTTTGAATTGGGGTCTTATTCGAACCTTTGGGCAAGCCTTAGGGATTCCACCTATATAATGAGGAGGAGAGGGAGGGGGCCGGCCACACCAAGCCAGCCGCACCACCCAAGGCACCCAAGGCCGGCGCCCCCTCTCCCAAACCCTAGCCAGCCCCCTCCTCCCACTTCTCCCGTAGTGCTTAGGCGAAGCCCTGCCGGAGATCTCCACCACCACCGACACCACGCCGTCGTGCTATCGGGATTCCGAGGAGGATCTACTACTTCCGCTGCCGCTGGAACGGGAGAAGGACGTCGTCATCAACACCGAACGTGTGACCGAGCACGGAGGTGCTGCCCGATCGTGGCACCGCAAGATCTTCTACGCGCTTTTGAAAGCGGCAAGTGATCGACTACATCAACAACGAGATCTAATCTCGTAGGCTTTGGAAATCTTCGAGGGTTAGTCTCATGATCTTCTCGTTGCTACCATCTACTAGTTTGGATCTTGGCTTGTTATTCGTTCTTGCGGTAGGAAAAATTTTGTTTTCTATGCTACGAATCCCATCAATTACACCAAATCAAGGCAATATGGTGTAGGGATTCAATAGAGTTGCAAAGCAATCAACTATGAACTAGGGTTTATCTTAAACGTGGTCTAAAGCTATTGTGGGGGCGTCCTGGGCACTTATATAGGGGTTCAGGACGACCTCAGATCGAAAAATTACAAGAATAACCGACCCGAGATCCTGTCGGGATGACTCGGACACGGCCGGTCCGGGGGCCGGTCGACCGGGCTCGGGACCGGGCTGGCCGGCTCAACCGGGCACCGGGTGGCAACCGGACGGGACGTCCAGGCTTACTGGATAGGGCCCGGTTGGCTCAAGCGGGAAATCCGGACGACGCCGGGTTGGTCCGGCGTGGCACGCGGCCGACCGGGTCTGGGACCGGACGCGCCGGCGTGGCGGCCGGTCAGACCGGATCCGGCCTGAACTTGGTCTTCTTCCCTCGCGCATGCCTCCCTCTCCTCCCTCGCGCTTCCATGGGATGTCTTCATGTCCAGCTTCATGGCTAGCTTTACGTCCAGTTTCTGGTCCAGCTGCTCCTCTCCTCCTCGTGTGATGCTTGCTCCCTCCTCATACCTGATCATACATAAGTAATAGGACTTAGGCAGCATAAAGTTCTCATCGATCAAAGTATCACTTAGGAACAAATTCACCTGTTATTTAAGTAGCTTCGCACGAGCTCTTGTCATTGGTCCTATCCTGACTTCATTGGACTTGAGCTTCACAGCAGGAACGTCTTCATCTTGCAATGACGGAGGTAGTTGTGTGGTAGGGATGTCCTCATCACCCCCCCCCCCTTCAAAAGGCGTCGACCTCGACGCTCCAAGGTCTTCTCCATCATATGGTGTCAAATCAGCCACATTGAAAGAATTGCTGACACCAAACTCATCAATTGGAAGATCTATAGAGTATGCATTATCATTGATCTTGGAAAGCACTTTGTAAGGACCAGCACCACGAGGAAGCAACTTGGACCTCCGTAGCTTCGGGAACCTATCCTTGCGAAAATGTACCCAGACCATATCACCAGGCTTGAACAATATCTCCTTGCGCTTCTTGTTCATCCTTGCAGCATTGCTCTTGCCTTTCTTCTCTATCAACTCTTTAGTCTTCACATGAATCTTTCGCACAAAATCTGCCCTCTTAGATGCCTCCATATTTACTCTCTCATGTATGGGTAAAGGCAACAAATCCAGCGGAGTAATGGGTTTGAAACCATACACCACCTCAAAAGGACACAACTCTGTGGTAGAATGTACCGTTGTAAGCAAACTCCACATGCGGCAAACAGTCCTCCCACTCCTTCAGTTCTTCTTGATCATGGATCTCATAGTTGTGACAATGTTCTATTCACCACCTCAGTTTGACCATCAGTTTGGGGATGACAAGTAGTACGAAAAGTAGCTTCGTCCCCCCTTTCTCCAAAGCGTCTTCCAAAAGTAGCTCATAAACTTTACGTCACGATCAGAAACAATAGTCTTCGGGACTCCATGTAGACGTACAATCTCCCTGAAAAACAGGTTAGCAATATGCGACGCATCGTCGCTCTTGTGGCAGGCAATAAAATGTGACATCTTAGAGAATCTATCCTGTACCACAAATATCGAATCATGGCCTCTCTTAGTACGCGGCAAACCCAACACAAAATCCATACAAATGTCTTCCCAAGGTGTAGTAGGTGCCGGTAACGGAGTATACAAACCGTGAGGCTTCAGCTTGGACTTGGACTTGTTGCAAGTAATGCACCTCTTCACATATCTGTCCACATCCCGCCTCATCTTTGGCCAATAAAAGTGGTCAGCTAGCATGAGTAGCGTCTTCTCACGCCCAAAGTGACCCATCAAACCTCCAGCATGTGATTCCTGCAATAAGAGCAAACGCACAGACGATTCTGGAACACATAGTTTGTTAGCTCTAAACAAGAACCCATCATGTATGTGATATTTTTCCCATGCTTTACCAATAGCACACAAGCGATATGGTTCAGCAAAATCATGATCAGTAGCATACAAATCACATAGTATTTCTAATCCAGGAATTTTAACATCAAGTTGAGTTAATAGCATATTCTCCCTAGATAGAGCATCATCAACAATATTATCTTTCCCTTTCTTATGCTTAATAATGTATGGAAAAGACTCAATGAACTCAACCCACTTAGCAAGACGCTTATGCAAAGTAGATTGAGCTTTCAGATATTTTAAAGCTTCATGATCAGAATGTATGATAAATTCTTTTGGCCACAAGTAATGTTGCCAAACCTCAAGAACTCTAATTAAAGCATACAATTCTTTATCATATATAGGATAGTTCAACTTAGCACCAGAAAGTTTCTCAGAAAAATATGCAATTGGGCGACCCTCTTGCATCAACACACCACCAATTCCAATACCACTAGCATCACATTCAATCTCAAATTGCTTATTGAAATCAGGAAGTGCAAGCAATGGTGCAGAAGTTAACAATCGTTTCAGTTCATCAAAAGCATGATCTTGGGCTGCGCCCCACTCAAAAACAACACCCTTTTTTGTCAATTCATTCAAAGGTGCAGCAATAGTACTAAAATTGGGCACAAATCTTCTATAAAACCCAGCAAGACCATGAAAACTTCTTACTTGACTCACATTCATGGGAGTAGGCCAATTTGGATAACTTCAATTTTAGACACATCTACTTCTACTCCATGCTTAGAGACAACATAACCCAGAAATATGACCTTATCTTTGCAAAATGAGCACTTCTCAAGATTACCATAGAGTTTATTATCACGCAACACTTGCAAAACATGTCGAATATGTATAGTATGGTCAGATTCATTGCGGCTGTAGATTAATATGTCATCAAAATACACAACCAAAACTTGCCAATAAAATTACGCAAAACATGGTTCATCAGTCTCATGAAAGTGCTAGGTGCATTAGTCAAACCAAAGGGCATTACTAACCACTCATATAAACCAAATTTTGTTTTAAAGGCTGTTTTCCATTCATCCCCCTCTTTCATCCTAATTTGATGATAACCACTACGCAAATCAATTTTAGAGAAAAACAGAAGCACCACTCAATTCATCTAGCATATTCTAAACGGGGAATAGGATGACGATATCGAATAGTAATGTTGTTTATCGCCTACAATCTACACATGCGCCATGTACCATCCTTCTTAGGAACTAGAATAACAGGAACAGCACAAGGACTAAGGCTTATGCGGATATAACCTTTGTCGAGTAGCGCTTGTACTTGCTTGTGTATCTCCTTCGTCTCTCCGAGGTTCGTTCTATATGGCGCCCTATTGGGCAGCGAAGCTCCGGGATCAAGTCAATTTGATGCTCAATACCACGCAATGGTGGTAGTCCTTGTGTACCTCCTCCGGAACACATCGCCGAATTCCCCAACACATTAGAAACACCAAGAGGAACAGGGGTCATGTCGTTAGAAACCAAAACCGTACCCCTGTACATGAGCACAAGAGGCATGGCTGTAGGATCCTCACTAAATTCTCTCATGTCTTCTTTGGTGGCTAATAAGACTAAGGAATTCACTCTCTCACTTCGTTATATCACTCACGGTATTACAATTCTCTCGCCTATCTATAGGTGCATCCTCCAAGTTTACTTCAACTTTCTGACGAGATTCATTGACAATTTGCTGTGGTGACATAGGCTGTAAGTTGATTTTCTTGCCCTTGAACTCCAAGTGATATGTATTGGCACGGCCATTGTGTTGCACAGAGGTCATAGAGCCAAGGCCGACCCAATAGTAGGTGACACCGTCATAGGAACCACATCAAAATCAAGGAATCCTTATACGGTCCAATCGCAAACTCAACACGCACCATGTGGTTTACCTTCATCTCACCATTGTCGCTCAACCATTGAATATAGTATGGATGCGGGTGCGGTAGATACTTCAACTTCAGCTTGGTACACAACTCCTTGCTTGCTAAATTGCGGCAACTCCCGCCATCAATAATGACCTTGCAAGCCTTGTCAGGACCAACTAAAGCCTTTGTTTGGAACAAATTGCAGCGCTGAGTAGATGCACTGGGCAACACATTAAGAGCACGCCGAGACACAACAATAGTGCGAGCTTCAGACGGATAAGCATCTACACCATCACTATCATAGTCATCATCTTCTGGAGCATATGGATCAACATCATCTCCAGTCTGTACTCATTGTCCTCATTAATAATCATGACCTTGCAGTTAGGACAATCTCTCTGAAGTGACCCTTGCCACCACATGTATGACAATTCATATCGTGGTTGCGCGCAGTAGACATGCTAGACCACTCATACTTGCAGCAGGTTCGGACTTCTTTGTGTTGGACACATTGGAGACCGGCTTGCTAGACGGAGTAGAATAAGGTGCGCGGCGCGAAGATGGCGCCGGCGCCGTGGATGGAGGCGCCCTAGGCGTGTAGCGCCCAGCCCCGTAGCACGACCTTTAACTTGTGCTTCTTCAGCCAAATGTGATTTAGCTTCTCTGGCATGATGTAGCAACTCATTCATAGTGGTGTAACTGTGATGACGAACAATGCCTTTGATATCAAACTTCAAGCCATGTAGAAAACGATTCATTGTCATCTCAAGTGGTTCACGGACACGGCCACGCTGCATAAGCATCTCCATCTCCATGAAATAAGTATCAACAGTCTTCACACCTTGTCTCAATAGGGTCAACTTATCATATATAGATCACAAATAATTAGTGGGCACAAAACGAGCTTGCATAAGAGCCTTCATCTCTCGCCATGTACGAACGGGCAGCTCGTTATCTTCTTGACGAGTGCGTTTCACTCCATCCCACCAACGCAATGCATAACCATCAAATTCTGAGGAAGCAAGCTTGACCTTCCTATCTTCAGTATAAGTATGTAAGCGCCATAACTTCTCAATCTTCAGCTCCCAAGTGAGGTATTCTTCAACATCGCACCTCCTTCAAACTTGGGTATAGAATTTTGGCTTACCCAATCCGTCTTCTTCCTCAAACCCACGACCTTGACGTCGGAGTTCAACAAACCCACGAGCGCGGTTACCACGCCCAGCACCACGACCAGCGTCAGGTGCTTCATCTTGAAGCTCAGGGTCGCCTTCTTCTTCTTCTTGTTGCTGTTGTTGGGTGAGATTATCAACAGCTAGTTGCAAAACTTGAAGACTGCGCTGGATATCCGTCATTTGATCTTTCATTGTAGTGACGGTCGCACTAGTAGTATCCAGCTTTGATCTCGTCAACTGTCTCTTAAGTTCATCGTCCTGAGTGCGGAATTCACGTCGCATCTCATTACGAAGAGCCTCATACTCCCTCCATGTCATCACATAGCGGCATCCTTGTTTTTCTGGTTAACAATTTTCTCATCACTAGAAGACATGGTTAGTAGGTTAGTGCACTAAAACAAATATATATGGTGGTACTCTCACAACTCACTCAAAACTGATAAGAAAAGGAAATCTTACCGCTCCAAAGTGAATTAGTATTGCTTACCACTTGTAGTAACAACTAGTGCACGGATGTAGCGAAGCGAATATCAAGGGTATAAGAACAATCACACGACAAAGCAGGGTATATGTGGGGCTGTAGGTGGGCTACCTATTTGCACCAATAAGCTCTAGCGCTGACCGTAGACAACCAATGATACTCACACAAGGAGATAAATGTGGCAATGCAACTATATGGATGAAAGGTTGCAATGCACTCGAGAGACGCTAGCAAAGCTCAACATGCATAAGATTGCTCAACTACAGGTGCAGTTCAAGAAAACTTAGGCCTTCACTTGATTCTACCAGCACTTCACTTCTTCTTTTTGGAATTTTCTTTTGTATAACACGCAGCTATGTAGCTCTTTTTGCTTCTTTTCAATTTTCTCTTTTTTTTGTTTTTTTAGAACTCAACTCCTTGATAACACGGCCAACAGGTAATGCAAAACACCAAAACCCTAATGAGCAGCCTATCGAGCGGTAAAACTAGTCTCTTCTGGGGAAGTTCCAAGTCACTTATATCTAGGCTGTGGCTATGGTTTGGACAAACACACTGTATGCTATGTGGACTCAGAACAACAAAAACTGACTCTAGATGAAAGCGGAGACACAAACCCTAACAATACTAGATGGAAGAAAAGATACGCAAAAACAACTACGAAAAGCAACTAAAACTTGAAATTAGTGCAATCTAAGGCTATGGAAAACCCTAACCCTAACTTTTATGGCTTTTTCTGGATAGGAAAACACTCACAACTCAACTATGGGGTGGATTGTGGATGGCTTACCGAGGAAACACTGAAATCTGATACCAAGATGATAAGGGGTGGCCCGATCTTCTTAGTAAGCAACGGTGGTGATGATGATCACGGGATGAACACAGCGGAGATAATTTGATGAAGAGTGGATGATAACTTGTATGACGCAACGAGATCTCTCGATTGGTCCCTATCGCCAATGCAACAACTCTCAACCCTGCAAGATATTCGCAACTCCACACACTTGCGCACGTAGCCGCCGACCACGAAGCGGTAAGTTGCAACCTTCTAATTCCCAATGGAACAGCAGATCACACAAGACTTTCAGAATTACACCAAATCATGGCAATATGGTGTAGGGATTCAATAGAGTTGCAAAGCAATCAACTATGAACTAGGGTTTATCTTAAACGTGGTCTAAAGCGCTGTGGGGGCGTCCTGGCACTTATATATGGGTTCAGGACGACCTCGCATCGAAAAATAAGAATAACCGACCCAGACGGATCTAGTCGAGAGAGACTCGGACACAGCCGGTCTGGGGGCCGGTCGACCGGGCCTGGGACCGGGCTGGCCGGTCAGAACCGGGCCAGGCACCGGGTGGCAACCGGACGGGACGTCCAGGCTTACTGGATAGGGCCCGGTTGGCTCAAGCGGGAAATCCGGTCGGCGCCGGTTGGTCCGACGGGCACCGGCCGAGCGGTTCTGGGATCGACGCGGCTTGGCGGCCGGTCGGAACCATCCGCGCCGCTTAACTTGGTCTTCTCGCGCATGCCTCCCTCTCCTCCCTCGCCGCGCTTCCATGGGATGTCTTCATGTCCACCTTCATGGCTAGCTTTACGTCCAGCTTTCGGTCCAGCTGCTCCTCTCCTCCTCGTGCGATGCTTGCTCCCTCTCATACCCGATCATACATAAGTAATAGGACTTAGGCAGTATAAAGTTCTCATCGATCAAAGTATCACTTAGGAACAAATTCACCTGTTGTTTAAGTAGCTTCGCACGAGCTCTTGTCATTGGTCCAATCCTGACTTCATTGGACTTGAGCTTCACAGCAGGAACGTCTTCATCTTGCAATGACGGAGGTAGTTGTGTGGTAGGGATGTTCTCATCACAATTCTTCTTCCACACGGTTCGTTTAATCCTTTGTTTTCAGCAAAACCAGTGAGCTTGACAACCTCACTGAAAGTTGGGGACAAAGTACTTGGTTGTTTGTGTGCAGGTCTCCACGTGTTGCCGACACGGTAGTGCGCCCACGAGTTGGTTCATCACCTCAGAGAAAAATTTCTCCTCGGTCGATAAACCTTGGTTTCTTACTGAGGGAAAACTTCCTGCTGTGCTCATCATACCTTCCTCTTGGGGTTCCACTCAACGTTGCGCATAAATTCTCCTTCATCAACTCCGCGCTCAGCAATGCCAAGTGCAAACGTTTTGATGGTGGTGTCATGCCATGCAAGTGGTATATATCAGCTAGACGTCAACCTGATGGAAGGACAATAAGGGTGAATCAAATTGCAAAAGCACATACTTGTATTACAAGTTCACAAATGTTTTCAAAAATGACATCCCAACTTTTGGTGGCAGAAAAAAATCACTCCTATTTTAGCCAAGACACCAAACACCACTGCAAACAAACTGAAAGTATACCTGGAAAAGGATTACCCAATCCAGCTGAAATATACTACAGTTTGGAAGGCAAAGCAAAGAGTGATGAAACAATTATTTGGTGATTGGGCAAATACATTTAGAATGCTTTATAGCTTCAAAGCAGAAGTGGATAAAAGGTATCCTGGCAGTGTTGTTGAGATAGATACCGAGGTGACACCAGATGAGAAAGTGTACTTGTCCAAATTCTTCATGGCTTTACAGCCTTGCATTGATGGCTTCAAAGCAGGCTACCGTCCATATTTGAGTATAGATTCATCATTTTTGACTGGCAAGTGGAATGGTCAACTTGCAGCTTGCAATGCTCTAGATGGACACAATTGGATGTACCATGTAGCTATTGGCTTGTTTCAGTCTGAGACAGAGGCTTCATGGACATGGTTCATGATGCAGTTGAAAAGAAGCATTGGTCCAGTGTCCCCTTTGGCAGTCCACACTGACGCATGTAAAGGGCTAGAAAATGCAGTGAAGAATGTTTTTCCCCATGCTGAGCAGAGGAAGTGCTTTGGTCATATGTGGATGAATGTGATCAAAAAATTCAGAGGAGATGCATTTGGCCACCTGTGGCCAGCAGCAAGAGCATACAAGCTTAGTACACAGGAGTATCATCTGAATAAGATAAAAGAAGCAAGCATTGAGTTTGGCCCTTGGATGGATACCTACCATTCTCTTTTGTGGTACAGGTCAGGATTTAACACTGCCATCAAGTGTGATCATATCAACAACAATTTGGCAGAAAGTTTTAACAACAGGATAAATGATTTGAAGGACTTGCCTGTCCATGACATGGTTGACCAAATTAGGATCATGATCATGAGGTTATGGGAATTGAGAGCAAGGATTGGTGATAAGCTGCAAGGGCAGGATAAACTGCCTGCTGTAGTGCAACAGGTAGTCAACAGGAGTAGAGGGCTTGCACACTTGTGTGTTGTGAAATCCTCATTGCATGGTGGTGAAGTTAGAGACACAAAGACTACCAGAAGGCATGTTGTTGACACTGAAAATAAAGAATGCAGCTGCCTTGAGTGGCAACACACTGGAAAACCTTATGAACATGCCATCATTTTTTGGCATCCAAACCCAATCTAAATATGCACCCATATTTGCATGAATATTACCCAGTTCAAAAATTCATAGCTGCATATGCACAACCAATTCCACCACTTACAGATCAGTCTCAGTGGCCTGAAGTGGACATAGAATTCTCCTTGTGCGCTCCTTTGATGAGAAGGAAGGCTGGCAGGCCTAAACAGAGTAGATACAAGGCTTGGTTTGAAAAAGGTGGGAGCAGTAAGAAGGGAAGAAAGATGAAAAGAAAGACGCCAAGCCAAAAAGGCCCCAAAAAGGTAACAAAAATAGATGCAAGCTTTGTGAAGAACTTGGACACCGAGCTGGATCACCCAAGTGTAGATACACCGAGCCAAAGGGGTAAGTATGTTCTAATTCATCCAAAATCTCTATTTTTGCACTCACTAACCATATGGCATGAATTGTTTTTCAGGAAGAAACGTGTGTTTCAGCATCTTGTAACTGAACCACTTTGTCCAGCCAAAAAAGCAAGAATTGGGGGGTGTAGAAAGAAGAGGAGTGTGGTGACTGTGTTCGGCTCTGTGCAACCTGGAGCAGTTTTGGAAGAACAGGGTCCTGTTTTGGAGGATGTCCAAATTGATGCTGGTTTGGAGGATGTCTGTTGGGGGGATGACCCCCGGTATGCCAAAGGCATGCCAAACCGGATGGTTTGAACCATCAAGATACCGGTTTAAAAGTTATTCCGGCTAAACAAGAGTTGGCTCTATGCTAAGTGAATCATGCCGGTATCCCAGGAGGGGTATACCGAAGTGTACTAAGAAGGTACCGGAGTACCGATACAAAGCACACTGTAGCACGTCGGCAAGGCTGGTCAAAGATTCTCTCCGAGCTAGAGGACAAGGATGAGCGAAGCACTTCGGCTTTAAACGAAGCCACGACGCCAAAGCAAAAGGTGACGTAAAAAGGTAGCCGGATGATGCCCCGCCCGATTAAAGAGATCTCGGCCACCAGCTGTGCGAGCTTTGTAAAGTAGTTTGTCTATTCAAAGATGCCATTAGGGTTTCCTAGGGTTTCTTCCCCTGTAAGCCACCCTCTCCCCTATATAAGGAGAGGGGGCACGCCCTTGCACGGGTACGTTTTGGGAGGTTGGACGTTCAGTATTGGAGCATATACCAAAAAACCTGTAATCTCTTGTGTTCAAGGAATAGAAAGATCTGAGGGAGAAATAGTTGGTGTGTTCTTCTTCTTCTACCTCTGGCCAAAGCCAAGTTCCGCCTAGGAAAGCAACCGGCTACCCTTCCGGAAACCCTCCCCCGAATCCTCTAGCGCACATTCGGCCCCAATCTTAGCCATCCTATGGCATCTGTCTGTTCACCACGACGACAGTTGGCGCCCACCGTGGGGCCAGCAGCGGCGCTTGCTGGAGTTCATATTCGGGCGGGCCTCCTCACCATCTCCGGCGAGCGTGTCGTCACTGCGCTCGTCGACCGCGTCCTCTCGACGGACTTCATCAACGACAACATTGGCTGCTTCGCCAACGGCGGTAAGTTCCCCAAGAACGGCAGCATCATCGAGTTCGGCAGCCACCGCGTCTACCTCGGCACCGTCTGGGAGCGCCAGTACCCCTCGCCGGTGTTGGTGGCGCCGGACTCGCCAAGATCTTCATCAACTCGCGGGTTGCGTTCCGACCGCGCCGCCGGCAGCGTCGAGGCGATGATGGCCGGCGCAGGAGGCGCTGGCGAAGCGGCAGCTAAGGAGGGTGCTGGGCCTGCCAAGTTCGGGCGCATGGCAAAGCCTCCAACGGAGCGCGACGGGATCATCCCGGCACCACTACCGCGCCACCGGCGGCAACCCTGCTGCAGGCCGCCGTGGGCTCGTTGGCCACGCCCATCGCTATGAACCCCGGTAATGTAAGGAGTTCTTTTTCGTACCTTATTCGCTATGAACAAAGATGCCGGCACCTCGAATGAATCTCGGGGACTACCTCTACCGGAATATGTAACATGTTTATTTTTTCAGTTTACCGGTTGCTTAGTGAACGTTTTTTCTTTCCGGTTTAGTAGCGTGTCAAACTTACCGGAGTCTTCGACTCGCTGTTGTCCGCAACCCGGCTATGGCAAGCAAAGATAAGAAACCGGTAGGGAATTAAACACGTGAACCACGAAAAGAGGGAGTGGGAAAACGACAATCCGGAAAAGTTTAACTAACCCCGGTCATACCGGTTTTTTGTGAAACATTTCGAATTGTTTCTAAGTTCAAGAAAATGCTTGCTTGGCAAAAGAACTTTGGAACTCATACAAAACCCAGAGGTAGGCAGAGCCAAAGCAAAAGAACCAAGTGTGCATCAGATTGGATGCGGCAACAAATCCGGAATCTTCACCGTGCAAGTGGAAGTAAAACCAAAACAAACCGAAAGGGTCTTAATCACATAAATGCCGGCTTAATGTACAAGCCTACCGGCGCACCGGTTAAAGTTAAGAGTAGCACCACCAAAGACTTAAGTAGCATACATTCTCCCACCCGGCATACCGGGGAAATTTCACGAGGTTGTTTTTTATGAGACAGGAACAAAGTTGTCACGGGTAAAGTGGAGATGAGCTCTCCGGGGCTTAAGTGGCAATAGCAGGTGTTTCTGGGGCTTGCCCAGGTGCAGCAAGGCTCGAACAAAGCCGGGCCGGCATTCATATGCGTAGAGTTGCTACAAAGGTCAAGTATTTATGATGTATATGCATTGACTAACCTTGTCTTTAGGCACAGCTGTTCCCGGATGAGAATTCATCGTTACCATTAGCTTTCTTAACTCATCATGTATCATGGCATCATCTAATATCCCTGATCGCCGCTTATCATGGCACTATCTAATATCCCAGATCGCCGTTTATCATGGCACCATCTAATATCTCAGATCGCTATCTATTCCGGTTGGCCAAAGTACCATGCCAAAGTCAGCTACGTCGTATCACAGACAACGCGGTATTGACTACCATATCAGGTCACTGCAGGTTTGGGATGGCCAACCACCATGGCTCACCGAATATCATTCTGGCATAACCCGCGAAGGTTATATGTCAAACATGCCAAGATGGCAAAATTCAATCCGGTATACACCGGTATGTGACAAAGCCCAAGAGGGCAAAATGTCAAACATGCCAAGATGGCAAAATTCCATCCGGTATACACCGGTATGTGGCAAAGCCCAAGAGGGCAAAATGTCAAACATGCCAAGATGGCAAAATTCCATCCGGTATACACCGGTATGTGACAAAGCCCAAGAGGGCAAAATGTCAAACATGCCAAGATGGTAAAATCCCATCCGGTATACACCGGTGTGTGACAAAGCCCAAGAGGGCAAAATGTCAAAAATGCCAAGATGGCAAAATTCCATCCGGTATACACCGGTATGTGACAAAGCCCAAGAGGGCAAAATGTCAAACATGTCAAGATGGCAAAATTCCATCCGGTATACACCGGTATGTGACAAAGCCCAAGAAGGCTAGACCGGTATGAAAAAGATGCCGGTAAAAGAAGGAGATGAGAACGAGAGCTAACCATTGACAAGTTTCGCGCCAGGTACTACGTGCTTAACCCGAAACTCGGGGACTAGCTATGCCGGTTTTTTGGCAAGTTTCGCGCCAAGTACTGCGTGCTTAACCCGAAACTCGGGGACTGTGTATACCGGTATGAAAAAGATGCAAAAAAAAGAGGAAGTGCTTTTTGGAAGATTCACGCTAAGTGTTTCTCACTTAACCCGAATCTCGGGGACTGTGAGTATATATACATCGGGTTTCATGTTTAAACTGGTAAGATACCGGAAAACAGGCATACGATACTGGCATTGGTTAATATCATGCTATGAGAATGCAAATTTTTCAGCGGACGGAGGCTTGTTGATAAAAGAAATCGGCTAAAAGAAGCCCAGAGAGGTAGGCAGAGCCAAAGTAAAAGAACCAAGTGTGCATCGGATTGGATGCCGAAACAATTCCGGAATCTTCACAGTGCAGGATAAAAGCAAACGATAAATAAAGTGCTAAGATAGCATATGAACTTAAACTTCATAAGTTACCGGTATAGCTTACCGGCATAAAATGTTGTATCGCAGCCAAAAAATCGGCAAAGTATTATTTTACATCATAAGACCCCGGCATACCGGGGTAGAATTTAACGATCAATGTTTTGAGACATCAGGTGATACATATAGCAAGTGCGTTCAGGCAACCGGGGGCTGCGTGCCGGCTTCGGGAGCTTCACCTTGTTCCGGAGGAGCTTCACCTTCCGCCGCTTCTTCATCCTCCTCGTCCTCAGCGTTTTCTTCCTCGTCGTCGGAGATTTCGTCTCTGATGCCGGGGGGAGGAGGGATGAAGGTTTGCGTGGGGGCGAACTCCGCGATCCGGTAGGCGCGGTCCTGGCGCTTGGCAGTCAAGACCGGATCCGTGTCTGTGGGTGCATCGCCGCGCAGGCTGTGGAGAGCATCCAGATCAAGGTCTTCGTACCAAGAGCAAGCGGTGCGTAACGCCGCATCCGCTCCGGCACGGGCCGGCGAGCACCTCCACTCCCGGAACCTTTTTCCGGCATCCCTCAGACGATCGGAGAGAAGCGTCAAAGTTCCCGGGACGGCTTCCCCAGGCCACAGCACTTTGAAAATTTGGATGGCCCTCTCCGGCAGCTCACCCAGGTGCCGGTCCACAGCTCTCATATGAGAGATCCGGGCAGCCAGCGCCACGAGATGGTCATAGGCATCCCAGGGCGCATCCGGATTGGTCATGGATTGCTCAGCCCTGCGTGCAGCCACCTTCTTGGAAGCATGCACCTGGGAATCCGTAAAGAGTTCTGCGGAAAGAAGAAGAGAAGAGAATCGGCATAAGAAAATGTTGCCGGTAAGATAGGAAAAAAGCTTGTAAGCAGAAAAGGCAAGGGGAACAAATATAAAGAGATCTTGCAGGAAAAAGAGAAGCTTTTAAGCAATAGAAAAGAAAGAGGACTTACGGAAGGCTAGAGCATCGGCTTGCATGACCAACCGGTCATATGCGGCCTGATCTGTGGTGAGGGTAGCGATCTGGCCTTCTGCCGCTTTTCGCGCCTTGCTCTCCTCTTCCAGCTCCGCCCGCAGCACTTCGCTGTTGTGGGCAAACTCCTTCAAGGTGTCGTCCAGCTTCCTCTCAGCAGCAGCCTTGGCATCCTTGAGCTCCTGAGAGTGCCGGACTTCAGCTTCTATAAGCTTATCCTTCAGCTCGGAGAAGCAAGTCCTCTGAGCATCCAGAGCCTGTTGGTGCTCCTTGGCGAGCTGCTCCTTTTTAGCTGCAGTCCGGAAGCAAAATGTTAACAGAAAGAAACCGGTAGATCAAAAAGGCGGAAACCAACCGGAAAAGAAACGGTACCTTTGAGCGCGGCGAGCTGGTCGGTGAGGGCCTTGACGGTGGCTTCCGGCACAGCTGGCGTGCGGAGAGTTTATATAAGTACTTAAAGAAAGAAGCAACCGGTAAAAAGAAGCCGGAGGCACAAAAAACTAACCTTGGCATTTGCTGTGGGCCTCGGAGAGGTACCGGTGCTCCCACAGAAGCTCCTCGAAGAGTTGCTTCCGGGTGTCCAAGTGCCCTGTTCAAGTAAAAAGGTTCCGGTTAGAGGATACCGGTACTGAAACAAAGTTTCGCGCTAAGAGCTGCGATCTTAACCCGAAACTCGGGGACTGGCTATGCCGGTTTCTTTTGTTTCTAACAAAGTTTCGCGCTAAGAGCTGCGATTTTAACCCGAAACTCGGGGACTGGCTATGCCGGTTTCTTTTGTTTCTAACAAAGTTTCGCGCTAAGAGCTGCGATCTTAACCCGAAACTCGGGGACTGGCTATGCCGGTTTCTCTTGTTTCTAACAAAGTTTCGCGCTAAGAGCTGCGATCTTAACCCGAAACTCGGGGACTTGGAAGATATATGCAAGCTTGAAAGGGAAAAAACCGGCACAGATTTAAAGAGTTGTGAAGTTTGTGCAACTTACCGCCACGTTGTGGTTGGCGTCGTGCCACGCGTTGTCAAATTCTTTGACCGCGCGCCGCAACCGGCCAAAGTGCTGCCCGGTACTCCGGGGGCCGGCAGGATCAATCACCGGTAGCTTGTCCTTCCCCAGGCCGAGCGTCGCTGGGGACAGATCCGCCCGATTCCACTTTTCAGCGTAATCGGCGAGGTGGCCCAGGTCAGTTCCGCCGTGGGTGAGCTCGGTGATCCGGCCCAGCTGAGCTGAGACCGTTTCTCCGGCCACAAGGGTGGCGCGACCGGCATGCAGCACGAGGCTCCGCGAGCCGGAAGAAGGAGAGCTGGCGGCGCTGACCACCGCGGCAGGATCCTGCGCTGGAGGCGTAGGCTTGGCGGTGGTTGGCTTGCCGGCAGGAGCAGCTGGTGGAGGCGCAGGAGCTTCCGGTGCATCCTTGGCCGCAGAGGAGCTTGCCGGCGCGGAAGAATCCGGCACGGACTTAGAAGGAGAGGAGGTAGACGTCGTCGTCTTCTCCGGGACGGGAGGACCCAGAGGTTCCGCCCTCCCGGATCTTCTCGGCGGGATGTCGGAGTTGTCTTGAACTTCGAGGGAAGAGTAAATCCCTCCGCGTGATCTGAAGTTCAGGGGCCGCGCGCCCCGCACTTGTGTTGCCTCCCCGGGGGGAGGCTGGAGATTTGCCGGCACCAGATGGTACCGGACATGGTTGTGGAGGAGGAGAGGCCCTGGCAGCATCCTCAGACCTTTCCGGCCTCATGCCGGTGGCGCTCTTGGCAATCTTGAGCGGAGGGCTAAAAAGATAAAGAAAAAGAAGGTTCAGGAAAAAGTTTCCGGAAAAAGGAAATCATGAAACAAAAGGGAAAGTGTAAATGAAAATTTACCCGGAGGCAACCGGCATCTCCCGCTTCCGGTAGCGCTTGGCCGTGACCTCCTTCCCGGCTACAATTTCCTTCCGGGAGCGCTTGGGGGGAGGAGCATCGCTCGAACCGGCTTCAGGTGCCGGCGCTTTCTTCTTCTGGCCCCTGGTGGCAAGTTTGTCCAGGAACTCCTGGCCAACCATCGCCTCCAGCGGAGTGGCGTGCTCCACGACCGGGGGGTTAGCGCTGGCAGAGGGGAGATCTGCAGAAAGACGAAGTATAAGGTACCGAAAGAGTAAAATACCAAGAAACCGGAAGCTGCGGCTGAAAACTTACCGGGGCGCGAAGTGTGGGTCCTACCCATCTTGTGCTTGTGCCCAACCACGTGAGGATCCGGATCCTCCTTGTCCAGAGCGCGCTTGCGGATGGGGCCTTGTAGCGCTTCAGCGGCGATGCGAGGAAAGCGCTCGCAGATCTGGAAAAAGAAAGGAAAAAGATGGTTAGCGACACACTAAAAGATACCGGAATAACAACCCGGATTGCTCAACTCTTACTTCGTCGGATGGAGGATTGGAGGAGCTGAGGGGAAGTAAGCCCCACTCCCAGTCCATCGGCATATCTGTTTGACAGATTTGCCTAGCTTTGAGGACTACATCCTCTTTGCTTAGGGGGAAGCTGGAGATCTTTGTCGGATCACGGCGGCCGCACATCTGGCTCATCTTGTGAGCCCGGCGCTGGAGAGGAAGCACCCGGCGAGAGATGAACGCCCGGATGATGTCGTCGGAGCAGATGCCGGTATCCTTCTTGAGATTCTCTAGGAGGCGAACAATCCGGTTGGTTTCAATATGGTTGATCCCCGGATTGAACTTCCAGTTGACCTTTGACGGGGTGCCCGGAACGTATGCCGGCAGATTGATGAAATCCGCGGCGTCCTTGTTCTTCACGTAGAAGAAGCTCTCTTGCCACGCCCGGCATGACTCCAGGCCGGAGAACTTGAAGAAGGGGCTCCCCTGGCGCGCGCCAATGATACAAGAGCCGCACTGAACCGGAGGTTTCGGGTTCGGAATGTTCTTGCCTTGGACCGAGTTGATCCGAAGGCCAAAGAAGCGAGCGAAAGCTTCCTTCGTGGGAAGGAGACCTACGTAGGCCTCCATGAAGGAAACGAAGCAAGAAAGATAGAAAATGGCGTTGCCAGGGAGATGATGGGGTTGGAGTTCGTAGAAATCAAGGAACTCCCGGAAGAAATTAGAGGCCGGGAGGCCAAAGCCACGTTCGAAGTGAGCGGAGAAGACTACGTATTCTCCGGGTTCCGGCGCGGGTTCTACCTCGCCGCGCGGAAGCCGGCAAGCTACTTCTGCCGGAATCCTCCGGGAGCGGTACAACCAATCAATCTCCGGCTGCTTCACGTCGGAACCTTTCCAGGCTCCGCGGGTGATTGCCGCCGGGTTCGCTCTGGTTGCTTGGCTGGAGCTGCTGGTTTCCTGGCCCTTTCCGGCTCCGGCCTCGGGAGCAGAGGGGGAGATGTTCATCCGGTCAATCTCGGCCTCGAGCCTGTCGGTAGCTCCGCTGTGATGGCTGCTCCCGGTAGAATCGGAAACGTACTCTCCGGAAGACATACCGGAAAAAAGGAGCTCGAGTCTATCTAGAAACAAGTTTCCCCGGATCTACCCGCTCGCGAAGATCTACGAGTAAGAGAAAAAACAAAGGAAAGGAAAAGATAAATACCCTATCGGCCCAAGAACTGGAAGGAAAAAGGGGAGAGAATGTAGAGGCGTTGAGGCTAACCTGAGGCGGAGGGCGTGAAGACAATGGTCACCGGAGAAGCGGCGGAGATGAACAGAGATGAGGAAGAAGAAGGAGTAGCCGGGGCGGCGCTCGGAACGGAATCGGCGGAGGAGCTTCGCTGAAGCGCTGCGGGGCAAAGCCTCGCGGGACTTCCTCGCAGAGACTTGGCGGAACGGCAGACCTTGGTGGCGACCGGCGGCGAGAGGAGCGCAGAGGATGAAGGGCTCGAAGTACTCTGGGAGTGCGAATGCGGGGAAGAAGAAGAAGTGGAACCTCCACCCCCTTAAATAGAGAAAGGAGGTCGTGGGCCGGCAACCGCTGGGCCGCGATGGTTCGCCTGGTGGGCCGCCACGTGGCGCGCTGATACACGCGCAGAAAACGGGAAACCACAGGGAGGCCGCACGGATCCGGAACGGCAGCGAGGATCCTGTGTGGCATCATAATTGCTGGCGCCGAAGTCGAAGCGAAGTGACCTCTGAGACTGTTGTGCCAGACACAGTGCGCATGTCACTGACAAGCGTTGTACCCGAGATATTCTCGACTTCGTCGAGGAAAGTCTTAATGGCAAAGCTGCAGGAAAGATTTGGCAAGGAGCCGGATGAGTTAAAATGGAAACCGGAAGGATTAATCCGGTACGCTCCGGATGAGGACCTGGCATGGTCCATCGGATAGAATCCGCTGGACTATGCTAAACGTGAGATCGGCAGACGCCTAAAGTTTGAATCGGTTGCCAAGGTTTAAACCGGTAGCATGAATGTAAGGGAACTGGCATGGTCCGTTGGATAGGATCCACCGGACTATACCAGCTTCGGGGACTAATGTTGGGGGATGACCCCGGTATGCCAAAGGCATGCCAAACCGGATGGTTTGAACCATCAAGATACCGGTTTAAAGTTATTCCGGCTAAACAAGAGTTGGCTCTATGCTAAGTGAATCATGCCGTATCCTGGAGGTATACCGAACCGGCTAAGAAGGTACCGGAGTAGCCGCTGAGCCACCCGTAGCACGTCAAGGCTGGTCAAAGATTCTCTCCAGCTAGAGGACAAGGATGAGCGAAGCACTTCTGACTTTAAACGAAGCTCTGACGCCAAAAGCAGAAGGTGACGTAAAAGGTTGGATGATCGGGCGCCTGATTAAAGAGATACCGGCGTCACCGGTAGCCAAAGTAGCTTTGTAAAGTAGTTTGTCTGTTCAAAGATGCCATTAGGGTTTCCTAGGGTTTCTTCCCCTGTAAGCCACTCTCTCCCCTATATAAGGAGAGGGGGCACGCCCTTGCACGGGTACGTTTTGGGAGGTTGGACGTTCAGTATTGGAGCATATACCAAAAAACCTGTAATCTCTTGTGTTCAAGGAATAGAAAGATCTGGGGGAGAAATAGTTGGTGTGTTCTTCTTCTTCTACCTCTGGCCAAAGCCAAGTTCTGCCTAGAAAGCAACCGGCTACCCTTCCGGAAACTCTCCCCCGAATCCTCTAGCGCACATTCGGCCCCAATCTTAGCCATCCTATGGCATCTGTCTGTTCACCACGACGACAATGTCCAAATTGATCCTGTTTTGGAGGATGTACAAACTGAATCTGTTTTGGAGGATGTGCAAACTGGATCTGTTTTCGAGGATGTGCAAACTGAAGATCTTTTGGACCAAGTGGAAACTGATGATGTTTTGGACCAAGTGCAAACTGAAGCTGCTTTAGAGCATGTTGTCCATCCTGAAATTCCGCCTCCAAGTTGTGTTGTATGTTTAGGAAGGCCTACTGAAAGTGATGCAAAGAAAAAAAGGAGCATGAATGATATTCTTGGTATAAAACCAAAAACAAGCAAAAGCAAGCCAAGGCCGAAGAAGAAGAAATCAAAAGCCAAGAATAAGTGATGTATTGTATTGTTACTTTGATTCTTGAAAACTTGTGTGATTTGTAATTTGTATTATGAATATTTCAAATTCAAATTTGAACCATATTCAAATTTTAAATTTGGCACTCCTGAATAAGTGATGTTGCAATGCTATTTGATTGTTCTGCATCACTACTTTTTTGTAACTTGTTCATTTTCTGGAGTAAACTCATTTTCACCATTTTCAAGAACGACCTCTAAGATGTGTTCAAAAACGGCTCCGGGGTGGGGGTAAACGACCCTATTCCTAAGCACTTTTTTCAACCTTGTCTAAATCATCTTATATTTTAGGAATCGTTAGTACATGACATAAGAAGACTATGTGAGTTGGTTTTATATTTTTCTGATTTTTTTTTGAATTTTATATCCACATTTCAAACCCTAAACTCTAAACCCTAAGCCTAAACCCTAAGCCCTAAACCCTAACCCTAAGCCCTAACCCTAACCCTAAACCCTAACACTAACCCTAAACCCTAAACCCTAACCCTAAGCCCCAAGCCCTAACCCTAGCCCTAACCCTAACCCTAAACCCTAACCCTAACCAAGATTTGAACAAGTTTAAAACATGAAAATGGAAAACTAAGCCTGGATCCTTCTTACTTACTCCAAAATGAAGCTATTCCCCAATTTTAGTTCAATTTCATGCTTCAAAGTTCAAACCCTTCTATTCAACCCTTAGACTTCATAAGACATTGTTGGAGATATGCCATTCCTTACATGAGTTTTTGTTTCATGCCATCTACACATTGTTTATCATTTTATATGGTTAGTCTATGACATAAGAAGACTATGAGAGTTGGTTTCACATTTTTCTGATTTTTTTTGAATTTTATAGCCTCATTACAAATTTAGTCAAACTTAAGCCAAACTCAGGTTTGACCATGATTTGAACAAGTTTAAAACATGAAAATGGAAAACTAAGCCTGGATCCTTCTTACTTACTCCAAAATGAAGCTATTCCCCAATTTTTGTTCAATTTCATGATTCAAAGTTCAAACCCTTCTCTTCAACCCTTAGACTTCATACGACACTGTTAGAGATATGACATTCCTTACATGATTTTTTTGCTTAATACCATCTACACCTTGTTTATCATTTTATATGGTTAGTATATGACATAAGAAGACTATCAGAGTTGGTTTCACATTATTCTATTTTTTAAAATTTTCTAGCCTCATTTCAAGTTTCAGCTAAACCCCTCAAAACCCCGTTTGTTGACCAGCTAACCCTATTGACCAATGTCAGCCGCAGATCTAACCCTAACGCGCTATGCTGTCCATCCGATCTAGTCTTCTAGAAGGAAACCTCAGCCCGATCCATGGGAAGCTCGTCTTGCAGCGTACACCGTTGATTGAGGCAGCCTCAGCCGTACGATCATGGCTTCTAGAAGGAATCATGCCCGATCCGCGGCAGCACCCATTCTTCCACGTGATTGGCTTCTTTTGTTTCTCTCAGCGCTTCGAGTATAGCTCGCGAGAGACAGGGAAATGCCAGTTGGCCCGTCGCCGCGTCAACACCTAGCTCATGGGCCCGTCTAGACCTGCCACGCATGCGCTGCTCCCAACCTTTTCCATGCATGCCCCATGCAGCGTCGTACCAACACGTCGGCTATAATTCGGTGAGAGACATTAAATCTCTTAGGGCATGTAAAATGGTTATATTTTGGCGATGACACGTAAGATAATTGATCATCTCTTAGCAACAATGGTTATATTTTGGCGATGCCACTTAGGGCAAGTACAATGGTTATATTTTGGCGATGCCACGTAGGATAATTGATCATCTCTTAGCAACAATGGTTATATTTTGGTTTGCTTTCTCTTAGCTCATCTCTTAGCAACAATCTCTCTCAACACATATTTAGGGATTTCTCATTACTAGAGATAACACTAAAAAATAACCCATTGTATATAATGTTTTGTTGTTATATCTAGATTACGTGGCGGGATTAAAATAAGATGGTCTTATCAACCATTGTCCATGCCCTTAATTGCACCATAATTTTCTCCCCTTTTATTTCGTTTTTCCCTTCGCTTAGGAGCGGCAATAACTAGCGACTAATTCTAAATCTACGGACTGACGTGGCATGAAGTTAAGCACGTTACGTCCCTAATACCATGGAAAGGAAACATTGGTTTGTAACAAAAAATCCCAAAAAGAGGGAAGATGCATGTCCCATTAATATCATGGAAAGGAACCACTCGTCGGTCCGCCGTGTCGACGCAGAGGAGCGCAGCGTGTCGACGCAGAGGAGAGAAGGCCCGCGGTGCAATGCACGCATGCATGCAGGGGACGTCACATTAGAGCTATTTTCAGTCAAAACATTGATCGCGCGCAGCGCAGCGCAGAGCACGCGGCTGCCATCGCCTAGCATACGTTACCATTTACTTCCTACGCTTTCCCACGTAGCTTCATCAACCGGCTTCATCTCACCCAATTAATTCACTACCCCTCAACTTCCTCACCCCGGGTCAATAAATAGTGCGCCTCAACTTCCTCTTCTTCATCTTCCAAAAGCCTAGCCACCATGTCGTACCACCCACCCTTCAACAGCAGCTCTGACGAGGTGAGCGACGAGGACAACCACCCCGACCGACGCCCTTGGTGGGATCGGGAGCCGCCGAAGAAGCGAGCCTGACGCGGGTGACGCGGGCGGGGTGGGCGCGGGCGACACACCGTCCACAGCTCCGAGTCCGACTCCCCCAAGGAGTCGAACGACGTGTTCGTCCACAACCCCGACCCGAACGACGTCTTCATCCCCTGCACCGACACGTGGTGGGAGCAGCAGTACCGCCTGGAGGCTCGTCAAGAAGCTCGTGACGCGCGGCGGGAGGAGCTGAAGGAGAGGCGCGCCGAGGCGCAGCAGCGCCGGGACAGGGAAGCTCGCATCGCGGCACGGCTCCGGGAGGAGGGTGAGGCCACGTTCGAAGCGACCCAGAGGGCGGCGAGGAGGGAGGACTGGATCGCAGCGGGGTGGAAGCCACTGGCGGGGCAGTAGGCCAGCCTCCCGGCGGCGAGGATGGCCGCCAGATCGACACCAACTAGGCTAGGGTTTGGGGTGGGGCCATCCCGGTAGTATTTTTATATTTTTAATGTGTTTTATCTATGTGTAAAAAGGCTACTATGTACGTGTTCGTGTCGTGACACGACCCTAAATATCGTAATGCTACTATTATGAGTGTTTTAATATTTTCTATCTATTTTTATGTATTTTTATCTATTTCCTTGTTTTATGACAAATTCAAATGCTCAGTACTACTCCCTCCGTTCCTACATATAGGGTGTATAGTTTTTGGCACGGAAATTAAGAAACACACATTGAGGGCAACTTACACGAGTTTTGGGCAAGATTACCCCTAAATTATTGCTTTGAGAAAATATAGGAGTTTGCATTAGCTAAGTCCAACTGAGTGGTTCTACGCAATACACCTTATATTTTGGAGCTTTTTTCGTAAAAACTATACATCAAGGAACGGAGGGAGTACTACCTTCCACTAAAAACACTTATAAAAATACTCACTTATATTACAAATTCAAATTCAAATTCAAATTCAAATTTGAACAACTATTACAAACACTTATAAGAAGCGACCGTATTGGGCCTGGAAACGCACTATTGGGCCTGACCTTTTCTAGAACCTTCGTTGGTTTTTTTCTTTCATTTAACTGAACTTTGCAAATCCTGCACACGCGACCTGAACAACATGGTAGTTTTACCAAATTGTTGTTGCATTTGATTGAACACTGATGACAAAGCATAAGATCCATCTCATTACTATTACAAAGCATGGAAATTGTTAAGTGAACACTGATTGCTCTGTCTAACGGCTAATGATCAAGAGATAAACAAAGCTGAGAGAAATTACACAAAAATAAAATAACCCGGCCATCAAATTATCCTGCTTTTTCAAATTGACAAGTTTCACTAGCTGCTTGTAGATCTTCTTCAACTCCTTCACCGCCATCTCTTCCGCAACCCCTTCCGATTTCCCTACCGTAGCAGCAGATCCTAATTGCTCCACTGCCGACGACAAATTGAACCCCAGGGTTGCGCCCTCCATCTCAATCCTCCTGATGTACTCATCAATCCACTCAAAATGTGTGCATTTCGTTAGATCCTGAAAAAAGAAAAAAATTAACCCTAATTCCCAAATCAGATTAAAACGCAAAATTGAGGAAAATCAAACGAAATTGGCGGAGGGGAAACTTAGATCCCACCTTCCCAGGCTCTGCTTTGCTCTCGCATTTGACAAACTCACGCCCGATGTTGCCATTCTTGTCGCTAATGGTGACCAGCCTCTTCAGGGGCGCCGTCCGTGGGCAATCAGGGCAGCTGCCCAACGGCACTGGACCGTAGCGTGGCCATTTGAGCTGGGAGGCGGAAGAGGAGCTCGACAACGTCTGTCGGCATTGCCGCGCGTCGTCGTCGGAGAAGAAGGGGGGAAGAGAGGATGCAGAGGAGGATGCAACGGTCGGGGATTGCTCCGGCGCAGGGGCAAGACGGCTCTATTTTGTACCAGCTGAGAGCTGTGGGTCCCATGCAGTGAGGTGGATAAGCTATGGGTCCCGCGGTGAGGTGAACAAGAGGTAGGTCCCGCGCTCGGAGGTGTCCTGTGTTGATGTGGATAAGTTGCGGGTCCCGCTCAGCCCATGTAATTTGAGTTGATAAGCTGTCTACTGCTGCTTAAAAAAAGTGTCGCATGCTAGCTATTTGCGTCATCAGGAGCCTACGAACAACATCGTTTTCTTTCTAATAGCGAGGAAAGACGTCGCACAGGAATAGCCCCCATGCGATGCCCAAGTCTTCGGCCGCATGCGCTGATGTGTATCTAATTTCCTAGCAAATTATTTGTCGTGTCCATTGAGCCATACGATGGTTTTGCTCCTCCTGAAACTGTTGATCTGAACCACTTTACAACATGGATTCAAATCCACAAAGTTCCTGTGGGATATAGAAAGGATTCGATTATTAAGAACCTCACAGAAAAGAAAGTTGGCAAAGTGACTGAAACACAACTGGATGTCAAAGGTGCCGGAAATTTTGTCCAGGCTAAAGTACGACTAGATGTGAGAAAGCCATTGGCGCGGTTCGTTTCAATGTCTCGTGGTGGGAAGAGAGAGATTTATCCACTGAAGTATGAGAAGATGCCGAGGTTTTGTGGGGCATGTGGTTATATTGGCCACACTCATCTGGAATGTGGTACAGGGGAATTCGATGAAAATAAGCTCAAATGGGGCGATTTCCTGAAAGCAGATCGTGAGAGTTGGCATAACAGAAGCTTTGGAGGAAGTCGGGGAGGTGCTCGTGATACACGTGGCTCTTGGGACTCTGGTGGTCGCGGGAATTTTGGTGGAAGGGGCCGCGATGGTATGACTGGAGGACGTGGGCATGGACCCCAACCAAGCTGGAGATTTAACGCCCTTGCTTACGCAGATGGTCGAGTCCTACTGGATGGAATAAATGGGACAAGAAACCCGGCTGCAAATAACCAGAATGAGGAAAAGGAGGAGGATGATACAGGTACGAGCCCATCAAAGACTGCAGCTATGGAAACTGATATTGTCATTCCAGAGTCAGGGGCAAAGAGGCAATTAAATCTGGGAGAAGAGATGACAGGCAACCCAATAAAAGATGATCAGATTGGTGAAGCGGCGATGATAACTGATGGTACGGTACCTACAGTCGATGGGGTGCCTACCGAGCTGTCTCAGGGGTCTGCTAATGGCCAGTTGGGGGTATCTACAGGGGTCCCTGAGAATGAAAGAAACAAGAGGACAAAGAGGGACGGAGCTAACTCCTCCTCATTAGGATCGGCGGGTTCCCTGGAGGAGCCTGTCCGGTCGCAATGAAGATATTAGGTCTCAACTGTCAGGGTGCCGGGAACACCCCGACACTTCGTGCGCTTCAAGATGTCTTGAGGCAAATTAACCCCGAGGTTGTGTTCTTGTCGGAGACACACCTTGACATTTATCCGGCAGAGTGCTTACGTAGAAGTCTGAAGATGGATTCCAAGATTGTTAGTAGAAGCAATGGCCGTAGTGGGGGTGTCTTACTATTGTGGAGAAAGGAGATTAAAGTTGAACAAATTTTTGCAGCACCTAACTACATCGATGTGAAAATTTTGGAGAACCCACATAAGATTTGGAGACTTACAGGGGTATATGGAGAGCCCAGGTGGGAAGATAGACATCTCACATGGGATAAACTTAGTGAATTGAAACTTGTTTCGAACATTCCTTGGGTGGTTCTTGGAGACCTGAATGAAATTGCTTTTTCTCATGAGAAGGAAGGAGGCAACCAGAGGCCAAATGTTTATATGCAAGCTTTCTGTGATTGTCTGGATGACTGTGAGCTGGTTGATGTGGGCTTCTCGGGAGAACCCTTTACGTGGAGAAGAGGTCGGATCCGCGAAAGGCTTGATAGAGCTGTGGCTACTTCGGAGTGGATGATTATGCACCCAGGGGCAATCTTGCAGCACTTACCTTGGACTAAATCTGATCACAGGCCTATCTTACTAGACACAGATTATCAGCAAGTAGAGGTGAGAGCTCATGATGGCCCAAAATGTTTCGAGGCAAAATGGCTGAAAGAAGAAAAGTTTAGAGAAGAGGTGGTCCGTGCGTGGGAGCAGGCTGGAGCCGTGGCAGGGGATGGTGTGCTCGCTAGATTGGGAAGGATGCACTCCTCTTTGCATGCATGGGATAAGCGAATACTAAAGAAGCCGAAGCGTCGCCTACGCAAGGCTCAAAGAGAGCTCCATAAGGCTCTGGACGGGCCTATGTCCGATGAAAATGATGAGATAGCAAAAGAGAAGGCTAATCTAATTGAATTGCTACTAGAACAAGATGAAATTTACTGGGCTCAAAGATCACGTGCTAACTAGCTTCAATTCGGTGATCGAAACTCCTCGTTCTTCCACAGCTTTGCCTCTGCAAGGCGTAAAAAGAACTATATCAAGAAATTGAAAAATGACAATAATGTTTGGGTGGAAGGTACTGAGAATTTAAAGCCTCTTATTTCTGATTACTTTAATAATCTATTTACTTCTGAGGTCCAGGCAACCGATCCAGCATTACTTCAGAAAATTCAGCCCAAGGTTGATCAGTTGATGAATGAGAGACTTCTGGCTCCTTTTACGGCGGAGGAGGTGAAAAAAGCTGTTTTTAGCATTGGAGACCTGAAGGCGCCAGGGCCGGATGGATTGCATGCCATTTTCTACAAGAAGTTTTGGGATGTGTGCGGGGTGGAAATTACTCATGAGGTTCTACAAGCGCTGAATTCTGGAACTATCCCGGAAGGGTGGAATGATACCACTGTTGTGCTCATACCGAAGATTGATATCCCAGAATTGGTGTCTCAATTCCGGCCTATTAGCCTTTGTAATGTCATCTACAAGATTATTTCCAAAATGTTAGCTGGGCGACTCAAAGGAATCCTTCCGGATGTTATTTCACCTATGCAAAGTGCATTTGTTCCAGGACGGCTCATCACCGATAATATTCTGGTGGCATATGAATGTATTCATTCTATTAAGAATAAAAGGACGGGCCAGGTTGGTAATTGTGCAGTAAATTGGATATGCATAAGGCTTACGACCGGGTTGAATGGGTTTTCTTAGAGAACATGATGAGAAGATTGGGGTTTGATGAGAGATGGATTTCTCTAATGATGGCTTGTGTTAGTTCAGTCAGATATCAAGTGAGATTCAATTCTGAGGAAACTGAAATGTTTGAACCTACGAGGGGTCTCCGGCAGGGGGATCCACTTTCTCCCTATTTGTTCCTGTTATGTGCAGAAGGCTTGTCGAGTCTGCTGTTGTTTGAAGAAGAAGTTGGTGGCATCGATGGGGTAAGGGTGTGCAGAAATGCACCGTCAGTATCACACCTTCTATTTGCTGATGATTCCTTAATCCTCATGAAAGCGGATATGATTAATGCAACTTCCCTACAACAAGTTCTTGACACATATTGTGCAAATTCAGGTCAACTAGTGAGCGTATCGAAGTCGAGCATTTTTTTCTCACCAAATACTAATGTGATTGCGAGGGTTGAAATATGTGAAACCTTGCACATAGACACAGAAGCGTTGTCTGATAAGTATTTGGGGCTGCCTGCGATAGTCGGAGCAGACATGAGTGACTGCTTCCTTCATTTTGTTGAGAGGATCATTGAAAAGATAAATGGTTGGAAAGAAAAATTAATATCAATTGGTGGTAAAGAAATCTTGCTAAAGGCAGTTGCGCAAGCTATCCCGGTGTTTGCTATGTCAGTTTTTCAGATCCCTAAAGGCGTATGCAAGAGAATGATGGACGCCATCTCAAAATTCTGGTGGGGAGATGATGACAATAGTAATAAAATGCATTGGTTAGCTTGGTGGAAATTGTGTTACCCAAAGAATGAGGGTGGTATGGATTTTAGAGATTTTCAATCTTTCAATTTGGCGATGCTTGCGAAGCAAATATGGAGATTAATTGATGAGCCTGAGTCTTTCTGTGCTCGAATTCTTAGGGCTAAATATTATCCAGACGGGGACATTTTGAAGGCTGGTCCTAAAGCGGGATGTTCTTTTACCTGGCGTAGTTTAACCGCTGCCCTACCGACTTTCAAAAGGGGATACATTTGGAGAGTGGGGACTGGTGAAAAAATTGACAGATGGTCTGATAGATGGATTCCATCTAGCCCTGGCGGCAAGGTGACAACTCGTCGAGGTGCCTCGGTTTTCACTAAAGTTATTGATCTGATTAGTCCTATAACAGCTCAATGGGATGAACAAATTCTGAGTGATATTTTTAATGCGGTGGATGTTCAAAGGATCTTCCGAATTCCCCTAAATAATCAAGGGTTTGATGACTTCATAGCCTGGAAGGAAACTAGCCATGGGCGGTATACAGTAAAGTCAGGATACTATTTGCAATGGAAACACCAATTTGGGCCTAATGCAGGTCAATTTGCATTGGCGGGAATTTCAGCTCAAAATCCCGTCTGGCGGATTCTTTGGAAGTTAAAAATACCAAGAAAAATTAAAAAATTTATTTGGCGTGCACTGCATGGAATCATCCCGCTAAAGTGTATTCTGGCTAATCGCCATATAGGTGACTCTGCTGCCTGTCCTATCTGCCATGCTCATGCAGAGGACGTTAGGCATCTTCTATTCTCTTGCCCGGCAGCGAAAGAAATGTGGCATATATTGGAGCTTCAGCAGTGGATCGATGATACTCTGAATGAGCTCTCTGGTTCCGTAATTCTTGAACAGATTATTCGGTCGCCAGAGTCTACATTGCCAGGTTTTGAATCGGTAAATCTGAAGGAGGCAGTCTTAACGGCGTGTTGGTACTTATGGTGGTTGCGACGCCGGCGGTCCAGAGATGAACCAGTGCCTCCGATCTCTAAATGCAGATTTTCGATCATGTCTATAGTTGCTAACTCAGCGGCAATGAAGATCAATCGTAGGCCGTCAACGGCTAGATGGATCAAGCCCAACCCAAGAGAGGTAAAGTTGAATGTAGATGCCTCTTTTATGGGATTCGTAGCATAGAAAACAAAAAATTTCCTACCGCAAGAACGAATAACAAACCAAGATCTAATCTAGTAGATGGTAGCAACGAGATGTATGTGAGACTAACCCTCGAAGATTCCAAAGCCTGCGAGATTAGATCTCGTGGTTGATGCCGATCACTTGCCGCTTTCAAAGCGCGTAGAAGATCTTGACGGTGCCACGGTCGGGCAGCACCTCCGTGCTCGGTCATACGTACGGTGTTGATGACGACGTCCTTCTCCCTGTTCCAGCGGCGGATGTAGTAGATCCTCCTTGGAATCCCGCCGGCACGGCGGTGGTGGACGGTGGTGGAGATCTCCGGTAGGGCGCTAAGCGGCGAGAAGAAGGAGGAGGGAGTAGCTAGGGTTTGGGAGAGAGGGAGGCTTGGGGCGTCGGCCAGGGAGCCCCTTGGTGGTGCGGCCAAGTGTTGTAGCCAGCCCTCTCCCTCTCCCTCTCTTTATATAGGTGGAACCCCCAAGGGTTTGCCCAAAATCCGAATAAGAGTCCAACTCAAAAACTTCCATATGGGTGAAACCTAGGGGGAGTGGGACTCCCTTCTATGGCCGGCCATGGAGGTGGAGTCCACCATGGACTCCACCTTCCCCTTCTGGCCGGCTAGGGTTGGTGGAGTCCATCCGGGACTCCACCTTCCATGGTGATTTCTTCGGAAAGTTCTAGAACATTCTAGCGCCTTCCATAAATGCACCGGATCATTTCCAAACTTGGAAAGTGACTTCCTATATATGAATCTTATTCTCCGAACCATTCGGAACTCCTCGTGATGTCACTGGATCCCATCCGAGACTCCGAACAACATTCGAACTCCATTCCATATTCCATATCTACTTAAACGACATCAAACCTTAAGTGTGTCACCCTACGGTTCGAGAACTATGCGGACATGATCGAGACTCCTCTCCGATCAATAACTAATAGCGGGACCTGGAGATCCATAATAGCTCCCACATATTCAACGATGACTTCGTGATCGAAAGAACCATTCACATACGATACCAATTCCCTTTGTCACACGATACTTTACTTGTCCGAGGTTCGATCATCGGTATCTTCATACCTAGTTCAACCTCGTTACCGACAAGTACTCTTTACTCGTACCGTGGTATGTCATCTCTTGTGACCTAGTCACATGCTTGCAAGCTAATTAGACGACATTCCACCGAGAGGGCCCAGAGTATATCTATCCGTCATCGGGATGGACAAATCCCACTCTTGATCCATATGCCTCAACTCACACTTTCTGAATACTTAATCCCATCTTTATAACCACCCATTTACGCAATGGCGTTTGATGTAATCAAAGCATCCTTCCGGTGTAAGTGATTTACATGATCTCATGGTCAAATGACTAGGTAACTATGTATCAAAAGCTTATAGCAAGTTTGAACTTAATGACTTGATCTCATGCTATGCTTACTATGGGTGTGTCCATCACATCATTCACCTAATGATATGATCTTGTTATTAATAACATCCGATGTTCATGATCAGGAAACCATGATCATCCATTAATCAACAAGCTAGTTAAATGAGAGGCTTACTAGGGACTCTGTTGTTTACACAACACACATGTATTAATGTTTCCGGTTAATACAATTATAGCATGGAGTGTAAACATTTATCATGAACACTAAGATATAACAATAACTATTTTATTATTGCCTCTCGGGCATATCTCCAACAGTCTCTCACTTGCACTAGAGTCAATAATCTAGTTTACATTTGTAAAGATATAACACCTTGCCCTTCTGGTGCTTATCATGTTTTGCTCACGGGAGAGGTTTCAGTCAACGGATCTGACTCGCTCAGAAACGTATGTATTTTGCAATTCATTTGCGTCTCAGCATCACTCATTTTTCAAATGAGTCGGCATTAATCATATATGTTCGTCTTGGTGGAACCTTAATTCCGCGGTCTGAAATATGTCACTAATATTGTCACACACAATATAGCTTCAAAGTTCTGACACTATCGGAACTACACCAAGTTCTCAAAGAACTCCTCGACTTAAAACATCCTCAGTCATTGTCAAAACAATGACATACTCTGCCTTCGTTTGTAGAATCCGTCACAATATTTAGAACTCATCTAAATCTAGCATAGACTTCTTCTAGCTCATTGTGCTACCTTTTAAACAACACTTAGCCTAATTGAGATTGAAATTTTATTTTTTATATGTGACCAAACTAATATCGGTGCAACACCTTACAGCGATTTGTTTGTCATTACCCATACAAAACTATATAAATATCCTTGTTTCTTCTACAGCACTCAGGGATATTCTTACTGTTGTCTAATGATCATTACATGAATCATTCTGGTATATGCTCTTAACACTTTAGAGCACAGGACATCTGATTTTGTACATATTATTCGTGATCTAAAATCACTCATGTGTTTTTACTCATCGAGTGTCAAATACACTCAAGTCTTGTTAAACCTTCACATGGAAAAGAACACCTTCTTAATATATTTGAACTACTTCAATATTCATTCTATGTACTTTAACTTAAACTTATTATGTGTTTCAATCTATCTTCATAGATCTTGACACTAAATATGTTTCGTCCATATCCTTTCATTGAAGTTAATTCTCAATGAAACCTTTTAATCACATCAAGTATATAATTACATCATTTATAATCAATGATATGTCATCCACATATAATATTATAACTATGTCTCAGCGCTCCCACTTAATTTCTTGCAAATGCAAGCATCTTCATCGTTTCTGATGAAATCATAACTCTTTGATTATTTCATCCAGTGAAGATTCCAACTCCGTGATACTCACTTCATCCAGTGAAGTTTGTATACCTTTTTAGTATTCTACGGACTAGCAAAACTCTCAGTTGTATCTTGTATACACCTTTAATACACACTTCTGTTAAGTAATGTATTTTGCCATCCTACTAGCATATCTCATAAAAGAAATATGTAGCGATTACTAGAACAATCCGCATAGACTTTAAGCATCGCTGCTGAAGATCTAATCTTATCGCAGTCAACTCTTTGAACTTTGTCATAAACAATCTTTTGACAAGTTGAGCTTCTTCAAGGATATTATATCCAAGTCTATAAATTTTATAGGTCTATTTACTTTCAAAAAGTATTTATTCCTTCAAAAGGTTTATCAAGCTCCAAGCTTGATTTTAGATACTATCTTGGATTTCATGGCTCTTAGCCATTTTAACGGAGTCAGGGCCCATCATAGCTTCTTTGCATGTAGTTGGTTTATCATTGTTCAAAATCAATCCTTTGTTAACAAATCATTTATTTGATCACAAAGTAAACCATACCTACAAGGTTCAATAGGTATTTCGATCTCCATGACTATAACACTTTGTAGACATGGGAGCCATGATCATCGTGGCCGCTTTCAGAACCATTTCCGATGCGCTTACTCTGATCATCATGCTCAGGTTCATCAACCTTATCAAGTTCTATTGTCCTCCCACTCAAATACTTCGCTAGAAACAATTTCTTGGAAATAAGAAACATCGACAAACACTTTTGTCTTTGATTTCATAGTGGAAAGAATTCCCAATTTGTTCTCGGGATAACCAACAAAGACATTCATCCGATTTTGGTTGTAAACTCATTTACTTATGCTATGCATACCAAAATTTTAAGAAAGGACTATTAGGGTTTATACCCATGCCATAACTCATATGGTGTCATTTCAACGGATTTATGATGACGCTCTATTTAGTGTAAAAGCGGTAGTCTCTAAAGCATAATCCACAAAATATAATGGAATCATTTTACTATATCTCATCATTAATCCAACAAGGTTTGGATACGTCTTTCGAATACTCCATCATAACTATGGTGTTCCGAGAGACGTGAGTTGTGGAACAATTTCGTAACTCTCTTAGATGTTCGCTAAAACTCGTAATTCAAATATTTTCACCATGATCCAATCATAGATATTTGACTTTTCTATTACGATGATTTCCTCTTCATGATGAAATTTATTTGAATCTATTCAAATGTTTCAAACTTCTTCCTCATCGAATAAATATATCCATATATATACACTCAATTCATTGTTGGAAGTTTTCATGAAGTAGAAGAATCTTCCGCTCACAACTATGCCTAATGAACCACATATATCATCATGTATGTTTCCACTAAGTTAGTTGCCCGTTCAACTCTTGGCCTATGAACGGTATTTCATTCATTTTCTTTAGAAAAGATTTGCAAGTGCCAAACGATTCAAAAATCAAATGACTCCAAAAATCCATTTGCATGGAGTTTCTTCATGCGTTCCTTTCTAACATGACCTAAATGGCGGTTCCACAAATAAGTGGAATTCAAATCATTTGCCTTATGGCATTTTAGCGTCATGTTATGCATGTGTGTTTCACCATTAAGATTTATAATAACTTATCCATCGTACATGGAGTACGGTCATAACTTTGAACAACTCATTGTTTTTATTTGACCAGAGCTAAATAACAATTATTAAGTTCTTTATTATATATCTGAAGGGCTAGGTAGAATGCCAACGACGAACATAATTACACTTTATTTTGTCCAGACGTGCATTATTACCACATTCCTTATCAGTCACTTAGGCCATTGTATTCTTGTATTGCGTTGTGTTGTATGACATCTCATACCAACCAATATGGTACTTATACCAAAAAATTCCATTGTGTGACCAATCAAAGAATACATTCATAACATGTATATCATCTATATACACCTGAGCTAGACTTTCTAGTCTTTTCTTTCTTCCAAAAATCATTTTGTAGTTTCTCTTTCGACTTTCCTCATATTTATGAAAACACTTCAACATCAATAACTTTTAGGCTTGTTGGTCAAATACCAATAACCTTGAGGTTCGCACTTTGAAGTTGATCATCACATGACAAGTGTTCTGGATTTCACTATTAGTAATTTTTTAATGTGATGAACAATTTCACTCATAATTTTACCCATCAAATCATGACAACTTCATGATGAAGCTACTATGGCTTACATGGATATGCGAATAATGTTAGTGCCCAACTAGTTGGAGGATCGGGACGCCTAGCGTCTTCAACCTTCGTACATTCCCATAAAACTTATGAGTTTATGTAGTCTCACCAAATTATATTCTATTATCTTGTATTAAGGTCTTAGATATCACATATATCTCACACCTTGCTTATTCTGAAAACAAACTTTTCAGCTCCTTACTTTTCAAACGGATTTGAACATAAAGTTTCACGGAGGCAAGATAACTTTTAGATACTAATTGAAACCATTGCTTTTCGAATCAGCAATTTGAGGATTACCAAAAGTTTGCTATAGGACTTAATCATTTCTTGATTCTTTAACAATACGGTACCAGTCCGTAAAGTTACTTGTCAGATTTAACAGTATATCTATCTCAATTATAAGCCTAGCGTAAAGTAGAAAACGGATGCCAATTATACAAAATTTAATTCAAATACAATTTAGACTTTGTTCAGGATAAATTTGAGTTTACTATTAATTCTTAAATTAACTATGTGAACTCCCACTTAAAACAACATCCCTCGCATTGTCTTAGTGATCACACGAACCAAATCCACTACACCAAGTCCGATCTTCACGAGAAAAGATGTAGCTTCAAAGGCAAACACTCAAAATGTTCATCATATCATTCATATGACTCATGCTCTACCTTTCGGTATCCCGTGTTCCGAGACCATGTCCATGCTAGGCTCGTCAAGGCAACCTTAGTATCCGCGTGTGCAAAACTGGCTTGCACCCGTTGTATGCACATGTAGAATCTATCACACCCGATCATCACGTGATGCTTCGAAACGACAAGTCTTAGCAACGGTGCATACTAAGGATGAACACTTTATTATCTTGATATTTAGTGAGAGGGATCATCTTATAATGCTACCGTCGTGATCTAAGCAATACAAGATGCATAAAAGGATTAACATCACATGCAATTCATATGTGATATGATATGTCCCTTTAGTCTTTGCGCCTTTGATATTCATCTCCAAAGCACGGACATGATCTCCATCATCAACGGGCATGATCTCCATCATCGTCGACGTAGCGTCAAGGTCAATGGCGCCGTCTTCATGGTTGTTCTCCCATGTAGCAACTATTACAACTACTTTGAAATAATACCTCAACATGAAATATAAAGACAACCATAAGGCTCTTGCCGGTTGCCACAATACAATAATGATCATCTCATACATATTCATCATCACATCATGGCCATATCACATCACCAAACCCTGCAAAAACAAGTTAGACGCCTCTAATTTGGTTTGCATATTTTACGTGGTTTAGGGTTTCGAGTAAGATCCAATCTACCTACGAACATGAACCACAACGGTGATACTAGTGTTGTCAATAGAAAGAGTAGATTGAATCTTCACTATGGTGAGAGAGACAGACACCGCAAAGCCACTTATGCAATACTAGTTGCATGTCGAGCGTGGAGCAAGTCTCATGAAACGCGGTCATGTAAAGTTAGCCCAGGCCGCTTCATCCCACCATCCCGCAAGATGCAAAGTACACTAACTAAAGACAACAAAAGCATCAACTCCCACAAAACCATTGTGTTCTACTCGTGCAACCAATCTATGCATAGACACGGCTCTGATACCACTGATGGGATTCGTAGCATAGAAAACAAAAATTTTCCTACCGCAAGAACGAATAACAAGCCAAGATCTAATCTAGTAGATGGTAGCAACGAGATGTATGTGAGACTAACCCTCAAAGATTCCAAAGCCTACGAGATTAGATCTCGTGGTTGATGTAGTAGATCACTTGCCGCTTTCAAAAGCGCGTAGAAGATCTTGACGGTGCCACAGTCGGGCAGCACCTCCGTACTCGGTCACACGTACGGTGTTGATGACGATGTCCTTCTCCCTGTTCCAGCGGGCAGCGGATGTAGTAGATCCTCCTTGGAATCCCGCCAGCACGACGGCGTGGTGACGGTGGTGGTGGAGATCTCCAGGACTTTGCCGTAAGCACTGCGGGAGAAGAAGGAGGAGGGAGTAGCTAGGGTTTGGGAGAGAGGGAGGCTTGGGGCGCTGGCCAGGGAGCCCCTTGGTGGTGCGGCCAAGTGTTGTAGCCAGCCCTCTCCCTCTCCTCTCTTTATATAGGTGGAACCCCCAAGGGTTTGCCCAAAATCCGAATAAGAGTCCAACTCAAAAACTTCCATATGGGTGAAACCTAGGGGAAGTGGGATTGCTCCCTTTTACTATGGCCGGCCATGGAGGTGGAGTCCACCATGGACTCCACCTTCCCCTTTGGCTGGCCGGCTAGGGTTGGTGGAGTCCATCCGGGACTCCACCTTCCATGGTGATTTCTTCCGTAAAGTTCTAGAACATTCTAGCGCCTTCCATAAATGCACCGGATCATTTCCAAACTTGGAAAGTGACTTCCTATATATGAATCTTATTCTCCGGACCATTCCGGAACTCCTCGTGATGTCCTGGATCCCATCCGAGACTCCGAACAACATTCGAACTCCATTCCATATTCCATATCTACTTAAAACGACATCAAACCTTAAGTGTGTCACCCTACGGTTCGAGAACTATGCAGACATGATCGAGACTCCTCTCCGATCAATAACTAATAGCGGGACCTGGAGATCCATAATAGCTCCCACATATTCAACGATGACTTCGTGATCGAAAGAACCATTCACATACGATACCAATTCCCTTTGTCACGCGATACTTTACTTGTCCGAGGTTCGATCATCGGTATCTTCATACCTAGTTCAACCTCGTTACCGATAACTCTTTACTCGTATTGTGGTATGTCATATCTTGTGACCTAGTCACATGCTTGCAAGATAATTAGATGACCTTCCACCGAGAGGGCCCGCGTATATCTATCTGTCCTCGGGATGGACAAATCCCACTCTTGATCCATATGCCTCAACTCACACTTTCTGAATACTTAATCCCATCTTTATAGCCACCCATTTACGCAATGGCGTTTGATGTAATCAAAGCATCCTTCCGGTGTAAGTGACATAGGCATCCCCAATGGGCCTGCCGAGGATAGTACCCGGGGTTTTCTGAAAGCCCACGACTCGAAGTTTATGAAGCCTGGAAGCCCAATTAAGAGATATTTTGGAAAGATAGAGTTGTATTAGGAATAATAACTTGTAACTACTACGGGACGAACTCAAAGAGTCTCCCGGACTTTGTAACTTGTACATCATCGGCTCCACCTCCTATATAAGGGGGAGTCGAGGGACAAAGAGAGGATCGATTCCATTTTCAACAGAACCCTAGCTTTTTAGCAGTCGAGTACTTTTCCGGCTGAAACCCTCGAGATCTACTTGCCCTCTACTTCCGCTAAAACCCTAGTCTACAATCTGTAGGCATTGACAAGTTAATACCTTGTCAATTGGCGCCGTCTGTGGGAATTAGAGGTGACAAGGAGCTGATCTCGATGGCACGTTCAACATCGTCGACATCTTCGGTGGCAAGCAATGCGATGGACGGAGGTAAACAGATCGAAACTGGTCTAGTTGATTTTGTTCCTCACCCTCCCGCCCGTTTGGATGCATATGCCTATTTGGAAGAGCCAATGGAGATGAAGTTCGGGAGCTTCTACTTCTGCGTCGGGAGAGAAGGATCACGTCGTTTAGCGGCACCGACCCGTTCGGGACCGCTAGCGGTTGGTTCTGATTTCTCGGGATCATCGTCAACAACAAAATCAAGCGGAAAAACCTCGTCGACAAGCAGCACCACGCCCGCCGTCGGCGGAGATCTCGCCAATCTGTTTGGCGGGATGTCTTTCGGGTCGTTCACGGACTCCGATCTGGATAGCGACTCGGAAAGCATCGACAGCTTCAGCTTCATCGACAAATCTAACCTTATTCGGGAGGTCTTCGCCGATCGTTACGACGGTGTCACCGACCCAGAGGATAACTACTCAAGGTCAACATATCATCAAGTATACGTGATTGGCGAGTCCAGTCATCCGGAGAGCGAAACATCAGAGGCTTTCGATGATTTGGGAAATGCATACGTCGATCCCGCTGATCTCACGCAAGGTTTAGGGACCAAATATTTCGGGACTACACCACGCCAGAAGTTGCAGCTACCGCAAGCAGCTTGGGATAGAGCGACAACAGCCTTGAATGGTACCAATCCGTTGACCACTGCCGCTACGGTGGAGGAGTTGCAAGCATACCAATATAGGCTCGCGCGTGCTAGTCGAGAACTGGAGAAGCAAAGGGTGATACTTGATCAAATAAAAGCGGCAGCTTCCGCGTCGAGTAGGCGAAGAGCTGAGCTGAGTCGACAATCAGGAACTTCGGGGGATAATCACAGAGAAGCTCGTAATAGAGGAAGATCCCGGCTGCAGCACATACCAGAAGGCGAGAGGGAGCATCTGGTCCAAAACCTCGACATGTCCTTTATGTCGATAGACACGAGAGGAAACATTATCCCCAAAACGCCGGAAGCTGGATACATGGCGACTCAGGCTTACATACTGGCATCCAGGCCACCTCCCGGAGATCCAAGAGAAGCGTTGTACAATATGGCTATGGCAGGAGTTGGCGTCATGGGAACAGCATTTGCGGGTACGAGTACGCCTCCCGAAGGTGCCCCAAGGCAAAATAGTCCACGACCTGCGGTGACAGTGCAAGATCCTCCAAGAACGGGTGATGCGAGAAATACAGCAACACAGGCACGGATCGACAGAGCGCGGCAAGAAAGAAGAGAACATCGGCAATCACCAGAAGTAGATGAGGAAGATATGTGCGGGCTCCCCTGCTTCACTCGACGAGTCCGTAAAACTCGAGTCCCGTCTGGGTTTAAATTACCCGACAACTACAAGAAGTTTGATGGTTTGCAAGATCCTGAGGACTGGTTAGTCGACTACCTGGAGACAGTAAAATTGATGGGAGGAACCAAAGCAACTGCCATGCAGAGTATTCAGGTACACTTAAGCGGAGCGGCGAGATCATGGATAAAGAAGTTACCACCTGGATCTATCGACAGTGGAAACTTTCGAGGACATGTTTGTGAAGAACTTCCTATCCACATGCAAGAAACCAGCGTTAATAGAGCAGCTGAGAGCCTGCAGACAAAAGTATGATGAGCCAATGAGGACATACATCCAGAGATGGAACATCATCAAAAATTCGGCAGAATATATCTGACGAAAGAGCAATAGACGTGTTTGTCGCTGGTATTAGAAGGAAGGACCTAATCGAGGATTTGGGAAGGACCAATCCAAGAACAATTGCAGCACTCATGGAAATAGCGAATCGCTGGGCAGATGGAGAAGATGCTGTTCAAAATAAATGGCACAGGTCGCCGGAGGATGACCGCAACCGAAATAATCAAAATAGATGGCGTTTTTCTCGACAGTTCTCAGATTATGACGGTCCTGGCCAAATATCGGCTGGCTTCCGAGGAAATAGTGGAGATAATCGAGATGACTATCAAAGGGGTAATGAACAGCGCATCGACTATAGGGATGCTCCCCGTTCTAACAGACAAAATAGTGGACCAAGGTTCCAGAGACCGTATGTATCACCCGAGGACCTTTTGAACGGACCTTGCCAGATGCACTTCTTTCTCGATAATAATGGGAAGAGACAGTCGGGTCACCTCCAGAAAAACTGCCGAACTTTCCTAGCATTGCATAGATATGCGGGTCACGCCAATGCACAGGCAGCAAACAGAAACCCCCAGGGGCCAAGGAGTGAGATTCACCTTCCACCTCCACCCAAAGAGATGAAAATCGACACCAGTTGCAATTGGCGCAGCTCCAACCAACGGTCCTTATATTGACACCAATGGGACAGTCTCGATGATTCAGAAGGGCAGACCCTCCAATAGAACTCAAAAAGTGATTTCGCGACAAGTTTACATGGCGGAGAAGATGCCTCCACCAACGGTTGAGTACCTGAATTGGTCGGGGCAAGACATCGGCTTCACCATAGGAGACCACCCGCAGCAAGTTCCACGACCAGGACAATCAGCTTTGATCTTGCCGGCGGTGATTGCACGATTCGACGTTTCACGGGTGTTCATAGATGGAGGCAGCAGCTTAAACCTCATGTACGCGGATACATTGAGGAAGATGAACATATCTTTGGCGAATCTAAAACCAACTGACACGCGTTTCCATGGCATCACCCCGGAGAAGCCAAGTTATCCATTGGGAAAATCAGTCTCGACGTTCAGTTTGGTACCCGAGAAAATTACAGAAGAGAAAAACTAGAATTCGAAGTTGTGGATTTCCCGTCACAATATCATGCTCTGCTAGGACGACCCGCTTATGCCAGATTTATGGCGGTACCACACTACACATACTTACTGTGGAGGCTCCCAGGACCCAACGGCCCAATCACAGTAAAAGGCAGTTTTGCGCTGGCGGATAAATGCGACAAGGATTTTCATCGGCTGTCAGAAACTGATTATGATGTGTTGCCTGATGGAGGGAGGCCACTGAAGGAGCCAACCTTCGATACCACCAAGAACTCGAAGGAAGTACAGATTCACCCAACAGATCCCAAGAAGACGACAGCTATCGCAACAAATATGGATAGCGCATAGGAAAGCGCGCTCGTCGAGTTCCTCCGTGAGCGCTGGAAATCTTCGCATGGTGTCCAGCTGACATGCCAGGAGTACCCAGGGAACTTGCCGAGCATCCTCTTAATGTGGATCCAATGGCTAGGCCGATCAAACAACCTTTGCGGCGTTTCTCGGAACCAAACCGCAAAGCTATGTTGTCGGAAATTAATCGACTTCGAGAAGCAAACTTCATCAAGGAGCTGCATACGGAGGCCACATGGGTCGCTAACCCAGTCCTGGTCCCGAAGAAAAACACTGAGGTCCTTCGCATGTGCGTCGACTTCACGTGTCTCAATAAACATTGTCCAAAGGATCACTTTCCCCTCCCGAGGATCGATCAAATTATCGACTCCACAGCGGCATGCGAACGTCTTTCCTTCCTGGACGCGTATTCTGGTTACAACCAGATCCGCCTAAAAGAAGAGGATGAGGTCAAAACAGCTTTTATAACACCTTACGGTGTATTCTGCTATAAAACAATGCCTTTCGGGCTGAAAAACGCGGGAGCTACTTATCAAAGGATGATGCAAAAATGTCTTGCCGTGCAGATCGGCAGGAACGTTCAAGTATATATCGATGATGTCGTGATTACAACAAAGCAGGGGTTATCTTTAATCGATGATCTTAAGGAAACCTTCGACAACCTCGACAAGTTTCGCCTCAAGCTAAACCCGACGAAGTGTTCCTTTGGCGTTCCCGCGGGAGAGCTCCTTGGATACTTGGTATCAGCCAGAGGCATTGAGGCGAATCCTGAGAAGATACAAGCAATTGTGACAATGAGAAAGCCGAAGCTTAAGGAGATACAGCAGGGACAGGACGTGTCGCGGCTCTGAGCAGATTTGTCGCCAGGCTAGGAGAAAAAGCGCTACCCTTTTATGCGTTGATCAAGCAAGGAGAGAAGTTCGAGTGGAACGAAGAACAGATAAGGCGTTTGAGCACCTCAAACGCACAATCTGACACCTCAATACTGGTGGCGCCAAAAGAAAGGAACCTCTCCTGTTATATCGCGGCCACACCTCGGGTGGTCAGCACGGCTGCGCGTAGAAAGGGAAGAAGAAGGGAAACTTCATGGAGTCCAGAGGCCGGTATACTTCATCAGTGAGTTTTATCGCCTTCAAAACGAGGTACCCGCATTATCAAAACTCGCATACGGAGTATTCACAACAAAGCAAGAAAGTTACGGCACTATTTTTGGCACACCGATCATAGTAGTCAATGAGGCACCTCTGTCGAACATCTTGAATAATCCGAAGTTACAGGCCGTGTCTCCTTTTGGGGAATAGAGCTTTCTCCTCGGGACATCACGTATGAAAAAAGAAAAGCAATAAAGTCGCAAATCCGCGGACTTTGTTGCAGAGTGGATGGAGCAAAGTACAGGACCTCCAGATTTATCGAGTACATGGACTATGAACTTTGACGGGTCCAAAAGGGTAGAAGGAGCTAGAGCAGGCGTGATATTAGTATCACCTCAAGGAGACAAAATGAAATATGTGCTGCGGATGACGTTTTCCAATGCATCCAATAATGAGGCGGAGTACAAAGCGCTTTTACATGGGATGAAGATGGCGAAAGCTTGTGGAGCAACCCGACTAAAAAATTTCGGTGACTCCCAATTGGTGGCTCAACAGGTGATGAATCAGTGCGATGCAGTCAATGACAGCATGATAGCATACAAGGAAGTATACAATGAACTCGAGAAACTCTTTCATGGGTGTGAAGTGAACCACATTAGTAGACTCGGCAACGATGAAGCCGATGTTTTGGCAAACATCGGATCGCAATGCTTAGCAATACCACCAGGCGTATTTTGGGAGGAGATAAGCGAAAGATCAACTAAGGCGAGGAAAACATCGAAACAGCCGAAGAAGAAGCTCGAGAAAGACTTGAGGGCTCCAGCAGAATCAGAAGCAAATATATCGGAAGAAGAAGGAGAATCACATGAGGTGATGATGGTTCAAGTTCCTTGGATGCAGGTTTACGTCGCATACATCCTAAGGAAAGAGATACCCGAAGACCCAGTAGAAGCAAGGCGAGTTATTCGACGATCTAAAGCTTTCACTGTGGTTAAAGGAGAGCTGTACAAGCGAAGTATATCGGGAGTATTGCAGAGATGCGTTACACCCGAAGAAGGAAGAATTATCCCGAAGGAGGTACACGAAGGAGTTTGTGGACACCACGCAAGCAGTAGAGCAATAGCAGCCAAGGTCTTCAGGGCAGGATTTTATTGGCTCACTACAATAGAAGATGCGAAGGACATAGTGCGTACCTACGATGCGTGCCAAAGATTCGCGGCAAAACCTCATTCTCCGACAGCAGAGTTGATGCCAATACATTTGTCATGGCCTTTTACACAATGGGGCCTTGATATGGTGGGGAAATTACACAAGGCATGGCCAGGAGGATACGTATATATGCTCGTGGGTACGACAAGTTTACTAAGTGGATTGAGGCAAAACCAATAACTTCGCCAGATGCAGCATCGGTGGTAAGTTTTGTCAAGGGCATCGTCTTCCGTTTTGGTGTCCCTCACAGCATCGTCACGGACAACGGCAGCAATTTCACCTCCAAGGAATTCAAGGCATATGAAAGAGTGAATCAAACTACACTTTGCATCGTCGCACCCGCAAACCAATGGTCAAGTCGAGAAAGCAAACGATATCATCTCAATGGTATCAAGAAACGATTGCTGACACCTTTGGAGAAAGCTCGACATACTTGGCCAGGAAGAGCTGCCTAGCGTGTTGTGGAGTATACGGACAACACCCAATACGGCGACACAGAAACTCCGTTCTTTTTGTCCATGGGGCCAAGCGGTCCGATAGAAATAGAGCACAACTCCCGAGAGTGGTGGAATGTGATGAAGAAACTTCAAGCAAAGCACTAGAGGACGATGTCGATGCACTCGATGAAGCTAGAGATGAGGGAGTCAAGAGTTACAAGTACCAGCAAGACCGAAAAACTATCATAGTCGACGTTTGCGTCCAAGGTCTTTCCAATTGGCGACCTAGTTCTTCGACTCACCCAGGACAGCCATGAAAAGTTCGAGTCACCATGGGTCGGACCATACATTGTCACAGGTGATCGCAGGAGGAGCGTACAGAATAAAGGACAAGAAGATAGGGGTCGCAGAGCCAAACCCATGGAACGTGGCGCAGCTTCGGCGCTTCTATGCGTAGAAGTCAAAATAGAGATACGCATGTAAACATACAATGTACTGAAAAGCTCGCGAGTTTTTAGACGCACTCTTTTCCTTTCAGGGCACCGAGTGGGGCTGGAAGGTTTTTAATGAGGCGGGCTCGCGATGCTGCAATATAGTAAAGATATTGGTAACATACATCTTTTCTTCGACAGGCTCGGGGGCTTGCAACCCGCGAGTTGAACAATATATACTCGGTCCTTACAATATAAACTCAATTAAATTGCTTTGGTTTAAAAAACCTCGCGAATAACATGCATACACTCGGGGGCTACAGGGAAAAATACATAGTTCTCGCAATTACAATATATTTCTCGCAATATACAAGATATCTCTGTATTTCAGGAAAAATTAGACAGAAGGAAAAGAACTTCAATCACCTCCTATAAGGTCATCTATGTTTACCCTTTCCTCTCCTGCGGAGGCACCCATGGAGTCAGCGTAATGATTCTCCGTGAAGTATGCAGCATCCATCCGAAGAAGATCGTCAATCATCCTTTCGGCTACGGGTGTCACCGCCTCGTTGATTTTGTCAACATTCCTCTTTCGCTTTTTTAATCGCTCATGGCAAAGAGTCACAACATTGGACATATCAAGCTTCGGGTAGCAGATCTGGAGCATGATCATGGAGAACCTAGCACCAGCCATCAATTGAGCCTTCACAAATCCATGAATTCGTTGAACACTTTTAAACTTGTTCATCAATTCAGGAAGAGTTTTGGGTTGCAGATTCCGAGGAAACATGGCGTTGTAGACCATGGCGAGTGTCTTTGTGCAGAAGTCGAGATATCCCCGAACCTGAGAAGCACGATCCTGAAATCGTACAATTTGTCGGGTCCGGTCCGGGGAAGACCAAAAGCTGGAGTTGTTTTGCTGAGCAAGTCGAATAAGAATCTCGGCCCTCGCATCAACACGCTGTTCCTCGGTAGCAGCATCCAAGAAAGAACCTAACCGCATCAAGAAATATGAGGACCGGAGAACTTGCACGCGAAGTAAAAGAACGCAGGGGGCGTGACTTACCAGCCATATCCAGACTTGCGTCAAACAGCAGGTCAAGCATATAATTCTCTCGAGAAGTGGCTTGCAAAGCCTCGGCAATGGCAGCATCTTTCAACTTTAAAGCCTCTTGAGCCTGCTGAAGAGCCATTTTTTCCCGCTCGGAAGATTTGTGGGATTGTTCCATGACAATAAGGGTTTGTTTCTTCATGGCCTGGAGTTGTTGTCGAAGTTCAGCTATTTCTAGTTGATTCAGATTCGCAGACGAAGAATCATCCAGCAAAACGTCGTCAGCTATCCGTTTGGAGTAAGAAGTCGCAGGGGAAGCAGAGGATGGTCCAGCAGTCTTAGAGTAGTTATCAAATATCAACTGGAAGAAATAAAATATCGACATCAATAAACAAACAATGGATCATTCCTTCTCATTGATAAGTGGGGATATTTACAAGTGATGGTCCATTACAAAAAGTCAGCTCCTAGTGAGTCGACGAAAATAGTCGCATATCATAAGGATATCGACATCTACCAAAAGAAAGACAGCAAACGGAGGAGTAAGTTGGTCTACTTGACCTCCGGCCGGGCGGAACTGGAAGGAGCAGCTGGCTTGTATCCGAGGAAGGAGAGAATCTTCTTCGAGTGCGGCTTCGCGGCCTTGATTAAAGACTGCCACTTCTCCTTGTTCATCCTCTTCGCCTCGCCAGTCCTCGCCCAGTCGACGTTCTGCTGGCTCTCGGCAACCAAAGCTATGGTACCTTAAACGCCGATCTTCAAATTCTCTTGCCGGAAAGCCAATCCAAGATCCTCCTCAGGGATAAAATGCTTGGCAAGATCGGCGAAGGCCTCTGGTTGTGTTTTCTTCGGGAAGAAGTAAGGGAAGAGGCGCGTAAACGCGGTCCGCGCATCAGCAATACTGCGGCGCGCCAAATCCCCGTGAATTTCAAGGAGGGAAAGGGCGTCGAGAAGAGGTCCCCTTCAGGCTCTTGCAGGTCGAAATCTTGACCCATTTTTCCTGCTGAAACGAAGTCCGGGTTATCAACAAATATAAGGATACATCTTGGAAGGGACTCGAGAAATGTGGTTAGTGAACTTACTGGCAAAACGCCGATTTTGCGATTCAAGACGGCCGATGATAGCTTCTTCACGTGCTATCTGTTGGGTTGTCTTCTCGCTTAAGGCATTTTCAGCTTGGTGAAGCCTCTTTCGAAGATCTCCAACAGAGGCAGCGTCTTGTTCGGCCTTCTTGCGAGCTTTTTTGCTCTGTTCAAGATTGGCGGCAAGATCATCGGCGCGTTTGTTGGCTTTGGCGAGAGCCTCTGACGGAAGGAAACAACGCAAGAAAGTCAAGTCAAAAATGGCAATATAATCTACGTGATGACGAGTAAAAACATCACAATCGTATGAAGGCTTACCTTTCAAGTCTTCTACAGTGTCACAGTACCCAATAAATTGAGTACCAAGACTGATGAAGTGCTTCATCAGAGGCTGTAGAAAAAGAGGTGATAGAAAGGTTGAGAGGAAAACTCGACTAAAGACACAAAATAGCGGTAAGGGTACTTACATCATCCAGGGAAGGAGTCGACGAACTCCCGGCCAAGAAGCCTTGTTCTTCGCCAAGTTCAATCCTCGCTCTCTTCGGCTCGGGGGCTCGGGGGCTGGCGACAGGAGTCGACATTTCCAAGCCCTGATGAGGAGGCGAGGCTTCCTCCGTCGCACGGCGAGTTTCCGAAAGAACTAAAGTTTGCGACGTGCTCGTCGGAGCAGTCACATTGGCAGCGGGTTCTTCCTCTTCTTTGCCACTGTCCACAAAAGATAGTATGAGAATATTCTAACAATATATAAAAAGAAAAAGAAGGCATGGTAGCTTACGAGCTAACGAGGGCATCAGCGTAAGGGTCGAAGGCACCCTCCTCTTCGGGAGAAGCTTCCTCGACAGGTGACCCGCTGAGTTTGGAGGTGCCGGAGTCTTCGACATCACCCCTCTTCCTCTTGCTCCGGGGGGAAACAGCGGAAGGGAGAGAATGCGCTGACTCGGAAGCCTCCGATTCAGTCTCTCTTTCAGAGGAACCCGCGGATTTATGAGATCCAGCGATTTCACTCTCAGGGTGAGAAATACCCTGTGCATCGTCGGCAACAATGGCTCGATCATCGACCTCCCCACCTTCAGGAAGGGGAGGCAGGGAAGACAAAACTTGGCGTTTCTAAAGAAGAAAATCATCAACAGAAAAGTTCAGCAAAATAGTAGTCGAAGCAATAAAAACTCGGGAGGACAATTTATGCAAAATAATAGTCGAAGCAATAAAAACTCAGGAGGACAAGTCATTTACCTTGGGAAGGGGATTGGTGCTGCTGAAAGGCTCTACTCGGCAAGAAGATGGAACTGAGTCTTTCTTGCTTAAAGATGAAACACGACGGACGAGCTTCTCCAAGTCCTTCACAGAAAGATCTTCGGATATGCGGTCGACGTCTTTATCGCCAGCATACAGCCACAAAGGGTTTTTGCGAGCCTGCAGAGGCTGCACCCTAATCCTAAGGAAATGCGCAGTAATTTGGATACCCGACAATTTTTTGCCTCGGGTATTCTGCAGCTCATGGATTCGCTTCATCAGCGCCTCTGTCGCTGTTTTCTCTTCGTCGGTGGCCTCTGCATCCCAGGATCGGCGGCGAAGGATTTTTGCGCTACCATCGAAGGGGGCGATGTTGTATTCCAGCGAGTCGGAGCACTCCTCGCGGACATATAGCCATCTCCTGCGCCACCCTTGGACGGAGTCGGGGAATTTGACATCGAAATACTCGACGTCAGGGCGGACAGATAACAACACCACCTATGTTGTAGGCGATATTGTGGGAGCCGTTTGCGAAGGTAGAAAATGCGTTTCCACAGGGCCCAATTCGGTTGGGTCCCGAGAGCACTGCAGAGGTGATAAAGATAGAAATATGAAGGATGGAATTGGGAGTCAGCTGATGCAGCTGCAGCCCGTACACGAAGAGTAAACCACGAAGAAATTCATGGATAGGAGCAGAGAGGCCGCGGATGAGGTGGTCAACGAAACTAACCCGATATTGGATGGGAGGCGTTGGAAAGCTTTCCTCGATGGGGAAGATCAGCGCCTCCTTCTTCTTCATCAGGCCAAGTTTCTTCATCAGGTTCGCATCTTGATTCGACATCTTAGATCTCTCCCACTCGGTTATGCCCAGATCTTGCGCCGCCATGCTTGCTTCAGGGGTGTTGTGCCTTGTGAGTCTTGCCCGCGGTGGCATCAACAATGGCGCTGGAAAGAATGAGGATGTGGATGAGCGCAGGAGCTTTTTGGTCGCAATAGAGGCTTTGACAGAGAGAGGATTGAGCGCGGCGCGGCGAAGGGGATTGCGGGAGGAAGAAGAAGACTATTTATAGTAAGACAGGGAAACGCCGCGCCGTTGGATGGTGAAAGAATGGATTTGATGAATTACACGTGTCCAGGGGTAAAAAAGTATTTTCACTTGGAGGTAACTATATAGGCGCCACAGTGCGCGTGCCAGAAAAAGCGGAGGACGTGTGTCCCCCACTTGCGTAACGTGTCAAAAAACCACAGACTTTCAGCCCCACAGGTCAGTGACAGGACAAGACTCGCGTTTTCCCGATACAGCGATCGTGGCTATCGTCAGCACTGATGTCACTTTAAGGAAAAACTTCGACTGCGGTGTTTTAAAGTTTGGCGACAAGAAGTTCTCGTGATATACAAAACAATTTTGGGAGCTTTTCATCAAATACAAGTTTTTGTTCAAATGCTCGGGGGCTACTTTTTGAAGAAAGTTTGATATGCAGTATTTGGCAAAGATAGAAAAGTTGAGCCTACAGCCAAGTATAAATACTCGACTGTAGCCTCGGGGGCTACTCCCATCGGGAGCGCTGGTCGCGCACCCGATAAAGATGGACGCACTGGAAAAAGTCAACAATATAGCGATTGAGATACTAAAAAGGTGAGCCTACAACCAAGTACAAGCACTTGGCTGTAGCCTCGGGGGCTACTCCCGTTGTTCGCGTACCCGATGAAATTGAGGAAGTCATGATAAGCATATTTCGAGTTACGATATAACTCTTCATATACTCCCATCGGGAGGACGAGATAAAAATATACAAGTCATCATATGACTCGAACAAATGTGCTATTCCAGCAGCCGAAAAAGGCACTCGACAATATATTCTCAGAGCGCCTCAGTCGCGATTTAATCTCTGAATGCCGCAATACTTTGCGAAGGTAAGACCCCAGGATCCGTCCTGCGCGGCGTGGCACCGCACCTGAATGCGCTATCCTACTTTTTTTCCGTATCAACAGATGCGAAGAAAAATCCTAACGGACGCGTTAGGTACCCGATAAAATGCGACTGGAGTTCGGCATATGGTAAGACCTTAAGCGGCACATGTCAAAACTACGCCAGTATACCGAGATCATGTCCAGGGACTTGATCTTGAAGTAGGTATTTGTGGGATTGCCACGAGAGCAGTTAACTGGTACCTGATCTGTCAGATGAACCAGCCCCAATTACCGTATCCCTGTACAATATATGAGTATAAAAATCATTTGATAACTCGAAGAAATTAAGTGTTAATTGTAATGATGGAGATTTTCCTTGATTCTTCGATTCAAACAAAATCTCGGGGGCTACTGACATAGGCATGCCCAATGGGCCTGCCGAGGATAGTACCCGGGGTTTTCTGAAAGCCCACGACTCGAAGTTTATGAAGCCTGGAAGCCCAATTAAGAGATAGTTTGGAAAGATAGAGTTGTATTAGGAATAATAACTTGTAACTACTACGGGACGAACTCAAAGAGTCTCCCGGACTTTGTAACTTGTACATCGTGAAACCCTCGGCTCCACCTCCTATATAAGGGGGAGTCGAGGGACAAAGAGAGGATCGATTCCATTGTCAATAGAACCCTAGCTTTTTAGCAGTCGAGTACTTTTCCGGCTGAAACCCTCGAGATCTACTTGCCCTCTACTTCCGCTAAAACCCTAGTCTACAATCTGTAGGCATTGACAAGTTAATACCTTGTCAGTAAGTGATTTACATGATCTCATGGTCGAAGTACTAGGTAACTATGTATCGAAAGCTTATAGCAAGTTTGAACTTAATGACTTGATCTCATGCTATGCTTACTATGGGTGTGTCCATCACATCATTCACCTAATGATATGATCTTGTTATTAATAACATCCGATGTTCATGATCAGGAAACCATGATCATCTATTAATCAACAAGCTGGTTAAATGAGAGGCTTACTAGGGACTCTGGTTGTTTACACAGCACACATGTAGTAATGTTTCCGGTTAATACAATTATAGCATGGAGTGTAAACATTTATCATGAACACTAAGATATAACAATAACTATTTTATTATTGCCTCTCGGGCATATCTCCAACATCTTTTACCCATGATTTACATGCAGGGGCTTTGGGGGCGGTGTTACGTGACTTTGAAGGAAATTTTTTGGCGGGTCGGATGGTGTATCTTCCACACGTCGGATCAAGTCAAATGGTGGAGGCCTTGGCGATGAAAGAAGGTTTGGCGTTGGCAAACGAAATGGGAGTCTCAAATCTGATAGCTGAATCCGATTCTCTAGAGACGGTCGAGGCTTGTTCGGGGGATCAACAATGGCACAATGAGTCGGCTGCTATTTTTGCTGATTGCGTGGATCTGGTGGCATCAATTGGTAATGTGTCATTTGCTCACTGCCCTCGGGAAGCAAATATGGTGGCACATAATTTAGCTACGGAGTGTTTTTCTGCTATGTCAAATTGTAACTGGGTCGATGATCCACCTAGCTTTATTCTTGAATCCCTTGTAAACGATGTAACCATTTTGTGACCCACAAGCAGCAAGTTCCAGACGCACTCTTTTCCTTCCAGGGTACCGAAGGGGACTGGAAGGTTTTTAATGAGGCGGCTTGCTGACTTAATATAATTATGTTTCAAAAAAATAAATTTCCTAGCAGATTAGGTACTGCCCGCTCATGCTAACGAGTGTATTCGGCCACATAGATTAGGAAGTTCAACTGTTTAGCACTAGCAGATTTAATTTTCTAGATGCAAGCTTTAGAATTCCTGAATTTCCCCCCTTTTTAATGTAAACCAAGAAGAGTGCTGCTGGTAAATTTGTTACTTAGTGTAGTGTTAATAATTATTATGGAATTATGATCTTATTTCTCATGTATTGCAGTATTGGTACTTGATTAAACAAGTGGAACCTTTGAGTACTAAATTATGGTCTTATCACTTATTTATATCTGCTGTTTTAGTTCGTACATTGTAATGAGGTTTTCTTTACGGTGAATACCTAACATCTATTTCATGGAGCCGCCAGTCGCCGCAGCGTTGCCTAGGCCGATGCCCCGGTGGGTGAATGAGCTCGACGGGCAGTACTCCCGCCCCCTTCCACCCTCTTCATCTCTCTCTTGGGTGGAAGCCGAGAGACGCCGAGGCTTCATGCTCTACGTGGATGGAGGCACCACGGTCGCAATCGTGTCAGCGTCCATGGTGTCAAAGGGCGGCAACAAGGCGATCGGGGTGACGCAGCCGTGGCGAGGCGGCTGTGAGCATAATCTGGGAGCGGCCGACGAAGATGGAGTCTAGCAGCACCACGCGACCAACCAAGAAATGAGCTATCACAGTGCTCATAAGCAACGTCGGTTACCATCTCCAGCGTGCCATGGGATTGACCATGAGCCGTGCAGACTATGACAGGAATGGTGGCGTGCACACCATGCCCTTGATGATCTTGATGCCGCTGTGTCGCAGAGCTCTAGCTTGCTGCCTCAGGTACGACTCTCCGCCCTCCCTCCCTCTTTTATTACACAACTCCTATGTACAATCGTTGTATTGAATCAGTTGCTTTAGTACTCTGGAGAGAGTAAAGATGGTCGGATGATATGCTGGCATGGTGTTGATGTAGTAGACCGTCCTTCTCTTATTTGCATTGTTAGGCCACCCAATGTGCATACAACTGAAGTTCAGACGATTCTTAGTGTTCCTCTCCTGCACAACTTAAGGCCTATAGAACAGAAAATAAAGATCTTAGATTTATTCAGTCTGCTCAAAATTTGCATGTCCAATGAAACTCGATATTCGTATCAAGAATAATTAAAAATGTTTCTGAAACCAGATGCAACCTAAAATTTGTACACTAACCATGGAACTACCATCCAGTATTTAGCTAGGCAGTAAAGGGATAAGTGTTTTACCTAATAGTATGTTGAATAGTCTAGATGGTGAGACAATTATATAGATAAGACTGTTTTTTCATATTGTATTCAATCTATATGCAACTGAAGAGTTTAAACTTTGAAAAAAACTGAGATATTGTAGTATATATAGGATAAATTTGTTTCTGTTCGGTCATTTTCAGACTTAGATCATAAGCATGCATATTTTACCAATGTGCATTTCAGAGTGTCACGAAGAACCTCTCATTTGGAGCTGAAGCTTTCTGGCTTGTGCATCAAAGGAATTCAGGTGTTGGTTTTATTGCTAGATATAATACGAAGAAAATAGCAAGTATTTTGTATTCGTTATCTCATATAAAATAGTTAGGTATTTGGTATGTATTACTCTGCATTGACAATTTAGATGTATTGATATACAATGCCATTCATGGAGTAAGCATTACATATACTTGCTTTGTCTTAACTAATCGAAACTTCCTATGTTTTCCTACAAGGCGTTTACTTTCTTAGTGCTACAAAAATGCATCAACCAGAACGGTAGATTTCCTACATATCACTATAAATAGGTTCCCAACTGAATTTTTTTATTTAACATTCCAGCATATTCTTGGTGAGATGTGATTATGGAAGGTTTGGGCCTTTATGGTACTTCTCTCTATTGCATCTGCACTACACATGAATTGAGAAATATATATTGATTCTTTCATGCAATTGAGTTTTTCTTTATTCAAGCAAGAAAACAATTAATGATATGTCCAAATGTTCTTTTCTTATACTGAACTATTTAGTAACTTCAGTTCAGTTCTGATTTTCCCATGCATGTAGTACTCATGTTTCACAGAGTAGATGTATTTGTTGTTCTTTGCCTCTATATCAAACCTCTTCTAGCACATGTCATAGCTGTTGACATGAATTTGCCTCGCTCTAGAAAATATATTTTCATGTGAGGAGATGCCATGCCTGTAGGTCGAACTGTCCAAGCACCAAAGCTAGAACTGCTAATGAATTGTTCCTGTGGGAAGACCATAGTCTTATTCTTATATCTGTCACTAGAACTGCTAACTAGCATATATTTTAGTTACATTACAAATCATTGCAACATGGTGAATTAATCATCTCTATAGAGAACCTTTCAATTAAGTGATGGGATCACCAAAAGTCATAGCAATACATATCGCTGCAAAAAGGCATTAATCATCCCTATTAAGAGACGCAATCACCAAAATTCCTATGCAATATTTTTTTTTACCTCTGAATTTGCAGCAAGAGATTATTCAAGAGGAAAACATTTGACATTTTTTACCTTATTCCTTTTCAAAGAATTGGCATTAATCATCCCTATGCGAAGTCATTATGGAAGATGAAAGATCAGGGAAATCATTCGAGCTAACAAACCTGTGGATCATCTCAAATAATTGTTCTGGGTATATAGTTCAGTTCCATGTAAATATTAACCTCAGTATTTTTCCAATGCAGATATTTCTCATGCATGTACACGTGTCTCAGGATTTGAGACCTCAACAGAAGATTTCCAATATCTACTTCAATGCTAGTATGCAACATGATCTGTGAGTATAGCTTAGTAGGCAACCTTTTAATACCTGTGATAACATAGACTTTTTTTAATATGGTAACATCGTATTTTACTATTTTAGAGAGCTTTTTGTAGAAGGATAAAACTGAAATCAACCCAAGGTAGGGATGAGTAAGTAGTGGTACTATTGTGTTGTTCTCTCCATTTATTAAGACGTGATATAGTTCCTAGTGGTACTTTTGTGTTGTTTTCCTAACTTGCTCTTCCTCTTCTCTACTATATTGAAAGGACGAACTGGTTCTGTTTCCTCCGGTCAAAAGTTTCGTTCTACATATTTTTTACCTGACCATTTTACCCTCCCACCAAACCATCAACCAATGCATCAGCGCGCCATAAATGTTGCCCACCATCACCAACCATAATTCATGGGATTACACATTTTTTGACAATGAGAATCAGGCAACAAGAATTACAAGAAATAGAGCCAGCGCGCCATAAATATTGTCCACCATCACCGCACCATACAGTAAACAAGAATTCATGGATTACATTCCATCACGGCACCATACATTCTCCAAAAAAAAAGACACCAGAAATATCTCCATGATTTCAGCTGACAAACCCCCACAATAACTACATGAGGGTCAACGGCCAAAACCTGAGGAACGCCCAGAACCAGATCATGGAGAGATTGGTTTCCTTCATGTTAACAGGGATATCCTTCAGGGCACTCACCAGAATCATGGAGAGAGTTTGATTTCCTTCATGTCTCCTTTCCTTTTGCTTCCCTGTCGGTTGCTCTGATTTCCTGCCTATACTCACGAATCAATCAATCAATTTTCATCAACGCACCAAAATTAGATCGGTACTTACCATATATTGGTAGTTGCCCCATATCTCGCCCAGATCAGAAAATGCGAACCATATAAAGAGTACCCTGAAGCATGGCTGGGCGAGAGATCAAGCTGTGTGCGAACCATCAGAAAAGTTAAGGGACAGTTTCCAAGCTGTGTGCTGATCATCAGATCAGTTAAGCGACAGTTCAAGTATGTAATCACACCTCTTTGGGAGACCTTTGCAGTAGGAAAGGAGATCTAAATTAGTTGTTGAATTCTTATACCTGTATCTTTGTAGAATTCTTTGCTCGAAAATCCATGTAATTATGACTGTTGCATCTCCTCTGCCTGCATGGATGTACCTGCACGGCTTGTAGATGTTACTGTTGTGGGCGACAAGTGCATTTTAAACGTAGCCAGATTTTTCGCTACGTAGATGGACTAAGTAAAGAGTGATTCCCTTTCTGTTCTTGTGGTAGATTCATTCACAGAATATTGGTGGGAGGAATAATACCGAATCTTGGTGTAGAATTCAATTTGGGAGCCTTTCCCAAGATTGGCTATGCATGTGTTCTTGGGATGAATAATACTGAATTGTGGTACATGGACTAAGTAAGTACTCCAGCCCTAAAAGAGCCTATCATTTTCCATGCATGTGTTGTAGAATTCTTTTTTCTCAAAAGCACATGCACAGATTCATTTTGCCATCCATGTTGTTGACATATCATGAAATGAGAAATTTATGCACTCTCTGCATTGAATGGTTTACTTTATCATGTGTACTGAAATTTGCATATATTTATTTTAGGTAAGAGCACTTACACCATGCATGAAGTTTAAGCAAAGTATTTTACTGAGCAGGACTGCAGGAGAAGAGGTCACGATCTTATCTTTCATATGAATTTTCACACAAATTGGTGCTCATTTTCTTCTCTCGGCTGACACATCCATCTATTGGCGATTATTTGGCTATCAGTTAGGAACTGTGATAAATGCTGCATCAGGTCTGCGCTCTTTTCATGCTTGATATAATGACCAAACCATATAAAACCAAGAAGAAATTGGGCTTTCCAAATCGATTTGGACTCAGGTAAGTTTGCTAAATTGTTTATGTTTACCATATTAGCTTACAACAGTGCACAATCAGGCTAGGGTAGCGGAAAACATACTAAGCTCGTGCTGAGCTGACTTGGCGGTGATGACACCGTGTCATTTCTGATGCATGGGACCAAGCCAATCGGTGCGAGCTGGCGAGGCAGGGACTATCAGGCCATGGCAATGGATCCAACTTCGACCATCTTCATAACTTCCTGTACATCAAAGTACATAATAGATTAATCAAATGGAAGCAAACTAAAAACTAACTTAACAATATTATCCTTTGGGCAGTTGCAACTTTCACACATAATATGCTATCATTTTCTTACGTAGTTTTTTGCTTGTACTATTAGCTTTGAAATCATATCAGTCTCAGTGATGCCACCCTGCTATGCAAAGCATTTCTCTTTGGGAATTTTAAAATATCAAGTAATATTTCCTAACTCAAGTGGAACTAACTCGGAAAGCATTTGTGGTCATGTTTAAAAATAGTAGTGGGTCGGATTAGCGGAAGTTGTAGAAAAAGCCCGAGTGCAGCCAACCGGTGATATCAGAAACTGTGCTCCATGCCTATGCAATAGAATGAACATGCAATGGTCAGCAGCTAATGCAGAACAAAGTTATAAGGCAGTCATATGGTAAAAAGAAGTTACGTATTGACCTTGACAAATAGACGAACTTTGAACGTTGCTATTTTCTCCAAGAATACATCACCATCCTCCATGCGACTCGTGGCAAAGAAGCAATCACATAAGGTAGCACCCAAGTAATTAATCAATTTTATTATCGTTGAAATAAAAACGAACATGTTCATGACATATTCCAACACTTATCTAGCTGTTGGCATAAACTGAGATATTACTGAGATATTTTGCTCCAGCTGATTCCAGTAAGGCTTGCATTGTTTCTCCAAATTTATGCTGCAACTGAATAACATTAGTAAACATCAAAGTTCCTGAAGATATCCTTTCAAGTCATAAATACATCCTTGTTTCTAATGATCCCGTGATAAAAGTATGGCCTGCTAAGAAATTATCCATGAGTTGGCCGAGTTATACACAGCTTGAATACAGGCATACATGCACATGAACTTTACATGATTCAGGAATATAATTTGGCCACTATGCATGTAAAATATGTCATACATTTTTAGGCTAAAAATGTAACCACCTAAATCAATGTGTGGTACGCCAAATTAGATTACAGTTAAGAAGAATGGTAAAGAAAGCTGCCGACTGTAATTGACATTTTCAGTTGGAAGACTACCACATACAATCTTAAAGAAACAAATCCTTTCAGAGATAACATGAGTAATTTACATAGTGTGATATTGGTATGATGTTGCTCAACACCTAACATAGGAACCGTTGTTATCATGACTCAATTCTTTGTAACATAATGCTAATAATAGTTGACATACCTACATCATGCATACATTCATTTAGTAATAGTGGAGATGAGGCAGCCGGTTCTGCTAGACAAGTGAGACAAGCAAAATCATCTTTTAGTACCTGGAATACAGTGACAGAACACATCATAAGAAACAACTTGATAGTTCAGAAGATCTATAACAGTGGAAATAGTCTCCATCACAAAATCTGAGGCGTCGGAATGAATCTTCCTACACATATTAGCAACTGTAGGTAACGTGACTCTCTCTATGCAAAAAGTAAATGAAGTGATATCACAATCTATTAATATCACAAATTACTACATATTACATAATTAGAAAAGGAATCAGCGCGCAAGGTTCAAAATTATAGGAAAGATTCAATCACATTATAGGGATTCAGGACCTGAGATACATGAGGAATAAATCAAACTTGTAGTTTCAGAAAACTTAAGACGCACAGTCGACAATAAGTTATGATTAGGAACCGAAGATAAAAGAAAGTATTCTCGAGTTCATTAAAATAGTTGAAGTAGAAGGATGACAAACAAATATAACTATTTATAATTAATGAATCAAGAAGGCAAACAGAAAGTTTCTATCATATCAGCCTGGATATCAGTTCTAGAAAAACATCTTCACTTTGTTACCTCTATCGATAACTATGCAGGTATTGATTGCTGTTACATTCATAGAAAAAATTCTGGTCAACAAAAAAACTGGTGGTGTGGAGGCCATATTTAACTAGCTGTAACACTTGTCTGAAATTAAGTTTCACCAACCAATTCAGTAAATCCTCAAAGAGAGGGAGGCACGGTTTTAGTTAAGTGAACTTGGATCCATAAGCCAAAATCAATACAACATGCTCACGGTCAAAGTTAGTAAAGTTTGACTTTTGACCAGTTCTTAGACGCCTTACATTTTGGAACGGAGGGAGTACTACACAAGATTTAAGACATGAGGGGATGAATCCATAAACACCTGTAACTGGAGAGGAAGAAGAAGATGTGGTCTGACCTCGAGTCGTCGTGGTTGTCGCTTGTCGGGGACGGGGTGGCTGAGGTCGGCGGCGGCGCCGGTCGACCGGCGGCGCTGCTCCTCTATTCTCACACTCGGTTCTGTACGCAGTTGTGAGACTGCGACTGACGGGAGCACGCTACACATGGGGCGAGACCGTGGGATCCGGGGATATCATGCGGCGGGGCGAGCCCATAGCGGCCTGGAAGATCAGGCAGCGACCATGGCTGTGAGGGCATCTGCAACGGAGTGACGCAAACGGCGTGGTACCCAACGCACAGTGACCGGCCGTCCAAAGCGACGCAAACCCGGTGTATATTTGCGTCAGAAATGTGTCGCGACGGACGTTGCGCGGACGGTCCAAGTGATCACTCGGTTCTCCACCAGGCCCGCCTAGCAGCGAGCCTGTATCGAGAGCATAGCTTCCGCGACCATCGCTTCCGCGGTTAGCGCTTCCGCGTCTGTGCCGCAACCTTCGTCATTAATGTCGCGGCTACCTCTTCTGCGCGTACTGGCGGGCGGTGGCTGGGCTTCTGCGTCGCTTTCAATGCATCGTTTCCCGCGCGCGGCTGGTCTTAAAAGTCGACCGGCATCGTACCTACAATCGCCTGCACCTCCACTCCCACCACCACTGCCACGCGTCGCAGCACCATGGGAAAGAAGAAGAACGACTTCGAGGCGTCCGGCAGTGGCACCAAGAAGGCGGAGCGGCCGCACAGGGTGCCGCTGCCCGTCAGCGTGGAGCGGCTGATGCACGCGAACTGGACGCCGTGCGACGGCTGGGGAGACGTGCACATGCCTGGCGGCTAGTGGCTGAGCTACCTCCGAGTGCCCGTCCCTCCCGTGCCTGCGCGGGAGCCATATAGGAGCGCCGAGATTCGGCGTAGGCGGCAGCACCTGTCGCCGGACCTTCGCGCCGATCCCGCCTACGCCGACTCCGACAGCTGGCGCACCTATCGCGAGTCCGAGAAGGATCCGAGGAGGAGGGCGGGCTTCCTGGGCGACAGTGACTTCCCCTTTGACCGTCCACCGGCACCTCGTCGTCGAACACGGCAGGTGCCGTCGCCTGCACAGGATGACGATGACGACAGCGACAGGGACAACGATGAGGAGTACAGCGAGGCGCTGGCGTACCACAACGAGGAGGCTAAGGACACAGCGATGACTACGTCGCCTGCATTTTAAGAAATTGGCGGTTGGCCATGGCGGAGGGCCGAAAGTTCGAGTACCCGGAGTGTGACGCCCCGGAACCGGTACCATGAGGATTCCAGCGATCCCGCCGAAATCCGCACGATATCGATTCAGAGACGCCCTCCGACACGACGTGCGCGAAGAATCACACACGTGATGCCAGAGGAATTAACACGAGCGGACATTACAACAGGTTTACAATAGAGCCCACAAGAAACAGATATTACAACAACGACTCCAACGAGTCAAGATACAAATATACAATACAAAAATCCAAATCAATACAGAAGAGCGAAAATGTCCGAGTACGGACAAGATACAAATTGACTAAGAGTCCTGAAGATAACCATGGCGTCCATAACCCTGCCCGGCCAAGCCGGAAGGGTAACCTGCTAACGTCGTCATCTTGTACCTGTCGAAGTCGGGCCATCGGTTGCCGACAAAAGGGAGGGAACAAGAGAAAAAGAAAAGGCGAGAGTAAGTACCAAGGAACGAACTCCGGCACGTACTTAGCGAGACTAGAAATGGCTATGCTCGCCGGGCGAGTATAAATATATATCGCCTGGAGCTATATGGTAGGTTTAGCGGTAGCAAAGCAACTAGCCAATAGAGACACGCTACAACATCCGTCTAATAAGAGAAGATGAGAGAGCGCATAACTAACAGTTCTATACTCTGCAAACATAACACAGCCGATGTGTTCCCCCCCTCGCAAGGAAGTACTTACAAAGGCACTCACATGGTGGACAAGTTTTATTAGGTATCCGTTGTAGTAATGCTATATTACTAGACAAGTTATTAGCAAGTTATTAACAGCAACATCAAAGGTGTAAGTTGTTCTATGATCGAGCTATACAATTCCAAGTTGTCCATAACCGCGGACACGGCTTATCGATAAGATGTACACCCTGCAGGGGTGCCCAAATGTAACCATACGCATGTTCGACCCACTTACGACAGGTGGATGTCTCACAACAAGACCGTTCCCAGTTCAACAAGAAAGTCTAGGGGGCCACCCGACTAAGCTACCCGTGACGAAGTCCGGCCGTACTCCGAACTCGAGGTTTGCGCCGCGGCTAGGCGTGCGAACCACACGCTTCGCTAAACGTCCCGCAACAATACAGAATATAAACACCCGAAGGCAACGAAGTAAACACCCAAAGGCAACGGTAAGTAAAGCATGGCATACATGGCATAGGCAAATAAAACCAAGGTTGTGGCCCCCTTTTCAACTGACTTGAGAAAAGGTAATGGGTGAGGGGGTCCCAATAAACGTCCCCACGTACGGGTAGAGCGCTCAATCTCGGAACAGATAACAAGAACTCGGGTCCTAGGGGACATTAGCGAGTCAAAGTTCCGATGCTTTCGCAAAGGGGCTCACAGATGCCTCTGCTTACAATTTTAGTTGTTAACAGTTAAGTAAAGCATGTGTATCTCCAACAACTGATATAGCATGTGATAACCTCCCAATAACCCAACATATCCCGATAACAGATCGAGATAAACAACAGAACCTAAACACGCCTACGACTCGCAAGGCTCAAACATCAAGCAACGGCTATAGATAAGGAATGATACATATAGGATTATTATGGTAACAAGTGGAATAGGACACGTGACTCGATAAAGAAGCGCAACATAAGGATAGCAGTGCGAGGGAGAGCAAAATGTAAAATAGGTGAAGGAGGTGGGCTCGCCTGTGAAAAGCAGAAGAACTTGTCGGAGAACTCGTCGTATCTCACATCAACACTTCGTGATCCTATCCGGGAAGAAGCAAACACTAGAACAAGCAACGGATGCACAATTTACAACGACGGCAAAAGAATCGGCATGATGATGATATGATATGCATGACATGAAAAACATGATGCGGCGATGCAACTTATCCAATTAAGCGAGATCGGGATCCCGGACAAACAATTTAGGTTGGAGTTGCATTTCCTACCGCCAATATTAAGGGTGGATTAGCATAGCAAACATGGCAGGGGTGAGCTACATCAAAGTTAAATGGAACCGGGACAAAATTTATATAATATCCCACATATTCCATATGTTCCATATTAGGTGTCATTGCAAACTATCACGAGATTGTATGATGCAAGATGCAACAGCAAGCATGGATGGCATATTCATGCTCAGTGCATTTTTCTGATCAAAATTGATATATAACACTTTTTCATTTGAGTTACAGATTAAAAGTTATTAAATAAACAATTTTTAGTATTTATAATATAGAAAACAGATTTATCTTAATTCAAAAAGGACTCGAAAACAAATACTGGAACAGGGGAGGACCCCGGGTTAATTTCAGAAGTTCCAGGGGGTTTTCAAGGAAACCGACAGAAGCAGGGACTTCGGGTTCAACAGAGAAAGCTGCAGGGGCTATTTTGCAAAAGTAAACAGATCTGGATCTGAGAGTTTTTCTCACCGGGAGCTGGGCTAGCCGGAGCGGTTGACAGGTGGGGTCGGGGGAGGCCAACGTGGCGCTGAGCTGGCGGAGCATCCGTGCATGCCCAGAAGGTGTTCGATGGTGTGATGCCGGGCGCGTCGCAGGCGGTGACCACCGGCAACAAGGTGAGCGCGGCGCCGCTGTTTCTGGCCGAGGCAGGTGGCGGCGAAGGGCGCACGAGGAACGCGCCAACGAGGGAGGTCATGGGGAGGCAGCGCCGGAGTAGGGAAGCACCGGAGGTTCGTCGACGTCGAGGTCCTGCGGGGAAAAGGGCTGGTTACCGTCGGGGGAATCCAAACCAGAGAGAAGGAGGGCCGGAAAGAGGTTGTTGAGATGCGCCTACTCACCGCGAAGACGTAGCCGTGCTCAGGTAGGTCAGAGGAGGGTCAAAACGGCCGGAATCGACGGAGAAGACCGCCGGGGACGAAGAAGAAAGAGCGATCTCCCGCTCGATTGAGGACCTCCCGCTTCGATTCCTTGCACGAGGACGTAGAGGAGATCAAGGCGCGTCGTTTGGCGGTGGCGGCGCTGATTGGGGTGGACGGAGGCGACGGCAAGGACCAGGACAACAAACGGCAGCCATGGTGCGATGGGGTTTCTCCCCAGATTCGTTTCGGCTTGCAGAAGAAGAAAGAAAGGAGGGAGAGAGAGGCGTGGTCAAGAAGGAAAAGAGAGGAGGCGTGGTCCAGGATAAAGCGAGGGAGGGGGGCTCACGGAAGGCGGGTGGGAGCAGGTGGCCGCGAGCTGCTGTCGTTGTCCGTCGTCGACGGGGAAGGAGAAGGAAAAAGGGGAGGAGGCCGAAACGGTACTGCCAGTTGGGCTGGGCCGGATGAGGAAAGAGGGGGCCAAGCTGAGCGGCTGGGCTGGGGAAGAGAGGGAGAACTGGGCCAGAGGAAGAGAGAGAGGTCCAGGGACTGCTGGTTAGATTGGGTTTTCTGTTTTTCTGTTTTTTTTATTTGAAAACTTTTGAATTTAAATGTTTTTTTTATTTGAATCTGAGGCAAAGGTGTGAGATAGATTCAAAATTTTGGTTTCAAAATATTTACTTTGTTTGTTATCCGAAACATAACACCATTTTAAACAAAAATTTATTTGTTGGCAAACTTAATTACAAAATAAGAGATATGAGAGAGGCATAGATTAGGGTTTTATTTAAAATAAAAGACAGGGGAGGTTTATAAAAATAGTTTTATTTTGTTAAAACATGGATGCCATGATGCATGATGCATGATGATGCAGAAAAGGGAAAAGAACAAACATTTCTAGTAGGGTACTACCCTGGGCCGTTACAATCGACACCACTAACAAGGAACCTCGCCCCGAGGTTCCACGTCATGCCAAGGGGGAGTTGGTTAAACTATCGAGTCTTCTTGTACCATGTTGACAAACACCCGTCCACGGCGTGGAACCTTCTTCTGGCGAAGTGTTGATCTTCTCGACACCACTAACAAGAATTGTTGCTCCATGTTGGTCGGTCGACACCACCAACACGAAGTAGTTGTTCCGATGACGATGATGACTCCGGAGAAACAAGGGAAGGGGTAACAGTCACACGGATCCACCAATTCAAGTAACAAGAGCGAATAATAAGAGTAGTGGTATGGTCATGACTCCATCCCGCACTCAAAGTATTACCCTGTACATGAATAAGAGAATCGTGCAACCAACTCCAGGAATACAGATTGACGATCGTGGTAAACATTGACATCGAAGGTTCATGAGGTCAAAACACAAGGGGTAGGGGAAGGATCACATAAACTGAGATGGCGTCAACAGAGAAGACAAGGTTAGCCGCCGGTGATGTTCTTCTATCGAAAAACTTCAGAGATTGGTCCTATTAGGATAAGGCATAGATCGTCCAACCCACGTCGAAACCTAAGACTCAGAGAAACTCGGATAAGAGAGAAGACTCAAAACTCGCAAAGATAAGAAGAGAAAGAATAGGGATAAGGAGAAAAATCAGAGCTAATCAGATCTATCCAACGAATTTTCGAAAATAGGTTTTGACACACTAACTCAACGACCGTTGGCAAGGCTATCCTACAGGCTGGACTAGTGGGGTACCGTCAACCTGAGCTCTGATACCAACTTGTGACGCCCGGAACCGGTACCATGAGGATTCCAGCGATCCCGCCGAATCCGCACGATATCGATTCAGAGACGCCCTCCGACACGACGTGCGCGAAGAATCACACACGTGATGCCAGAGGAATTAACACGAGCGGTGACATTACAACAGGTTTACAATAGAGCCCACAAGAAACAGATATTACAACAACGACTCCAACGAGTCAAGATACAAATATACAATACAAAAATCCAAATCAATACAGAAGAGCGAAAATGTCCGAGTACGGACAAGATACAAATTGGACTAAGAGTCCTGAAGATAACCAGTGGCGTCCATAACCCTGCCCAGGCCAAGCCGGAAGGTAACCGCTCGTCATCATCTGTACTGTCAAGTCGGGCCATCGGTTGCCGACAAAAGGGAGAAGAAGAGAGAAAGAAAAGGCGAGTAAGTACCAAGGAACGAACTCCGGCACGTACTTAGCGAGACTAGAAATGGCTATGCTCGCCGGGCGAGTATAAATATATATCGCCTGGGGCTATATGGTAGGTTTAGCGGCAGCAAAGCAACTAGCCAATAGAGACACGCTACAACATCCGTCTAATAAGAGAAGATGAGAGAGCGCATAACTAACAGTTCTATACTCTGCAAACATAACACAGCCGATGTGTTCCCCCCTCGCAAGGAAGTACTTACAAAGGCACTCACACGGTGGACAAGTTTTATTAGGTATCCGTTGTAGTAATGCTATATTACTAGACAAGTTATTAGCAAGTTATTAACAGCAACATCAAAGGTGTAAGTTGTTCTATGATCGAGCTATACAATTCCAAGTCGTCCATAACCGCGGACACGGCTTATCGATAAGATGTACACCCTGCAGGGGTTGCCCAAATGTAACCATACGCATGTTCGACCCACTTACGACAGGTGGATGTCTCACAACAAGACCGTTCCCAGTTCAACAAGAAAATCTAGGGGGGCCACCCGACTAAGCTACCCGTGACGAAGCCGAAGACGGACTCAGGTTTGCGCCGGCGGCTAGGCGTGCGAACCACACGCTTCGCTAAACGTCCCGCAAGGTACGAATATAAACACCGAAGGCAACAGGAAGTAAACACCCGAAGGCAACAGTAAGTAAAGCATGGCATACATGGCATAGGCAAATAAAACCAAGGTTGTGGCCCCTTTTCAACTGACTTGAGAAAAGGTAATGGGTGAGGGGGTCCCAATAAACGTCCCCACGTACGGGTAGAGCGCTCAATCTCGGAACAGATAACAAGAACTCGGGTCCTAGGGGACATTAGCGAGTCAAAGTTCCGATGCTTTCGCAAAGGGCTCACAGATGCCTCTGCTTACAATTTTAGTTGTTAACAGTTAAGTAAAGCATGTGTATTTCCAACAACTGATATAGCATGTGATAACCTCCCAATAACCCAACATATCCCGATAACAGATCGAGATAAACAACAGAACCTAAACACGCCTACGACTCGCAAGGCTCAAACATCAAGCAACGGCTATAGATAAGGAATGATACATATAGGATTATTATGGTAACAAGTGGAATAGGACACGTGACTCGATAAAGAAGCGCAACATAAGGATAGCAGTGCGAGGGAGAGCAAAATAGGTGAAGGAGGTGGGCTCGCCTGTGAAAAGCTGCAGAAGAACTTGTCGGAGAACTCGTCGTATCTCACATCAACACTTCGTGATCCTATCCGGGAAGAAGCAAGCACTAGAACAAGCAACGGATGCACAATTTACAACGACGGCAAAAGAATCGGCATGATGATGATATGATATGCATGGCATGGCAAACATGATGCGGCGATGCAACTTATCCAATTAAGCGAGATCGGGATCCCGGACAAACAATTTAGGTTGGAGTTGCATTTCCTACCGCCAATATTAAGGGTGGATTAGCATAGCAAACATGGCAGGGGTGAGCTACATCAAAGTTAAATGGAACCGGGACAAAATTTATATAATATCCCACATATTCCATATGTTCCATATTAGGTGTCATTGCAAACTATCACGAGATTGTATGATGCAAGATGCAACAACAAGCATGGATGGCATATTCATGCTCAGTGCATTTTTCTGATCAAAATTGATATATAACACTTTTTCATTTGAGTTACAGATTAAAAGTTATTAAATAAACAATTTTTAGTATTTATAATATAGAAAACAGATTTATCTTAATTCAAAAAGGACTCGAAAACAAATACTGGAACAGGGGAGGACCCCGGGTTAATTTCAGAAGTTCCAGGGGGTTTTCAAGGAAACCGACAGAAGCAGGGACTTCGGGTTCAACAGAGAAAGCTGCAGGGGCTATTTTGCAAAAGTAAACAGATCTGGATCTGAGAGTTTTTCTCACCGGGAGCTGGGCTAGCCGGAGCGGTTGACAGGTGGGGTCGGGGGAGGCCAACGTGGCGCTGAGCTGGCGGAGCATCCGTGCATGCCCAGAAGGTGTTCGATGGTGTGATGCCGGGCGCGTCGCAGGCGGTGACCACCGGCAACAAGGTGAGCGCGGCGCCGCTGTTTCTGGCCGAGGCAGGTGGCGGCGAAGGGCGCACGAGGAACGCGCCAACGAGGGAGGTCATGGGGAGGCAGCGCCGGAGTAGGGAAGCACCGGAGGTTCGTCGACGTCGAGGTCCTGCGGGGAAAAGGGCTGGTTACCGTCGGGGGAATCCAAACCAGAGAGAAGGAGGGCCGGAAAGAGGTTGTTGAGATGCGCCTACTCACCGCGAAGACGTAGCCGTGCTCAGGTAGGTCAGAGGAGGGTCAAAACGGCCGGAATCGACGGAGAAGACCGCCGGGGATGAAGAAGAAAGAGCGATCTCCCGCTCGATTGAGGACCTCCCGCTTCGATTCCTTGCACGAGGACGTAGAGGAGATCAAGGCGCGTCGTTTGGCGGTGGCGGCGCTGATTGGGGTGGACGGAGGCGACGGCAAGGACCAGGACAACAAACGGCAGCCATGGTGCGATGGGGTTTCTCCCCAGATTCGTTTCGGCTTGCAGAAGAAGAAAGAAAGGAGGGAGAGAGAGGCGTGGTCAAGAAGGAAAAGAGAGGAGGCGTGGTCCAGGATAAAGCGAGGGAGGGGGCTCACGGAAGGCGGGTGGGAGCAGGTGGCCGTGAGCTGCTGTCGTTGTCCGTCGTCGACGGGGAAGGAGAAGGAAAAAGGGGAGGAGGCCGAAACGGTACTGCCAGTTGGGCTGGGCCGGATGAGGAAAGAGGGGGCCAAGCTGAGCGGCTGGGCTGGGGAAGAGAGGGAGAACTGGGCCAGAGGAAGAGAGAGAGGTCCAGGGACTGCTGGTTAGATTGGGTTTTCTGTTTTTCTGTTTTTTTTATTTGAAAACTTTTGAATTTAAATGTTTTTTTTATTTGAATCTGAGGCAAAGGTGTGAGATAGATTCAAAATTTTGGTTTCAAAATATTTACTTTGTTTGTTATCCGAAACATAACACCATTTTAAACAAAAATTTATTTGTTGGCAAACTTAATTACAAAATAAGAGATATGAGAGAGGCATAGATTAGGGTTTTATTTAAAATAAAAGACATGGGAGGTTTATAAAAATAGTTTTATTTTGTTAAAACATGGATGCCATGATGCATGATGCATGATGATGCAGAAAAGGGAAAAGAACAAACATTTCTAGTAGGGTACTACCCTGGGCCGTTACACGGAGGAGATGACAGACGACGAGATCGCGAGGCTTGGCGTCCTCGTCTCGGAGGTCGACCAACCGGTGCTGCCGCCGCTGCCCCGGTACGCTACCGGCATCATGCCACCGGGCCTTACAGAAGAGGAGGCCCTACGACCAGCGCTCGAGGACTCGGCCACGCAACCGGTGCAACCGCCGCCTCCACCTCCGCCGTACAACCCGTGGGGGCCTCCACCTCCACCACCGGCGTGGGCTGCGCCACCACCACCGCCGCCTTGGGCTGCTCAACCTCCACCGCCGCCCGCGGCACCGGCGTATATTCCGCCGCTTGTGAACTGGCCGTGGACGGTACCGAAGCTTGTCGTGACCGACAGCAACGACGAGAACCAGTAGGCACGGGCGTTAGGGTTTTTATTTTCCTTTGTTTTACTATGTAAATTATGTTTTTATGTTCAAAACATGCAAAATCGGAAAAAAAATGCGTCGTGCCGCTGGAGCCATCCCCGATGCAAACGAATGCGCGGTCGATTTCGATCATTTAAGCCAACGCACATGGACGCGCGTGGACATTTTTGGCGTCCAAAATGCATCGGCCCGCTGGAGATGCCATGAGGAAGTGAGGCCATGGGGGAGAAGGGAAAGCAAGTGGAGAGGGAAGTAGCTCGGTCGCTGCTCGCGAGTGAGAGCCCTGACCGGCGCGTTTGGTTACATTGTTCGGCTAGCCCAGCTACCTGGTTTCGGCTTTGCATGTGGCTTTGATCCTGATTCCTTTTCACACACCTGTTTGGTTCGCTGGCAAGCAAAAGGAGTCAGACATTTACTCGTGCTATTATTTTGTACGGCAAGTCATACGATGGCAACATGACAAAGGATGGAACTACTTGATTCAACCTTTGTGTGAAAATATGTTTCGATAGATCTGAGTTTTGTCTCCAACAACGCATTAAGATCGAGAACTGGCATGATCCCCAAATTATTCCCCTTTCTAATCACGAGATAGTAACGATAGGATTTGGTGATCAAATGTGTGGCGGTGCCCTGAACTTGCCTTTAGAAAATATAATACTATTACTTCCATTTCGAAATATAAGCCTTTTTAGAAAGCTAGGTTTATATAACGGAGGAATTATATGTACAATCGCTAAAATTTCCATGTGGCTATACAATTCACTTGATATATTTTCTGTATAACATGACTTGGTGCAATGCGATGTGCATAAACCGTTCAAATGAGCTTTTCATTTGTGTGTGTATGGTCAAAAATGCACTTGAAATAATTAAGTGTTAGTCCCAAGAATATTTTGCAAAATGATATACTTATGTATGATATAGAAGGCTACGATTTAGGGTTGTCTTCAGGTATTTATGAATATCAAAGTATTTTTTGGACTAATTACAGAAGAAGTATTCCTTCAGTTATACCAGTGTTTGCAGCACCCACATTTTGTGAGATAATAATACATCCAAAAGGAGAGGTTGTTGAGTTGACAATTATGACGGCCCATAACACATGTGTTGGACTTACCGCGAAAGAGTAACAAGAAGACCTAGCGCTTGGAACCACATAGATGTACAACAATATTATCTTGTTATTGCGCTCGGTATTATCATGATGCAACATATCAGCATATTATATATGTGCATTGAGAAATAAAATTTAATAACCCGTGGCAACGCACAAGCATTTGTACTAGTAGAGATTTTAAAGTCCGCCCATGCATTTTTACATGATGAAAGCACCAAATCTTTCTTGATTCGGTTCGAGATACCCATAGCATGAAAGACACATTGACAATTACTACTGGTGCAGTACCATTTCACCACTCATTAGATAAAGGTGGTGTCAGGAAGTAAGTCTTAGGAAAGTTCAGCTACAAAAAATGTTCTGTTTCTGGTAGCGTAATATAGTACATGTTCCTCAATTTTATCTTTGATTTATTATGTTATTTCCCGTCTTTGTCCAACTGCATGTTTTTTATGCACACCAAACGGGAGGGGAAATCAGTGTCCTGCACTTGAACAACACCGGATAACAAGAAAGCACAACATGGAGGGTGTTGTATCAGTACATTGACCCAAAATGACAATACCGGAAGTGATATGTGGTGTTTGAGTTCTCACTTCTTCGTGGTGTCCATTGAAATCTGGATGACAAAAAAAGCATATGTAACAAGCCTACAATGTGCGTGTCATGTTTCCGGCCAGATTAGTTAATTACTACGTCGTCCAAACGATGAGCATATTTTGGTGAATAAATTCGAGTAGTTCAAAATTATTGGATTTAGTCTTTTCTACTAATTTCTGTACGTGGTCTGATTGATGCTCTATATTTTTCTCTCTCAATATCTCAAGGAAGGGAAGACCAAATGACGCCCAAGTAGGTGATGCAGTAATGTTGTGTGTGCTGTCCAGAAAGTAAGATCAGTTGAAAATTATGGGTGTTGCTGCTGCATGTTGTACCAATTAGGGTTTGGGTAGCAGGGATTATGGTGAAAAAGAATCATCAAATAATTATTTTCAGTACTTTATATATCAATGTATATACGACATATATCTTCCATGTATCCCCTTATGTAGAGCACCCTTGGGTGAGGATATAATTATGGTCTCCCTGCTTTTGATAGTAGTAATGAATTATGGAGGATAAATTTTAAATATCCATTTGCTGTTGTCAATATCAAACAAATTATCTCCTTTGTCCGGGGGGTAATGGGTTGTCATCCCTTGGGGTAAACTCAGCCGATGAGCCTGTCATTGCAATGTGTGTGGTTGTGGGCATTATCGTTTATCTACTCTGAGGTAAACTGAATGCACATGTCATATTGTAAGCTTTTTGTCTGTATTCCATGCCTATACGAGATACTTGAAAATGCTATGTTAGATCTTGATGTAAGACATATCTAACTACTGTAAAAACTTGCAAAGATTGTAAAAATAGTTTTATACCTCAATATCTCACCAATCTATAATAATCCTAGATATTCGTTAGAGTTTCCACGACGGAATAACTAGATTAGCTGCAGTGTGCCGCCGAGCTGAATTGGTGTCCTCGATATTTGGAGTCCTTGGTGTCGGGTATCCTATGGTTTCTCTGGTTACCAAGTGTGTCGAGTTCTTGAATTCAAATTTTTTTATTGTTTTATTTTATGTTCAACGGTGTAGTAAAATTTGAGACAGAACTAAACTAGGCAGCTATTATACACGTCAATGTAGCCATACATGAGGAATTAACATCAAGGATGTAGCTATTCTGCATGTAAATATAACCATATACATGTACCACATCCCCGTGTATGCACACGTTTGCTTCGTAGATGGTTGCAACCACATTTTTCTGTTGCTAGTAAATATAAAAACCCAACTGTGACTAGGAAATTTAATTCCGATTCACAAATGCAAGTTGATTGTACCGTGGTTGACCACAAAGATAACGAAAAAAAAGAACTGGTCAAGTTGGATGGTTCGAAATTAATAGTCCCAAACTAGCAGTACAATAGATAGAGAATTTGAACATGTAAAAGAACAACTAGTTGGTCACCAACGCCTATAAACACTCAACGTCTATGTGGTCTTGATGTAGTTGAATGTCCGACATATATCGCCACTTAGAGCATCTCTAACACAGACTGGACTAACCGAATCTGAAAACGGTGAGTTTAGTCTCCCAAAAAAGTCTGTTCGGTTGATTTTGCCACTCGCGCAGAATAGAAACAGTAAATAGGAACTAAAAAACGAAATTTAATTCTCGCGGGAGAATTCATCGATGAACACATATTTGATAGTTGATGCTCTGATTGAGCATCAAACTTTACATAATTTCTACTAAGAACCAAAATTAACTAATAGCCACCGCCGCGCAACCTAATTTTGACCAAAATTTGGCCCCAGGGGCTTCTACGCGCAGCGGCGGAGGTGGTGGCGGAGGGAGGCGAGGCGGCGGACGCGTCGAGCTCATACTCCGAGTCGAGATCGACGATCTCGAGCTTGACGCGGCGGACGCGTTCCTCCCGACGCACCGCCTCGTACTCGCGGACATGGCGGACGGCATCGGCCTCCTCCCGTCGCCAGCGTGCTCGCGCCTCCGCCTCGGACATGGCCGCCACCTGCACGATGACGGTCTCCTCCTCCTGGTCGTCGGGGATGTAGTCGCACGCGAAGAAGAGAGGCGCCTGCGCCGGCACCGCGTCCTCCTCCTCCTCCAAGCTGTCATACACCAGCAAGCGAGGGGGCGGCACAACCCGCTGGAGGAGGAGCCCTCGCCGCCGTTCGCGCACCGCGCGAGCTTCCCCGGGGGCGCGAGCCTCCAGTTCGTCCACCGGTGGGCGCTGTGCTTGCGCGCGCCCTCTAAGCGGTTCCATTTGCGCCGCTCCGCCTCCATGTGGAAAACGGGGGCCGCGGCGGCGAGTCCCCGCCGCCCAAACCACCGCCTCCCTAGCGGAGCTTCCGCGGCTAGCCATGGGGAGGTCGAGGTGCGGCGAAGCGGCGCTGGCGATGCGACGATTTCTCGTCGGAGGAGGTGGAGGAAGGCGGCGGAGCGGCGGCAGTGGCAGAGGGAGTAGGGTTTGGAAATCGAACTCCCCTCCGCGGCCCGTTTTAATACGGGGCGAGCCTCGCGTTTCTCGAGCCCTCGAGAAACTTTTACGGGCCGGGCCACCGTTTCATTCTACTACGTATTCGGCCCGACCTCATAAATCCGTCGAAAAAGTTCAATTCCGGCGGCATTTACAGGTTCTGTTAGAGTTGCTCTTATGCCGGGAACTAGTGGGTTTTGAAAACATTCGTGAATATAGACCACGCTGCATTCCGATGCTGTCACATAACTGGTCGGCTTAGAGCATCTTGAGCCACGTCCGCCAAATCGTTCCCCAAACGGCACCGGATCGAGCGTTTGGGGGACACATTTTCTTCGTGCCGCTTTTGGTGGACGTCGCTCACCAGTCGCGTACCCCAAACATGCCCCCTAAATAAATAGAAGTGCATGAAAATAAAGGTTTTCATTCAAATTTGATTATATTTTACAAGATTGAATGAAAACGGCTAGATTATCTAACCCTAGCCTACTGGCCGCCCGGCGGTGCGTTCGACAGCCCCGCCCCGTCGTCGCCTCCCATCCGCTGCAGCTCCTGTGCCGCGCGCCATCTCTCCCTACGGAGCGTGACAAAAAGACGCCGGTGCTTGATTAGCGCGTCGTCGCCTACCCTCCCCTGATGCGCCGCCTGGAGGGAGAGTTTGACGACGCGGCGAATCTGCTCGTCTTCGCAGGCACGGGCATCGTCTTGCAGCTTCTTCTGCAACTCAAATGACTCGACGAGCACTCGTTGCTGAGCCACCGCCTCCTCCGGGTCCGGCCCATCATCGTCAGACCAGTCGAAGTCGTCGTCGTCCTCCTCGTCCGCCTCCGCGTCGTCATCGTCCTCCTCCTCCTCCATTTGCGCCAACGCATCCGCCTCCGTCGCCCAGGCCACCTCCTCCCGCAGCTGCTGCTCCAGCGCCTCCTGCCGCCACTGCTCCATCGCCTCCTGCCACTCACGGTAATGGAGCTCCCGCTCCATGCGCAGGCGCTCCCGCTCTGCATGCCACCGTTCACCCATCTCCGCCTCCCAGCGTCGCCGCGCCTCTTCCGCCGTGGCAGCGTCAAACATTGTTTTGGTGTCCGCCAGCGCCACCTCCTCCCACGCTTCATTCTCCGCAGCTTCCGGGTCGACGTCGAACTCCTGCGGTGCTGGAGGTGGTGGAGGTGGTGGTGGAGATGGTGGTGGAGGGAACTGGCCAGCGCCGGCGCGGTTCATCATTACATAGGTGGTGTGTATGCGACAAGGGATGTGCTTGCGGCGGAGAAAGGGGTGCTGGCGGCTGTGGTGGCTACCATTGAGCGGGGGAGACCTTTTATAGACGCCGACATCGCCAGAAGAGGCAGGAAGATAGCGCGGGAAGAGGCTAGAAGCGGCAGGAAGAAAGCGCGGGAACGCGCGGTGGCGTGTGAACGCCGGCGACACGTGGAGGCTGCGCAGCGCAGATGAGACGTCTCGCCTGCCCCTCCGTCGCCATTAAGGCAAAGCTGCGACTCTTCGTTCATGTGTCGTTGATGCGTCGGGCCCGCCACTTCTCGCCTCGCTTCTTGCTGTGTCCGGCGTGCTCAGAGGGTCCCCTGTGAATCGGGGATGGGCTTGGAGCGCCGGACACCGTATTGGGCCGCGCCGGATGGAAAAGGCCTTTGTGGCTGTGGCTGGGAACGAAAAAATGCGTGGTGCGCCCCACATACATTTGGGGACGCTTTGGGAGACACGGCTAGAGATGCTCTTATACCGATTACCGAAAAGTCGGTGGCCCTTGTTCCCCAAGGGCCCCAAACATTTGGGGATACTCATTGTAAATGAAGGTTGGACGCGGTAGCTGTGGCTGTTTTGATAACCGGCTCAAGGGAAGAAAATGGAAGCTATATTTGATGGGTCCAGATCTGCTCCTTCTTTGTACTCTGAAAAACCCACACCTAAAAAGGAAGATAAATTTGTAGATCGACATGCATTTGTGTTGTGGTTAGAACAGAGATACTCCCTACTTTTCATATTACTCGTCGTTAATATGAATGTATCTAAAATTAAAATGTGTCTAGATACAAGTATAATGGATCGAAGGAGTACTACACTTGAAGAGTACCTCGATGCCTCTGAATTCAAAAATTTGGTCGCAAGTTGCGGTGCTGAGCTTGCGATGCACATGAGTCAATTGGCAGATAGGTCGTTTGGCCAACACGCGCAACGGCTTGGTTGATCTCACCTGCTCGCTCTCGAGGTCAAAACACATGATCTTTTACTCTGACCCCTCCGTGACCTAGTAGATGCCCCCGTTCAAGCTGACAAGGCCAACGTTGAGTCTGCACCTGGCCCCAAGGGCCGGAACCTCCCTCCAGACCGCCTCCCCGAGCGTGAACACCTGGAGCGTCTCTTTGGTCTTGAAGAAGCATGGGACGTGAACGGCCTTGTACTGCCCCGTTGCGTGGTGGTAACCGAAGTTGTACGCCTGGTGCTCCTATGGCGACGCGTGTTATGGTGCCTGAACAGACCCGCGCACGGGATCGGCGGGAGGGCGAGGGCGTCGCCGGTGGCTGAATTGGCCAGTGTGATGGCGCCCCCGGGCTTGGTGTCGTCGCACAGGCAGAGAACCCCGTTGCAGGCGCCGACCACCTCCATGTGCTTGTAGGTCTCGCCGCCGGTGCCACCTGGCCATAGCTCTCGAGTCTTGGAGGATGCTGGGCCGTCGAGGACGTACACGGAGTCCGTGGTGACGACGAGGGGCACGGTGTCACGGCACTCCTGCATCTCCGGCATGCACTAGTGGATGAGGTCGCGCCAGGTCCGGCAGACAAGGCGCAGCCGCCGGCGCGAGGTCCATGGTAGCCGCACAAGGATCTCCAACAAAAGTTCCGTGGGGATGTACACTATCGCAACTGCTGCGACTCGATGATCCCTCCCTAGCGTTTGTTTGATGTGTTGTACTCCTGCCTTTGGATTTTGTTTCGATGTGTTGGTAGCGATCAGATGAGGTATGGGAACACAATCGTTGCCGCCAAGTTTCTCCCGGATAGCCTCGTAGGAGTATTTCCCTCGTTACGGTGGTCATGGGCTTAGAGCATCTTCAGCCGTCTTCCCGACGAGGCCCACAGGACGCCTTTTTTCATCCGGATGGACGAAAACGGCTCAGCCGCGCCCCCGGCTCCTCGTTTTCGTCTGGATTAGGCCTTTCATCCGTCCGGAGAGCCCAGGCCATCCCCGGGTTCCCGAGGCCCGGCCGGAGACTCCGGACGAAACAAAAACGCGCGAAACGTCGAGCGGGCCCGCGTTGTCGGCGACACAACCGGTAGTTCCCTCCATTAATTTCGTTTTCCCTCCAAATTGCGCCGCATAGAAGCATTTTCCCCGCCGAAATTCGGAGCTACCGCCATTCTCCCCCCACAGTTGCAGCTCCTCCTCTTCCCATCCACCACCATGCCGCCGAAGAAGCTCGCCGCCGATGGCGCGCCGAAGGCGGGGAAGCCGCGGGCGCCAAGACAGAGTCTGCTGGGCATGTCAAACGCGGAGTGGGCGGCGGATCAGGAGCGGCGGCGGAACGAAACTCGCGGCCGGGCGGAGAGGGAGAAGAAGTGCAACGCGAAGAGGGTGGCGGCGGCGGAGGAGGAACAGGCGAGGCTGATCTCCATCAACCACGGCCGCCCGCACATCGCTCAATTTCCCGGGCCATGGCCTACCCAAGGTATGGTCGGATCTCCTTCCTTCTCGCCAGCGTCGCCGGCCACGGCCATGTACCATGACACCTACGCCGCCGCCGGCATGGCCGGGTTTACGTCGTCACCGCCGGCGTACGACGGTGCGATGTACAAGGGCATCTCGCCTGCCCTGAGACGTGGGCCGCTCCCCTTCTCCAACCTCGGGATGCCGTCGCCAAATGAGCCTGTGATGCACGAGATGATCACGTCGGGCTCCATGGCCGCCGCGGCGAGCCCGAGCTTCACACAAGAGGAGGCAAGGGCGGCGGAAGTCATCGCGTCGTGGGGCGGCTTCAACTCCAACCTCGACCAGGGCGATCACCACGCTGATGAGAACGGCGGTACCCAATACGTCGAAGAAGAAGATGAGCAGACGTACGTCGACCAGGACGTCGACGAAGAGGAAGCGCCCGAAGCCCCGGAGGCGCCGTCCAAGGGGAAGACGAAGAGAAGGAAGAAGAACTCGCCGCCAGCCGAGCCGCGGATCAAATGGACGGGCAAAGAAGAGGAGTGTCTCGCCGAAGCTTGGATGACGGTGACATAGGCATCCCCAATGGGCCTGTCAGAGAAGGTACCCGAGGTTTATTGAAGGCCCACGACCCGAAGATTTATGAAGCCCGGAAGCCCAGTTAAGAAATAGTTTGGAAACATAGAGTTGTAATAGGAGTAATGACTTGTAAATCTACGGGTGGAATTCAGAGAGCCCCCCCCCCCGGAATTTGTAACCGTGTGTAATACGAAACCCTCGGCTCCGCCTCCTATATAAGGGGGAGTCGAGGGACGAAGAAAGGATCGATTCATTGTCAACATAACCCTAGTTTTGCAGCTGTCGAGTACTTTTCCGGCTGAAACCCTCGAGATCTACTTGCCCTCTACTTCCGCTAAAACCCTAGTCTACAATCTGTAGGCATTGACAAGTTAATACCTTGTCAATTGGCGCCGTCTGTGGGAATTAGAGGCGACAAGGAGCTGATCTCGATGGCACGTTTAACATCGTCGACATCTTCGGTGGCAAGCAACGCGATGGACGGAGGTAAACGGATCGAAACTGATCTAGTCGATTTTATTCCTCACCCGCCCTCCCGTGTGGATGCATATGCGTATCTGGAGGAGCCCATGGAGATGGCGTTCGGAAGTTTCCACTTCCGCGTCGGGAAGGAAGGATCTCACCGTCTCGTGGTACCGAATTCTTCGGGATCGTTCGCGGTTGATTCTGACTTCTCGGGATCGGCGTCATCATTCGAGTCAAGCGAAGAGGACATCTCGCCGTCCATCTTCACCAAGCCCGCGTCAAGCGGAAAATTCGTCAAGATCTTCAGCAACATGTCCTTCGGGTCCTCTGCGGACTCCAATATAAGCAGTGACTCAGATAGTGTCGATAGTTTCATCGACAAATCTACCCTTATTCGGGAGGTCTTCGCCGATCGTTACGACGGTGTCACCAACCCAGAAGAAAACAAATCAGGGCCAACATATCATCAAGTATACGTGATTGGCGAGTCCAGCCATCCGGAGAACGAAACATCAGAGGCTTTCGATGATTTGGGAAATCCATACGTCGATCCCGCTGATCTTACGCGAGGTTTAGGGACCAAATATGTTGGGACTACACCACGCCAGAAGTTGCAGCTACCGCAAGAAGCTTGGGATAAAGCGACAACAGCCTTGAATGGTACCAACCCATTGACTACCGCCGCGACGGTGGAAGAGTTGCAAGCATACCAATATAGGCTTGCGCGTGCTGGTCGAGAACTGGAGAAACAAAGGGTGATACTAGAGCAAAGAAAGGCAGCAGCTTCCGCGTCGAGTAGGCGTAGAGCTGAGCTGAGTCGACAATTAGGAACTTCAGGAGATAGTCACAGAGAAGCTCGCAACAGGGAAAGATCTCGGCTGCACAACATACCTGAAGGCGAGAGGGAGCATCTGGTTCAAAACCTCGACATGTCCTTTATGTCGATAGACACAAGAGGAAACATCATCCCCAAAACACCGGAAGCCGAATATATGGCGACTCAGGCTTACATACTGGCATCCAGGCTACCTCCCGGAGATCCAAGGGAAGCGTTGTATAACATGGCTATGGCAGGAGTTGGAGTCATGGGGACAGCGTTCGCAAGTACAAGCACACCTCCGAAGGCGCGGCAAGACAAAATAGTCCACGACCCACAGTAGTGGTTCAGGACCCTCCGAGAACGTCGGCAAGAGATACAGCCACATGCGCGGGTCGACAGGGCGCGACAAGAAAGGAGAGAACGCCGGCACTCACCAGAGGTCGATGAGGAGGATATGTGCGGCCTCCCTTGTTTTACTCGACGAGTTCGTAAAACACGGGTCCCGTCTGGGTTTAAATTACCCGACAACTATAAAAAGTTCGACGGATTGCAAGATGCTGAAGACTGGTTGGTGGATTACCTGGAGACAGTAAAGCTTACGGGTGGAACCAAAGCAACCGCCATGCAGAGCATCCAGGTACACTTGAGTGGAGCAGCGCGATCGTGGATAAAAAAGTTACCGCCTGGATCTATCGACAGCTGGGAAACCTTTGAGGACATGTTCGTAAAGAACTTTTTATTCACATGCAAGAAACCTGTGTCAATAGAGCAACTAAGAGCTTATCGACAGAAATATGACGAGTCGATGAGGACGTACATCCAGCGGTGGAACATTATCAAAAACTCGGCAGAGAATATATCTGATGAAAGAGCGATAGATGCGTTTGTCGCCGGGATCAGGAGGAAGGATTTAGTCGAGGATTTGGGAAGGACTAATCCAAAAACAATATCGGCACTCATGGAGATAGCGAATCGTTGGGCAGATGGAGAAGATGCTGTTCACAACAAGCGCATAGGTCGCCCGAGGATGACCGTAACCGAAATATTCAAAATAGACGACGTTTTCTCGACAGTTCCCAGATTATGACGGTCCCGGCCAAGTATCGGCCGGCTTCCGAGGAAATACTGGAGGAAACAGTCGAGATGATTCTCAAAAGAGCGGTGAGCACCGTAGCGATTACAGGGATGGCCCTCGTCCCAATAGGCAAAATAATGGTCCAAGGTTCCAGAGGCCGTATATATCTCCCGAAGATATGTTGAACGGACCATGCCAAATGCATTTCTACCTCGACAATAACGGGAAGAGACAGTCGGGACATTTGCAAAAGGACTGTCGTACTTTCCAAGTACTGAATAGGTACGCAGGGCATGTCAATACACAGGCAGCAAATAGAAACCCCAGGGCCAAGGAGTGAGATTCATCTCCCACCTCCTCCCGCAATCACGGACGAAAATCGACACCAGTTGCAAATAGCGGCAGCTCCAATGAATGGTCCCTATATCAACACCAATGGGGAGGTCTCGATGATTCAGAAGGGCAGGCCATCCAATAGAGCTCAAAAAGTAATTTCGTGACAAGTCTTTATGGCAGAGAAGATGCCTCCACCAACAATTGAGTACCTGAATTGGTCAGGGCAGGACATCGGCTTCACCATAGCGGACCACCCGCAGCAAGTTCCTCGACCAGGACAATCGGCTTTGATCCGCCGGCGGTAATTGCAGATTCGACGCCACGAGTGTTCATAGATGGAGGCAGCAGCTTGAACCTCATATATGCAGATACTTTGAGGAAGATGAATATATCCTTGGCAAACTGACACCAACCGACACGCGTTTCCATGGTATTACACCGCAAGCCAAGTTATCCATTGGGAAAGATCAGTCTCGACGTTCAGTTTGGAACCCCGAGAATTACAGAGAGAAGCTGGAATTTGAAGTCGTGGATTTTCCGCAGTCACAGTATGCTTTGCTAGGGCGACCGGCCTATGCCAGGTTTATGGCGGTACCACACTACACATACTTGTTGTGGAGGCTCCCTGGACCTAAGGGTCCGATCACAGTAAAGGAAGCTTCGCACTAGCGGATAAGTGCGACAAGGATTTTCATCGGCTAGCGTAAACTTTCGGGATGCAAGGAATATCCGCGTCAAAGCTGACAACTGATTACGACGTGTTACCAGATGGAGGGAGGCCGCTCAAGGAACCAACCTTTGATACCACGAAGAACTCGAAGGAAGTGCAGATACACCCGACAGATCCCAAGAAAACGACAGCTATCGGCACAAACATGGACTTCGCATAGGAAAGCGCGCTCGTCGAGTTCCTCCGTGAGCGTTGGGAAATCTTTGCATGGTGTCCAGCTGACATGCCAGGAGTACCCAGGGAACTTGCCGAGCACCCCTTAACTTGGATCCATTGGCTAGGCCAATTAGACAACCGGCGTGAACCAAAACGCAAAGCAATGCTGCAGAAATTAATCAGAGAAGCTGGATTCATCAAAGAGTTACATACAGAAGCCACGTGGGTAGCTAACCCAGTGCTGGTCCCGAAGAAAAACACGGAGGTCCTTCGCATGTGCGTCGACTTCACGTGTCTCAATAAACATTGTCCAAGGGATCACTTTCCCCTCAGGATCGAACAAATTATCGACTCCACGGCAGGCTATGAACGTCTTTCCTTCCTGGACGCTTATTCTGGTTATAACCAGATCCGACTAAAAGAAGAAGATGAAGTCAAAACAGCTTTCATAACACCCTATGGCGTGTTCTGCTATAGAACAATGCCTTTCGGGTTAAAAAACGCGGGAGCAACATATCAGCGGATGATGCAAAAGTGTCTTGCCACGCAGATTGGCAAGAACGTTCAAGTGTACATCAACGATGTCGTCATTACAACAAAGCAGGGCTCAACCTTGGTTGAGGACCTCAAGGAGACTTTCGACAATCTCGATAAGTTTTCCTCAAGCTGAACCCGACGAAGTGTTCTTTCTGCGTTCCCGCAGAGAACTTCTCGGGTTTCTCGGTGTCAGCAAGAGGAATCGAGGCTAACCCAGAGAAAATTCAAGCTATAATAACAATGCGGAAGCCAACCAAGCTAAAGGAAATACAGCTTAATCGGGCGATGGTTTTTGAGCAGATTCGTCGCTTACTAGGAGAAAAGGCGTTGCCATTTTACGCCTGATTAAGCAGGGAGAGATGTTCGAGTGGAACGAATGACATAGCAGGGGTGGCTCAAGGCCCATGACTCGAAGAATATAGCCCAAGATATGTTAAGGAAAGCTAGAGTTGCATTAGGAAATATAGACTTCAGGACGGGTTAGAAACCTCCCGACTCGTAACCCAGCACTCCCTCCTATATAGCTGGGAGTCGAGGACAGGATCGATTCATTGTTTTACGCAACCCTAGTTTACATCGTCGGCTGAAACCTCGAGATCTACTTGCCCTCTACTTCAACCCTAGTCTACAATCTGTAGGCATTGATAAGTTAATCCCTTGTCAATTGGCGCCGTCTGTGGGAATAGAGGTGTCAAGGAGCTGATCTCGATGGCACGTCAAGATCGTCGACTTCGCAATCGCAAGCAACGCGGGCAGAGGTAAACAGATCGAAACTGTCTAGTCGATTTTATTCCTCACCCGCTGACAAGGGATTAACTTATCAATGCCTACAGATTGTAGACTAGGGTTTAGTTGGAAGTAGAGGGCAAGTAGATCTCGAAGGTTTCAGCCGAAAAGTACTCGACGACGTAAAACTAGGGTTGCGTGAAACAATGAATCGATCTCTCTTTGTCCTCCACTCCCCTTATAGGGAGGCGGAGCCGAGGGTTTCGTAATACACAAGTTACAGTCCGGGAGGGTTTCTAACCCGTCCCGTAAAATTACAAGTCTATATTTCCTAATACAACTCTAGCTTTCCTTAATACTATCTTGGCTCCGAACTTTATATTCTTCGAGTCATGGGCCTTCAGTAAACCCCGGGTACCATCTTTGGCAGGCCCATTGGGGATGCCTATGTCAGTGGGAATTAGAGGTGTCAAGGAGCTGATCTCGATGGCACGTTCAAGATCGTCGACTTCGTCAACTGCAAGCAATGCGATGGACAGCGGTAAAGAGATCGAAACTGGTCTAGTCGATTTTATTCCTCACCCGCCCTCCCGTTTGGATGCATATGCGTATCTGGAGGAGCCCATGGAGATGACGTTCGGAAAGTTCTACTTCCGCGTCGAGAAGGAAGGAGCGTACCGTCTCGAAATTCCGATCTCGTCGGGATTATCAGCGGTCGATTTCGATTTTTCGAGCTCAACATCGCCGATCGAGTCAGGTGACGAGGAGATTTCGTCGCCACGCTTCATCAGCACTATGGCAAGTGAAAAACTCGCCAAGATCTTCAGCGACATGTCCTTCGAGTCATCTGCGGACTCCGATATAAGCGATGGCTCGAGCAATATAGACAGCTTCAACTTCATCGACAAGTCCACTATTGTTGGAAAGGTCTTCACCAATCTCCATGATGGTGTCACCAAACCCGACAAAGTTCAGAGTCCAAAATATCATCAGATCTACGCCATTGGAGAAACAAGTCGCGAACAGGAGACGTCGGAGAACTTTGACGATGCAGGAAATCCGTATGTCGATCCTGCAGATCTCACGCGAGGGTTAGGAACAAAATATATCGGCACGGGGACGCGAGAGATGGTGCGATTTCCGCAGGCAGTATGGGATCGAGTCGAAAGAGCTATCAATGGTACAGAGCCTATGACCGTAACAGCGACACCTGAGGAGTTACAAGCGTATCAATACAGGCTTGCACGTATCAGGCGAGAACTCGAGAAACAGAAGACCGCGTTGGACAGGAGGCAAGAAGCGGCATCAGCATCAAGCAAGCGAAGAGCGGAGCTGAGTCGACAGTCAGGCACTTCGGGAAGCAATCACAGGGAAGCTCGCAACAGGGCAAGATCTCGACTGCAAAATATACCTGAGGCAGATAGGGAGAATCTGGTTCAAAATCTCGACATGTCCTTTATGTCGATAGACACGAGGGGTAATATTATCCCTAAGACACCAGAAGCTGGGTACATGGCGACGCAGGCTTTCATTCTTGCATCCAAGCCACCTCCTGGAGATCCAAGAGAAGCATTGTACAATATGGCCATGGCAGGAGTCGGAGCCATGGTGACGGCGTTTATAAATTCGCCTCCGAAGGACCCGCAAGGCAGTAGTCACGACCACGCAGCAGTTCAAGGTCCCGAAAGAACGAGTGGAGTACGAGACACAGCAGCACAAGCACGGGTGGATAGAGCACGACAAAATAGAAGGGAACACCGACATTCCCCAGAGATAGATGACGAGGATATGTGTGGGTTACCGTGCTTCACAAGGAGGGTCCGGAAGATTCGAGTTCCTTCAGGGTTTAAGTTACCCGATAATTTCAAAAAATTCGATGGTTTGCAAGATCCCGAGGATTGGTTAGTTGATTACCTCGAGACGGTGAAGCTGATAGGCGGAACCAGAGCAACAGCCATGCAAAGCATTCAAGTACACCTGAGCGGAGCCGCAAGATCTTGGATAAAAAAGCTTCCTCCGGGTTCCATCGACAGCTGGGAAAGCTTTGAGGACGTATTCGTTAAGAATTTCCGATCCACCTGTAAAACCCGCATCGCTAGAAGAGCTGAGGGCGTGTCGACAAAAGCATGATGAATCAATGAGAAAGTATATCCAGAGGTGGAACATCATTAAAAACTCGGCAGAGAACATATCTGACGAGAGAGCAATAGATGTCGTGGCAGGAATTCGACGTGGAGATTTCGTCAAGATTTGGGAAGAACCAACCCAAAGACAGTATCTCGCATTAATGGAGATAGCAAACAGGTGGGCAGATGGAGAGATGCTGTTCACAATAAGCGGCACAGGTCACCAGAGGAGGACCGTAGTCGCAATTTTCAAAATAGACGACGTTTCCTCGACGTTCTCGTTATGATGCTCCCTGCCAAATATCGGCTGGTTTTCGAGGAAACAATGGAGGAAGCAATAGAGATGACCATCAAAGAAGCAATGAGCACCGAGGCGACAATAGAGATGATTCCCAAATAATGCAAAATAGTGGACCAAGGTTCCAGAGACCATATATATCTCCCGAGGATATGATGAACGGGCCATGTCGATGCATTTCTATCTCGACAATAACGGGAAGAGGCATCAGACACCCAGAGGATTGTCGAAATTTTCAAGCAATGTTGAGGTTCGCAGGGCAAGCCAATGCTCAAGCAGCAAGTAGAAATCCTCAAGGACCAAGGAGTGAGATCCACCTACCACCTCCTCCCGCAATTACGGACGAAAATCGGCACCAGCTCAGAATAGCGGCAGCACCACACCCACCTCCGTATGTCGACCCCAATTCCAACGGTGCGGTCTCAATGATTCAGAAAGCTAGGCCGTCTAACAGGCTCAGAAGTAATTCGCGACAAGTGTTCATGGCGAGAAGATGCCTCCACCAACGATTGAGTACCTAAATTGGTCGGACAGACATTGGCTTCACAATAGCGGACCACCCGCAGCAAGTTCCTCGACCAGGGCAATCAACACTTATCTTACCAGCAGTAATCGCAGGATTCGACGTATCTCGAGTATTCATAGACAGAGGCAGCAGTCTAAATCTTATGTATGCAGACATATTAAGGAAGATGAACATATCCTTGGCAAACTTAAAACCTACGGACACACGTTTCCATGGTATCACTCCAGAGAAGCCGAGTTATCCGCTGGGAAAGATCAATCTCGATGTTCAGTTTGGAACCCGAGAAAATTACAGAATAGAAAAGCTGGAGTTCGAAGTTGTGGACTTCCCGTCGCAATACCACGCCTTATTGGGATGACCAGCATACGCCAGGTTTATGGCGGTACCACACTACACGTACTTATTATGGAGGTTACCTGGACCTAAGGGACCAATTACAGTCAAGGGCAGTTTTGCGTTAGCTGATAAATGCGACAAGGATTTTCATCGACTATCGAAACCTTCGGGATGCAAGCAGAATATATGGAGTCAAAGCTAACAACTGATATGATGTGTTACCAGATGTAGGAAGGCCACTCAGTGAGCCAACCTTTAACACTACCAAGAATTTAAGGAGGCAGATTCACCCGACAGATCCAAAGAAAACGACGTCCATCGCACATGGATCTCGCATAGGAAAGCGCGCTGCCGAGTTCCTCCGTGAGCACTGAAAATCTTCGCATGGTGTCCAGCTGACATGCCAGGAGTACCCAGGAACTTGCCGAGCACCACCTAAGCCGGATCCAATAGCGAGACCAATTAAACAACCTTTGCGGCGTTGAACCAAACCGCAAAGCTATGCTGTCAGAGATTAATCGACTCGAAGAAGCTGGATTCATCAAAGAGCTGCATACAGAGGCCACATGGGTAGCTAACCAGTTGCTGGTCCCGAAGAAAACACGAAAGTCCTTCGCATGTGCGCCGACTTCACGTGTCTCAATAAACATTGTCCAAAGGATCACTTTCCAAGGATCGATCAAATTATCGACTCCACGGCAGGATGTGAACGTCTTTCCTTCCTGGATGCATATTCTGGTAACCCAGATCAGACTAAAAGAAGAGGATGAGGTCAAGACAGCATTTATAACACCTTATGGCGTGTTTTGCTACAAAACAATGCCCTTTGGTTTGAAAAACGCGGGAGCAACATATCGATGATGCAGAAGTGTCTTGCAACACAGATGGGGAAAAACGTACAAGTATACATCGACGATATCGTCATAACAACAAAAGAAGGATCAACATTGATCGAGGACTTAAAGGAAACTTTTGACAACCTCGACAAGTTTTGCCTAAAGCTGAACCCGACAAAGTGCTCCTTTGGCGTTCCTGCGGGAGAACTTCTCGGGTTCTTAGTTTCGGCAAGAGGAATCGAAGCTAATCCAGAAAATTCAAGCTATCGTAACAATGAGGAAGCCAACAAAGTTGAAAGAAATACAACAGTTAACTGGGCGAGTCGCAACTTTAAGCAGATTCGTCGCAAGGCTGGGAGAAAAGGCGTTGCCATTTTACGCTTCGATCAAGCAAGGGGAGAAGTTTCAATGGAACGAAGAAGCAGACAGAGCTTTCGAGGATCTCAAGCGCATAATCTCGACACCACCAATCCTGGTGGCGCCTAAGGAGAAGGAACCTTTATTGTTGTACATCGCAGCTACGCCTCAGGTGGTCAGCACAACACTTGTAGTCGAAAGAGAAGAAGAAGGAAAACTCCATGAGTATGAGGCCGGTATATTTCATCGGTGAAGTTTATCTTATCAAAACAGCGGTACCCACACTGAAGCTAGCATATGGAGTGATTACAATCGCAAGAAATCAAGGCACTATTTTTCAAGCGCATCCGATAATAGTGGTCAATGAGGCGCCTTTATCCAATTAGTTGAACAATCCAGAAGTTACGGGTCGTGTCTCCCTTTGGGGAATAGAACTTTCCCTCGGGACATCACGTACGAAAAAGAAAAGCAATAAATTCGCAAATCTTACCGGACTTCATCGCAGAGTGGATGGAGTTACAAAATACGGGACCCCCGGATTTATCGAGAACCTGGACTATGAACTTTGACGGGTCCAAGAGGTTGGAAGGAGCTGGAGCAGGCGTAATACTAATATCACCTGAAGGCAACAAATTAAAATATGTCTTACGGATGACGTTCCCAAACGCGTCTAACAATGAGGCAGAATACGAAGCCCTTATACACGGAATGAAGATGGCGAAGGCTTGTGGCAACTCGGCTAAAAATATTCGGCGACTGCAGTTGAGGCTCAGCAAGTCATGAATCAATGTGATGCAGTTAATGATAGTATGATAGCATACAAAGAAGTATACAACGAGCTAGAGAAGTTGTTTGATGGATGCGAGGTAAATCACATCAGTAGGCTGAGCAATGATGAAGCCGATGTTCTTGCAAATATCGGGTCGCAGTGTCTCGCAATTCCATCGGGCGTATTCTGGGAAGAGATAGCCGAGAGATCTACAAAGTCGAAGAAGCCAAAAAGAAGGAGAAGGACAAGAAACCCTCGGGGGCTACGAAAGAAGCACCAGAAGAAGAGGAACAGGACCTAGTAATGATGGTACAAATCCCATGGATGCAAGTGTATATATCATACATCCTACGAAACAAATACCCGACGATCCAGTTGAAGCAAGGCGAGTTATCAGGCGTCTAAAGCCTTTACTGTGATCAAGGAGTTGTACAAACGAAGTATTTCGGGAGTGTTACAAAGGTGCGTCACACCTGAAGAAGGAAGGATGATCCTGAAGGATGTACACGAAGGAATATGTGGTCATCATGCAAGCAGTCGAGCTATAGCAGCCAAGGTTTTCAGAGCAGGATTTTATTGGTTGACAGCAATTGAGGATGCGAAGAAATAGTTCGTACTTGCGACGCGTGCCAGAGATTTGCCGCAAAACCTCACTCTCCGGCAGAGTTGATGCCAATACCGCTGTCTTGGCCCTTCGCTCAGTGGGGTCTCGATATGGTGGGAAAATTACACAAAGCTTCGCCAGGAGGATATGAGTACATGTTCGTCGCGGTCGACAAATTCACAAAGTGGATAGAAGCGAAGCCAATAAAGCCGGACGGAGCATCTGTCGTTAAGTTCGTGAAAAGTATCGTTTTCAGATTTGGAGTACCTCATAGCATCGTCACGGACAATGGTAACTTCACATCCAAGGAATTCAAGGCATATTGTGCAGAGGTAGGCATCAAACTACACTTTGCGTCAGTTGCGCCCCAGACCAATGGCCAAGTCGAGAAAGCCAATGGTATCATCTGCAATGGCATCAAGAAGCGTCTGTTGGCACCACTGGAAAAAGCTCGACATACTTGGCCAGAGGAGTTGTCCAGTGTGTTATGGAGTATACGAACAACACCAAACACAGCGACACAAGAAACTCCGTTTTTTCTGGTCCATGGAGCTGAGGCAGTATTGCCGATAGAAATAGAGTACGATTCTCCGAGAATAACAGAGTATGACGAGGAAGCTTCAAAAAGAGCATTGGAGGATGATGTCGACGCATTGGATGAAGCTCGAGATGAAGTGTTATCAAGGGTTACCAAGACCAGCAAGACCTGAAAAACTACCACAGTCGACGTCTGCGCCCGAGATCTTTTCAGGTTGGTGACTTAGTTCTTCGGCTCACTCAAAAAAGTCATGAAAAACTCGAGTCGCCATGGCTCGGCCCTTACATCATCACAGAAGTAATCGAAGGAGGAGCATACAGGATAAAGGACAAGAAGACAGGGTTGCAGCCAAATCGGAACGTGGCGCAGCTCAAGGCGGTTCTACGCTTAGAGTCGAAATATAGTCCTCCTTGTAAAAATACAATGTACTGAACGCCCGCGAGCTTTCAGACGCACTCTTTTCCTTTTCGGGCACCGAGTGGGCTGGAAAGGTTTAATGAGGCGGGCTCGCGGTGCTGCAATATAGAAAAGATATTGGTGATATACATCTTCTTTATCGACACGCTAGGGGGCTTGCACCCAGCAGCTAGTATACATATGAACTGCCGACAAAATAGAACTCGCAAAACAGTAAATTTCGCCTTGGTGCAACACACCTCGCAAAACAATATGGACACACAGGAAGAACCAACAAGAAGCTCGGGGGCTTGTTGAAACAAAAATAGTTCGAGATATTTGACAACATATATATTAGTTACAATATACAGGCGTTCTTCGACAAGGAAAGAACAACAAAGAAATTCTTCAATCAGCATTCAGTATAGCGTCTATATTGGTACCCTCGTTATTTGCAGCACCGGTACTATGTTCAGCATAACTACCCCTCACAAAGAATTCTGCATCCATCCGAAGCAGTTCGTCCATCATCTCTTCTGCTACAGGGCGCACAATGTTGTCGATTTTGTCAATGTTCCTCCTCCGCTTCGCCTGTTTGGCCAGACACTTGGTGACAATTTGAGTAAGATCTAACTTCGGGTAGCAGATCTGTATCATAATCATGGCGAATCTTGCCCCAGCTTCTAGCTGAGCCCGCTCAAATTGATGAATACGAGGAGCATCTCAAAATTTCTCCATTAAAGCAGAAAGGGTGTCTGGGATTCTGTTGCGACGAAACATGGTACTGTAGACTAAAGACAAAGTTTTCGTGCAGAAGTCGAGAAAATCGCGGACCTGACTGGCGCGATCTTGAAATCTGACTATTTGGCGAGTACGCTCAGGAGTGACCCAGAAATTGGCACCGTGCTCACGAGCAAGCCTGACAAGCAAATTGGTTCGAGCTTCAACACGTTGATCTTCGGCAGCAGTATCCAAGAAAGAACCTGTTTTACCGGAAACATTAGCAAGGAGTAAAAGATAATAAGGTTAAATTAACAAATGACCAAGTTTTGCGGAGCATACTCGTCATATCCAAGCTAGCATCATTCATCAGATCAAGCATATGATTCTCTCGGCGCGTAGCTTCGGCAGCCTCAGCAATTGCAGTTTCCTTCAACGCCATGGCTTCTTGAGCTTTTTGAACAGCTCGTTTTTCATTCTCAGATGATCTTCGAGACTGTTCCATGATCACGAGAATCTGTTTTTTCTTCGACTGCAGTTGTTGACGGAGTTCGTCTAAGTCCTCATTTTGTGCAGCACTCGACAAACCTCCAATATACTCGACAGCGGAGGACCTTTTAGAGCAAGACGTAGCAGGCAAGGCAGCCAAGGAATGAGGCCCAGTGGTATAGTTGTCAAAAATTAACTGGAGAGAAAATAATTCGATATCAATACCTCGGCAATATAGCTTTTTCATTAATAAGGTCAGATGTTTACAAGGCTATTACAAAAGATTCCTATTGAACTATTGGGGAAGTTGTCACCAAAGCTACTTTGGCGACAGCATCAAAAGAGAAGCAAAACAAAATAGAGACAAGGTGGTCTACTTGACCTCCGGCTTCGATGAACTAGGAGCTGGAGTTGGCTTGAATCCAAGGAAAGCAAGGATTTTCTTCGAGTTTGGCTTGGCAGCCTTAATCAAAGACTGCCATTTCTTCGTCTCCATATCCTTTACATCGCTAACTTTGGCCCAGTCGACATCCTGTTGGCTGTTAGCAACCAAAGCTATGGTGCCTTCAACACCAATCTTTAGGCCTTCTTGTCGAAGACTGGGTCCAAGATCTTCTTTGGACTTGAAGCAATTGGCGAGAGCAGTAAAAGTCTCGGGTTCTTCTTTCTTCACGAAGAAGAACGGAAAAAGCCGAGATAAAACTATTCTAGCATCAGTAAGACCTTGGCGTGCTTCATCTCCATGAATCTCAAGAAGGGAGAGTGCGTCGAGGAGGCGATCAACTTCAGGATTTTCTAGATCATAATCTTGCTGCGTTCTCCCTAATAAAGCAAAAATATAGCCCGTCAGAAAACAAGCAAAGGAATCCTATGGCTACCCGAGGAAATCATGTTGATCCAATTACTTACTGACAAAACGTCAACTCTGCGACTGCAAGCGAGTGACGATTTCCTCTTCACGAACAGATTGCTGAGTAATATGTTCGCTTAAGGAATTTTCCGCGTCATGAAGTCTTTTTCGAAGATCTTTGACAGCGGCAGCATCTGATTCAGCTTTCTCGCGAGCTTTTTCGCTTTGCTCCAATTTAAGAGCAAGAGCATCAGCACGTTTGTTAGCTTCCGCAAGATTGGCTGGCAACACAATTGACAATAAACAAGTGTCATGGTAAAAAATGAAGGAGAATTTATTTAGCAGGCGAAGCAGAAAAAAAAAAGTACCTTCAAGTTCTTTAGCATGGTCACGATACCCGACGAATTGGGTACCGAGACGAATAAACTCCTTCATCAAAGGCTGCAAAAGAAACGTCCAGGAAGAAAAATCAATATAGGAATTGAAAAGTTCGACAGTAACAAGCAAAAGAAGCAAAAATAGAGGGGAGCCAATAGTATTGAAATTTTCGGAAGACAGAAAAGAAGTAAAGAACTTACATCATCCAGTGAAGGAGTTGTGGAACTACCAATTGGCAAGATAGGCTCCTTGGCCGGTTCAACCCTAGCCCTCTTGGGTGAAGGGGAACGGGGGCTTGCAATTGGAGTTGGATGCTCAATGTCCTGCTGAGGAGGCGAAGTTTCCTCTCCATCAGGCTAAGTTTCGGAGACAACAAAGTATGCGACGTACTCGCTTCGAGCAGTCGCATCAATAGGTGGATTTTCATCCTCGTCACCACTACAATAAAAATGCGACAAAGTAAGAATCAACATAGACAAAATATCGAGAGCAAGCAACAAAAAGCAGCAAGGAACTTACGAGCTGACAACGGCATCCTCGTAAGGATTGAAAGTTGTCCTTCCCTCAGTAGGAACAATTTCTTCGGCAGGAGGTGCGCCGGCTTTGGAGGTGCCAGAATCGTCAACTTCGTCCCTTTTTCTCTTGTTCCTGGAGAAACAATGGAGGGGAGGGAGTGTGTCGATGCGGTAGCCTCAATCTTCTCTTTCAGAAGAAGTCTGATTTCTCGAGAACCCCACTCACTCAGAGAAGTACCGGTTGTTTGTCAGTCGACACAGCTTGTTCTTCGACTTCTCCATCTTCAGGAAGAGGAGGAAAAGAAGCTAGAACTGGATGATTCTACAAATACAAAGAATGTCGACAAGAAAGTTATGCAGGGGACATTAGTAAAAATAGCAGTCGACAAATAGTAAAATAATCGGGAAGACAAAAAAGTCGAGAGGAAGAAAATACCATGGGGAGAGGGTTGGAGACATTATATGGCTCCACACGGCAAGAAGATGGAATAGGATCTTTCTTGCTGAGCGATGAAATTCTTCGGATAAGTTTCTCCAAGTCCTTTACAGAAAGATCCTTGGAGAGCCTGTTAGCATCTTTTTCGCCAGCATACGTCCAAAGGGGATTTTTGCGAGCTTGCAGAGGCTGCACCCTAATCCTAAGGAAGTAAGCTGTGATTTGGATACCCGACAGTTCCTTGCCGCGGGTATTCTGAAGCTCATGGATACGAGACATTAGCGCCTCTGTCGCTTTTTTCTCTTCTTCGGTAGCTTCAGCGTCCCAGGAACGGCGGCGAAGAATCTTGGCGTTTCCATCAAAAGGAGCTATGTTGTACTCCACTGAGTTAGCGCTTTCTTCGCGCACATAGAGCCATCTTTTGCGCCACCCTTGGACGGAATCAGGGAATTTGACGTCAAAATACTCGACGTCAGGGCGAACGCAGATAACAACACCACCTATGTTGTAGGCGATGTTGTGGGAGCCATTACGGCGGAGGTAGAAGATGCGCTTCCACAGAGCCCTTAGGAGGGATTCCGAGGAAGCACTCGCAAAGAGTGATGAAAATTGCGACGTGGAGAATAGAGTTAGGAGTTAGCTGATGCAGCTGTACCCCATAAACAAAGAGAAGACCGCGGACGAAATCATGAATGGGGGTAGAAAGGCCGCGAATGAGGTGGTCGACGAAACTGACCCGATACTCGATTGGAGGAGATGGATAGCTTTCTTCGCTGGGGAAGCGCAGCGCGTCCTTCTTCTGCATAAGCCCAAGCTTCTTCATCAAGTTCAGGTCTTGGTTGGAGATTTTGGATCTCTCCCACTCCAGATCCTCAGCTGCCATTTTCGATTCCGGTGTGCTGTGGCGGGTGAGCCGCGAGCGCGGTGGCATCAACAATGGCGAAAGTGTGAAGTATGAGCGTGGATGAGCTCAGGAGGTGTTAGGGCGCGACGGGGATTTTATGCAGAAGAGAGAAGAGGTGCGGCGCAAGCGAAGAGGTGAACGAAGGAAGAAGAAGATCTTATATAGAGATTTGGCGAATCAATGCACCGTTGGATGCAATAATCTTGCGGTGGATATTGCAGATATGGTTAAGGGTAAAATGGTATTTTGATTGAGAAGGAACGGAACAGGCGCTACAGTACGTGCGCCAGGAAAAGCGGAGGACGTGGGTTCCCCACTTGCACGACGTGTCAAATTGGCGAGGAATTTGGGCCCACAAGACAGAGAGAGAGCAGCATTCGCGTCTTCTGGATACAACAATTGTGGTTGTTGTCAGTAATGGTGTTACTTTGACTAAGGGGAAAATCTCAGTGAAGATTCAGGAAATTGGCGGCAGGAAAAATTATTGACTATTTCGAGAGCCTTTGATCAAATACAAGTTTTTGCCCAAATGCTCGGGGGCTACTTTGGAAAAAAGAAATATTCGGCTATGACAAAATAGAAATTGCGGGAGCCTATGATCAAACGCAAGCATTTTGTTCATAGCCTCGGGGGCTACTCTCATCGGGAGCGCTGGTCGCGCACCCGATAGATGTGAAGAGCTCGAGAAGAATGACAATATAGCGGCATAAAGCGTTGAGCCTACAACCAAGCACAAGTCCTTGGCTGTATCGGGCTACTCCCATCGGGAACGCTGTTCGCGTGCCCGATGAAATTGTAAAAAAAAAAGAGCATATTTCGAGTTATACAAATAACTCTACATATACTCCTATCGGGAAGCAAGATAAGTCATCCGTGACTCAATAAAATGTGCTATTCCAACAGCCGAAAAAGCACTCGACAATATATTCTCGAGCGCCAAAGCCTGCACACATCTCCGAATGCCGCAAAATTTTGCAAGGTAAGACCCCGATCCGTTCGAGCGGCGTGGCACCGTCTCCGACGTCGGTTTGCTACTCTTTTCCGTATCAACAAATACGAAGAAAATCCTAACGGACGCGTTAGGTACCCTATAAAATATGACCGGGACTCGACGAATGGTAAGACCTTAAGCGGCACCCGCGAGTTAACACTCGATCCCAAATCATGTCCAGGGACGTGATTTTGAAGTAGGTTTTGCGGATTGCCACTAGAGCAGTTAACTAGTACCTGATCCGTCAGATGAACTAGCCCCAACTACCATTATCCCTGTACAATATAGAATTGTATATCCAAAGATATATGATAAGCTTGGCAAAGTTATTGAATGCTTATAAATTTGGAGATTTTCCCTGATTCTTCGATTCAAGTAAAATCTCGGGGGCTACTGACATAGGCATCCCCAATGGGCCTGCCAAAGATGGTACCCGGGGTTATGAAGGCCCATGACTCGAAGAATATAAAGTTCGGAAGCCCAAGATAGTATTAAGGAAAGCTAGAGTTGTATTAGGAAATATAGACTTGTAATTTTACGGGACGGGTTAGAAACCCTCCCGGACTCTGTAACTTGTGTATTACGAAACCCTCGGCTCTGCCTCCTATATAAGGGGGAGTCGAGGGACAAAGAGAGGATCGATTCATTGTTTCAAACCCTAGTTTTTACGTCGGCAGTACTTTTCGGCTGAAACCTTCGAGATCTACTTGCCCTCTACTTCCAACTAAACCCTAGTCTACAATCTGTAGGCATTGATAAGTTAATCCCTTGTCAACGAAGAAGCAGACAGAGCCTTTGAGGATCTCAAGCGCACAATCTCAATACCTCCAATATTGGTAGCGCCTAAGGAAAAGGAACCCCTCTTGTTATATATTGCAGCCACACATCAGGTGGTCAGTATGGTACTTGTGGTCGAGAGAGAAGAAGAAGGGAAACTTCATGGAGTTCAGAGGCCAGTATATTTCATCAGTGAAGTTTTATCGCCTTCAAAACAGCGGTACCCGCACTATCAGAAGTTGGCATATGGGTATTCACAACTGCAAGAAAGTTGCGACACTATTTTTCGGCGCATCCGATAATAGTGGTCAATGAGGCACCTTTATCAAATATATTAAACAATCCAGAGGCTACGGGTCGTGTCTCCCTTTGGGGAATAGAACTTTCCCCTCGGGACATCACGTACGAAAAAAGAAAAGCAATAAAGTCGCAGATCTTACCAGACTTTGTCGCAGAATGGATGGAGCTGCAAAGTACGGGACCTCCAGACTTGACGAGAACATGGACCATGAACTTCGACGGGTCCAAAAGGCTGGAAGGAGCTGGAGCAGGCGTGATATTAGTATCACCTCAGGGAGATAAGTTGAAGTATGTGCTACGGATGACGTTTCCTAACGCGTCTAACAACGAGGCAGAGTACGAGGCACTCATACACGGGATGAAGATGGCGAAAGCTTGCGGCGCAACCCGGCTAAAGATATTTGGCGATTCTCAGCTAGTGGCTCAACAGGTGATGAACCAGTGTGACGCAGTCAACGACAGCATGATAGCATACAAGGAGGTATACAAAGAACTCGAGAAACTTTTTGATGGGTGCGAAGTGAATCATATTAGCAGACTCAGCAACGACGAAGCCGACGTTTTGGCAAACATCGGGTCGCAATGTTTGGCAATACCACCCGGTGTATTCTGGGAGGAGATAAGTGAAAGATCAACCAAGGCGAAGAAGCAGCCAACGAAAAAAGAGAAGCCCGAAAAAGCCTTGGGGGCTCCACCAGCAATAGAAGTAAGTACATCGGGATATTAAGAAAAGTCACATGAGGTGATGGTGGTGCAGGTCCCTTGGATGCAGGTATATGTTGCATATATTTCAAGGAAAGAAATACCCGAGGATCCAGTAGAAGCAAGGCGAGTTATTCGACGGTCCAAGGATTTCACTATGGTAAAGGGCGAGCTTTATAAGCGAAGTATATCGGGCGTCTTGCAGCGATGTGTCACGCCCGAAGAAGGTCGAGTACTCTTAAAAGATGTGCATGAAGGAGTGTGCGGACACCACGCAAGCAGTCGAGCTATTGCAGCCAAAGTTTTCAGAGCAGGGTTTTGCGGCTAACAATCGAAGATGCAAAGGATATAGTACGTACCTGCGACGCATGCCAAAGGTTTGCCGCGAAACCTCATTCTCCGGCAGCAGAGTTGATGCCAATACCGTTGTCGTGGCCTTTTGCTCAATGGGGTCTCGACATGGTCGGCAAATTGCATAAGGCGTGGCCAGGAGGATACGAGTATATGCTGGTAGCTGTCGACAAGTTTACTAAGTGGGTTGAGGCAAAGCCGATAAACTCGCCAGACGCAGCATCGGCGGTCAAATTCATCAAAAGTATCGTTTTTCGGTTTGGAGTCCCTCATAGCATCGTCACAGACAATGGCAGCAATTTCACCTCCAAGGAATTCAAAGCATATTGCGCAGAAGTAGGCATCAAGTTACATTTTGCATCGGTGGCGCACCCGCAAACCAATGGACAAGTCGAAAAAGCAAACGGCATTATCTGCAGCGGTATCAAGAAACGCCTGTTAGCACCATTGGAGAAAGCTCGACACACTTGGCCAGAGGAGTTGCCTAGCGTGTTATGGAGCATACGGACGACGCCCAATACAGCGACACAAGAAACTCCGTTTTTCGTTCACGGAGCCGAGGCAGTGCTACCAATAGAGATAGAACACAACTCCCCGAGAGTGGCGGTATTTAATGAAGAAACTTCGAGAAAGGCACTGGAAGATGATGTGGACGCACTCGATGAAGCTAGAGATGAGGTGCTGTCAAGAGTTACCAAATATCAAAGACCTGAAAAACTATCATAGTCGACGTTTGCGCAAGATCTTTTCAAGTTGGCGACCTCGTTCTTCGGCTTCTCAGGACAGCCACGAAAAATTGGAGTCACCATGGGTGGGACCATACATCGTTACAGAGATCGCAGGAGGAGCGTGCAGAATAAAGGACAAGAAGACAGGGGTCGAAGAGCCAAATCCATGGAACGTGGCGCAACTTCGGCGTTTTTACGCATAGAAGTCAAAATATAGATGCATGTAAACATACAATGTACTGAAACGCTCGCGAGTTTTCAGACGCACTCTTTTCCTTTCAGGGCACCGAGTGGGGCTGGAAGGTTTTTAATGAGGCGGGCTCGCGATGCTGCAATATAGTAAAAATATTGGTGATATACATCTTTTTCTTCGACATGCTTAGGGGCTTGCAACCCGCAAGTTACACAATATATACTCGGTCTTTACAATATAGACTCAATCAATTTGCCTTGGTCTAAAAACCTCGCAAATAACATAACTATACTCGGGGGCTAAAGGAAAAAATACATAGCTCTCGTAACTTACAATATATTTCTCGCAACATACAAGATATCTATGTATTTCAGGGAAAATTTGACAGAAGGGAAAGAACCTCAATCATCCCCTAAAAGATCATCTATGTTTACCCTCTCTTCTCCCGCAGAAGCACGCAGGGAATCAGCATAATGGCTGTCCGTGAAGTATGCAGCATCCATCCGAAGAAGATCGTCAATCATCCTTTCGGCTATGGGTGTCACCACTTCGTTGATCTTGTCGACATTCCTCTTTCGCTTCTTTAAGCGTTCGTGACAAAGATCAACAACGTTGGACATATCAAGTTTCGGGTAGCAGATCTGGAGCATGATCATAGCAAACCTAGCACCAGCCATCAATCTTCACAAATCCGTGAACTCGCTGAACACTTTTAAACTTGTTCATCAGTTCGGGCAGAGTCTTGGGTTGCAGATTCCGAGGAAACATGGCGTTGTAAACCATGGCGAGTGTCTTTGTGCAGAAGTCGAGATATTCCCGAACCTGGGAAGCACGATCTTGAAATCGTACAATTTGTCGGGTTCGGTCCGGAGAAGACCAAAAGCTGGAGTTGTTCTGCTGAGCAAGACGAACGAGAATCTCGGTCCTCGCATCAACACGCTGGTCTTCGGCAGCAGCATCCAAGAAAGAACCTAACCGTATCAAAAAATATGAGAACGGAAAAATTCGTATGCAAAGTAAGTAAAAGAACGCATGGGGTGAGACTTACCCGCCATATCCAGACTTGCGTCAGTCAGCAGGTCAAGCATATAATTTTCTCGAGACGTAGCCTGCAAAGCCTCGGCAACGGCAGCATCTTTTAACTCTGAGGCTTCTTGAGCTTGTTGAAGAGCCATTTTTTCCCGCTCGGAAGATTTGCGCGATTGTTCCATGAAAATAAGGGATTGTTTCTTCGTGGCCTGGAGTTGTTATCGAAGTTCAGCTATTTCTAGTTGATTTAGGTTCACAGATGAGGAGTCATCCAGCAAAACTTCGTCAGCTATACGTTTGGAGTAAGAAGTTGCAGGGGAGGAAGCAGAGGGTGGTACAGCAGCCTTAGAATAGTTGTCAAATATCAACTGAAAGAAAGAAAAGGTCGATATCAATAACCAAACAGACGATTACTCCTTTCCATTGATAAGGGGGATATTTACAATTGAGTTCATTACAAAAGGTCAACTCTTAGTGAGTCAATGACACTAGTCGCATATCGTAAAGATATCGACATCTATCAAAAGAAAGACAGAGGAGTAAGTTGGTCTACTTGACCTCCGGCCTGGCGGAACTGGAAGGAGTAGCTGGCTTGTATCCGAGGAAGGAGAGAATCTTCTTCGAGTGCGGTTTGGCGGCCTTGATTAGAGACTGCCATTTCTCCTTGTTCATCCTCTTCGTCTCGCCAGTCTTCGCCCAGTCGACGCTCTGCTGGGCCTCGGCAACCAAAGCTATGGTGCCTTCCACGCCGATCTTCAAGTTCTCTTGCCGGAAAGCAAGTCCAAGATCTTCCTCAGGGATAAACTTCTTGGCGAGATCGGCGAAGGCTTCTGGTTGTTTTTTCTTTCGGAAGAAGTAGGGGAAGAGGCGCGTAAACGCGGTCCGCGCATCAGCAATGCTGCGGCGCACCAGATCCCCGTGAATTTCAAGGAGGGAAAGGGCGTCGACGAGACGGTCCCCTTCAGGCTCCTGCAGTTCGAAGTCTTGACCCATTTTTCCTGCTGAAACAAAGTGCGGGTTATCAACAAATATAAGGACACATCTTGGAAGGGACTCGAGAAAAGTGCTTAGTAAACTTACTGGCAAAGCGCCGATTTTGCGACTCAAGGCGGCCGATGATAGCTTCTTCACGTGCTATCTGTTGGGTTGTCCTATCGCTTAAGGCATTTTCAGCTTGGTGCAGCCTCTTCCGAAGATCCCCAACAGAGGCAGCGTCTTCTTCGGCCTTCTTGCGAGCCTTTTCGCTCTGCTCAAGATTGGCGGCAAGATCATCGGTGCGTTTGTTGGCTTTGGCGAGAGCCTCTACTAGACGGAAACAACGCAAGAAAGACAAGTCAAAAATAGCAATATAATCTACGTGATAACGAGTAAAAACATCACAATCGTATAAAGGCTTACCTTTCAAGTCTTCGACAGTGTCACGGTACCCAATAAATTGAGTACCAAGACTGATGAAGTGCTTCATCAGAGGCTATAGAAAAAGAGGTGATAGAAAGGTTGAGAGGAAAACTCGACTAAAGACACACAAAAAAGAAAGAGGTGATAGAAAGGGTACTTACATCATCCAAGGAAGGAGTCGACGAACTCCCGGCCAAGACGCCTTGTTCTCCGCCAAGTTCGATCCTCGCTCTCTTCGGCTCGGGGGCTTGGGGGCTGGCGACAGGAGTCGACATTTCCAAGCCCTGATGAGGAGGCGAGGTTTCCTCCGTCACACGGCGAGTTTCCGAAAGAACTACAGTTTGCGACGTGCTCGTCAAAGCAGTCACGTTGGCCGCGGGTTCTTCCTCTTCTTCGCCACTGTCCA